>JAULUF010000014.1:6075000-6675000 GCA_031834385.1 Semotilus atromaculatus
CTGACATTAGACAGCGCTCTGACGTTGACATCCCAGGCCATTTAGGTCAGTGAAACCAGCAGTGCACCTGCAATCACACCAACATCTGGAACTGTCATAACCATTGTTCCTCACGGTCACGTGCGCTGATGAACACGCACTGTACGGTGGTCTTGTTGCCATGGCGGCGTGTGTATTCAGCACCTCTGTCCTCATTAGAGCATCAGGCGTCTCGAGTGGTGAAT
Organism: Semotilus atromaculatus; assembly: GCA_031834385.1. Classification (NCBI taxonomy): domain Eukaryota; kingdom Metazoa; phylum Chordata; class Actinopteri; order Cypriniformes; family Leuciscidae; genus Semotilus; species Semotilus atromaculatus. The sequence goes on from JAULUF010000014.1 coordinate 6,075,225, forward strand.
ACACAGAGTGCTATGAAGTTGTGTTAATGAAATGCACTGTGCTCACAATAACAAGTGTCTAAACAACCTCTATCACTCAAGAGAATTACGTTACACTCGTTACTAGGATACTGGACTTTGGATTAATGTGTGTGTGTGTGTGTGTGTGTGTGTGTGTGTGTGTGTGTGTGTGTGTGTAAGTGTGCTTCAAACATGTAGACCAGCACTTCTCAAACTCCGGACTCCGGTCCGGATCCGGACCCGGAGAGAAATCAATCCGGACCCGCCTCAATTTCGTATTTCAAGAGCACTAATTGTGTGTAAGGGATTAAAAGTGTGGATTTCCTACTTTGATAAACGCTTGTTAAAATAATTTGTTTCGGGGGTTTTTTATGTATTTTTGGAGATGGTCTGAAATGAAAGCGAAAGCGAGATATTTAAAGTTTTCCTCCGTGATATTGTTGTCATGACATCCAGTGAGCGTATGAAGTTTGACGTAATCGGGCGACAGCTTCACCGCAGTGAGCGTTTAGTTTAGTCAGTTTAAGGGGAAAAATAAATTGACGAAGAAAATAGAGTTTTCAAATAGCTATTGGAGCGGACAGAGATCCAGCACATTCTGTTTGATTTGTAACGCGACATTTGGAGTGAACCTGGCCACTTCATGCGTTTTCTGTGATATGATATCTGATCGTGAAAAGACCAATGGAAAAGAGGTGTTAATGCCCTCCGAAACGCATTCGAGACGGATTTAAATCCAATCGCTCAAAAACCACTTCAGGAGGTCTGGGCCGCATTCCAGACGAAACTGGACACATGTAAATGCATCTGGTTGTTGAAAACCACCTATGTCAATTTTACTCCTTACAAAAATGCTAAAAAATAAACGTGTGAGAGGCTAAATGACATGTTATAGCCAGATATGACGACGCTACTGCAACAAGCATTACCGCAGATGAGCAGCTGAGCATCTATCAAGCCAACAAGCGAACTATCGCAAATCAAAATGAAAGTTAGTCGCAGACGCTTAACACACAATAAGCTTCATTAAAAGTAAAGAACCGAAATGATCTGGGCTCTCTTATTGCGGTCTTTGATTTTGAAAAAAATCTAAATAAAATGCTGATCCTTAAACTAAGTGTTTTGCCACTTTTGTATTTGTTATAAATGTATCTTTAAATGCAAAAGGCACTTTATTTATTTTTTAAATTCGTTGATTTATTATGCATGTTTATTAAAAACAAGTTTTGTAATAACCAATTATTTCCGGACCTTTGACATTGTTGAAAATTCAGATTTGGACCTTTGAATGTAGACTTTGAGAACCCCTGATGTAGACTGTTCTGTTTTGCAATTAGTACTTTTGAATATTTGAGAAATAGTGATTTTTGTCCTGCATTTGATAGCGTTTGGTAGGGCTAATCGTTAGCACATCGTCAATATATTTATTTCAGCATCGTTTTGATATTTCAGAGTCATATACAGGTCCTTCTCCAAAAATTAGCATATTGTGATAAAGTTCATTATTTTCCATAATGTAATGATAAAAATCAAACTTTCATATATTTTAGATTCATTGCACACCAACTGAAATATTTCAGGTCTTTTATTGTTTTAATACTGATGATTTTGGCATACAGCTCATGAAAACCCAAAATTCCTATCTAAAAAAATTAGCACATTTCATCCGACCAATAAAAGAAGTGTTTTTAATACAAAAAAAGTCAACCTTCAAATAATTATGTTCAGTTATGCACTCAATACTTGGTCGGGAATCCTTTTGCAGAAATGACTGCTTCAATGCGGTGTGGCATGGAGGCAATCAGCCTGTGGCACTGCTGAGGTGTTATGGAGGCCCAGGATGCTTCGATAGCGGCCTTAAGCTCATCCAGAGTGTTGGGTCTTGCGTCTCTCAACTTTCTCTACACAATATCCCACAGATTCTCTATGGGGTTCAGGTCAGGAGAGTTGGCAGGCCAATTGAGCACAGTAAACCATTTACCAGTGGTTTTGGCACTGTGAGCAGGTGCCAGGTCGGACTTCAGGCATTTAGACTCCCCAGTCTTCCTCCAGACTCTGGCACCTTGATTTCCGAATGACATGCAAAATTTGCTTTCATCCGAAAAAAGTACTTTGGACCACTGAGCAACAGTCCAGTGCTGCTTCTCTGTAGCCCAGGTCAGGCGCTTCTGCCGCTGTTTCTGGTTCAAAAGTGGCTTGACCTGGGGAATGCGGCACCTGTAGCCCATTTCCTGCACACGCCTGTGCACGGTGGCTCTGGATGTTTCTACTCCAGACTCTGTCCACTGCTTCCGCAGGTCCCCCAAGGTCTGGAATCGGTCCTTCTCCACAATCTTCCTCAGGGTCCGGTCACCTCTTCTCGTTGTGCAGCGTTTTTTGCCACACTTTTTCCTTCCCACAGACTTCCCACTGAGGTTCCTTGATACAGCACTCTGGGAACAGCCTATTTGTTCAGAAATTTCTTTCTGTGTCTTATCCTCTTTCTTGAGGGTGTCAATGATGGCCTTCTGGACAGCAGTCAGGTCGGCAGTCTTACCCATGATTGCGGTTTTGAGTAATGAAACAGGCTGGGAGTTTTTAAAAGCCTCAGGAATCTTTTGCAGGTGTTTAGAGTTAATTATTTGATTCAGATGATTAGGTTAATAGCTCGTTTAGAGAATCTTTTCATGATATGCTAATTTTTTGAGATAGGAATTTTGGGTTTTCATGAGCTGTATGCCAAAATCATCAGTATTAAAACAATAAAAAGACCTGAAATATTTCAGTTGGTGTGCAATGAATCTAAAATATATGAAAGTTTAATTTTTATCATTACATTATGGAAAATAATTAACTTTATCACAATATGCTAATTTTTTTAGAAGGACCTGTATGTGAGCTATGTCCAAGAATCAAACACAAGCACATTATATGAGCACATTTATTATATGATATCACCACTTTTACAAAATAAGTATGACAGTATTCATACTGATTTTTTAATAATATATCATATCATAAATTATTGTATTTTTTAATAATGCTATTTATTTTTATTATTTACAATATTTACATTTGTATGACATTATTTATAATTATTTAAATATTATTAATAATAATAATACATTTTACAATGGTTGAGTTTTGGGATGGGACTTTGTTTCGTTGGCTAAAAAAATAAATAATTTTTTTTTAAATAAATTTTGTTTATTGAGCATTTATGCATTATATTCATAAAAAAGGGACTGTACAATTTTTAAGTAAATTAAATTATCATGGATAAAAAAGTGCATCACAGAAATGTTTCTAGCTGTAAATCAGCATATTAGAATTATTTTTGAAGGGTCATGTGACACTGAAGACTGGGGTAATGATGCTGAAAATTCAGCTTTGCATCACAGGAAAAAAATACTATTGTTTTAAAAAATATATTATTGTTTTATTATTTTTCTGATCAAATAAATGCATCATTGGTGAACATACACTATTTTCTAAAAATTCAGACACCAGACCAGTGTATGTTAAAAGAATTGACCTGCAACCTGGTTTATAAAAATAACCTGCAGTATGCAAACTTGTTACTGACATGGACTTGTGACAGAGGACTTCAGACTTGTCTGGCAAATAGTTGGACATTCTAATCTGAGGTTACCCCAATAGTTGCTCCATGTTGATTTAGCTTCCTTTGCCATGCTGAGAACACCGGCGGTCAGATGTCATTTCACACTATGCAGAACAACGAGTAGTACACTATGTTCTGTCCTCTGCAATAGGGTGGACACATTGGCCTTATGCCATCAGCCAACAAATACTTAAGGCCCTGGTATACACACAGCACAGGACTTTTTTGTTCACCGCAAAAAAAAAAAAAAAAATTTGTTACATATAAAATAGTGGTATATTAGTACAACATTCAAAGGTGTTGTCTGTGTTTGGGCTGGACATGCCGAGGCAGCTGTCTCCTGTCCCTCTTGATAGCATGTTGTTTTTCTTGGGAATCACCTGACATAAACAGCCTCTATATAGCAGCAGAGGAGACCCGAGTGTATCACACAGATGATTATGTGATACATATTACTGAATAGTAATTGGCTACAGACCAATATTGACATGTAAGGAGTGTTTTCACTTTTTATCAGATTTATTCTAGACCAAGAAAATATTATATTTATATATGCATATATTTTTTATCTGTATACAGATATTACAGTAATAAATGAATATACAGCTGAAACTCGAAAAATGCGAATATTGTGCAAAAGTTATAATTTTGATGATTATGGCTTACAGCTTATGAAAACCCCACATTCAAAATGTCATAAAATAAGAATATTACATATGAAAAGTATAATCATGCATACGTATATAGTTATATATACAAAATATATTAGTTTCACCTTTTAATTTGAATTACTGAAATACTCAAACTTTTGCACGATATTCCAATTTTTTCGAGTTTCACCTGTATATATATATAAACATCTTAAACCACACTCTAAGAAATAAATCCGTAAAATAACAGAAAAAGTACTGGCAAAAGCTCATTTTTTTGGACTCCCAGCCTGGTTTGCTGGTTTTAGAGGTGTTTTGTGCACTTTTCAGCTGGTCCAGATTTGGAGACCACTGCTAAGACCAGAACATTTGTTTTCCGTTGTTTGACGTGCTGTAGAAACGGTATAATACCACAATAATGTTCCGCGGTCCAGATGGTACCTGTCCACCATTTAAATACCACTGCACGTGCATGGCCTACATTGTGACCAGTCGGTTATGAAATTATATCTGATTTATGAGCATTAGTTTAAAAAGTTGTTCAGCTTTTTAAACAGACTGTCATGTTATTCAAAAAATTTTGAATAAGCAATTTAATGCTGAATTTGATTTGGTTTATATTTCCTTAATGCACCCTCTTAAGAGAGACAAGCCTTTAGCGTTGTTCCCCTTACTAAAATGATGTATTTAAAATATGATTCAACTTTTGGGAATAATTGGGAAAGGAGAAAAAAAAATCCATTGTTGTTTTTCAGACCTTCTAACAAATCATGCACTTCATTGCAGCATAACATTATTCATATGCTAGTTTATATTCATGCAACATTTTTTATTCAAGACACACTACATGTATAGAAATTGCATTTATTTAGCACATTGCTTGCATCACCTTGTAAAATCTGTCCAGACACACACTGCAGAATCCCTCATCTCTAATAACACAATCTTGACAGATGCTTATGTAAGGCGTTTATTTTTGCACCTGGCCTTTCACTGGTCAATGCAACACATTTGACAGCTCAGTTGCTTACATCCTCCAGAGGTTCAGTTGTATTCTGTATCATTGACTATGAATTCCACATCCGTCTATATGTCATTACATTTGTCTGGCATTTTGTTTTCTGAACAAATAGTTTCATATGCGTTAACTTTAAGAACGGACACCTCAGATTCTGCAAGTATTTCCCCATTTGTTTTCATCATATATATATATATATTATTTTTTTTTTTTATTAATTAACTCAAATAGTTCTAAGCTTTGAACCAAACCAAGGACACTGATAGTACTTGGAGAAAGTGCAAAAACTAATCAGCCAAACATTGAACTTTGAACCAAACAAACCAGCTCTAAGATGAATTACTACAAAAAGACAAAGGTAGAATACTTTGTTCATTAGGACAAATTTTTCAATACTTAAATCACTTTTTCAAAACTCTTCACACAGTTCTCCTACCAACTTTCAGCTTGGCACAGCAGTAAACTTAAAGGAGAACTCCGGGCAATTTTTAAGTTAATCTTGATCGTTAGACCTTTGTGAGTACTGTCTATAGAAAAAAAAACGAACCGGATTGGTGCTTGCGACGCGGAGCTGCGACCGCGAATGCCCAGAGCTCCCACTCAGCTAAAACGGCTGCTCTGGGGGCATGTACATAAAGAGCGTTTTTGAGCCTCTTAACAGACACATAATGCAATTAAAATATCTGTCCAACATGAACAGGGGCCTTACCTGTAAACAAGATGCGTTTAGCAACTTAGCCATGGTTTAAATTCACCTAAATAGTGTTTTAGACGGCAAGCTGTAGTCTCGCGCTGAAGTCTCGCTCCTCCCACCTGGACTCACGTGGGAACTCAGTTGTAGCCGGGATTGGTAAATAGTGTCCAGGTGGGAGGAGCGAGACTTCAGCGCGAGACTACAGCTTGCCGTCTAAAACACTATTTAAACCATGGCTAAGTTGCTAAACGCAACTCGTTCACAGGTAAGGCCCCTGTTCATGTTGGACAGACATTTTAATTGCATTATGTGTCTGTTAAGAGGCACAAAAACGCTCTTTATGTACATGCCCCCAGAGCTGCCGTTTTAGCTGAGTGGGAGCTCTGGGCATTAGCGGTCGCAGCTCCGCTTCGCAAGCACCAATCCGGTTCGTTTTTTTTTCTATAGTCAGTACTCACAAAGGTCTAACGATCAAGATTAACTTAAAAATTGCCCGGAGTTCTCCTTTAACATCCAAAATGCACAAAAACGACCAAAACAATTCATACAGGTCACAAATCAAGTTATTCTTCCAGAACACTAGCAAAGTTTGTCACCAAATAAACACACTCTGGCTATGTTCATACTTTCTGACCAAATCTGATTGTTTGTGTATCCGATTGAAATCTGATCAAGTATTGAGAAATGTGTCCTAGCGACTGTAAAAAATGCATTTGAATATTTAGAAATGATTTCAATATGGTATTACTATAGAAATGTATTATTCAGTTTTCCATTATATTAAAGGGGTCATTTTTTATATTGTTGTCTGAGGTCAACTTATGACATTCGCTTGGTTTTTACATTCAAAAACATCAAAATGAATAAGTAATAGGCTATTTTCTACCCTAGTTTTGAGCCTAGCTCAAAAACGCTCTGTTTCTATGGGCATCTCGCATTGAAGACTTGGAAGTAAACGCCCACTGCTGCGAGTGGATAACAGTTTTGCATATTATTTAGCTATGCGTGTAATGCGCGAATCGGTGGGCGGGGCTAAACCGGCCGTGTTGAAGTAGGCGTTGATCTTCTTCTGCGGGGGTGGTGTTTTATCCTCTTTGTCCTCATAGTTCCCCACTTTGAAAAACGAGTCGTTTGCTGAGCCTGGTGTCAATAAAAGCTTTTATTGGACTAACAAGGACGTTTTCAGTTCTGAAACTTAAAGGATATTCTAAGTTTGATTGATGACCTCTTAGATGTCAAAAGCTCAAGGAAAATTTGATTTCTCAAAACATTTTGATGACAAACTTTGGCTCAGGCATTTCAAAATGTTCACACAAATTTTGAGATGCTTTGTAATAAAACTGATCCTCTGCAGCCCAGTTATTCAATCACATCCACATTGAGGGATTTATACAGCAAATGTGTTTCCATCGCATTTGTTTACGTGCATGTCTTGGTAAAAAAAGAATATGTTTTTTATGCACATTTTTAGAATTTATGCACATCTTGGCATTTCCATCCAGCATATTTTTTATGTGATATCAGAATGTGCATACAAATAAGTGGATGGAAACATAGTTATTGAATGTATTTTGTGCCAAAGCAATGGAAAAACATCCACCGTTTGGACCCCATAGACTGCTGCTGTTTTAGTTTTGAAAAAGGGATCTAGTATTGAGAAATGGGTCCTAGTGATTGTAAAAATGTTGGTCACACTTTACATTAAGGACCAATTCTCACTATTAACGAACTATTTACTACAACTCTTGCTTCAATTAACTCCTAATCACTGAATATTAATAGTTAGTAAGGTAGTTGTTAAGTTTTGGGTATTGGGTAGGATTAAGGGATGTAGAATATGCATGCAGAATAAGGCATTAATATGTGTTTTATAAACACCCAATATCCTAGTAATATGCATGCTAATAAGCACCTAGTTAATAGTGAGAATTGGACCCTAAACAAAAGTGTTGCCATTATTTGTAATTAACCCTGAGTGATAATTATACAAGCAAGACCTTTTCAGTCGGCTGAGCTGCCAAGCCATTCTTCTGTCATGTGTTATTACTGTCCTGCTGTAGTTTGGAGAAAGGCCACCCGTACTTCATAATGACACATGTTATCTGTGGCATAAGAAGAGGGTGCTGAAGGAACAAAGCTGAGATTGGTGCAAGGTCAGAACTGCTGTTAGGATTCATGTGACTGAGACCTCGCACGTTGATTTAAAAACAGCCCAAGAAAAAAAAACAGGCCATTATATGAATGATACATGAGCCAACACGAGTGGTTGTTGCATAAGCTGATACACTTTGCACCCTGACATTTGCATTTTATTTCTAGAGTAAAATTTTACATTGAGGCATTATGAATAATATTTTTACTAAACCGTAACAAAAATGGTCTCGCAGTCAAACTGGCACTGTACCAAGGATTCACAAAACTGTTGATGTTTTATTTGATCCCACCGAGAGTTCAATTTTGACAGTAACATTCTGATAAACACATCCAGGTAATCAGAATTTCTTTTTTTATAGAATCAAAGCCTTAAAAGGACATTATAGCATGGAATGAAGTTGCGTGTTGTTTCCATTGGAGGCTTTACAGCGCATCAGGTTTCACATGTATGTGGAATGGTCACATGCATGTACTGGATTTAGCTTGCCAATGGACAACCATTAAATAACATTTTTTTTGTTAGTTGCTCTAGACTCTAGAGTCTAAAGAGATCTGTGCTTGACATTTTACATTTTGCGAGGCCTGTGTTTTGAAGAGTGATTTTAACATTACTCTAAGTCCCAGTGTGGTCAGATAGGTCATGTAAGACACGTGCAAACTTAAATGAGGAAAATATAATGTGACAAGAACCAAGTCAACAAGAGCTAACCTAGACTTAAAGAGGTCGTCTTAAGTCAAGGGGATGTAATGCAGTCAAATGCTGCATTGTGGAGAACACCTGGGCAGGCCGCCCGCAGCACGCTGTTTTCTGTCATTTCATCCATCTTTTCTTTGTTGGGTATGAGGTCAAACCCCAGCAGCCAGCCGTTCTTAGCTAACCGCTGACCCCTGAGGAACTGCCCGCGGCCCGACTAGAGTTCGGACTTAGGGCTTATTTTCACAGCTGTAACAGCAGAAGTGGATATGTTGAAAGGCTGCCGTTTCTGCATGGAGGAATTTGACTGGTCTTCAGCTTTTTACGAGAGATCGGAGGCCAGACGAGGTCTAGTACATTCCTCCTAAAAACTCTGATAGGCAGCATTTCAAAATGATAGTTCACCCTAGTGAAAAATAAATATACCGAGTGTATGTATATTGTATACATATATTTCATGAAGTATACTAAAAATAGATTGACATGTCTCAGTACTAACTGACATGTCTATGTACTAACTGAAAACTATAAATGTACAGTAAATAATAAAATAAAAAATAAATAAAATAAACTGTAAATGTAGTTATTTCATGCTTTCATCAAGCACACAAACTTCACACCTTAAAGTGTCTGAAGTAATGTAATAATGTGATTTTAATATAGGCCTAAATAGGCTACAGAAATTGTTGTATATTTATGACAAGTCAATCTCTCCTCAGCTTACATTCACGGGCTGAGTTGAGACTTTATTTATTGTGCAAACCAATGAGATGTGAGGTATGAACTGATCTAGTTTGTTTCTGGTAACAGGTGCTGTAAGGGCAGAATTTACAAACACAACTTTTGCATATATGTAACTATGAACAATTTGCAAATAAAATGATTTAATTTGTTAAATATTTAAGTACTAGTAATTTATTTTTGTTTAAATCCTCTGATTACCTGTTATGATTAAATGTACAATACAATTAACTTTATTTGAGTTCTACTTGAGTATAAAAGTATAATAAAAGTTTACAGAAAATGTGTTTTGAGTTGCAAAAATATTATAATTCATTATAATTAAGTAAGTTTTATAATTATGACCTTTACCTTTTCAATAATTTAACCACACTTTTAATATCAGGTATTCTTTCATTCAATTGAAATTTATTTCTATTCCACTTTTCACAATTTTGCATGGTTGCAAAGCAGCTTTACATACATATAGAATGTAGTTACAAAAGTAAAGATATGTAATTATGCCAAATAAAGAAAACAACATACATCCAGTTTGAAACGGTGAAAGAAATGTATGTACTTGATCAGACATTTAAGTACTTTAGTGTAATCCTAATACACTCCAATGCACTTACAGTACGAATAGACTTTTCCCATTAATGCTACTTTAATGGCCCATTGGCATTTACAATGTAGAAATGTCAAAATATTCTGAATTATTAAATGAATTATTAATTTTATCCTGACCAGTCCTCAAAAATTACACAAAACGTTAAAATCTCAGATAAACTCAGAAACGTTAACTGCATGAAAAGTAACAAGTTAAATTGTATTAAAATAATTTCAATTCATGCGTCACATTTAAACCTGCAGCATAATGCGAGATCGTCACACTGAAAAAACGGTTTGCTTATAGTAGTACTTGTAACAGTATAGAGAGAGCACAAGTAACCCCAGTTGTGCATGTGAATATCTGTGTGGTGTCGCAACTGGTAAACCGAGGTTGCTTGAGTGACAGGGAACCGGGTTCAAATCTAGTCTGTAGTTGTTCCTACATTCAGTTTCAGTTTCAATTACTGTTATACTGGGGGGTGTCTGTAAAATGTCAGTAAAAGCCAAATTCTTAAGCTGTGCCATTATTTATAAAGATGACTTTATTGTATTTGAAGCACACTGCAACTATGCTGTTAGCACACTTCAAGTTTACTTGGAATGCCTTTGCAATTTGTTTTAAAAGCAGTAAAAGTTTGTTATCAGTATAATATTAATGTATGTTCAACACTATTACAGTGCAATTGAATTGTAATTGTAATGTCACCAAAATACATTTGAAAATTAAGCGAGTGAATTCTGCATTTCAAAACTTAAATACAAGAGTATAGTTAAAGTATTTGGATGAAGGCATTTGGTAAATGAATAAATGTACATGTAATACAACTTTAGTTAAACTTCAGCACTGCCTTTGGACAAACAAAATGCATTTATTACAAAATTAGTATTTCCAATCTGTTCCAATTTAACAGACTTTAAGTATACCAATTTATAGTGGGCCACAAATACATTTATACTAAAGTACATACGAATAAATTGTACTTAAGTTTACAAAAATTTTTCTAAAGGTCCTGCCTCAAAGCAGATTTTTTTTTTTTTTGGGGTTAGCTTAGCAACATAGTAATGCCAAACTCAATTAAAATAAGTTGCTTGACACAGAAAGTTCCCAATGAAGTGCATTCGTAATCAGTCAAATCCATTTCAGTTATGCCACCATTAACAGTAGGCAGCGCACTAGGTTTGGAGCGGAGCCTATATCAAATTATTTCTTCCAGTAGAGCTTTAAGACCCAAGTACTGTAAATCGGCTTTGGATATTTCAGACTGTCTCATCAAAGCCTCTCAGTCAGTCCCCTGTACTTGTTTACTGTCTCATAACCGAGTTAAGTACATATGGGTTACAAACTGTAACTAATGCTCTCAGCTACGGCAGTGGAAAATCTCTCTGGTGGACCGTGTGACGTCCGTCATCAGTAGCTCTTCTCAGAGCTCACACCTATATCACCTGTCAACAGCTTATGTGAAATCTAGCCCACTAATGGAGCTCAAACACTTGGGGTTATGCTTGTAACCAAACCATGGAAAACAACCTTGGATTAGACTCTTATTCTTCAAATCAACCATTTTCAAACAAATGTAGATGATGTAAAAATGTTAATGACAATTAATAGACTCTTTGAGTAATTTGACTTGTTAACTAATTAGTATGGCTCATTAATTTGAATGTACTTTTTAGTTGCCTAGTTCTGTTCTCTAGATTTAACATAGAACTTATTTCTGTCATCACCATCACCCTCAATACATTTGGTTCATCTTCAGAACACATCTTTCGTATTTTTTTGTCAATCCATTTACAGTCCATGTAATCAACATTTTTCAAGCTTCAAAAAGTAAATTTTAAAATGAATCGAGAAGTTAAACCAAGTCTTCTGAAGAAACAATCACTTTAAAACCGATTTAATTTAGGCTTTCATTCACATATAAACATTGCATATGTGTAACTTGCGAGAATCAATGAGGTTTATTTTTGTGTGTCATTTTTGTTCCAAAGATGTGAACAAAAGTCTTATGAGAATTTTCTTTATGGGTGAACTATCCTATTAACTGCTGATTATATCAATTACCTGCAGTAGATTGTGCCCAGTAAACAACCATGACCAATATAGTTTAATTGATCAAATTAGAACTCTTACTCCTAGACTTGAATTGCAGTTTATGTAGGGCTTTGAATTATCGTTATTTTCCCCAGAATACTGGAACCAGATGATTTACATGCATTCTTTTGTTGATGTGGGTGGGACAATGTACCAAAATGCTGCCTTCTTTACAGAAGAATGACTCTCGACATTGGCAGAAGCAGCCAAATCATTATGTGGCATAATCTTCTTATGCAGACAAGAGCAGTGGTCTCTCATTGGTGTGAGAGGTTGGAGGGGGCAGCTGTCCCTCTGCCCATGGAGTCTTAGTTAAATATGGAAACTTACTGCAGATACTGTGTCCTTGCCGTGTCAGGTATCAGTGGTGGTCCTCCAGGGTGTTTTCCAGCTTCTAAAGTGACATGAGGGTTTCTGCGCTTGTACATGAGACTTTGACCTTGAGACTTTTAGCATTCTAACATTGAAATTTGTGAAAAGTATGGGGAAATCATATTATTTTACTCACCCTCATGTCATTCCAAACCCATGTGACTTTCTTCTGTGGAACACAAAAGTAGATATTTTGAAGAATGTTTTGGTCCAATGAAAGTTAATCCCATTTGGTTTTAACTCTTGTACCAAAATTCATTTTTGGCTGAACTATCAGGTTATAGCTAGATACTTTGGACCAAAACATTCTTCAAATGATCTACTTTTGTGTTCCACAGCGAAAGTCAGTCATACAGGTTTGGAGCGACATGAGTCAAATCATTTTAATTTAAAGAATGGGTACCTTGTCAAACCTGGTAAAAACCAAATGCAATAGTAGTGTCCTACTGTATTTAGCGGTAAATCTCTAGGTCACACAAGAGAGTTACTCTGAAGCCTATTAAGAATTAAATTAAATAAATGTCAGATTTGTAGTTTTGACAGATGGTTATAAATAAAAACATATTTCTTAAGGGCAAGGACTATAACCCACATTCACAAATTGTTATGCTGTAAAATATGTAACAGTTTTTTTTTAAATGATTTTAAGGAGAAAAAAGAATTGAGTAAGTATTCAGCTTGAAAAGTACTCAAGTAAATTCCTCAAAACAATACTTAAGTCTAGTAGTGAAGTACAATTACTAAAGATACCTGATTTTGGTCCCATATGACATGCCATCTAGCTAAAGAAACATTTCTTCCAGTCTTTCAGATGATTTCTTCCGGTCAGAGGACCTATCGCACTTATTTCCACGATGAGCTAATTTTTGTTAGTATACGTGTTAGGTTCACAGTCTCTCAGTGCTACATCTGTGCAGCATCTACATGGGCTCATAGTTATGCAGCACCAGTGTCCTTCTCAAGTTAAATTTGAACTTTAAGGAGCAATGTGGTGGCGTGAGGGTAGAGCGGGGAAACCTTTCCTGACTAGGTGAACCATAAGCCAAGTTCACATGCTAAAAATAAAGCTGGATCAGGCAAGGCAGTATTAGCAGACACTGGCACTCACATAGTGAACACAGTCAAGCTCAGTTTTGGAACGGATTGAGACTTAGTCGCAAGGGCAGCACTAGTCTCGCCAGTCAAGCGTACTCTCCCTGGGCGAGCACAAGGACAGAATCTCTTACTTTGTGAGATTTTCAGCAAATCAGCGAGGACCTTTGCTCAACTTTTAGTACTGTCTCTACTGATGACAGTGACAACTTTGGGTATTTCTGCAGCCGAGCATTGTGTCCAGAAGAGCTTTCACAGACCGATATTGATGCGGAGAGACTCCACCAATCTGGATCGCTTTGTCCTTCGCCAGACTCGAATTGCACTGCATCCCGAATCTCGAAATGTAACCTGGAAATGGCGCCTTAACTCCACTTTTGAGCAAAGACTGTTGTTATTATTCTGCCATACGTGCTCTTGAGGCGTGGACTACACTGCATATTGCAAGCCAAATATTGCAAGTTCATCTTTGCAATATTGCTGGTCGTTTTGAGAATTGTACATTTAACTGTTTCACAGTATTTGATTTGGTCAAACCACAAGGAGGCCACAATGCGTGAGCTACTTCCTATCCCGGTAAAGGAGAGGAAGGAGAGGGAGCGAATAAACAGCATTCCTGTCCCAATTCCTGCTCCAACATTCCCTATTACCTACTCTATCCAAACCTCTAAGAAGTTTCCCTTTTTCCACTTCAAAAAATGCAGATACGAGGCGGAGAATGCCTTCTTCTCCAACCTGAAGCTGGTGGACTTCAACATCATCGACACTTTGGGAGTTGGAGGATTTGGAAGAGTTGAGCTGGTAGGATGGTCCACCTTATATATGTGTGCATTTTATGTTTGATGTTTTCAGGTAAATAAAAAGGGTTTTAAAAAAAATCATCAGCCTCTATAATAAAGCACTACAAGGTGACTGCAAGAAAACAGTGAATGCATATGGTTAGTCTGCTTATGGTATGCAGCACCCCAAAAACAAAAAAAATTATATTAACTGATAATACAAATACATTTTACTAATCTACATTGCAGGAAATATGCGCAGCTCTCTAATAATCTACGGTGTTAAAGGACAGATCAGGACTGGGAATGCTCTAACTCTATTCAGGGTAACTTTCCACAACAGAGCTAATAGGGTAGACATCTGAATTACTGCCACACAAAGGTCAAGGAGACTAGTTTGATAGATAGATAGAACTACATTTAACAACGAATACATATATATATATATATATATATATATATATATACAGAATAATAAAAGAAAGAAAGAAAGAAAGAGAGCAGATCACAGAAGTAGCAAATGTCACAAATAGTTACCTTCTGAGAGCCAGCACTGAATCAAATCACCTTAAAGCAGGGGCAAACAATCTTAAACGCATTTCAATCTCGATAGAAATAATACGTGCATTTGTTCTTTGTGTTGCTGAGCAAGATTGCGTGTGTGTGAGTGTCGGTCCTCTGTGTGTCTGTGAGGTTGAAGGGCTCTTTCAGTTCTTCTTGTCGTTCGCGGGAAGTTCAAGCGGTTTACTTGAAAGTAAGTTGCCGAAAGCTAAGGAAGAGTCCGTTTCGCCCGGAGGATAGGACTGATCCGAAACAAGAAAAAGCAAGCGAGATAGAACAAAAGAAAGGACTAAGGTAAAGACAAAAAGGCAAAAGCAAAAGAGTATGACGTAAGACAGAAAAGAACAACCGATGATGAGCCATCATCCTTGTCTTTTAAGGAAGACTGGTTCCACACACTCAGCAAACTTTGGCGGGAGAGCATTTCTTTGTTTCCTCCTGACAGCCTAATTAGCATGTTTTATGAAGGTCTCAGGATTCGTCAGTTCTACTCCAAAAGGTGGTAAATGTAGTATAATACATTTTATCGTAACCTACTATATATATTTAGCTAAGGCAAATCGAAAGGTTTAATTCGGTACCAAGAAAGATATGTTTGGCATATACAAAAGTATATATATATATATTTAGGCTCGGATATAAGCACTTAAGAGTTCAACTAACACAACTAGAAAGCCATAACTAGGCTAATAAAAGGGGGGATGGGGGGGCATACAGGTATACAGGAATATATCATATACATTTCAGAATTACTTATATCCTGGGTTAGATGCAAAGAATGTTTGTGTGTGTGTTTTGGGGCGTCTCGGAGAAGGCTTTTTCAGCCACTTGGACTTCTTGCTTGAACAGAAAGGGGAGTTGAGGTGATTACGATCTTTTTGAAGCTCACGAGGTTGAGTTTCGATGTGTTTCTGCTTACACTCTCCCATGCCACAAACGTGTCAATGGAGCAATTTGATGTAGACTTTTTGGCGCTGGACCTGTGATTTACAAGAAATTAGTCCATGGGTCAAAAGCATTCTGAAAACATTCTGAATTTTAGAATGAGTGAGTCATCGTGATTCTGTCCATACGCTACGCTACGTTATGGACGTATGGACGCTACGTATAGATCGATAGATAGATAGATATTCCAATAAAAATCATTGTGTGACGTTTTCTGCATGACCATTTATGTTAGGGGGAAGAACATGATGGAAACTTTGACATCGAGAGGAGAGGAGGGAAGAAATCCGCATTGCGGATCAGACTCTGTTGTAAAGGAAAGCCCAGTGGTCCTGGAAGAGGATTCCCCTTTCCACTCGCCTATTTCTGGCAATGCGGCAACATAGTAAAAACAAGTGGCCTTTTGCCAGGGAGTTATATATGCTTGTAGTGCTATCCGTTTGCTAGATAGCTACAGGATCGAATGAACATGCTAATGCCTTCATGAAGACGCAATGTGAAGAATTCCTTCTCTCAGTCAGTCTCTTTCAAAGACCCTTTACACATTAATAGACAATGATTCAAGTGTGAAATTAACGCTTGTTTTTATGGCTTGTTTCCAATTTGATTTTTAGCACATTTTCTGTGCTCATTTATTTTTTGTGTGCCTTTGGTGTCCACAGGTACAGCTCAAGAGTGAAGAGACCAAAACATTTGCAATGAAGATTCTGAAAAAGCGTCACATCGTGGATACACGGCAACAGGAGCACATCCGCTCTGAGAAACAGATCATGCAGGAGGCTCATTCAGACTTCATTGTAAGGTAGGTGCTAAAACCTCCTGAGAGCATTATTGGAGATCATATCTTAAAAATATCAAGGCAAAAATAAAAATTGACTGGCAAAATTCTGTGGTTGTGTTCCCTCAGGTTGTACAGAACTTTCAAAGACAGCAAATATCTGTACATGTTGATGGAAGCCTGTCTAGGAGGAGAGCTTTGGACCATTCTCAGAGACAGGTAGCCAAATTGTTTTTGTGATGGTCGCGGGTGCAAATCACTCTAAATAATAGAAACCCAGTAAAACATCAGTTTTTTTTTTCTTCTCTATTCATAGAGGATCATTTGAAGACTCAACTACACGGTTTTATACAGCCTGTGTGGTCGAAGCATTTGCTTACCTGCATTCCAAGGGGATAATCTACCGAGATTTAAAGCCAGAAAATCTCATTCTGGATCACAGAGGATATGCTAAGCTTGTGAGTATACGTTTCAAGATCAGTTTTAATAAGATGACACATTGTGAGGCTGCTGAATTTTAAAGACTGCTCTTAGTGTCAAGTGGTATCAAGGGGAGGGACTGCTCTATCTAGAGAGCATCTGATTGGACAACAATTTGTATACAAGAGTGCAAGAAGTCGTCAATAATTTTGGTCCATTTACCCAAAATGAGAAATACTTTTAAATGTGCAAATCTTTTTCTTATCAACTTTTTAGTACAGTAGGAAATTCAAAGCTACACTAAAAATGGTGGATTGTTTCAACCCATCTTTGGGTCAAATATGGACAAATCCAACTGTTGTGTTTAAAACAGTTGAGTTTGTTTATATTTGACCCAAACATGACATGAAACAACCCAGCATTTTTTTTTAGTTTAACAGACACGAACTAAAAGCTGTAATTTTTATGTCCATTCGTCTCTTGTAGGTGGACTTTGGCTTTGCTAAAAAGATTGGATTTGGGAAAAAAACATGGACTTTCTGTGGAACGCCAGAGTATGTAGCCCCAGAGATCATTCTTAATAAAGGCCATGACATCTCAGCAGACTACTGGTCATTGGGAATTCTTATGTATGAACTCTTGACCGGAAGGTAAATCATGTTTATTATTACTGTGTTTGAAAACCTGTTTCAATCAAGTTAAGCTAAAATGTTTTCCATTTGTGTTCAAGTTTACTCATTCTAACTTGATAAAATCCGATGTGTATTTGTCGTTCAGCCCACCATTCTCAGGACCGGATCCAATGAAGACATATAATATAATTTTAAGAGGAATCGACATGATAGAATTTCCAAAGAAGATCACCAAAAATGCAGGCAATCTAATTAAAAAACTATGCAGGTGGGTACATTTGAAAACCCCTTAGTTTTAATTGAAAGAGTTTTAAATTAACTTTAAATGTTCTGCTGTTCCAAAGCATTTAACCTCTATCACACATGTATACCTCACGGCTAAAACATATCCTTAGTTTGAAATATAGTGTATCTGGGTATGACAAAGGCATTTTTCGACAAAATCAGGTCCATGAATGAATCTCTTTTTTTTTCCTCCAAATATTGTTTCCCCCAGGGACAATCCGTCTGAGAGGCTAGGAAACTTGAAAAATGGAGTCAAAGATATCCAAAAACACAAGTGAGTGTCCCTCCCTATTATTTAGTATTGAAACTTTTATAAAATCATTAAGTCAATGAATATATTGTCAATATACTGTATACAAACTATATATTTTGTCTTATGCTGTGCATTTAAATCTAAATCTATTCTATAAAATTTAAATCTTTAAATTCCTAAGAATGATATGTGTTATTCAACTAGAAGAACACACTACGCAGGATCTTTATTCTATTGTTTCCATCATAGATGGTTTGAAGGCTTTAACTGGGAAGGGCTGCGCAAAGGAACCCTCGTACCTCCAATTATTCCTGATGTGAGTATTCCACATCCACATCTCCTTTTTAATTCATAAGTGTACATTTGAATTTAAATGATAGGAAGAGGAATTAAGAGAACCGCAATTAAAATAAATTCAACAGTCATGTGACAAAACATAATTACGTCGTTCATTTTGGTATAGTAAAGTATTAACACAGCCATTAAAACAGATTTGAATTTTGCCATGAAATACAGCTAAAAATCCTCCAGATGTGCTTTGTTTGTTTGTAGGCCTGCACCAATTTGGCCAAAAATATACTGTAATAATGATACAAATTATTATTATTATTATTTAATTAATTATTCAAATTCAGAATATTACTATTGTAATTTTATTGTATAGTGCAACTGTAAAATTACTACAAAACAATTATTAATTGATATATATATATATAGGCTATATATATATATATATAAATAGAATACTTTTATATCGGTTGATATTTCAGACACCGAATAATGCATAAACAATGCAGGCACACATTATTATTAAGCTCTTTTACAGCTGTGTTTATGACATTCACATTACTGCTCAATATTTGTGCGTCTAACATCCCATTTCCTCCACTCACGTTCCTCTTAGGTTGCAAGCCCGACTGACACCAGTAACTTTGATAGCTTTCCTGAGGACAGCGAGGACCCTCCCCCAGATGACAACTCCGGCTGGGACACTGATTTCTAAAACTGAAACCCGTAACATGGCCCGCCCTGGAGCGTCCCGTGCGATTCGTCAGCCCGAGGGTGTGCGATCGAAGAGGAGATTGGAAGACGCCTAGCCCAGCTCTGTGACACCAAGTTGCCTTCGCCCATGCTTCTGTCCTGCGGTGCCACTGGGGGCGTCCCAGCTCCCCGCCGCAACTCATGACTCACATAACTGTCCTAATCATAAACACTGGAGTTCATATTTTGCCTCAGATATGGACTCAGACTGGCACCGATGTTTCATAAATGAGCCCTTCATATATATATATTTTTTCTGTGCTGTTTTATGTTTGACCCATTGCACACGCAGCATTTGCAGTTTTATGTCTTCATAATAGAATCATAAAGTCTTCAAAATAGAATTATAAGTAGAGACAGGACTATGATCTGGGCTGAGTATTGATAATGTTTCTAAGATGCAGATATTTTTTTTGCATTTACTTTTAATTAAATGTCTTTAATAGACATAGTTGTGTGTAAAATAAATTTTGAACAGAAGCACACCGATGTCACTTACTAAAAGGTTCTGTAGTGGATACAGATTGATTTTTAGATTTGATTAAATTCATTTCCATGTTGTTCATTTTTATGTATACTCCTTTAAAGGGGATGATCCATCCAAAAATAAAACTTCTTTGCTTTCTTCTGTGGAAGACAGAAGCTGATATTTTGAAGAATGTTGGCAGCAACGGTCCAATGGTTTCGGTTTCCATTAACTTCCATTATATGGACAAAAAAAACAAAAAACAAAAAACAATGGAAGTCAATGGGAACGGACACTGTTTGGTTGCCAAAATTCTTCAAAATATATTATTTTGTGTTCCACAGGAAAAAGAATGTCGTACTGGTTTGGAACGACACGAGGGTGAGTAAATGATGAGAGAATTTTTTGGGTGAACTATCTATTAAATCTTTAATCAGAATCTTCTAATAAAAGGTTTCTAGACTGGATATTTTGTATTTGTAGAATGGAAACCTTTTACTTTAAAATACTGTTTCATCATTTATGAATAACTACGAAACAAGTAACACAATATTAACAGTCTAGTAACTGTTATTAACTAACAAGAAACTCTGATTAACGAATTAGAAAGTAATAGCGCTCAGTTGAATGTGGTTCACTAGTTCACTATGGCTAATCAATAACACATTTTTTTACATACCTCACAGAGGTATGAACTACATACAGGTTCATAATTAATGTGAATAATGCATAATGTATAATTAATTCTAAAGTGAAGATCATGGTACCCCACTAATAAGTGTTAACACACCCATCAAAAGGATTATTGTACAAAAGCCTCAAAAGCTTACAATGACTTTACTGCAGAGTTATCATGCTTTTCACTTTAGAATATTGTCACAAATGATTGGTAATACTGGAGTCATTACTAGTGGGTTACCATGATCCTCACTTTAGAATTAATTATGCATTATTCACATATGAACCTGTGTACACAGTTCTTAGTAATCCTCTGGGAGGTATGAATAAATAGTAGTTATAGATTAGCAAATAGTGAACTACCTCATTCAACCGAACGCTATTAATTAAAGTTTTTGTTAGTTAGTTACTAGAATGTTTATATTGTGCTATTTATTTGTTCCTGTGTATTAATTAATTCGATTTTTTATCAAATCTACTGAAATACTGAATCAGACTCAACGCAGTTTGTGCACCACTAGAGGGCAGGATTTTTACTAAAATACACACTGTTCTTCTCTAGTGGAAGGGCTGTCAACTCACAGTCTCCCAGATGAAATATGGGCAAGATCGCGATTGTTTATAAAGGTAAATAATCAGTTCTAAAATTGATACCAGATGTACTTTTCTTCCATCATTTTCACCAATCATATTCATAACTCTCCCTGCCTCATTTAAACAATGATGAGAAGACTGTCTGTGGTCTATAATAGCTTGAACACAAAGTGCTGTGCTGGAAAACCAATTATGTAATCTTATTTATTGTAGGACCTGGGGTAAATATTTATGTATATATAAATATACAGTGGTAATATTTTTGTGATATTTGTAGAGATTTATTGTCAAAGTAAAACCATTCCTTTTGCTTAGGTTTTTTTTTCTTTCTTTCTCTGTAAGCTATTTTAGTTGTCTTCTATTATCTTTACTTTTCAAAATGGATATTATGTGCTCACCATATATATGTTGGCTTTATTGAAAGTGCCTTAACACAGTGGCATTCAGAATTCACCCTGCTTGTTTTGATGCTGCACGGCTATGTCAGACACCTCAAATGTTCTTTTTAATCAGTTGTGGCTTTTTTTTTTTTTTAAAGGTACCAAGATTTATATGCCTTTTTCTTACAATAAAAGCATCTTTCAAAGTAATATGTCTGCAAAAAGCTGCTGTTTTTTTATATTTTTTTTATTGCATGTTGTGTTCAGAAGTTCAGGATGTCCTACAAACAAGATTTGCTATCTTGTCCTACAAACAAGATTTAGCTTGAGGTGTCAGTATTATGAAGGGTCTGACTCATATCAGCTGGTGATAATGCTCTGTAAACATCTGCCCTCCCCTCTTCTCAACAGATAACACACACGCATGGTAATGTTGCATTGCCAGCACTGTGGCCCATAGACATCAAAAGATGTAAACCCAGGGGGTAGAAAATACATCTGTGACCTCCAGCAGCTAAAGCCATCAGTCAATGGCATATCTGGGTCATTTCTACAGTTTGGTGGATTTTGGACAGAGCAGGTTCTTTTGAAAAACACCTTTAAAATGGTATGTTTTTAGTCTTTTCAGAGAGAGAAAATGTCTGTCTATCATACAAACACACTAGCCAAGCTAATATAGCCTAATAAATCTGACCAACTATTACAAAAATCACATTTGTCAACCATGTTACTGTTACATGACATATTTGCAATGCAATGTGCAACAAGGTGGACGTTTTACGCTTATAAAATCCATTATTAGATAGAAAAGAACAACATAGCAGATTCATATATATTAATATAATTGTTTAAAAAACACATTTTCATGTCCAGTTCAAATCGACACAACATGGTGTACGTTGTTTTACGCTATTATAAGACACTTAAAAATGAGGGGGGGAAAGAGAAAAGTTTATGACTAATTCTTACTTTGTTCTATAGAGTTGCTTTTCATGTAGGGCATACGATTTTAAAGGGCAAATGGCATGTAACATGGCTACATGGCTTCAAACATGAAGTCCAACAAAGCGTCAACAAAGAAACAAGTTTGTTTTGGAGAGTCATCAGAGGACATGCATCAACCCCCCGCTTAGACTGTCACACCACAAGGAGGACAGGAAAGGATAGCAACCTTCAGAAGTAAACGACGTAGGCTACCTTCGCATTCCATCCACACAAGAGGGATAGACTCCCGCGCGATCATTTGAAAATATGACATCACACAATGAAACAAAGTGATCTAATTAACACTTGCAAGGACATCGCAACTGCGATTTTAGGTGACGGGAGTAGTAGCCTATGTATTGTTACTCTTAAATCTTAGATAAAATAGCGATGTCCAATACGTGAACGATTCGTTTGAATCGGATCTTTTCCCATTCGATTAGTGTAAACCAGTTAGTCTGTTTTGCACATGTCCGATTCGTAGGCACTCATCCAATATTGAGTGAACAGATGGGTGACGTGATGATAACAGTAGACATTTTACAAATAAAACATATATAGCTACTGAAAACATAACCATGTCCGTTTTATTAATGCGTATAGATAGATATTTTATTAAAACATAAACAGCAAGAGTTGTTGGACTTGATGGGAAATTATATAAATATAAAGCATATTGTGGTTCTTAACGTTTTCATAACTTGAATCATCGACGATGCACCAAAAATGAACTGGGGCACAGTAAAAAAACGTATTAGGCTAATAAAACGAAAGCTAATCAAAAAGCTTAATGAACAACATGCAAAATATAGCATTGGGGCGTTAGAGCATGCCACGTCAAGTGACGAAGTAGCTAATTATGTCACTTCATAAAATAATGAATTCTGTGTTTTGAACCGGTTCTTTGAAAATACATATTCAAAAGAACCGAACTGCTATTCAAAGCCAATGCAATGAATTGAAAAAGGCAAGCATTTTATATTGATGTGTTAGGTTGCTATAGTTAGCAACCTGCAGTTAGGCTATAACCTTAAATATAGCTATTGGCAGATTTATTTTCATTCATTCAATCATTCATTCTGTATTGAACTGACGTAATTATTTTCATATTGCTTTTACCGCGTCATAGTCTATAAATGCAAGGATGATTTTTAATATAGCCTTTTTTTGTTCTTAATTTTTTGCTGTAGCCTATAATAATAGCTAACCAGGGTCACTCAGTAGCCCTGACCTGATTGAGATGTCATCAGGAATTTTAAAACAGGATTACCTGGCATCCAACTAAATGAATTTGCTAAGTACATTGCCCACAGAAAGCCGCTAAAAGCCGAGCAAATGGAGTGTTTGTGAAAATAGCATCGCTGTGGAAGTCTGATTAAGACACGGGCTTCAGTCCTGTTTGATCTGAGCTCATCAAAGGGTCCTTTACACAGGCTTCATTTTACACCACTGTAGGCTTTGGATGTACAATTAAAACAAAGCCAATAGACAAAGGGATGGGGATGAACCCTGCCAATTCACGTTTAATGAAGTGTATTGAGCGTTTGTCCTGTGGTCGTCTATTAGAAGTGACCCGGCCCTGTCAACAACATCAAAGACATTGATTTGGGAGTTATCCCGGAGAATTGGCCAGCAGACACTTTGAACATGTTTAATCATTTGCGCAGTTTATGCCCACCAAAACGCCACTTTTTACAATGCTATATTATTATTATTAGTGGTTGTAATTTAGGAGCAATCTATCCATGCTGCATATTTAATTTTAGACAGCGAGTATATCTGAACTGTTTCAAATCTATAAATCTGTCACCTCACCTATAGCCTACTCAATATATTACTCAATTTTAATAAAGATTGACATGGGTAGCTTAGTTCGTTTGAATGATAGGCCTATTTATTTTTTTTAAAAAGCGAGACTAATCAGGTAGGGCTAATTGTTTTGTTCTGTTCTAAAATTAAAGCTATAAAATCTCTATAATATAGCCTATAGATGAACCACGTCACATATAAGAGCGCTGAATTCTTATCTCAGATTGCTAATCACGCACTATTTGTTTAAAAGCACAGACTGAACGATAATTAATTCGGTAAACTTCTCACTTCTTCTTATTTGCATATTCACTTTGATCTCGTGCACTTGTTTAATCAAACGCATTTCAAAGAGTACTCCATTGCGGTTATGACTCAAGATCTGCTAAATATGTCAACATACTGCTTTTCTAACATGGAATATACAAACTCACTGTGAAAAACTATGAAACTATGGGAAAATAAACTCGGAATATTCAGGCGATAGATTTCCAGTGTCAAGTGTCCTGCTTTTTGAATAATGAAATAATCAGACTGCATGTAATATTGTAATAACATATAGGCTTCAAATTATATAGATTTTTATTATTAGCCTACAATGAAAACAATTTTCCAGTCCTAAAATTCCAAATAAGTGGTAAATTAGTGGTAAATTCAAGCCGATCGTCAGTCTAGCTTACTGTAAAAACAAAATTTCTCGGTTTTCTTTATTAGCAGTTACATTCAAAGTGTTTGAACCTTGTGCAGACTGCTCGACTTTTGCGTCACTTTGATTTTAAATAAAAGCAGGTAAAGTTTTGTAAATGGGTAAATGTGAATCTACAGTATTGCATAATATGGCCAAATAATACAATATAACAATCTGTAGGCTAGTAATTTTTTACTTAACTTCATATTTCTCTCATTTCTTCCGTATTAATGTGAATTAAATAAGCAGTACTGAAGTGGCTGTTTGATGGCATCTCGTGAAGACGTGCATACAAACACACTGATAGACAGACAGCTCATGACACAACGCTTTGAAATTTCATCCAGCTCTTTGTTGCTCTCAGCGAGGGGCGGGAGCGCAAACAACCCCGCGCGCGTATAAATTAAGCGTCTCGCGCTCATGAGGAACCACAGAAGAGCTCTGCTCACCTCGGGAATACATCCTCCATCCAAGGAATAGCAGACCTGACGATGCTGAACACTGCCATGTTCTCAACCGCTTGCCTCATTCTTGTGGGCTTCATCAAAGTGGCATCCGCTGGTTCTGTGGTGCTCAACTCGAACGCTATTAAGGTCGGTTCAGGTGTGGCGAGTGCCAGTCACCCGGTCAGCCCGAGTCCGGATGAGTCACCTGCAGACAGCGGCAGTCTGAACTTCGCCGTCGATTCACCGCAGGTAAGAATATAAACGAGCACATGTTATGTTCAGACAGCTGTTTTTACCTCGTGGTCGTTAGACTAAAGGTGTATTTGTAAACTCCAGCAGCCTTTAATCTGCGAGAGTGACGAGGAATGCGGTGGAGAGGAGTTCTGTTTCCTGTCTCGCGGTGTTTGTCTCCAGTGTAAGAAGCGCAGGAAGCGCTGCATCCGGGATGCGATGTGCTGCCCTGGCAACCACTGCAGCAATGGTAAGATCAAACTTATGAAAAAACACTTAAACCGTTATATAGGCTTAACAATTAACACGCAATTTTGGCTAACTATGAACCTCTTCCTTTTAGGAGTTTGTCTTCCAAATGATCCTGACATGATTCAGCAGATTGGAATGGAAGAGTTTGTGTCCATCTCCAATGAGAACTCTACTTTTGTGGTGCCACACAAAGTTCCAAGTCAAGGTTCACCACAAAACCAAATGCAAAAAGGTAAATAACGCTTTAAATAACTAATAGCCTTTTTAAGCACCATTGGCTATGTTTGGGTGTGTAGAATAGCTTCAGGTCATTTTCAGATAATGTTCCTTTGAAATAATTGCAACTCAGAAGGCAGATATTTGAACCCTCTGGTGTATCACTAAATAGGCATGAACTTTTCAGGAATGTGAGCGGTATCAATTAGGGTTGTAAAGTTTCCAGAAACTTTTTGGAACTTTCCAGGATTTTTTGGAAATTCTTAGAAACGTTCTTTTTAGAACCCTAATTAGATTAGACATGTAGAACTTTTGGAGCATGTTAAAATGTGTTTATAATCCAGTTTTAAGACTAAGTAAGACTAAGTTTAACACGTTAAGTTAATGATCATCAACGTCATGCTCATCAACCTGATCCTCAATGTGAACATGAACATGTCAGTTGTGCATGATATTCATGGATGTTATTTTGTTAAAGGACTGGAGGGAGAAACCTGTCTGAGATCATCAGATTGTGCTGAGGGACTCTGCTGCGCTCGTCACTTTTGGTCCAAAATCTGCAAGCCCGTCGTAAGAGAAGGCCAGGTCTGCACCAAGCACAAGAGGAAAGGCACCCATGGTTTAGAAATATTCCAGCGTTGCGATTGTGGGGATGGTCTGTCCTGCAAAACGCAAAGAGGAGACGGCGGCAAGTCATCACGGAGTCTGCACACTTGCCAGAGACACTGAATGAACATTTGAGGAATTTTCTTTCACAAGCTCGAAAACAGACTTGAGCGACGAGCGGTTGAGGGAAACAGGACTTGGAATGGGATACTCTGTTTTCAACTGGTTTCCTCCATTTTCTTGTGTCAACATTGCAGAGTAGATATAATTGTTTCTCAACGGAACTTAAATATTGCAGTAAATTACTGTATTATACTGTAAATAATATAAGGCAGTTGGCACTTAATTCAGATATTTTTGTCAACCCTGTTTTGAAAGAAGGTGCTTTAGTCTTTTACTAGTCTATCTTATTTGTGTATATGTGGTTTCTACAGTCATATAGAGCTGATTTAAATGTCTATTTTATTCTAAATAAAGATTGTAAAGATGATATTCAGTTTACTGTGTTTTAAGTCATGCTTGCATTAAGAGGATTAAGAGAGAGTTTCTCGAGCTGCATGTAAAGAATACACAGAATGTTAAGTTAGGTGTGGTCAGAGCTGAGGAGGTTTTATGTATTCCCCTCTATAACTTTAATTAAGGTATTTAATAAGGTGTGTCAATATTTAATAAGCCATAAGAAACCTTTCCTCCACTGAAAAAAAAAGGAAAAAAGTTGTATTTAATTGCATCAGGGAGGCTTTTTTTTAGAATTACTTTGAAGTCATTTTGTGTTACACATGTTGAAACAAAGTTACCAAAGACAACAAGATCAATATAATCACAAAAACTATTATTTAAATAAAACACTTTTTTTTTTTTAAGTGTATAATATAAACAGAGCGATGTCACAAACAATAAAGAAACAAAATCGCAGTAATGTAAATGAACCCATCTTAAAACTAAGAAAGCCACCAATGTCTGATTGATCCGATGCTTTCAAAAGC
This sequence comes from Semotilus atromaculatus, assembly GCA_031834385.1. NCBI lineage: Eukaryota > Metazoa > Chordata > Actinopteri > Cypriniformes > Leuciscidae > Semotilus > Semotilus atromaculatus. Next base: position 6,102,954 of record JAULUF010000014.1, read on the forward strand.
ATTTATATAGACAGGTCACACATTACAAACAAGCATCTGTTTGAGGTCTGCTTGTGAATTCTGTCTGTCTCTCTCTCTCTTTGAAGGTGAGAGGCTTTAATATGGTCTAGCACGTGGAGACTGACTATAGTCACCTTCTCTTTAAAGTTCAAGGATGCTCACTGATAGTGGCAGCGTTTAATGGCTCTGTCTGCCATGGGATTCAGGTTTGTTACATTTCAGTGAATCATTATAGGACATATATCAGACTTAAAGGAATTTATTGGTTTTATAAACCGTTAAATGATTATTAACCTCCTTTATGTTTTAATATTGGTCGATATAAGTCCCCCTGCAGTCAATAATTGTATCCCTTAAAACTCATCTTTGATCACCAAAATTACATATAAAAAAAAAAAAAAGTGAATTTTTTTTTATTCATGCCCTAAAATAGCTGACTTGCAAGGTAGTTTGTGACGTCAGAAACACCAGCGATTTCAAACCGTGTTTTTGAGATTGTCTTTGGTTCTCTGCAGTTTTAAGGAGAAAATACCCAGTAATGGTGTTGACTTATGAATTTGGTTTGTCTTAAAGCATATTAAAAACATCACATAGACATATAAACAACATTAAACGCTTGATTTTCACCACAGGGGGACTTTAACAGAATAGCATATTCAAACAGAATACAATGCCGCAAAAGAGCAAATCCCCTTCTTCTCAAAACACGCCCTCATTCAGAAAGTTGGTTTTGCGGGTTCTGCTTCCTTTTGCATTTCTCCCAGCTGTAATTGGAAACTTTAAGTCTTTTACCTGGAGCTGTCAAGAGAGACAAAGCAGTGGGGTAAGCATTTCAAAGCACAGGATATACAGTTTGCAATTGTCCCTTTCCCATCCATGTGCCTTTGCTGGCATCGGAGAGACTTTCTCCCATGCTTTTGTCAATACCGTCAACAGTTTAAAGACCACAAACATCTGTGGATGGAATCCCAAGCTGCACAATGGTGCAAAAGAAACCCAAACCTCCGCAGTCTGCATACAGTAAAGCAGTTAAGTCAGGTCAAGGCCATTTGATATGCTTCACCAAAAGGAATCAAGAGTCCATAAAGGATGTTTCTAGAGTTCAGGCAGAAATAATCTGCAAACATGAGTGTGAAAAGGTGGATTTCCTTCTTTTTTAGAAGTAGGTACAATAAAGCAGCAATACTGGGGCTTCTGAGCATAGCAGTGTGAATGTTTGCGAACTGCCCCTAAAGCCTGGTTCGCTTTGAAGTTGAGATCAGTCAACACTTCACGGCACATACTATTTTTCAACAAATAGTTAAGTAACTGGGACTCACACGCAGAGTTACTTAAAAAGAACCCAAACACATTAACGTGAATTGAGCATTTATACCCTCGAAAGTATGTGTCTGTAAGCATGTATCATAATATTATATATATATATATATATATATATATATATATCTTTTTTTTTTATTTTATTTTTTTATCTACCTCTTTCTTTGATTGACTGTTTAAAATAATTTAAGTTGAGAAACTGTGAAGAAATTAAATGAGCAAACAAGAAATAAAAGTGACCAGATACATATATTTGACATTGCCCAATTAAAATGACGCTTTCAAACGATTTTACGATTTCAGGTTATATTTTAAGGCTCAGATCTCTTAATGTTAATTAGCCTTAAGCAGGTGGAAGTGAGATGAGAGGAGACAATTAAGGAACCATTTTGAACATTTTGTGTGGTAAAATATGTTTTTCACAGCTCTATATTATAATGGCAGATATGCTGCATAAATGAATGACATTTGCGTGGTTGTCTTTAATTTAAAGGTTGTGTGTAATTACTAGTATGATCTTACCCTACTAGTCACTGTTAGATGTTTTCATCAAAGGGGTGAAAATACCAGCCCGGTCTCATGAAACTGCATATCTATACCAGAAATGTTATTTCTCGTGCCATTTATACGCTAAAAATAGTTTTTGCGTGTATATGATACGCAGTTTTCGCGTGCATATGATATGCACTTTATGGCGTGTAATACGCACGCACTCCACACCCCTAATCCTACCCAAGGGTTTACAGTGCGTAGCATATGCACGCAAAAAAACCGAAACATTTTTGGCGTGTAAATGGTACGAGAAATTAAATTCGTGGAAAAGATATGCACTTTTATGAGATCGTGTTGAAAATACTGATGTGGTCATTAAAACAGTAGGTCAATGAATATTATGAACATAATTTAGCACCATTACTTCTTCAATTTGTGGAAGGATGATTCGCTCTCTGAGCTATTTTACTGGATTTTCTTCAATTGACTCACACAGTTAGCATTTGAGGAATTATATACCCAAGTCTAAGCGATGTGCATAAATACAGAGATGTCTCGTCTGTGTCACACAGAGTAGAGGTTTGTGGGTCAGTGTTGGCTGTAGAATGGCTTGGAATGACCCTGTGCTGTTTTACTAGCTGACTGACTGCCATGCTTGCAAATTACAGACAGCGAGATCCGACTGTAATGATGGCAGGCGTCACAGATATGAGCTCTTTAAGATGCATGGTTTTCAGCAGCAGACAGCAGCCTGACAGAGTCCAAACACAGAGTTAGAGAACGTAACGTAGCCGTCTCTAAGGCTCTGTTTAAGACACAATTAACAATGTCAACAACTATTGGTGAATTTTATGATGTGGCATTAACAATTATTCTAAACGGTTGCCCTTCATAACTAAAGTACGAGAGGTATCTCAAGATGACAAACACACCAGATTTACAAACAAACCATTTAAAATGGCTAACTTTTCAACACTTTTTCTGTGTATAATGGAGTTAAAGGAATAGTTCACTTCAAAAGGAAAACTCTGTCATCATTTACTCACCCTCAAGTTGTTTCAAATCTGTATGACTTTCTTTCTTCTGCTGAACACAAAGAAGATATTTTAAAGAATGTTGGTAACCAAACAGTTGATGGACCCCATTGACTTAAATCGTAGTTTTTTTTTTTTTTTCTATTATAGAAGTCAATGGGGTCCATCAACTGTCTGGTTACCGACATTCTGCAAAATATATTCCTTTGTGTTCAGCAGAAGAAAGAAATTCATACAGGTTTGAAACAAATTGAGGGTGAGTAAATGATGCCTGGATTTTCATTTTGAAGTGAACTATTCCTTTAAGTTGGAAGTATCAACCTTGTCTTAAATATTTCTCCTAAAATGACCATTGCTGACATGTAAGAGTATAGAGTTATAAAATGACTAATTGTAGATTTCAGTTAACTTGGATTTAGAAGAATTTGATGAGAAGCGTTCATATTCAATTCATATTGAGATCTCTGCCTAATCAAATCAGATCAGTTGTTGAGACCTTTTTTTAAAACTCATGAGATGGTTTTGAAGCGTTTTAAATAAACCACAGCCACATATGCAAAAGTGATGCTTTGGTTTGGATGCTTGGCATAAAATTAATGTGACACTATATAGCGAAATGTTGTTGGTTTTCTATGAATAATTTTGACACATTATCTGACTGTTTATATCATCATTAAACTAAAAGGGCATGTTGTGTCATGGAACATCTGAGAACGGTCTGAACGCTCGCTCTTGTTCCACACAGCTTTACGATGTGATTTATGGACATCTTGGTCACTAAGGCCTGTCAGAATAATTACATGATAAATATTTGGCATGTTTTGATGTTTCGTGGAAAAGTGATTTTCATTTGTGTTGACAAATGACTGGCTCAGTGTTATGCCTTCAAACACTGGTGGAGAATACGATGTGAGAAAAAGGACAAACAACCTCTCATCTTTCACTGAAATGAATGAAGTTTTATGCCAAACAACACCTGTCATGTTGTTGTTTTTTTGACATTCATTGAATCTTCAGTAAGAGTAACATTCAAACTAATTAATAGACTGTTATTCTTCTCACAGTTTGTATTACTAATTTGTGCATGTTCATTTGTTACTACTCATTTAAAAGATAATTGGTAGCACTTTAAAATAAGGTTCATTTGTTAACATTAGTTAACTACCTAAGTTAACATAAGACTAAGAATGAACAATGCTTCTACAGCATTTATTAATCTAAGTTAATATTAATTTCATCATGTAATAATGCATTAATACAATCAAAGGTTGTATTTGTTAACATTAGTTAATGTACTGTCAACTAACATGAACAAACAATGAACAGCTGTTTTTTTTATTAACTAACATTAACAAAGGTTAACTAATATAGTAACAAGTGTATTGCTCATTGTTAGTTCATGTTAGATAATACATGAACTAATGTTAACTAATGAACCTTATTGTAAATAAGGAAACTCCAAAGGGGACATGTGAGATTACTAGCGTGTTTTTCTCTGAAATATATCTTAGAAGTAAAGATATGCCTGATATATTATTAACCATTTTTTATTTATTTATTACAATCAATCGATATTGGAGATAGTTTCACAGTTACACACATACACACAAACACTGTAAAAAATGATATGATCAATAAGTTTTGACATCATGTTACGTTGCTTATCAAAATAAGTTAAGCAATTTTCAACATTTTTATCTTATACAAGTCAACTCATTTTTTTAAGTCAGTTTAATGTAATTTAAAGGTATAGCGGAGGATCTTTCCGAATTTTAGAGAAGACCCGCCCTCTCCAATTTTTTTAAAAATGGACATGCGCAACACCCTATTTGCTCCCGAGAGGGAACGCCTATTAAACGTGTGCACGAGAGAGACATGATATGCAATGGAGAAGTAGCTTGTTGCATTTGTGTAATAAATACTATGGTGAACACATTGGAATTATCGAAAATGAACACACAAGGTTTTAGAATATTTCAGCGTGATACCATTTGGTCATAAGGCTACTTTAGACAAATTGAGATGTTTACCGTGTCTACGCGGTGCATGACTTGTGCCAGGGCTAGCATCGCTAATCATAGCTTACATTAACTTTTACTAGCAGTGATTTTAAATGGATTTCTCCAAATAGCATGACAAACTTTACCTGTCTAGTAGAATCTTCGTGACTGCGGCATCCTGGGCATCCAAGTCCAACCTGTGCTTTTAGTGCACGCCAGCGTGTGAAATATTCACCCAAAATCATTCTGGTCTTGTTTCTATATTATGCGGCCTTTCTCTTCTTATCATACACTTCGTATACATTTTTTATCTTTCAACCCTCAGCCATTTTCAAAGGAATGGCTGAAACCGTAACTCATCACACATTATACACCTGAAAGTGCGCATTCGCAGAAAGCGAAAACTACATAGGGACGAGCACGTACGACGGCCTTGCGTAAACATATCACCAGAATGATTGACACTTAGGTGGACCAATAGTATAGACTACCCACCCGGAAAAAGAAAATCCCCCGCCCTACCTTTAAGTTGAAATGACTTAAACATCCAAGTTGATTGTACTTAAAAATTTAAGCCAGCAACTTAAAACATTTACATAGAACCAAGAGAAATTACACACTTGGCTTTGTGTACTGCGGAGAATTGGTGTAGCGTTATATCAACCAACCTTTAAATTAAATAGCAGAGAAGCATGCAAATGTGACACTGAACTAGATGTACTGTAATGCACTGTGAAGTCTATGAGCACTGAGCTGATGATGTGGCTGCGTATGGTTGTGTCATGTGGAGGACAGAGGCAGCTTCTTTGCTGTCACTATAGTGCTGGGTGCCATCCTCGTTTAAGTGTCTGATTAGTCCAAAAGCTTCCACACCCACTCATAAAAAGTCTCTATTGAGTATCAATGCATTAGCAGAGGGGCAAAGGGAAAATGCTGGACTCCACTGTGTACTTCTCAGTTTAGTGTAAACCATCCCTTTAAGACAACGACTAAATATAGCGGACTAAACATTTTAAGGTGTTCTGCGTGTGATGCCCTTCCCTGTAAGGCTGGATCTGCGATTCCCTGAATCGCAAATGCTTGAGGCGTCTTTCTCTTTGAGATTTGCAGGTCACCCAGAGTTGAAGACAGATAACACTGCAAACCTCAACAGAGATCCACACAATCGCTTTGGAAACGAAAGGCATATCTCCTGTCTCCCTCTGAAAAGAGACAATGTCATTCCACAGGAGCGCTCAGACCGCTGATCTTCATCATTAAAGACAATTATGTCACATTCACTTCTCCTCTCTCTGCTCTGAAGGGAAGTAGCCAAAGCCAATTTAATGTTCCTCAATTGTCTCCTTTGTGCTGCGTACAGTTTACTGGGCTTAATAGGGCAGGCCGCTTCCCTTTGATATTACCTCTTCCTCCGCCAAACCCATAATGCCCCCATTTGTTCTACACAAAAGCCCAACTTAAACTACACAAAGAGGTGGTTACACAGAATCTCATTTGCCTAAGTGATTGCATCCACAAAAAAAGGCTCGAATCTTTTATCTCAGTGAGGTGCAAATGTGTTGGCTTTACTCGGACAGCAGGGCGTTGTGTGGCAGCGTGAGGCGCTGACCGAAACAATGGCGCCCCTAATTCGAGCTATTACCCGCACATTACTATCTGCGTGTTTGCTCATTTGCACAAGGGTTTAGGAGAAAAGAATACGTGTCGATGGGTGGACAGATGCGGCGAGTCCGTCAAGTTTATCTGTGTCATCCGAGAGGACCAGCGGGGCAGGCTTAATTTGGAGGGGACACTTCAAAAAGAGCAGCTTTGGCCGCCGTCGAAAGGCAAACAACATTTAGCACCTCAGCGCCTTGTGCTAATGACAAACAAGCTGCTCGGATCCACATGAAAGAGGGGTATCCTCGGGTCTCCATCAATGACCTTTTCAAATACACTTCCTCCACACACAATAGAGCACACCATCCATCTCCTCAGAGCAGCAACCGTGCTACCCAGGCCCATTCACCGACCCTCACTCTAAATATGAATGCAAGGACGGGGGAAAAGTTTTTCTTCTCAACTACACTTGAAACAAATACCATAAATAAGTCAAAGAGAAGGAGGGAGGGGTAGGTGTACATTACATGACTTCAAAGGCTCACTCTCTTCCCCCATAGAGCCCAGGCAGTGTGCTTATTTTCAAGGTGCTTATTCATGTGTGCAGACTTGGGGCTACATCACTCATCATTACCCGAGGGACACTTAACAGTTTCCTTCGAAATAAAAAAGGGAGGGGGGGGGGGTCATAACAGATCCCGGAGAACTTGAAACTGACAGAGAGGATATTTCCGAGACGACGGCGGTGACCTCGTGTCACCCCCGTGGGCTGTGTCAATTAACCTCCCATTTTACAGTTGGCTGCCTCGTGAGAAAATACACACCAGCACAAAGGCTAAGTATGATCAATTATATCATAAAAACAACAGAGAGACCTCACATAAAAGGAAGAGAAGTTCACCCATATTACTTTATTTGACTTGTAAAGACTTTTTATCTCGCGTCATTTCAAGATGACAGACGGTGACATTTATATATCAAGTCACACACCAGCGCCTTAAGAGCGCGAGTGCCATTCACGGAGGTCACATAATGTGGTTGTCGATGATGTCACCTTTTCTTGCATTACATATTTTTGGCTGTATGTTCGAACGTTTTATTTTGTCTTTCCCCAGACACGTCAGTAAGGGTTAACAAGGGGTTGCGAGTCATACGAGTCATTTTTGTCACGCGCAATTCATTTATGCGTAAACTTTAGTTGATTTTCTTTATAAGGCTGGGGAACATCCGCATACTCTCTTCTTAGACATGTATCAGAGGTTTCATTTACTGACTGCATTAATGGAACAGCAAAAGATTATCATTATTATTGTACAGTTCAATTCCCAGTTGTGTCTCCTGTTGTTATCCCAATCTCGGATCCTGTATTGATTGTGGCATCTACAGGACTGCCTCTGTTTTCAAAGGAAATGGGCTTAGCTCTTATATCAAATGGATTGTTCCTTTTTTTACATTGTTGGGTGGTCATTGTTGGGTGGTCATGTGGTCATTATATATATATATATATATATATATACAAGTATTCATTACTTCAAATATGCTTGAATTCCAATCTTTCATCTTTAAATCCTGTATATATATATATATATACCTCATATTGATTAGACTACATGGTATATTAGTTCTTTTAAAAAGGAATGCATCACAGAGCTTTTGAACTTCAAAATAGTGAATGTAAATGGGCTGATTAGTCTTACATATAAATATGGGACCAATCTTTTAGCATTTGTGATAATATTTTGGTGTGTGAACCATGTGGTATTACTTTGTCAAATAAAAAAGAGGTTGTGTTAATACTACTACATAGCAAATTAATTTATATGACTCAGTTATATACCTACATGTAATTTTTTTTAATCTATGGTCCATGAAGAACATTTAACATCCATTTAACCTTTCAATTCCACAAAAGGATATTATATCATGGGGAAAGGTTCTTTAGTTTATTAAAATATTCTTCACACTAAGATTTTTTGTTTTTTTTAAGAACTGTGCACTTAAAGATTATTTGGGGAACCAAAAATGGTTTATTATTATTATTATTATTTTATGTTGACTGGCCTCAGGTGGTTTTACAACACAGGTTCATTGGAAAAACATAGCAACATTTTTGCAAAATAAAAATTATGTACTATGTACATATCACTGCAGTTTCTAACAGAAATGAACACTAGAGGCAGCAAAACAGCAAGTACTTTTAATCTTTTTCACGCACAATTATGATTACAGGGCCAGGTAATGGATTAATAAATACATTTCCACACAACTTCTTGTACAATTATAAAGACATTTTGAAGAATGTTGGTAACCAGACAGTTGATGGAGCTCATTGATTTCCATAGAAGGAAAGAAAATACAATGGAAGTCAATGGGTTCCATCAGTTATCTGGTTCAATATATCTTCTTTTGTGTTCAACAGAAGAAAGAAACTTGGTTTGGAACAATATGAGGGTGAGTAAATGATGACAATTTTCATTTTTGGGTGAACTATCCCTTTAATCTTTCACAGCTGGGCGATGATTTTTAGGGTTTAGACACCGTTTTCACAAATTCCTGTGTTTGTAGTTTGCACAGAGACAATAACGGTATAGTTTTTTAAAAAACGTGCACTTTGATACCCATTTTTTAAGGTGTGTGTTTTCAGTCCCCCAAAACGCTGTTGTCTTGTAAATCAACAGCCAAAATGCATTTTTTTTTTTTTTTTTTTCAGTGGAAAACGGTTTTGTGCAAATGGCCCCTTAGCCGAAGTCCGTTCTCTTCAAGTTCATACAGATGTCCTTTCAGAGTAACCAGGTGTAGCTCATCACATGAACTACTAACATTTTACATTAAGTATTTTTTTTTCCTCATAATTTTTAGAACTCAACAGCACCCACCACCATTTATTTCAGTGTATAGAAAGGAGCAGCATGAACAATATTTTTCCTGTTTCACTGAAAATAGAAAATAATACTGATTTGGAACAACATGAAGGTGAGTAAATGATGACAGAACTTTTTGGGTTCAACTATTCCAACTATACGGTCATTGCTTGAGACTGTGAGTGAAGTCTTTGAAACAGACTACAGAGAATCTTATTATCAGTCAAACATAGTGTTCCACGCTGAGAGACGCTCCTAATCTCATCTAAGAACAGGTGTTTCCCGTCCAAACAAATGTGTTTAGACTTAGAGTAAGTGGAGACTTAAAAACAACAATTGACTTAAAGCAGAACTTAAACACATTCTAAACATAGAATGAGATGTTAAAAATAACTTGGCACAGATTTAGCACAATTGACAAGCTAATGGAAATTGATTTATAAACAATGATATTGCAGTGTGCACTGAAAATCGAAAAAGATACACTCAGATTTGACAAATAGCAATAAACAAACATATAATATACTAAACATTTACAATTTTTCTACATTACAATTTCTAACCCAGCTGGAAACATTAAACTTCACCACACAACGTATTTATTTATTTTTCCTTATTCCCTTAAATCCAATTTAATCCTTTAATTATTTAATTGATTTAAAACAACAACACACCCCCACTCATGCGCTCATGGCCCGTCTGCTGGTAGATGGTATGTTTTATTGAACGTGTAATCTATAAATGCAATTAACAAATCCTCCAATACCATTAAATATTGTGTCTGTATAATATGTGTTATTTTATTCAATTGTTTAATTTGTTTTATGGAGAGCTTTGTTAAAGGTGCCCTATGTCAAAAAATCTATTCATACTCCACATATTCCATACCAGATGGGGGCAGTATACCTCCAGAAAGTTGGCCTACTCTAGTCTGTTTTTTAGTTTCAGGTTGTTAATCTTCTAAAACCGTCAAATAGTCCGCTTTGTCTAAGACTATTTTTGATCGGTGAGGCATGTAGAATAGAATGACTGCTGCCGCGGCGCTTGACAGGGCGCGTTAGAGAGAGAGGGAGAGAGAGCCCCGGCCGCGCGCGCGCACTCTCACGTCTTCAAACAACACGAGCGCGGTCCTGCTCTCTCTCCCTCGCGCATATTAATCAAATCAATTGACACGATAGTAAGACCACAGTTTCACGTGGAGCATTTGGAGATTTTTAGAGATTAGAGACTCAATTAACAACATCTCAACACTAAATTATAAAGGCCGGTCTCATATAGACGCCTGTCTCAAATACAAGCTGGTGCAGTTCGACGATTTGGGAAAATAAAAGCCCGGGCTATTATGTGAAGTTTTACGGTATTCGTTTTGTTCATATTAAATTTTTTATGACACACGCAATTGACACTTTTCACACGCTCTCACGCCACACATCAATTTTGTCACGCACAGAAAAATCGCAAAGCAAAGAGGACACGGAGACCAACAGACTAGACAGAGCAGGTTAGTTATGATATAAAAAAATCTCAGCTCTCAGATTCTGTCAATTTTATTACGCAATTCAAACAATAAATACCGTTTTGGCGCTTGTAAATGTTACATGACAGATCCCTAGCGTACGTGAACCGATCATCTCTACTAGCTGATAGTAAAAAAACACGAACACTGTTGAAAGATACAGTATGCTGCAACTTACCAAAATGTATTCCTCATACATAATATCGAACAATAATTTTTTTTAACTCTTCCCTGAACTGAAATGTAGTAGTGGGCTGTACCAAAGTCCTTTTTTGTCCTTTACACGATTGACATCAGGTTCAAGTACGCCCACAAGCCGTGCGAGTTATTCGTGTGTTGCAGTTTGGCTGGTGGTTATGTATGTTGCCCGCATACCGCCTCCCATGGCCGAAACTGGTATTACGACACCGGCCGGGCCGGGGCTAGTAATTTAGCATGCTAATTCAGGTTTATATCTCGGCAGCACTATAACTTGTCATTTTTTTTATGACATTATCGCACTTATTTCTTCTCATTCTTTTGATGCGTGTAGCTCATTTTTTGGATATTTTTACCTCAATTTTTACATATGGCACCTTTAATCAGAACAATTTTAACTCTTCCTTTTTATTATACAAATGTGTCATCAAATATGTACAAATTTATAAGAGATGAGGTAAAAACCATACAGACACTGGTTCTTGGGTTCACAGAGATAATTGCCACCTAGTGGCAAACTATTGAAATTTAAAGACACTTTGAAACAGCTATGAGGTAACGAAGCGTCAAAGCCATGTTTACTGACTTTGGCTGTTTGATACCAGCTCTGATTCACTGTTTCCAAACAAATGATTCACAAAGGTTTCAAAGCTTCACAAAGCGTGTTTCGAAAGCGCTCCTCACTGGGGACCCAGACAGCAACATAGGCCTCGTTTACACTGCAGGTCTTGATGCCCAATTCTGATTTGTTGCCTATATCAGATTTTTTTTTACCGTCTGTTTACACGTTCTTTCAATTGTGACCCATATCCGATTCTTGTGTTTACACTTGACATACTATCTAAAACATTGCGCATGCTTAAAGGTTGTATCACTGATTTCAGGCCCAAAAATAAATGATCAGATTCATCTAATCTTTCCTAACGGTCCGCAAGCTGCCCGCCCCATAAGCAGGCTGTCAAAAAAACGCTTCTCTGTAGGCAGCCTAGGCTCTGAGATCTGCACACAAAAACAAATGGGTACAACCACCACTCAAAACCAAAATAAACAGTGTTTCAACCAATCACCGACAGGGGCGGGTGTTGTGAGGTTTTGCGCTCGTGCACGGCTGGACGTGAAGTCGGAGCAAAACCCGCCCCTGTCGGTGATTGGTTGGAACACTGTTTATTTTGGTTTTGAGTGGTGGTTGAAAAAGCCTAATGCCTCAGAAAATCCGATCTGCCTGTTTACGTGACAGTCGCATTGGCACATATCTGATTTATATCTGATTTATTTCCACATATGAACGAGGCCTGAAACCGATCTCGAAATATCTGAATGCATGCGTTTTTATCCTGTTTACACACTGTCATAGATCACATCCGATCTGTGTCACATATGAGCAAACAATCGGAATTGGGTCACATTTCACTGACAGTGTAAACTAGGCCATAGTGTAGGCCCAGATCTGGCCCACTTCCGGTACGTGTTGAATCCACATGTACCAGATAAGGCCCGGATATGGGCCAACACTATGTTGCTGTCTGGGGAATCAGCTGTTTAAATAAAAAATGCAGAAAAGAGCCTGCTGCCAAAAAGATAATGTGACAGAGCTTGTAATAAAAGGAGAATCAACACTAGCTTGGCTTTTAAGAGATGGTGAAAAGTGAGGGATCTGAAACATTGTAAAAGCGATGCAGACATGTTTTTTTTATTGAACTGATAAATTGCCATGTAGCTCTCTAACAGAGTTCATTGTAAAGCATTATCTATTGTGAAGGGTTATGTCATTATTGGTTGTTTTTGGTATACTTTTGAGAATATTATTAAACACCAGTTAATTCTGAACATACATTCCATAAATGATACTGTTAACATCGTAAAGAGAAAACCTTGCCAGAAGCCAAAGTTCTGAGAATGTTCCATGTTCGGTAGGAACCGCATAGCAATTCCTCATTTATATAATTCATTCGCCGTTCATATTTTCATCAGCAAGTGTTTTATTTCCCAGGATCATAGGCAGTCTGATGTTGACCAACACTACAAATGACATATCAATTAGGGGTGTAATGGTACATGTATCTGTCCCGGACGTCCCACCACGGTTCGGTTCATTCAGTCAAGACTACGAATACATTCAGTCACAGACGATCTACACTTCAATCCAGAAGGGGGCGCACGTGGTAATGCAGCACTGTTTGCTTACCACCACAACAGGACAAAGAGTAGAAGAAGAGATGATCCACGCACCAACCCAAAACAAGAGTTCAGTTGGCACGAAAGAGCTTGCAGCCTATACGCTGATTTTTGATCACTCCACAAGCCTCACGGAAAGGAAACCAGAACGGCAGAAAGCGGCATCCTGTTTGCTTTCTTTATTGTACAAAATATCCATATAGAGTCAAATATTTCTAGTCAATTTATTTTCCCTAGAATACAGTATGTTACAATCAATAATCATTATTTAAAATGACACTGTTAAAATTTGATCACTTTGTGAATTTTATCTGATAATTCGCTTAAAAAAAACCCTGCTCATTTGTCATCACTGTGACTAAAGCATGCATTCAGACAGATTTTTCCGTGAGATCGATGTGTCGTATGTGAATGTGGCACTAGAGCCACCCAAAAGCATGTCTTTAACAGCTTGCTTGCCACAGACTTGTAATGGGTCATTATGAATTTGATTTATGATGAGGTTTAGCCACTTAAAGTTTCCATCATCAGCTGATCACACATTGCACATTCTCCAGAGTCTCGGCCCCAACCACACCGCCTCATCGTCACCTTATAGGCTGTACACTGGACAGGCCACTAGACTAGAATGACAAACTACTTAAGGGGCAATTAGTGGGTAATCAGGATGTTTGAGCATTTCGAGAGGGTGGCAAGGGATAATTGCCAAGACCTCAGTGTAGGGACCGTTACACGCCACAGAGTTGCTAGTAGTGAAATTAAGACCTGGCTGCAGTTCAATGTGGTCAAAGGCATGTCTGTGGAATGTGGGGCCCGTCTGTTGAAGACCCGCTTTTCTGTTCAGTGAAGTCTTTCCTAGTGTTTCTCATCTAGAACAGTGGATTTAGCAATCATTGGGCAAATCAACACTAAACCGAAATTCTTTATTGTAGAAAAGAGAATACAAATATCATAAAAATTCCAAAACCGCTTGCTCTATGTAGAGTTGCAGGGATGCCGGAGTCTTTCCCAGAATTTTGTGTCATAGTCAGAGAAACACCTTAGATCAGGAGTATCAAACTCAGCTTTTGAAGGGTCCTACAGTACAGAGTTTAATTCCAAACCAACCCCAACGCACATACAGTACTTGTAGTTTTCAAATAGACTTGATTAGCTGGATCACGTGTGTTTAATTAAGGTTAAAGCTACAATCTGTAGCTTTTTTGGCCACAAGAGGGAGAAGTTTCCAACAATAACAAAGGCGTGCAGTGACGAGCTGAATGATGAGACTTGCGGTCAAGCTGATGGATTTAATAATGTTTATGGATGAGTGAAAACACTCATGTTTTTTTAACATTACAGTGGTATGAAGCAGGTCGCGATTGCTAATAAGAGACAGATGTCACACGCGAGTCCCGCGGATATAAAGGAATAAGGAAATTTCATCCTATCGAACTACACGCAAGTGCTGGATTACTCACACAGGTCAGTTTATGTGATGAATTAAACTTGTGAGGGAAACGCAGCGCTGTTCCACTTAGTATAACGTTACACTATCACACTAAACGGCATTTAAATGTGTGTTGAAAGTTATAATGTTATTCTACGTGTTAGTTTATTTGCTATATGAAACTAGCAGCTAGATCAACATAAGAATAACATACTGACCATATTCTAACATTTCATCATGTCGAGCTAACGTTATAACATTGATTTGTTTTATGTACATTTGCTCACCTGTCTAATGAAGCTGTCGTGACTCGTGAAGATCTGTCAAGTCCAAATTAGTCTTGGACGCTAGCTCTCTGTCAAGTGGAAGTCAGTCTCTCGTGGAGCTCTCGGCATCTCAAAAACGCCACGCTGATATTGATCCTCATTTTAGTTCTCCTTGTTTGTCCCAAAGTCTGCTTGCCATGGTCTATGTTTGAACGAAACAAGAACTGGGTGCCGCTAAACATTACTCACTACGCAGTTGTCCACGTCTGTCGCCATGGTTACGTCATGGCTATGGCAGTACGAGCGGAAACCGAGGATAGCGCGGATATTGCGTCATTGACAGGTGACATTTTTTTCCGGGACGGCCACTTATTTAAAATTGGAATTTCTCTGAACTAAAAAAACTTTGGAGACTTTTGGGATATTGTAAGTACACAACTGCAGGAAATATATCACACTGTGCAAGTGATTTTTTGATATTTTAGTACAAAATTCTTACATATTGGACCTTTAAAGCTAAACTCTACAGGTTCTTAAAAACTGAGTTTGACACCCCTGCCGAAAATGCATTGTCAGTCAACTGCAGAGCTAACACGCACTCACCTATATGTAATTTATAGTCTCCAATTCACCTGCACCTGCAATATATGTGTGCAGGAAACCAGAGCACCCAGAACCGGGACTTCAAAAACTTCAAAAACGGATCTCAAGTCAGTTTTACCATAGTCCATGCTTTGTAAACTAATACATTTCGAAGCTTGCATCACATAACCAGCTCCACATACACATGGCTTTTCTGATGTAGTAAATGTTCTAGATTGCAGTTAGTGTTTATTCAATAATACATTCATTTATAAACTGCTATAGACAAAGATCTTAGCCAATAAACCATGTAAGGGAACAGGTTTTTCAGATTTTTTTTCATCTTCTACAAATGTTCATTCATCCACTTCTTAATTTGTGTCAACTCCGTCAGATGCATTAAAAAGCATGATCTTTTCATTTGATCCATCCAACAACAGTGTAAAGTCTTCAATTATGTAATAATGGTGTTCAGAAAAGGAGCTAAGTGATTTAAAAAAAAAAAAATTAGGGTTAGGGTTATTATGAACAATCCAGTTCCTAAATTTAGTTCCTTTTTAACATTACACATATATAACCTAGGTAAATCGGACATAATATAAAGTAGTTCAGAAGATGTTTTAATATTTCAACATAAATAAAAAAAAGAATAAAATTTATTTGTAAATTTATAGAAAATCTTTATCCGACAGAGTTAAATGCTGACGGAGTTGACAAAAACTGATGGAGTTGACAAGTCCAACTAAAGGTTCCAACAACTGATTGACAAGACAACAAATTAAGACAACTAATTGTCTCATTCTGGGTCTCCAGTAGCTCACAAAATACAAGAAGCGTGTGTTAGGGTGAGTGTAATGAAGCATAATTATGTGAAATAATATTAGAATAATTCCCCATATGTAAAATAATAATAATAATAATAATTTCACTATATAAATAGTTATGTGAGCACATGTCAGCTTCATCAGCTTGCAGGTCAACTCCATCAGACATAAAACCTGATGGAGTTTACTTCTGACGGAGTTAAAGCTTTTAAAGGTGTGACCGCAGAAACATTGTTTGTATAATATTATTATTTTATTTTTACTTTAAGGACTATCCCTACGTCTCAATGTATCCTAAACAGTATCCAAGATTGAAGTAAGTGTGTTCCAAAGCATAGTATGTTGAAAAGAGTATGTCAGAAGTCCCCGGCTGGTCTACTATTTCCGGTAGATTTTCGAAGTGTGGATCCGGGCTCACTCTAAAGGCTTCTATTGCCCACAACCCACTGCGCTTCTGAAGAAAAACTACAAACATGAGTAAAAAGTGTTGAAAAAAACTACAAAACATGGCGGATATGCGTGATCAGCGGTGACTATCTTTATCTTTATAGTTTAACCTCATAAATTACTATTTATTTAATGTAATCCGTATTATATTTCATCTGCAATAACATTGTGGACTTCTATAAAGATCCATTTGGCTATTAACTTTTAAATGCATCATTATGCCTTAATATGAGGAGAGTTCTCTGCATGAAAGACCTGTGACTGCAGATCAACGTGCTTCTGCATTTCTCTCTGATACAGTAGGAAATTAAATGTGGAGGATTTTATCTTTGACAAGATGATTGACAGGTTAGTTTACGTGACAGGATGCGAGTAACTAAGCTACAGAGGCAATTGAAGACGCAATTGTATGATGATAGTATGTCCCAAAGCTCGTCTACTCTTCTGCTACACACTCAAAAGTATATAATTTTTCTTCACAAAAAGAGTACATACTTTTAGGGCATAGTATAAGTAGGCGAATTGAGACGCAGCCTATGTGACCTACTGTGAGATACACAATGAGCAGGAAATAGGAAAGGGTCATAAGAGTTAAAGATGACCATTATATTGCCTGATTTATTCAGAATTATAAAAAATCCTGACGGAGTTGACGCAAAGTGAAGTCACAACTTAGGCATTTTATAATAGAAAATATAATTCAAGATTTACTTTTTGATAGATTACAGATCTCTGCCTCTCTATTTAAATAAGGGGCTTTTGTGAGTATATGTTTTGCCCCTTATCTCAAGCATCAGTGTTATAAGTTCAAGTTAAAACATTACAGATATTCAATAAGTATTTATCTATAGTTGCATGATTTCCAGTGGAACCTCTTAACTCTAGAATCTGTCTGTAATCAATAATCAAATTTGAGTATGTTGTCAAATTCTTATGTACAGGTGATGGTGACCTAGGGGTATATTTCTCAAGCAGTGTTTTCTTTCTTCCCAGAGCCCTGTAGGACACCGACAGGCTTTAATGGAGCTGTCAGGGCCAAAATAACATTGTAGCAGAAATAAACAGCTGTGGTCCTGACCTGTTACATATACTCCTCTGTGGAGAAATTTCTGACCTACACTTGGGGTTACCGTTTGAAGCAGTTAGTGACTGTGCTGTTTAGATAAAGACAAGTAAATTAAAGATGTGAAGTGTAATATAAATACAATTATCTGTAATAAGAGAGAACACAAGAGCCATCATAAACCATAACCATGTCATCTCACACCAGTTAAACCATAAACGTACTCGGTTACTAACGTAACCTCAGTTCTCTCTAGAAGAGGGAACGAGTACTGCGTAATATCTTACGCTAGGGGAAAATCTCTTTCCTCGAGATATTGAAGCCAAAAAAATTATCCTTAATTTTTAATTATTGTAAAACGCGTTGCGGCAGCATGCAGACATAGGCAAGACGGCTCGCGTGCCTATTGGCTGACCTGCGGCAACTGCAGCAGCCTATCGAGAGAGGCCCCTCCGTGACGTAATGTCCAATGGGGGCGCTTCGCGCCCACTACGTCACGTCCCGCCAGAACAGGCGTAGCCTGGGCCTATAAATACAGCTCGATAGGCTGATATAATCTGGTTTTTTATCGTCGAAGCGAACCAGAGCGTGTTGCAGGCACGGCAAGATACGCAGTACTCGTTCCCTCTTCTAGAGAGAACTGAGGTTACGTTAGTAACCGAGTACGTTCTCTTACGAGAGGTACTCTCGTACTGCGTAATATCTTACGCTAGGGGAACACAGTGTAAAACGCCGTGCATGCTGGGATCTAACACCAAAGTCCCACGGGCAGGTGCCCGGGGCTCATATAATGCATTATCACCAAAACTCACAGGGAGTCCAGAGAAGAGAGGCTAGAAGCATCATTCCCCGATAAATGGCATCCGAAGGGAGCTAATTACATAACAACACAGTCAGGGTGAAAATTTCAGCCTGCACTGGGCATCAATATGGGTCTTATGACCCATGGCTATACGTTATCGATCAGCGAGCGTTGCTCGAGCAATTTTAGTACACTGAGCCGAAGCAACGGGGCAGACAGTACTATTTAGACCGAAAGTAGTTTAGCCTGTAAGGCGGGAACCTCTAGGTTATAAAACCTTATAAATGTAGACGGGGAGGCCCAGCCCGCCGCCATACAGATATCCTGTAAGGAAATCCCGCTAGACCAAGCCCACGACGAGGCCACGCCCCTCGTGGAGTGCGCTCTGATACCCAAAGGACACTGTAAGCCCTTAGAAGTGTAGGCCAGCGCTATGGCATCAACTATCCACCTGGATAGGCTCTGTTTCGACGCGGCCAGTCCCTTAGGACGTCCACTGAACGAAACGAAGAGCTGCTCAGTCTGTCTGAAAACGGACGTGCGAGACACATATGCTCTCAATGCCCTGACCGGGCAAAGGGAGCTTTCGTCTGTTCCTTCATTGTGAACCGGCAGGGCGCACAGGGAAATAACCTGGGCCCTGAACGGAGTGTTGAGGGATTTTGGCACGTAACCATGTCTTGGTTTGAGTATGACCTTCGAATCATTTGGCCCAAACTCCATACATGTCGCGCTAACTGAGAGCGCTTGTAAATCCCCGATGCGCTTCACTGAAGCAAGAGCCAAAAGAAACGCTGTCTTGAATGACAAGTGCTTCAAGCCCACCGAATGGATTGGCTCGAACGGGGCACCTTTCATGGCCTCTAGAACCGTTGAAAGGTCCCACATGGGGACTGAGGGGGGTCTGGGAGGATTCAGCCTCCTAGCTCCCTTAAGGAAGCGGACGATCAGATCGTTCTTCCACAGTGACTGGCCAGTGACTGGTTTTATAAATACCGCAATAGCCGCCACATAGACTTTGAGCGTGGATGGGGTTCTGCCCTTGTCCAGTAGCTCTTGAAGAAAGGAGAGAACTTCTGAAACCCCACAGTCTGGGGGTGAGAAGCCCTGAGCTTCGCACCAGCCAGAGAACACAGACCATTTGGAGGAATAGAGCCGCCTAGTGGACGGAGCTCTAGCCTGCGTGATTGTGTTTAACACTCCTTCCGGGAGGTGAGCGGGTACCCGTTGATGGCCCATGCATGCAGGGACCATAAATCCGGGCGAGGATGCCAAATCGAACCCTTGGCCTGAGAGAGGAGGTCTTTCCTCACTGGTATCGGCCATGGAGCAGAGCTCGTTAGTTGCATCAGCACTGGGAACCAAGCCTGGTTTTTCCAGAGCGGAGCGATGAGCAGCACTGAGCATCCTGTTTCCCTGATCCGTTCTAGCACCTGAGGCAGGAGTGAGACGGGGGGGAAAGCATAGAGTAGGCAGCGGGGCCAGACGTGGGCCAGCGCATCCCTGCTCTTGGAAAAAAACTTCGGACAGTGAGCGTTTTCTCGGGACGCAAACAGGTCCACCTGTGCTCTGCCGAATGTCTCCCATAGCAGTAGGACCACCTGCGGATGCAGAGACCATTCTCCTGCCGGAACATTGTTTCTGGACAGTTTGTCTGGCCCCAGGTTTAGGTGACCACGCACGTGAGCAGCTCTCAATGAGCGCAGATTGTGCTGGGCCCAGACCAGGAGGCGTTCCGTCAACCTGTACAGGTTTTGGGACCGGACGCCACCCTGGCGATTTATGTAG
The DNA here is from genome assembly GCA_031834385.1 of Semotilus atromaculatus. NCBI lineage: Eukaryota > Metazoa > Chordata > Actinopteri > Cypriniformes > Leuciscidae > Semotilus > Semotilus atromaculatus. The sequence continues at coordinate 6,123,350 of JAULUF010000014.1, forward strand.
GCCACTACCGACATGTTGTCCGAGCGGACCAAGACGTGGTGGCCCTTTATCTGGGGACAAAAACGCCTCAGCGCGTAATCGACTGCCATCATTTCCAGACAGTTTATGTGCAAGAGCCTCTCCCGTTCTGACCACAGGCCAAAGAACGGTCTGCCCTCGAGCAGCGCTCCCCATCCCGAGGTGGAGGCGTCCGTGGACACCACCTTCACCCTCGAGGAAGTCCCCAGGCTTACACCTGACTGATACCAGTCGTTTTCTTTCCAAGGTTTCAGAGCCGAAACGCATTTCTGATTGACCTTGAGGCGAAATAGACCGGAAGTCCATGCTCGTGATGGAACCTGCGCATTTAGCCACAGCTGTAGCGGGCGCATGCGAAGCAGACCCAACTGGAGCACTGAGGATGCTGAGGCCATGAGACCCAGCATCTTCTGAAACCTTTTGAGCGGGACTATAGTGCCGCAGCGGAAGGATTTCGCGGAGCGCTGAACATTCAGTCTGCGCTCTGGCGTCAGTCGTGCTGTCATGGACAGCGAGTCCAGTTCTGTGCCCAGAAAAGATATTTTCTGACTGGGACACAGCGAACTCTTCGCCCAATTGACTGTGAGACCCAGATTCTCGAGGTGTTCGAGTAAAATGGTCCTGTGTTCTATGAGCTCTGAGCGTGATCGAGCTAGAATCAGCCAATCGTCCAAGTAGTTCAAAACTCGCACGCCCCGCAGTTTCAGGGGTGCGAGAGCCGCGTCCATGCACATTGTAAATGTACGGGGTGCTAGGGACAGGCCGAACGGTAGGACTGTGTATTGATATGCCTGGCCCTCGAAGGCGAATCTCAAAAATCGCCTGTGACGTGACGCTATTTGTATCTGAAAATACGCGTCCTTCAGATCTATTGACATGAACCAGTCCCCTTGGCAAATCTGCGCGAGGATTTTCCTGGTTGTGAGCATTCTGAACTTGCGCTTCGCGAGCGCTCTGTTCAGCTGTCTGAGATCCAAAATGGGTCGGAGACCCCCGTCTTTTTTCGGTACCAGAAAATATCTGCTGTATAGACCCCCTTCGCTCTGAGCTTGAGATAAAGGCTCTATGGCCCCTTTGCTCAATAGTTTCGCTATTTCGGCTCGAAGCAGATGAGCCACTTCGTTCTTTACCGTGGTTTCGACGCGCGCCGTGTGACGGCGGGGGCGTCGAGCGAACTGCAGCGAATAGCCTCTTTTTATAATGTTCAACACCCATTCTGACACACCGTGAAGCTTTTCCCATGCATGTGCATGAATAGCTAGGGGTAGAATGAAATTCGGGCTCTGGTCGCAACGTAGTGGCGATGTGAGAGCTTCTGTGTGCTGTAACATACACATTGCTGCTGCAATGTCCGAGGCGGGGGGCGAGCTGGTCACAGCGCGCGGCCTGGCCGCGCTTAGATCTCTCACAGCGGCTCGCTGAGAGAGAGAGAGCGGGGCAACCCGTGTGGGACACAACATGTCTGTGCGTGAATGTGGGCGCGAAATGGCGGGCACATTTGCTGCACTGAAAACACCGTCTGCCTGAGCTGACTGAATGTGTGCTAGTCTCGTTACCATGGAAACCGTGGGACATGCAGTATGTAGTGTTTGTGGGCACTGGGTTGTGGGCACAAACACTTTGTTTAATGCACAATCGACATGAGTCGATTTTATTTGTGCGGCCCCTGAGCTGTGAAGAGCTGTGCTTGTGTGTAGGAATGAGCACTGAATAGTGGGCATTTTTATTACACTCATAACACCGTCGGCCGTGGCCGGAACACCAGAAATTACACTCTTTATGGGATTTATCTGGGTCGCCGTAAAAACGGCGTTTGTGTGCAGGCAAGCGGGCTTTGGTACCGACTTGTTTACTGCAGAATACACTGACGCAGTCACATTTCCTGGAACTGCGCGAGCGAAACGTTTCGGTGGAAGTCTGGCCGCGGCGAGACCTGAACACCGTCGCTTTCTCAGGGTGGCTAGGAAAGCTTTGAGGCCTCGGGCTTCAGCTCAATCTTCTGCCGTGGCCCACGCGGGGGAGGGCGGCGGCCTGAAGAGCGCGAGCGTTGTCTCTGGTCCCGGGCTGGGCGGCGCTGTGAAGCGGCGGCGGTGGGCGGAGGCTGTGGCTGGGTGCTGCGAGCAGACGGCTGTTTTGGGCGGCCTGCTGCGGAGCTCGAGCGCTTCGGTAGGAAGTGCTTCATGGCCTGTGACGTCTTCTGCACCTCGGCGAATCTGTCCGCGAAATCTTTGACGGACGACCCAAAGAGGCCAGCAGGCGAGACGGGCGCGTCGAGGAACGCAGAGCGCTCCGCATCCGGCATGTCGGATAGCGTTAACCACAGGTGTCTCTCGGCCACAGTGAGAGAGGCCATATTCCGTCCGATGGCCTGTGCAGCGGATTTAGCGGCGCGTAGAGCGAGGTCCGTGGCGCTCCGCAAATCCGGCACGCTGATCGCTTCCGGTCCTTCCTCGTCCAACTTACGGAGAAGGTCGGCCTGGAAGATTTGCAGCACAGCCATGGAGTGCAATGCCGATACAGCCTGTCCAGCGGCGGTGTAAGCGCGACTGTGCATGGCGGAAGTAGTTCGGCAGGCTTTCGAGGGTAGCGCCGTCTTAGCGCGCCGTCCAGCAGAGGGCGGGCAAAGATGGGCCGCTACAGCTTCTTCCACTGGGGGAAGGGAGGAGTACCCTCTGTCCTTAGCACCGTCAACTGTGGAGAATGCTGCCGAGACAGAAGTGCGTACCCTGGCTGAGAAGGGGGCGCCCCAGGACTTTGCGACTTCTTCGTGTAACTCAGGAAGAAAAGGCGCTGGTCTGGAAGACGGTGGAGCGCGGTCCCTCTGGAGGAAACACCCATCCAGCCGGTTGTGCGCTGGCGGCGCGGGCGCCGCCCACGGCCTGTGATAGCACGCGCATCAGTTCAGACTCGATGCTGGCCCGTTTTCCTGACGACTCGCGGGCAGAAGGGGGGAGGTCCACGGAGCTCGCCCAATCCTCGCTGTCCGACGCCAGGATGGAACAGCTGGCCTCCTCTACAGCCACCTCGTCGTCCGTGATGACGGAGGCGGCAGCAAGCGGCGGCCGTTGTCCGTCAGTGAGGGACTCGAGGGAAACTGGTGAAGCTGGCGGGCGAACCGGCGAGCTTTCGTGTGTTAGAGGAGGCTCGGGGGGGCGCTGAGTACGGCGCTTCTTGCGGCGCGGCACTGCAGCGGACGGAAGCGCAGGCTCGGTGAACAGTGCCAGACGAGTCCTCAGAGTCGTCAAGGGCAAGAGCTCGCAGTGATGGCAGCCGCCATCAGTGAGCGCGCGAGCCGCGTGATCCTCACCCAGGCAGGAAGCGCAGATGACATGGCGGTCCCCGTCGCTGAGTGTGGTTCGGCACGAACCACAGGATTTCTGCATCTTTAAAAAGACGCTAGCTCTTTTAGAGAAAAGCGTGTGTCGCAGCGGCGAACACACACTTTAACAGAGTAAAAGGTAATAAACAGAAAGGATATATGACGCCGGAAAGCGCAGCAGGTACGGCGACTGAAGGCGGCGATATGTAGGCCGGCGTCCTCAGGTGCAAAGGCTCGTCCCGCTGAAAGGCTTATTTCTACGGCGCGGCTTCTTCACTCTAGATCCAGCGATGCGTGAGCTTCGCTGAAGAGATAAAAAATCTGATTATATCAGCCTATCGAGCTGTATTTATAGGCCCAGGCTACGCCTGTTCTGGCGGGACGTGACGTAGTGGGCGCGAAGCGCCCCCATTGGACATTACGTCACGGGGGGCCTCTCTCGATAGGCTGCTGCAGTTGCCGCAGGTCAGCCAATAGGCACGCGAGCCGTCTTGCCTATGTCTGCATGCTGCCGCAACGCGTTTTACAATAATTAAAAATTAAGGATAATTTTTTTGGCTTCAATATCTCGAGGAAAGAGATTTTCCCCTAGCGTAAGATATTACGCAGTACGAGAGTACCTCTCGTAAGAGAACATGGCTTTTGAATATCCATTTTGAAATTTTAACCTGAGTATTACTTTGATGGAGGTGGAATGCGCCAAATTTATTTATATAGCGCTTTTCACAATAAAAAAAAGAAAAAAAAGAAATCAAGATTTTAATGTCTATAATTTCTTAATACCTTAATGCCTAGTAACAGATTGGAGCTGGGCGATAATAGACCTTGTTCAGGGTAGCGCCATATTTAATTTTGGACATGAATGAAAATGAGGCTGATACAAAGCATTCAATGGATTGTACTGTTGTTTAACAACAATCCGGTTATTCGGCTGATGAAAAATTTCTTTCGGTAGACAAAAACTCCATAAAACTCCATTAAAAGTTATGCTTTTGAGATCTGCAATAAACGGCCCACTCAAGTATACTGTATGTATGCGGATAAAGTTAGACATACTTCTATATCCAAATTTATATAAAAATAATAATGTAATTTTCATGATTGAATGTTCAAAAACAAACCTTTTTTCACATATTTTTCATTGTTGTAGCACCTCCAGTCAGTAACTCTGTTTAAAGGTGGGGTATGTGATTCTTTGTTATCCATTTTTTCAAAATCACTTGAAATCCTATTCCACGTACAGCCACTGAGTTAGAAGAACTGAAATGAAAATTAAGCAATTTAATCATCTGTGGACCGGGCAGGACTCGAAAAACTCCAGCCAATCATTTCCAAGACCACCTAGTATCATTGGACAGTAAGTCCGTCAATCAAACGGTTGTATCATACCCCCCTCCCCCCATCCCCCTTGCGCGAATCAGTGCCAGCATTGGAGGAAAGAAGGTAGGACCATTTGAGTTGTGTATTTTCAAAATCTGCCGGCCGTTTTGCAAATCACATACCCCACCTTTAATTGCTTTATCTATGAACCCCCTTCTTCCAAAAAAACACTGATTGTTCTGATTGTTCAGCTGGAACAGTGTGTTGTTATTGGTCAACCACTTTGAGTGCGTTTCTGAAATGTCACGCCTCTTACCATACCTTTTCTGTGGCCGTGGCTCCCAAGCGGTGGTATTACGTCGTGCAGTGAGAGATGTTCAAAGACGACTGTTGTCACGTTCTTGAGACCAAAGACACCCTGCGATCATTTTATGAACTTTAGCATGATCATCTTCCAGTGTGTTTGCTGCTATCTACTGTCTAGCCAATAAAAATGCAACATGAACTAGCTTATTGATCAACACGACATGGCGCTAAAACTTAAAACTCCTTACCTCAAGCTCCATTTGCAAGACTGGCATGCAAAATTGACCTTTTCCATATCCAGATCATATCCATGATCATGTCCATATTCTCCTCTTTAGCTTCCTCCTCTTTTTTCAGCGCACATAAAAACCACAATTGCCAAAATGCGATTCATCTGGCTCTATCTGTTTACCTCTGGCACATGCTGATGATGTTTTATTCTTCTATACTAACTTACGTCCTAGCCTATGATTCAATAGATGTCATCATCTGTCGTACCCAAGTTTATTAGATCCACATCATACAGTGAGATCTTATAGGATTGCAGAAATCGCAGTCTGTAGCAGGCATTAGATCCTGGGTGAAAAATAAAAGTCTCTTGTCCAACAACACCCTACTAACACAACTCATCCATGCTTCGCCCCCTTTATTTTTGCGTATGGTGTGGGCGAGGAGGTAATTGTGATGTATGTGTTCCCGGAAGAAAACTCAAGACTACAATCATTTCAAGGAGTTCAGAAACAACGTGCACTGATATACCAACACGATCTCATAAAAGTGCGTATCTATACCACCAATTTAATTTCTCGTACCATTTTACGTACCATTTTACACGTAAAAATGTTTTTTTGCGTGAATATGCTATGCACTGTAAACCCTTGGGTAGGATTAGGGGTGTGTAGTGTGTGCGTATTACACGCCATAAAGTGTGTATCATATGCACGCGAAAACTGCGTATCATATACACACAAAAACTATTTGGCACAAGAAATTAAATTTGTGGTATAGATACGCAGTTTCATGAGACCGGGCTGGATCTACAGTAGAGAATAATTCCCTTTGAGTGATTTTGTGCTTTGTAACTTTGCAGACCTTTTTCATGATCAAACCGCAACATAAACACTAAATAAACATGAAAAATCAATAACGTAATAGGTCCTGAAAGATAAGTAGGTTTCCTTTCAGCCTTTGCTGACTAAGAAGCACTGCCACTAGAGTCAAATCCACAATTTCACACTTAAAACTTTGACATCCATTTAATTTGACAGCAAAGCCATGTAGGGAAAGGAGCAGAGGACAACCACACAGATTTGAGCAGGGCAATTATTTTAGAATAACTGGCTGGTGTGTGTAGGCCAAGAGCCATTTGAAAATGATCATTTAGTATAAATAAGCATCAAAGAAAACAAATGGGCAAGCTATTTTGAGGTGATGGAACATATTATTAGCTAAATATAGCATTAGTTGATCTCAAGAGCACTCTTCTCAGAATGCGTTTAATTCCCTTTCAACTGGACATTCTTTGATTTGGAATGTCTGATGTTCTTCCTGGATTCTGCTGGCGAGAGACAACTGGATTCACTAATTGTGTGTATATATGTATAAAGAAAAAAACCTTGTTTGAAAGATAACACAGAGAATGCCTGATAGCCTGAACAATCTGCCATACTTAAAAGACATTGAAGCAAGATGATAATGGGCAGTTTTGCGGCAAAGTTCCCGACACACAGACCGCAATGCTAATGATAATTGATGTCACATGTTCTCCATGCTCTTCCCAGAGACAGACGCTTAAAGAAGAAAGCCAGATATCTCTGTCCTGTCCTCAAGTCTCCCACTCTCCTTCCGCCGTGGTGCCTTCATCTAATTTGTAGGCTGAATCATGAAAGCATTGTGATAAATGGGGGATTATGGTGGATGGACTGGGCATTAATGAAATATCAGGAGGATTAGTGGTGACGTAAACTGTTGAGGGGCTCGTGGAGCCCTGGTTCTCCTTAGAGGAGCCCGTTGAGGGGTCAAGAGGAGTGTGAGTGAATTAATAGTAGAAATGCAAGGCGTGGTCCTCCTTTAATCCTCTCGACGTCTCATGCCTGGCTCCGGTCCACACCTTCATATGATTCCTAATCAGCCTGACTCACCACTGAAGTACTGGAACGTAGTAAACCTGAGGTTCTCTATTGTAGTAATAACAGAGTTTGACAGATCTTATCATGCCAAAAGGTGACTGTTGATGTCTGAGATCGAAGACAATGCATATGGAAAAAGGCTTCCGGAAGAGAGTTCTTCAACATCAAAAGACTGGCCGTGCACTTAGACGTCCTCTGTTGAGTCATTTGTTGATCTATAACTCACTCTGAAAATGCTCAGTGGGGGACAAGGCAGCGTGGAGCCAGGGAGACATTATAAAGTGTTGAAGGAGACAAGATTGAGATTCATGGAGAAATAATGACATGGTCCAGGTCAAGAGAATTAGAGCCTGTCCAAAACACATCAACATAGAGGGGGAAAACACATTTTTTTAAGGCATTGCAAAATAATAATAATAATAATAATAACAAAATGTGTGTATACCAACCCTAACTGCCATCCCATATATATATATATATACACAAAAATAAATAATAATATATATATATATATATATATATATATACACACACAATTCAATTCAATATGATAAAGGTATACAATTTGAATTAAAAAAAATATATTTTTCATTCTATTAAATAAAACGCAAAATCAAGAGAAATATCAAAAAGAGGCTACTATAAAATATCTATATATAAACATTAATATATAATACCATAAAAATATGATATAAAATGTTATTAATAAGTTGCAAAAATATAAAAAATATATAGATTGTTTTTAAATTTCAAACTCCCCCAAATTAACAAATTATAATTAAAGTTACAATTTCTAAATTATAGTAATATAAAGCGTGTTCAAATTCAACACAATAGAATACAAAATACATATTATAATATTATTGATGAATAGTAACAATATGAAATATTGATTAAATTTTTCAAATATCCCATTTTAAACTCCCCAAAATCAACAAAACATATAAATTAAATTAAGTTACAATTTCATAATAATAAGAATATAAATTATATAATTATAATTTTCAAATACAACACAATTTAGAATAATAATAAAAAAAGAACTAATAATAATATAAAATATTAGAGATTGTAAAAATAACAACAAAATAAAAGTTATTATAGCAACAACAAGTAAAAAACCTCAATGTGACAACTGGAGATTCACCTGTTGTAAAATGCAAAAAATAAATTGTTGCAAAAAAAAAGTTTTGACTGCACCCGGGACCATGTGAAAACAAGGATAAATATAGGAAGGGCATTAAATGTAGTCACGCAATGCTGATGTTGTTAACATGAACAATTTGAGAACAAAGTATAATTTGCACGGTTTGACCTGATAATGATAAGCGATTGTTAGATTTAAGCAGCGCGATTTACTGCAATGCTTTTTTCCCCCTTAGTTCGTCAGAACAAAAGTAGATGTTACTTAGGCCTACTTGTTCAGATGACATTTTCTGGTGAAAATTCTTATGTTGGTCATACCTGCAAAAAGTAGAATCAGTGATTCCGAATGACAGTATCCAATCCGCGCTGTGACTGACAGCCGCACATTCTCCTCAAAACATGAATTCCTCCACCGTGCCGAGGCACAACCCACGTAAAGTTGATCATTCCGCGAATAACTGCAATAGCAGATTTCGAACAGAGATGGCCACAAAGAGGAAAAACCACAGACTGCAGCTTTAAATAGTCGGTTTAATTTTTTGTATCTAAAATGAAAATTTTCATTTCATTGGCTCATTGTTCTGCTTTACTCACACGAGACTAATAAATGCATGCAACCGCGTCCTCTCAAAAAACAATTAATTGAAAAGGCCTTTTCCTACACTGCAGGAAGTGAGATTCATATTGATCATTGTAGATGATCCAGACTCATGTTACCCAGGCCAGACTTTCTCATATGGGGTTGAAACCTGATCCGGAGCCAGCGTGCTCTCGGTGGCAGACCTCCTGGCACCAGAGCAGAGAGGGCCAGAACTCACAGTGCTGCAGGGAAGGCCTGTCATTAGAGGAGCTGACTCCAGATCAGTGCCGTGATTAATTATCCAGCTCGGGAGACACACCTTCAGTCGAGCGCCTGTTAGGGTCCACAAACTCCCTGCTCCTCATTATATCCCTGCTTGGCTTGTAATTTACTGTCTTCACTGCCAAACGCCGTCAGAGAACCTCCAGACAAACCTGTAGGTGTCTCCGCCATGAATGGAATTCTGACCGAAATTTTTGGGATACTTTTGGAAGGACGCTGGTGGAGATTTATGTGTTCTGCTGTGTTTGTCATAATTCTAAAATACTGAATTACTTTGAGGTAAAAGATGAATTGCCTCTATTAGAGTTGGGCTGTGTAAATCACAATATATATTTTTGTTGGAAATTAAACAACAATATCTGAGTAAGTTTGACACCAGTGCAAAAACGAGTTACGAAGTTTTAACCCTAACAAGATCTATCTATATCTATCTATCATTAATACATCTATCAGAAAAATATGGAATATTAATTAAACTTTCAGTCTTCAAATTTCAAACTCCCCCAAATCAACAGAAAATACAAATTATTGATAACAGTTTCTGAATAATATCACATAGTGTGTTCAAATACAACACAATTTAGATACAACATTATATTATGAATATTAATAATATTATTTATAATATGATTAATATAATATTCTAACTATTGATATTATAATATTATATTTTCATTAATAATAGTAATTATTGTAAAGACACAAAACAAAAATAGTAGGGTAAAAAATAGGAAACATTTTGACATTGAGATGATTTGTCCCAATCAACCTGAATTAGAAACAAAAAAATTATAGTTAATAAAAATCTAAATGATACAAGTATGAATAAGCTATATGAAAATATAAAGCTAACATTTGAACAATCATTTAAAATATCCGAATCGCATCAGTAGACTTTTTTTTTACACATTTATTTACTGTAAACACAACTGTAAACAACTAAACTCCACCCATAACAAGACTCAACTTGACTTATTTAGGACACATCCAGCTTTGATCATTGTTCTGAATCCGATCTGGACAAAGTCTTTGACAAAAAAAGCGATGTTCTCTTTTTGTTTGAAATGTGTTTATTATTATTTATTTATTTGGTCCCACTTTATATTAAGTGGCTTTAAGTACTATGTACTTACATAGAAAAATAAGTATGTACTTATTGTGTTCAGGTTGTATTGTAAAACACTTTTGCTGTTATTGAGATGTGATACAGGTAAGGTTAGGGACAGGTGTGGTGGTATGGGTCGATTTAAGGGTGGGTTAAGGTGTAAGGGAAGGGTCAACTGTGTAATTACAAATGTAATTACATAAATTAATTACAGTTGTAATTACATGCAGGTATTTTCAAAATATAAGTACAATGTAAAAACATTTATGTACATAATAAGTCCATTGTATCAAAGTAGTAACTTCAATGTAAGTACATAGTACTTAAAGCCACTTAATATAAAGTGGGACCATTTATTTTTAAAATTATGAAACTTACTCAAATTAAAAAAGCAATTTAAAAAAACAAAAAAACAAAAAAACCCAGGAACTTTGTTTTTTCTTTTTATATATTTACGGTTACATATTCATACAACAAAATATTCTGGGGGCCATGAAACATTTGTTAATATGATCAAAAATGCTGCCACTGTCTAGAAACTTATAAATAATACTTTGGCGGGAAAGTCTACCACAGTGTAAAAGGCATAGCAAAATCTCTAGCACGGAAACCAAAAACAATTATGCAACAGTTTTGAGTGACAGCGTGGAGTCAGAGTTCTTTCCTGTAAGGCGAGTGACTTCAGCAGGTCTCTGCGGGTGTGAATGTGTGTGTTCGTGTCAGAGCAGGGTAATGATAAGGTTTTGTGGCAGATGTACACACCGTGCCCAGGAGTGACAGCAGGAGCGTCTTGTCAGTGGCGTCGCTCCTCTGTGGACCATCCGTGCAATTTCTCTTATTACAAGGCTAGGCAGGGCACACAACAACCACAGAAATAAGCAATTACATTTAATTAGGCAACAACAACCAAAAGACGGTCTCGGACACAGCGCTAGCAAATAAAAGGAAACGTGAGGTGAGCGAAGAGAGTGTAATGAATGATACATCAAAGTCCAAAGCTAAATGACTCTTTCATTAGTTGCATGATTTCTTCAAAGCAGAGAGAGCAGAGATGAGATGAGTAAGATAAAGGGGAGTGGAATGAGAGAGACAGACAGAGACAGGACAGAAAAGTGAATGATCCTAGAGAAACTTTAGGGAACTAGTATCCTTCTTGATAGTTAGTCTAGGTTTTGCTTTGAGTTTGAAGGTTTGCAAGTTCTGACCTAAAATAACTGCTGTATGTGTGAATATGACAGTGAATATGAACTTTAGCATGACTTTAGCACAGTGTGTTTGCTGCTACGACCTACGTCTACTGACTAGCTAATAAAAATGCATGAACTGGCGGATTAATAAACTGTGTGGTACTAAAGTCAGTTTGTGAAATTTCATCCCTGCTATATTCATGGTCAACTGTAAGTGGTATAATTAAAAAGCGGGAGCATTTAGGAACATCAGCAACTCAGCCACAAAACGGAAGATCACGTAAAGTCACAGAGCGGGGTCACCGGCAAACCTGTGCAGCCAGAGCTTCATGGAAGCTTTAATGGTATGGGGCGTTTTTTCAGGGGTTGGGCTAGCGTCCTTACAGTGAAGTGAAATCTTAATTCTTCAACATACCAAGACATTTTGGACAATGCTATGCTTCCAACCTTGTGGGAACAGATTGGGGAAGGCCCTTTTCCAGCATGACTGTGTCCCAGTGCACTTAGCAGGGTCCATCAGGACAATGTTGGATGAGTTTGGTGTTGAAGAACTTGACTGCCCCGCACAGAGCCCTGACCTCAACCCCATTGAACAGCTTTGGGATTAACTGGAATGAAGATTGCGAGCCAGGCTTTTTCACCCAACATCAGTACCTGACCTCAGAAATGCTCTGCTGGATGAATGGGCAAAACTCCACAAAAATACTCTAAAACCCTGTGGAAAGCCTTCCCAGAAGATTGGAAGCTGTTATAGCCCCATATCAAGGTCTATGCATTTAAAATGCAATGTCATTACACTCCCCCTGTTGGTGTAATACTGTACATGCATGACAGTTCTTCAAAGTCTCTCAAACTGTGGGCCAACTTTATTGTTGACCCCTGTATTAAAGAGATTGAAGCTTGAAACGCCATCATTCATATAGATAACCATGTAGCTCACAGTTGTGTTTTTTTTTCTTCCATACTGGCGCACAGTTAAATGCTCAACTTAGTTTTATTCCTAGAAGACAGACTGTTCTCCACTAGTTGGCACAGTTGAAAACCACAGTCCTCTTCTTCTTCTGTTGTTGTTATTGCTACTGACTCTTAGCATGCTGTCTCTGCCACTCTGCATAATGCGTTTGCCTGGCTTGCTCCTAATTTCCCAAGCTTCTCATCACTGTCAGGAAGTTCCTGTTTGATCTGGGAGACACCCTCCCTCTCTCTCTCTCTCTCTCACGGCTGTCTGCAGCCTGGGAAAAGCCGCAGCGACACAGCAAACTGTCGCGGCCTGAAGGGGGGAGCGGGTGCAGAGGCGCGCTCTGAGAACATGAAAGACAAACAGCCGCGGTCTGCCACTGCACCCCTGTCGCCAGGCCTGCCCGTCTGTCTGTGGCGATAGCTGGTGCTGCTGCTGCAATGAAAGGCCAATTTCTGGGTGATCTGAGTTGCGCTGCTTGGTTTAGCCTGACCATCAGGTCTGGGAACAGCCTGACTGCAGCCTTCACCGGAAAATAAAGCTGGTCTTAGTTGCTAACAAGCTTAGGCTGTTTTAAGCTGTTCTTTTTTCAGCAGCGTTGGCCCAACAATATGCACACATATTAATATGACATAGAAAATTGGAAATGGAGTTAATCGCGGCCATTATAGTCAATGCTCTTTAGTCCACCAGCTGCGGACGCAGCGCGTCTCAGAAGCGTCCCAGAAGCGTCTCTCCGCAGAGAATAGGTAGCAGGTATATTTTCGCCGCTTGCCGCGTCAAGCAGCACAGAGCACATCGTACCGGGCAGGAAGTCAGACACAGAACGGCATAGAGGATCCGGTCGATTTTCCGCTGCTGAAACGCGTCTGAGAAGCTTCCAGTGGACTTTGACGCCGAGCTAGGGATGCATCAAAAGCGTGGCGCTGACGTTTCGCGCCGTAGACGGATCCAGTGGATTTTAGGGGTTACTGTAGATGAGAATCAGTAAAGCTGCTGAACCAGTACTGCATGGTGTTAGCAAAGTTAAGGTCATGGGTTTGATTCCCAGGGAATACATGTGCTGGTAGAATATACCTTGAATGCAATGTAAAGTTATTTTTCATTTTTCACTTAGGGGTAAAAAGCAGTGATGTAGTTCATCATTAGTTAATTATTTTATTTTTGGCTAGAAGTTCTGAATGACCAAATAAAGTCATTATGAAAAAATGTTGTAGCCAAAATGGCCGGTGAGTGAAAAAGTTAATTTCAAACCCTGGATGTGGATATTTGCACGAGCTCAGCAATTTTGCACTCCAAAGTTATATATATATATCACTTTATACAATATATTGCTTTAAAGAAAACAGCTTTAAAGTATTAAACATGAAAAAACAATGTCAGTGTCATTAGAATTGCAACTTCAATTTCTACTATAAAGCAGCTCTCCTGTGTGTTCATGTTTTTACTCGCGACTGAGCAGAATGGACAGAAGGAATGAACTGGAGAAGATTTCCGTGTCAAAGAAGGCAGAGCCCCAGACCACACTAACTTATTACACCATCACCACGGACTAATGGTAGTTCGAAGGTGTTTACCGGCCAGAACGAAAGTTCACTTTGGCAAGCCATATCAAACTTCAGAAATGAACTCAAAACAAAACTTCACTTTGGTCTGATTTTGTTAAAAAAATTGTGTCACACCAGTTTGTCCTTTGATTTTGCTTGAAGCACATCAGCGCCCTAATTTGCTTTGGATAAAAACATCTGCCAAATGCATAAATGTTCATGTAGATGGTTTCTCGATGGACGATGCTCTTGGCAGCCAATGATTAATTGCAAAAAACAAGTAATATTTAGCCTAATATTTAGCCTTGTTGCAAATGAACTTGTTAACTTGAACATTAGTGAAATCTACGAGTTGAACTCACGCAAAACTCCCAATCACTCAAGGTCATTTTGGAATGTGTCTGTGAAATTACGACAAGCAATTCTAAATGTGACCAAACCTTTATAAGCCACTACACATTTGCATAAATTTTTTTTTAAAAACACGTTTTGTTTCCCAACCTGGTCTAGAGCATCTCAGAGCAGTGATCTGTATCGGTCTGACTGTGATGAGAACCAGGACCAAAGCATCTCCGGCAGGACTTTAGTAGCTTGTTTATCACATTTTGACAGTAATAGGAAAGCAGTCATCCCTACTTCCGCACCTCTCCTTACTCTCAGACATACCATTTATCTACCATAGAGCCCCTTTCAGAGCCAGAACCCTTGACTAAACCCTGTCGCTTCAGTACTGTACATCTCACTGGACCGAAACACTCTTGTATGAGATGATCTTGAAAATGACCCAGTAGTTTAAAACGGAATACTGCAAGTTGCAAACAGGATGGGCTGGATTATTTATTCATTTTCAGTTTATTTATTTATTTTTAAATAGAATATGATATACAGTTGGTCAACAAGTCTGAGACCGCAGTGACATTGATTTAGTGCACTGGATTTGGTACACTCTTAACCCGAATTAGTTGACTTTACTCGCAAATCGCATGAAAACCCGTTGCCCAGCCCTATACCACTTTAGTTTTTACACAAGCTGAAACTAAACATGTTGAGTTGTATTAACATGGAACCCTAACTTTTTACACAAGCTGAAACTACTGTAAATCAACAAATCAAGTTTACATTAGTAGTCTTTACTGAAAATCATTAGTTCACATTCTAAAAATGTTGAGTATAGGTGTACTATTAAGGCCTCATTATGCTTCTGCATCAACTCCACGGCGTAGCTACGCCGTCACTCCTACGGCGTCGTGGCTGTTTTATGGTTCTGCATCAGGTTGCGTTGCGCTGAATCTGACCAATCACAGCCCTTGCGGTCTGCGTCGCCTCGACGCGTAGTTAAAATTTTTTGGAGGTGCACGTAGAGCTACGGCGGAGGGGTCGGAAAGGGGTTTGCGGTGACGCAGAGGAGTCTGCGGGGGTACTCCGTCGATTCGACGCAGAAGCATAAACAGGCTTCAGGGACCCAGCATACATTTCAACATGAAGATTTTCATTTGAGTGTCACCATTGTTGAGATTCATATGCAGATAGTTGATGTCTATGTTT
Source organism: Semotilus atromaculatus (assembly GCA_031834385.1). NCBI lineage: Eukaryota > Metazoa > Chordata > Actinopteri > Cypriniformes > Leuciscidae > Semotilus > Semotilus atromaculatus. The sequence continues at coordinate 6,138,792 of JAULUF010000014.1, forward strand.
GACAAAATAACATGGCATCAAAAAATTTAAAAAAAGCATAATGTTTTTACAATTGTTCAAATTATAACAATTCTGTTGGATTTCCTGCTGTAAAAATCACAGGACTTTTATATCAATCAGATGGAAAGACCCAGACAATAAGAGATAAAACTCTAGATGAAATGAGGTGCTACTGATTTATAATCTTTATTGATGACAACATCAATATGCAGTCATCACTGGATCACTTTACTTCATGTTTTTTTTTTTTTTTTGCTATAACAATTGGGCCTTTTAAACACACAGGTAAAGCAGCCAGAGAAAAAACTATTGTTCAAATGTCAAGGGCCCAACTAAAGCCAACACTTAAATTAAACAATAATTCATCAACATCTAAACCTCTGTTAATTCTCAATACCGTCTGCTGCCGAGGCCTGTGCTTGTCCCGCTGCAGGTGTAGAGCCCCTTGGACGCACGTTAGACGCGGGTCTTTTCACGTGACCAGGCAGGTTTTTGAATTAGCCCCATCCCCTTCCTTATGAAACTAAACATATCAAGTAATCTCTGCAAAAACCTGATTAGTGCATGAATCTTTCAGCTAAATAGTACAAACACCTAATGTTGTTTAGTACTGATGATAGCGGGTTTTTACTAAACATAAAAGAATAAGTAATGATCACTCGTAAGTTTAATTAGAAACTAAATCTGGGTTTACACACTGTAAAAAAAAAAAATTGGATTAACTTAAAAAGTAAGTTACCTGGTTGCCTTACAATTTTGAGTACATTGAAATACATTTTTTTTGTTAATACAACAAAGGAGATTGGTTTAATAAATAGAAATTCAAAATATTATGTAATCTGAACTACATTAATTATCTAAGTTGATTTGACAAAATATAAAAAGTTGTGATAACAAATAATCAAAATTAATTTTTACAGTGCAGTGTATTTTCTAAATAAATTTAGTAAATTTGTGGCATTGATCATGTAAACTCTTTGAACAGAACGTCAGATATTCTTGCTTCTGAGATGTTCTATGGAGCATCTATTTTTTTTGTGAAAAAAGTAACATTTTATTTTATATTTTATTTATATTAGTAAAGAAGCATTTTCAATAGTGGTCTCTGGCTTTTGGACCCCAGAATAAGACTCAAAAGTAAAGATATTTTTGGTAATACTTTAGATATGTAACATATCATTTAATGTTGGGCTTTATAATATATTACAATATGAAAACAGAATATAAATTTACACAACTATAACTTCCTGAAACCCATGAAGTCATGCACACAGTTTTATTGTCAAATGATTGCATACAATTCAGATTTTACAGATGTTTGATACCTCCACACCAGTACTGTCAAAAAAGGAATTCTCACAATTTCGACAAACCATCACCCATGTCAGAAAGGAATAGCGCAACACACCCGGAAACGTTCTCACACTGGCGTCGGGCCATCGGCCCTCGAGTCCTAGAATTACACTGGCATTAAAAGTTATCCATACCTTGTGTTTTAATGCGTGTCAAAAAGAGAGGAATGAGGGGCGCTTAGTTGTGAGGTAAACTTCAATTTACACATTTCTGGTGTCTCAAACCACAAGCATAACAGCACACTCCCAAAACTATGTCTGGCATTCACATGAGCTTTCAAGGCCCATAAAAAAATGTGGGCTAGTCAATTATCTGAATAAATGATGGCGTTTCAAGCACAGTCATCATTTGAATGGTTTACACAAACCGTTGTTATCTTTCTACAGCCGAGTCATGTCTCCCAGTAGTGCCGCCTGCATGTTTTGCAAGAGTGAGCAGGCGTCAGCGTAAGTGACTGGAGCTCGGACGACCAGCATACCAAACACAGCTGTGCTTATGCAGGAGGAAATGCCACAAACATCCAATTGCTGCAGTCTCCATCCACACACACTGTCTGTCAAAAGCTTAAGACGGAAACAAGGACTGTTTACTGGGAGGGCTGAGATGACAATATCATGATTGTGTTATTGAAGTGGGGCTTTACAGCAGAAAATGTGGTGAAGTTGACACAAGAACAGACCAAACATGTCATTAGAGATCCATTTGAAGACTTTTGAAGCTATTCAGACCAATTCAAACTCAAAGCATGATGTAAAGGAGAATAACAAGACTTAAACAAATATCATTAACAATTAGTGGGTATTTCGTAAAATAATCAGCAAATAAATCAATATCAATTACCACATAGCAACTTTAGTTTGCGGGTTTGTCTGTAAAAGGAATTTCTTTTTTTTTTTAATGTATTTTTATATATATATATATTTTAATGTTGACAATTCTTCAAGAGACATGTCATGTCATTTTTTGCATATGTACAAATAATTAAGAAATAAATAGAGCTTATTCTGAGCAAACTATGAGAGATTTTTTCTCTGGAGCACAATCTGAAAAATCAATCTCCACTTATTTTTATTGCCATCTTGGAAAAAGAATTGAGATATAAAAGAGATATTTGTTTTGTGCTTTTCTTTCCTATGGATATTGGAAACAAACAAATCAGTAGGTATGTATATACTATCATCTAACAAAGCTTTTATAATATGTTATATGTGTCCATTGTAGCCTATTGTTTTTGTTTTATTGTAAAACAGTTTTAGGCCTAAATGTTTTAAGATATACTGCTAACATGTTGGTATGTTCAACAAATCATCAGGTTTTGCAATGAATAATCTCTATTAAGAAGTTTCTGAGCGTTTTTGCAACTATGCCAATAAATCAAGTCCCTTGAAGTCATTCAATAAAGCCAACTCTTTCACAGGTCGCTCTTTTCACAAGATGAAAGTACTGGATCAGTTAACCTGTAACAAATGAAGACTGACCACCAAAAGTTAAAAGTAATCAGAAAATTGCAAGGTAATGACTGTTCAACCTTTATTAAGAGAGAGCATCCTTTAGCATTAGAGAAGCATTAAAACTACACAAGCACTGCAGTCTGACATTACTTCATTCAGAATGAGCAAAATATATAATTAAACATTTTAGCTATTAATAGAGACCTCAGAGATACAACACTACGGTAAATGACTGAGACGAAAACCAGCACCCTTGACTCTAATAGACTGCTTCTTTATAATTAACCTGGGAAAGGTCACAAATCAAAGAGTCTCATACAGCACTGGCGCCACAAACTCTTCTCTTTGACCACTAATGACTCCAGAGAGAGTACGAGTCGACAATGCTAACCCTCTATTTTATCATTCATAACGCTAAATGGTATTATTATCTTAACATTCATAATAAACATAATTAACATTACTTCTAATAGGTGGCTATGTAATTGACTAATCAATTGAAATTCCTTGTACAATTGACCCACAAAGCATTTAAACCACATTTGTAAATATTAATGCCTCTGCATTAAAAACGAAATATCAAAGTCATCTTCTCTCAAAAGATGTTAGAGCTTTTTCCAGGACCAACTTCACTGTCTGAATCATTTTTGGATATATGAGGTCAGTTTCTCAGGTTCACACAGGCCTATCACATCAACTATCAACATCATCCACTAATGCTTGACAACCACAAATGGTCACAATCCTTGAGTTAAAGGGTTAGTTCACCCCACGATGAAAATTCTTTGATCATTTACTCAGTCAGTATAATTTAGGGGCCGTTAACACCACTCCGTTTTCAACTAAAAATGTATGACTTTTTATGCGTTTTGGCTGTTTAAGATATTTTATTGAAACCTGAGAACTTTCTGTCCCTCCATTGAAAGTCCAATCCACCAAAACTTGGACACTTGAAATATTAAACTTACAAAGTTTTGGTGGAATGCACATTTAAAGGAAGACCAAAAATCTCTCAGGTTTCATTAAAAAATATTTAATTTGTGCTTCAAAGATTGAAGTCTTACGGGTTTGGAGCGACATGAGGGTGAGTGATGACAGATGTTTTTGTATTAGTGTGAACTATACCTTTCATTTTGAACAGTTTTGTCTTGTAAGCCCAACAAACTTGCATCATTACAACATTTTATTTCAGTCAATAGAAAGGGCTAAACAGAAATGTTGCTAATAAAAGTTCATAAAGTTGTGTGCTGGATTTATACTTTTTTTTATACTATATTTTTATCCTGCTACCTACAGATGATTTGGTGTGCAAGGCACTGTATATTCTATTCAAACTTGAAATGTAAATTTTTTTTTTTAACCAAAATATCAAACCATATGGCAATTTTTTTCATATAATGCAATGACATTCATATTTTATGTGCTGCACTTGTGTCCAAATACTTTTTGGGGGGTTAATGTATATCTTGTACTTGACCAGTAATGTTTGTATGTTATATTGGCAAGTATGTTACTAGTTCTGCCATATCTAGTTGATCAATTTGCCAGCATACAGTAAATTACAGAACAATAATCAGTACCCGACATTTAAAGATCACAGATGCTCACCAGAAGCCCATCTGTTGAGTCATTTAGAACTGGGGAATGATGTTCGAGGTGCTTAAATATGTATTGTGGAGAGTGGGTTTGGCAGGACTGACTGATAGCCTCATTAGCATTACAGAGAGATCAAAAACAGACACAATGACGGACAGAACAACCCACTATTGTTTTCTTATCACTGTGCTGATGGATGGGAGCAGTGCTGCCTGAGGATGTGAACCACTTTCTGCTGAATGGAGGCCAGCATGCGGTAAAGTGTTAGACACTTTCTGTGTCAGAAGCATGTTTCCTTTTGACTGCAAGCCAAAAAAAAAAAGAAGAAGGTATTTTGGCATTTAAATCACACTTAAAAAGAAAGTACACATTTCTTTCAAACCTGTGTGACTTTCTTCAGTGGAACATAAAATAAGTTATTTTGAGAAAGGTCTCAGTGCGCATTTGTTTTAAATTTGTCCAATGGTTACATATACCGTTTGTTTTCCAATATTCTTCCACAGTGTTCTGCAGAATGAAAAAAGTTATACATGTTTGGAACAGCATGAGGGTTATATTCAAACAAGTTTTTTTATTTTTTGGGTGAACTGTGGCTTTAAACCTGTATGAATGTCACTGCAAAAATTATGTGGACACTCCTTTCTAATGCCATACAGAGGATCTGGTGACAGATTTTTAAGTGTGTCTTAAGTGGCCAAATACTTCAGATATGTCAATAAACCGCTCCTATTAAGACTTCTCACTTCCAGTATAAAGAACCCATAACAAGCACAAAGCTTTCCAAACACCCCTATAAAGACAGAGGCTAACACATCATCATAGGACAAAGCAATTGGACATGTGACGTTTTTCATAAGAAATCTCAGTACAAATCTCTTTGCTTTGATCATACGTTACAGACACAAACAAGTTAGCCGCCCGAAACTAGAGTTCAAACCTCAGAACGGGGATGTAAACGTCATTTAACCAATGTCATTTTAAAAGGCGGCAGCGGCGCCAGGCTCCGCACTGCCACGATAAACGGAGAATAAAGCGTAAAGCTGCAGCGGGATTCGACCGCAGCTCCAAGCACTCAGTGTTTAACTGGTGTTGCATAGTTCAGGATCACCGCACTGACCTGGCAAGAGCTGCCCATCGCTGTCCAAGGACCGTGCTTTCCTATGGCATCAGATAAAGTGACTCCATAAAACAACAAACTCAAACTCTAGCGATTAACTGAAGCTAAGCTCTTGTAAAACTGTCGTGTGGGGTTCACGAGGCAAGTGGAATCATCAGCTGACGAGGGGTTAAAGGTCAGGTTCAACCATACGTGAGCCCTTTATGATTCATGGTTTTGTTATGTTACATTATCTAGGAATTGTAACCGTTTATGTGGTGAGATATGCAAAACATTATTGCATATTATGCAAACTGTTGTGTTCGACTGACCAGAAGCTGGTCAACTTTCATTTTTCAAAAATGTTTAAAAAAAGACTCCAACTTGCTGGAAAAATAAATTACATGTCATCTCAATAAAACTATTTATTTGAATAAAATAATGTTAAAAACTATTTAAAATGTGACAACTATACAAAGTAAGTCAGCTAAAAGAGATAGTTCACCCCCAAAAGGGTCACCTTCATGTTATTCCAAACTGTATTCTGTGGAACGCAAAGGATCTTTTGAAGGGCTAATAAACTGTTTGTCCATATTAGTGTTATTTTAGTATTGTTGATATACCATTATAGGTTTTTTATATATTAGGCCTATAAATAATTTTATTTTTAACTTTTTCACATTAATTTGAAAGTTTTGGTAACTTTGTGTGTTTTTGTCATTTTTATTAAGAAATGTTGCATTGGCATTTATCTAAAATTAAAATAAGTTATTTTTTATACATTTTATTTCAGTTTAAATGTATTTTGTTTCAAGTAACAAAACCTTTCTTTTTTATTATTTAGTTTCAGTTAACGATAGTAACCCTGTATGATACAAAGCAAATCAATGAGGTTCAAAATCACATTGGAAACATTAGAAGAAGAAAAAAATAGCTTGGCAGTGCTTGAGTCAGATTGACATGATTCTGCTTTCCATGGTTACAGCGCTTTCTCTGATTGCTGTAATTCAGGATTGTGGGTATTTCAGCAGGACTTATGACAAAGAAACAGTTTTTCTACAGAAGCATATAGTATCATATGTAAATTTTTACTTCTGAATTGTTGTGTTCTATTGTGTGTTGGCTCAAGCAACTAGCATTGAAATGGTAACATCTATATTAATGAGCTATATTCAAAATTAAGATTCAAAATAAATCAAACTAAATACATTAATTTATACAAACAAACTATTTATATGGATTAAAGCAGGAGACAATTGGAGGCTGCCACTTTTTTTACAGTGTGAGATGTGCAGGGAGCATAGGTTTAATGCCTTATTTGTCTCATTGCCACTCTGAAAATCGGGCTGGTAGTGGTGATGGACAAATGGAGTAACTACTTGATGACATACAACTAAATTCTGTTCGGGTAAGCAAGAAAAAACACAGAGAGGCAAATCGACACCCACAGAGGCCTGGCGTACACACAGCACTTCTGTTTGCTCTCAGCGAGCAAGCAGCGAAAGAGACGCCGCGGTTTCTCTCTCGCGCTCGGCCCTCACTGAGGCTTTTATGAGAGCAGATAGTCAAATTCTCATTTCAAGATCTGCGTTTAACCTCAGTCCAGCAGGCGCTTGCACCGCAGAGCTCCTAACTCCTCTCATCTCATTTCTCTTTAACTAGAGGCCCCGCTGATGCCACAGTGCACATTAATACTTGCAGGCCGCTGGCCAAGCACCGCTGTGTCGAGCTCCATGGCTGATTCATTGCAGAGAACACCCAGTAGCTAAAGCACATTTAAAGCACTGGAGGGATGGGGCGTCACTCCGGGAATTAGATTTGCAGCTTTTGTACTACGATGAAACCATAAGTGAGAGAAAAAAGGCATAAACATACACTCATGTCATTTATGTGAAATTTGGTTCTGTCAGCAGTATTCAGCCGAAATGAATCTTAATAAAACAGGAACAGGCTGCATGATGAATTGGTTTAAAGTGCATCTACAAAAAATGTATGTACTGTGTAATAAGCATGTTTAATGCTTGAGACTCTGTTTTTTTGTTTCATTTATCACATTTGTGTTTTACATGTCAAACATGCTTAAACCTCTATACAGTGTTGCCCACAACATGGCCAAATGTAGCCTCATGCAGCAAAACACGTCATCCAGCCCATTTTTCAATATGAACTAATATAAATGCAATACAAATAATAGTTAAAGTTTTACTATTATTAGTTTTATTATAATTCTTATATTATTATTTTAGTAATATTATTATCATAAATTGATAATTTAACTCCATGTACGAGTTAGCTGTGATGAATGAAACGCACGGCGACAGGAATAAAATTACAACACGCTTTAATATAACATGCAGTAAAACTCAGAAGAATAATGGTACACAGCTACTTGTATAAACGAGAACGGACAAGCGGACAGACAGAAACTCAGGGTATGAATGCATAAGGCAAACAAAGGAGAGTAATCAGGATCACAGCTACTAATAAGTCAGTTACCAAGGAGATTAATGAGAACTCAAAAAGGCAGGCAAACGGAAACAGAACATGAACATAAACGTGACATAACGACCCCCTCTGGAAAGGCGTGTCTTCGCTTCATAAGGTCGAACTGAGGAGGGAGGGCGGAGGCTGTGGAGGAGGACGAGGAGCTGGAGAAGGGCTGCCACGGTGGTACAGGCGGCAGGAGGAGCCCAGAGCTCAATTTGGATGACATCCCAAGGCGGAGTTGAAGAAGGGGGAAGCTGTGGAGGTGGACTCGATGCCATCGGAATGATTGATGATGACGGAGCTGATAGTGGAGGAGCCCAACGCGCAGACGAAGAGCCAATGGTCCAGAGCGAGATTGCCAGCTTCAGAGGCCGTGACGAAAGCAGCAGTGACAATCCTCTGAGGTGGAACCGGGGTACCGGAGACCTGAGGGTGGAGCCAGATGGAGCCGTAGGGGTGGACAGACAGAGCATTGCGGATGGCTCGTAAGTCCATGGCGTAGATGCTACAACGTCCGACCAAGGTGGAGCCGGAGCATCGAGGGAGCCCAGTGGAGCCGGAAGGTCGATGGTCCCTTGTCCCTTGTGGAGCTGGGCGAGGGAGGAGCGAAGGCGGAGGAGCTTGGACGACGGCCCGAGGTAAAGCGGCAGGAACAGCAGCTGGAGGCGGACCCTGGGGACCTGTGCATTTAGTCGACGCTGGGAAACGGCTGGCCACAGGTAATAATTAATAATAATTCGTTACATTTATATAGCGCTTTATCTGGGACCTCAAAGCGCTTTACAAGGAAGGGGTAAATCTCCTAAACCACCACCGATGTGCAGCATCCACCTGGATGATGCGACGGCAGCCATATTGCGCCAGTACGCCCACCACACACCAGCTTACTGGTGGAGAGGAGACAGAGTGATGAAGCCAATCAGTATACAGGGATAATTAGGAGGCCAATGGGCAGATTTGGCCAGGATGCCGGGGTTACACCCCTACTCTTTCGAAAGACATCCTGGGATTTTTTTAATGACCACAGAGAGTCAGGACCTCAGTTTAACGTCTCATCCAAAGGACGGTGCTCTTTTGACAGTATAGTGTCCCCATCACTATACTGGGGCATTAGGACCCACACAGACCACAGGGAGAGCACCCCCTACTGGCCTCATAACACCTCTTCCAGCAGCAACCTGGTTTTTCTCATGAGGTCTCCCATCCAGATACTAACCAGGCTCAGCCCTGCTTAGCTTCAGTGAGCAACCAGTCTTGGGCTACAGGGTGATATGGCTGCTGGTAGATCCCAGTGGTAGATCTACACCACAGAGAGGAGTTAGTGGAGAGGACGAGGGACTGATGGGGGACAACAGGGACTGGTCAGAGGGACAGGCTGAGGTCTGAAGAGGAGGTGGGAGAGGAAGGCTGGGAGGGCATACTGGAAGCACAGGGGAACTAATGCTGGGTGGAACCAGAAGAGACACAGGAGAACTAATGCTGAGTGGAATCAGCGGGGTAGGGGATCATCCTCTTCAAACGCAAAAAAACTGTCCACATAGTCCAGCAGCAACTCGTTCTCTGTGGCAGGAGTGTGGGCGGATGAGGCGTGCGGCGTTGCTTCAACTCCAGGCGTTAGGGCCTACTCCATTGGGAGTGCAGCATCTCTTAGAGCTCTTGCAAGGGGTGCACCTTTACAAAATGCTTGTGCTGCAGAAGGCTGGTCCTCTCCACACATTTTTCATTAGGTTTTATAGCTTGGACTAGTTAGTCCAAGTCTAGTCTGCCCTGTGGGCAGGCTCTTGCCTTAGGTGTGGTGACGTTGGAATCAACTTCCAATAGCGTCAACATCATGAAGTGGTATTGAGTTCCACTCAAAAGGCAACATCTCAGGTTACGTATGCAACTCGGATCCTTGAGAGGGGAATGAGACAGTGCATCTTGTTGCTCTGCCCTGGCTACGCCTGAGCGTCTTCTTCAGTCAAATGAATCTGTCAATGCTTGTTTCTGGCGTCTATTTATGGACCTGGTGATGCACTACAATGCGTTGTGACATCCATACCTTCACCTGATCAGATTCAGACACCGGCTCATGCAGAGGCATTCCCATAGCGTCAGTGTCATGGTGCAGCATCACGTTCCCCTCTTCCATTCATAACCTGAGACATATGTATATATATATATATAGTACATGCAACAAAAAAAAAAAAAAAAACTATCATATTTAGAATATAAAAAAGTGTATGAAATACGAAAAAGTATAAACAAAATAAAATATGTGAAAAAACCAACTGAACAAATAATGGGGAAAAAATAATGATAAATGTTTAGCTGTGGACAGCAAGTTACGTTTGTTTACGGCGTCAACTCCACTTAAGAAATGCAAGACAAAACGTGAGTTCTGACAAGCGTGCAGGTACAAACAGCATGCATGACGGCAAATGAAGGACCGTTTCTATATTCCTGTGACATGCTATATTACTGGTTACGGTGGCACGATGGCCAAGGCATATCTTCAAATGTCTGCACTGGAGCCATGCCTGATCAACCCCTTCATTACGAGAGCCAGACTGCCAAACTTATATTTTTCTATATGCCCTGCCTTTCAGAAATAATAAAATGCTTGGGTGGGATGCCATCAATTTTTTTCCCTCTCCTAGAGTATGCGGCATATTCGCAAGTGCAGCAGTGTGTGTGATTTTTTTTTTTTTTTCACCAGGATGATCACAAACATCTTTCAAATACTAACTTTCTCTGTATGGATATAAATTACACAGGAAGAACACTTAGCATATAGTTTAGGAAACCAAAAACTAGCCAAAAAATGGCTCCAAATATACACGGTTCACAAAAATAGTTGCTATGTCTGGTTTCACATTGCAAGTCTCATGAATTAGCCTGCTACACTAGGCCTTTGGGTCATAAAATCTTTGTTTGTGTTCATCTGAAGAGAGAGAGAGAGAGAGAGAGAGAGAGAGAGAGAGAGAGAGAGAGAGATAGTCATATATAGGACAGCACAAGAGTAATTTGATCCTGATATTATCTAAAGTTCTTCCATCCGTACAATATGTCATGTGTCCATTTGTTTGTTTGTTTTTTCCAATTGTGTTAAATGTATTAAATTAATAAAGAAAATACTATTTGTTTGCTTTTTGGTGTACATACTGTCCATACAGTGCAGATATGCTAGTGTATGTATTAGCTTAAGTCAATGTAACAGCTGTTTGACTGAAAATACATTGGTTTAATATAATATGGCTAAGTTTGATTTGAAGGAAAATTACATTAGTGTGATGTAGCCAAGTTTGAGTCTGAAGAAAATCACATTGGTTAAATGATTGTGATAATCCTGACAGAAACAGTTTACATCCAACAAACATGATCAGATATACAGTTATATTAATGTAATAATTTGATGTGGAAATTTCCCACGGTTAAAATGCATTCAAATGAGGTATACGTTTGTCGCTCATGTCCAATGACAACAAAAGCGCTGTCTACCTGACAACAAAGACATCAACGCTTAATTACCACAATCAAAGGATCTTCATCTTGACACTGAATGTGTCAGGTGTGTCTCCATATTCAGTGCATTTAAAACATGACCACAAACCCATTAACCACTGAGGCCAAACTGTCGGCAGGGAGCTTTTGGATGGCACCCATGGAGTGTAGGTATATATAAAAAAAATATTTAAAAAAGTGTGTTTATGTATTTAGTCCTTTTTAAAGACATGCTCACACACCCTGACACTTGGCTCCAGGATGTGCAGTTTGATACTTTGAAACGCTCGCGCTGTCTCTCATCTGATGGTTAATTATAGAATTTTAAATATCCGTGTGACGCGTGGGTAGATACCCGTAATAACATGTATGCCAGCTTGTAATTATTGACTTTATTTACTTTTCGGATGTTTGTTTGAAATAATGAACTGCTGGTATCGTGATGTGAAGATCAAAGTGCCGCGGACGTTATTAACATGAGCTCATCAGTAGCCTAATCATTACAGTGTAATTACTTCGCCAAGCCCTGGATAATCGTGTTTTTTCTTGCTCTTGGCATTTTTAATAGTATGATTCAGACGTTACTGTGTTCCCTAAGGGCTGTTTAATGGAAGGGAATTCGTGACTTTTGGGTTGAAGAGTTTTCAGACATTTGATGTTGCGTAAGGTTGTCAGTGAGTTTGATAGTCCACTGACAGGTTTGGACGTGTTTCTTAAATCAAATACAATTGTTTAAAATGACTAAGACACATATACGTATAGCCTATTAATTTAAACAGATTTAGTAGCACAAATATAAGAGTCTCGTGACACCTAGTGGAGAAGCCGCTGCCTGCAACAGAGGTCGTTTGATTTTCAACAAATGGTCAATTACGCCAACTAGTGGGGGAAATGAGAACAACACGTGCTCTGAAACACGAGAACATTTATGCACATAACGATTGTATTACTTTATAGGCTACTTTTATTATGGTTTTTGTTATCATGTTTTAAGCTCGACAGTGTTTATCAATGTTTACTTTAACATAATGGGAATTAGTATAATCAACATTTTTATGGAAACAAAATGATAACATTCAAAAATGTCTGGTAGCCTGTATAGGCTACGATTAAACAAGAGAGAGTATTAATCATTTTATTCAAAAGTGACAGTGAAGGCATTTATAATGGTAAAACACATATTTAATAAATGCTTTAAAAAATAAATGGTAACACTTTACAATAAGGTTCATTAGTTAACATTAGTTAATGTATTAACTAACATTAAAAATTAGCAATACATTTGTTACAGTATCTTTTGTTAATGTTAGTAAATCAAAATACAGCTGTTCACTGTTTGTTCATGTTAGTTCAAAGTGCATTAACTAATTTTAACAAAATACAACATTTGATTTTAATAACGTATTAGTAAATGTTGAAATTAATATTATCTAAGATTAATAAGTGCTGTAGAAGTATTGTTCTTATATAGTTCATGTTAACTAATGTTACCTAATGAACCTTATTGTTAAGTATTACCAATTTGATAAATGCTGTTCATTGAACTTTCTATTAATTGAAGAATCCTGAAAAAGTATCACCATTTCAACGAAAATGTTAAGCAGCACAAATGTTTTCAACTTTGATAATAATAATAATAAATGTTACCCAAGCAGCAAATCAGCATTTTATAATCATGATTACAAAGGATCATGTGACACTGAATAATGGAGTAATTCAGCTTTGCATCACAGCAATAAATTACATTTTAAAAACACATTTAAATATAAAACAGTTATTTTAATTTGTAATAATATTTCACAATATTACTGTTTTCACTGTGTTTTTGATTAAATAAATGCAGCCTTGGTGAGTATAAGAACTTCTTTCAAAATAATTAAAACATTTGAATGTTTCCAAACTTTTGACAGGTACTGTTTAGAGAAGCAACAATTTTATAACCAGTCTATTCTTTTTAAGGCTACACACTCAGTAAACCCGTTCTTCTGACACTTCATGATGGATTATGATAGCCAGGGGGTCTGGGTTGTTTTTAAGGGGGTCATCTGATGAAACTAATTTGACAGGAAATTGAAGAGAGAGTATCAGTGGTTAAGGTCACAGTGGTTGCAGAGGCAATTTCAGAGATGGCCTTAGAATGTGTTCTTGGGGAAATAGTTTGTGTCCCCCTCTCCCGTAACCTCTGAACATTCAAGCTTTGGTGTTTCTTCATTGCTATACCTAAAAGGTGGAGTGTGCCATTTCTGTCCCACTAACGGAACTAAGCAGAATTACAGTGTTTGTTTGAGTGATCTGACCAGGGTGGACATGACTTCATTGGCTACAGCTTGGGAGACGTGCAAATCCAGTGATTGTGTATCTTGACTAAAGTAACTTAATCCAGTTGGATATCAAATGCAGCATTTCTCCCTACACTGACTACTCACTCCCTCACTTCATATTTCATGAATGTTTGCAAATGTGCATGTTAGCACGTTGTCTCTTTCTGTGTTTACAGACACCAGAGCTATGTAATTATTTTGATTTTAAAAGCCGAAAACGCTCACAGTATGTGTAATTCATATTACTTCTTCAAAATAAAACATAACGACATAGGTATGGTCTCTGTGAATACAGTAAGAGACAATGGTAACTTTAGCCACATTAGCTATACAGCATGCTAACAATCACATTTAGAAAGGCGATTTGCAAGCATTCACAATATGAAGTGTGATACTTACATTCTGGATATTAATAATAAGTTCAACACTCACATGCGGTCTTCACACTACTTGAAACCTTTGGCTGAATTCAGGAAATACGTCATGTAAGTAGACAAGTGGTCAAGTACAAAGACCGCAAGTGTTGGTATTGGAACAGGCCTATAGTAACATTTGGCCCTCTATAGCAATTGAAGCATACAACTGGCAGACAAACATTTGGTTGGTAACGTGAGCTCCCAGATAACATGGTGACATTAATACAATGTGGAGTTTTGATCCAAACCATAATTTTGTGTTGAGAACCAGAATTAAGGTTTTAACCAGATAGTTGATGGTAGCCATTGACATCCATATTATGTGTTTCCTGCTATGGAAATCAATGGCTATGGAAACCTTTTATATATTTTTGTAATTGATTGTGTTAAACTTAAATAAAATAACTTGACTCAACTGCTGGAAAGGTGTCCTTTGAAATTCAAACCATGAAATATGAAATACGTTGGCATACCAGTGAAGTTTAGTTAAAATATTAATGTTGTTTCAACAAATAATTCTGTACATTAGATGGCAACATTGTTTTATGTTGCCATTCAATTTCAGTTGTATTTTAAGTGTTTCAACAAATGTTATTTAGAAAAAAATATCACATTTGTAACATTGATCGAACAATATTACCATCGATTATTGTTGTTAATTTCAGTGTTGATTCAACAGCAGTGATGTAGAATCAAGTTGATTCACTGACATTACAATTGATTTTTGTTCATTTCAATATTGCTTCAACATCGGTGATGTAGAATCAATCATAATATAATGTTGATTTAATAGAATTACCATTGATTTTTTTGTTGAAATGTCACCATTGTTTCAACAGTTGCTGGTGCGAACATGATATTGAACTAACATCACAACATTACATTGATTCAATGACATTACCATTGATTTTTTGTTGAAATTTCACCATTTTGCAAAATTGAAACTGAAGAAACATCCCTTTGTAATCTTGAATCAATAATATTACCATTGATTTGTGGTTGAAATCTCAACAATGCTTCAACAATAACTGAGGATGCAAAAGTGAAACTGAAGAAACTTCACTTCGTAATGTTAATTCAATGCAATTCATGTTGAGCCACCAACACTGACTTAACATTGTGTCAGTGGTTGCTGGTTATCTGGGCTGTGCTTAGGCTGCACTATTCTGAGTGGATGAATCCAATGGCTTGAGATTATTGATGCACGGTTCACAGTTATATCTGCGGATACTGCGGATAATCCATGGGTCTGGCAGGCCAAGTAATACAAAAATACCATTCTGATTAATAACTCCATTGACTAACATTTGAGAGCAGTGGCATCGGTGCCACCAAGTTCTACAGATGCACATTTAAATTTAATATAAAACATAATATTACATGTCTTGTCAATTAGAAATGTGCATTTGACAGGAGCTTGAGTTGACAGTAGTAGCCTGAGCTTGAGTTATTCCCTGCAGATGTAAATTTATTTTCATTAGTAAAATCATTAACACTGTCAGGAAAGCCCAAAATGCAACCATTTAGTTGCAGTCTGGAGCCCTGCTCAAAACATCATAGGTTCATCCACATGGAACAGCAGTGCCGAAGCACACCTGATGTCAAAATTGTTCCTAGTACTTGCAATGTTGTTTCAACCACAGATGTAAATAGAGATAATTTCATAATGTATCTTTGAGCAGTAAACAAATCATGTGCCGCCGCCTTATTTCATTATATTGATGAAAATATGGATAAATGGAAAGCTGTAGGTTTATCAGGAATGTTTTATTTGATGTGCCCGTTCCTCTGCTTTGTAGAAACAGCCAGGTATCATCAAAGGCTGCACAATGAGAGCAGTTTCTGAATAGCTTTCTCATATTTATATATATATATAAAACCAGCCTGCCAATAATAAAAATAAAACGAAACAAAATAAAGGTCAAACAAAAACAACATAAGTTGTTCTCTTCAGTTTGGCAAGTTTCTGTAACAGAATGTGACCATATACTGAATAATTTGATGTAACTCGGTATAAAAAGCACAAAAATATAGCACACTTTGAACTCTAGTGCAAGTCCATTCAAATGACTGTGGCATTAAGCAAATGTACGGCGCATAAGTGAACCTTATATTCATCACAATTATTTTTCATCGATGACTATTTACCAAAAATACACTTCAGCAGACAATTGTTTTTGCCTTTTAAACGGTAAAAAGCACAAAAATGTATTTGTGAAAGCATACAATACATTCATAACGAATTCCAAATAATAATAAAATAAAATACTGATGAGCAAATATCAATGGGCTCAAAACAAGAGTTTGATTTTTAAGGTACTTATGAATGCAACAATCATTGAGAAGCTCATTGTTCAGGGCCATGGAAAAGCAAATATAATACTGAATGAAAGTGCAATTTCATCATTTTAAACTGCAAATTCAGTTTTTTTTCCCCTTAAGTTCTTTAAGACAATAGAGCATCTGTTTGTAAGTCACAGTTTTGTCATTGGTATGTGCAGGTTATTCCAAGGCCCCATCCAGAGCTCCTCCTCGTCTGACTGAGTGCGGTCACTGTGTGATCCTAAAGGGTCCCTCACCTCCTGATTGTCCACTGTGGACTCTTGTTCATCCACATTTTGTGTTCTTTCACCCCCACCATTTACCACGTTTGATTTTGAAGCTATACTCTCTGGGCCTGTGGTGCTGGAGGCCAGGGACCCACTGGAGGGCCTGGTCATGAGGTTCTGTTCACCTGCTGAGGCGCCTGTGATTATGGGGCTGTTTAAAGGAATTCGCTCTTCGTGCGTAACAGCAAGTTTGTCCAGTTTCTTAAAGTGCTTTCCCAGTCGTATTGGAGAGTTGAGCTTGATGTTGTTGGTGTGTGCGACCCGTCGTGTCCGGATTATTGAGCCATTCTGGGCCAAGTATATGCTCCCATTAATGTTGCTGTGGCTGTTCACATTAGATAGGCGGTTCCTGTGCGATTCAGGTGCACTTTCTTCTCCAGTTGAACTGGTCTCGTATTCACGATCTACAATTAGCTTGATCCTCTTTTTTCTACCGTACTGAAAAAAAAAGAAAACATAGGAGTGTAAGATGACTACAGAATAACAGATGTGTTTTTTTTTTTTTTTTTTTTTCACAGCACACAACAGTGGTGTTCTGTCCAAGGAGGCAAGGAAGGCAGAGCCTTTTCAAAAAGGCACAACTAAAGCTATATTTTTAACTGTCGTTTTAATTGATTCCCTACCAATGTGCATATAAATGCACATTCATTCATACATGTGTTTAGATATATCCATTTGTTTCATATGACAAACATTGGGCTGGTGATCTGGAAAACTGTTATAACGATATTATAATTATCAAGATAAATTCAACAAAATGTTATTACGAAAGCAGGTTTGATGAATATTAAATTTACATATCAGCTTCCCCAGAAAGTTCCCTCCTGGACCACCACTGTGTTAAAAAACAAAACAACTTAACACACACACACACACACACTTAATGTCCTTTCATGAGCTCATTAAAAGCTATGTGCTCATTGACCAAATGTCATTGGATAACAGGTATCTTATACAACAAAAAACAACCTAATTTTGATCTGAACATTAATTGCTGACTTAAACTTTTGAAGGGTGACCTGTAAGACTAGGAAAGAGCATGCATGTCATTCAGCAAAGGTTAAGGAGAAATGCCAAGTTGTGCTCAGTGAGAGGAAGACAAGAAGAACAACTTCTTGTTGAATTCAAAAGTCCAATAAAAAGTTCAACACAAGAAATTAAGGCAATGGCTAGTCTTACTGCACATATCAGAATATACTTCAGGAGGCACCGACAGTATCAACGGCATCTGAATTAGAGTCCTCATCCTCCCCATCTACTTTAAGGATCCTTGGTCCATCCGAAGAGCTTGCACTATCACCAGGGCTGCCACCTTTCTCTGGAGTAATTTCTCCTTCTTCGTTCTCATCTATTGGAGAAAGTTTGTCGATCTCTAAAGCTCTTGCTACACTACTGCTGGCCACTGAGAAGCTGCTCATGCTGTGGAAGCTTGAATCTGGTCTTCTCTCTGGAGAATGACTGCTTTTAGAGCTAGAGGACTTTGGATCCTTATTTTGGCCCTCAGAGTCACCTTCTTTCAACTGCCCTTTGCCTTCCCTATCATCCTCATTCGTGATGGTCTCTTCTAATGCTTTGGTGTGGGTGAAAATAGTTGCAGGTTCTCGAGATGATCTACTTCTCTTTTGCCTGTAGGTTGCTGATCTCTGGGTACCACTGCCGGCAAAACTAGCTTTGAACTTGATGCTTTCAGAGGTTGTGCTGCTGTGTCTGGACTGGGAAGACCTGACAAGCGACACTGTTCCTCTTTCCTCTGATTTGACACCCTCTATTCCGCTGCTATCTCCCTCAGAGCTTGACTCCTTTGCAGCCTCTTGTCCGGATTCAGATCCATTCTCCGTCTCGTATGTTCTCTCTGTGTCGGACTCTTGTTCGGTCTCAATCTCTGTGTCTTGGTCTGAATCTGATTCAGTCCTTGAATCTATTTCAGTGTCATCTAGTGGAGTTTTTATTTGGCTCTCCCTGTCTGAATCAACAGGACTCTGGTCTTGATCATCATCGGAGTCTAAACTACTCATATGTGCTCCTTCTTGGAGTCTGTATGGATGGTAAGGTGTGAACGACATGGCACTTCCATTGTACGACTGATGAATTATGTCTTCCCAGTTTCTACCTCTTTCTTGCTCACTTTCCACAATATCACCTGGGATTCTCTGTGATTCTCTTTCTGGCTCATTGAGTACCCAAGAGTTTAAGGCGTTCCCATTACTCTCACGATCTACAGTCCCACTAATGCTACTCAGAGTGTTCTTTTGAGTCTGCAATGTTTTAAAGATGTTCATCTGACTCAAAACTTTGCCAAGTCTTGTCTTTGCTGAAGGCATGGCTTCTTTAGTCTGGAAATAGCTTCCATCAATGACCATGCCATTGTCCACACAGTTTGAATGCTGCATCCTGGTAGGTTTGGGGTCATCAGTACTTCCTCCTTTCTCCTCAGGAAAAGCAATCGGAAAAATTTTGTTGTTCTTCCATGGAAGGTGGAATGGAGCGGGACCGGGCCTTCTGTCAAACATTTGGCTGAGTTGGCTTGGTGATTTGAGTGTAGTTTCAGCCTTTGAGCTGTAAGGGTGTGTGATGCTCTCAGATGGTCCAGGCAGGTGTTTCTTAAGCCCTGGATGTTGGTCTCCAAAAGCTAGTCTAGGGGGCCTCCATGGTGGAGACTTGCCTGGCGGTGGAGCCAGCCTTCTGCCTTGCCTCGCAACCTATTACATTGATATTAGCCAGGATTTTTATCATTCAGGATATTTAGTTAACAATTCAAAATCATCCATCATCTTTGTGACTTTGGCCATTTCACATGACTCACGACAGCATTGCCAAATGCTCTTTGGGGAGTGTCAAGGGACAACATTACCCCCAGTACAACATTGCATGAAAATGCTGCAACACTACGGTTAAATTTGAACTTGAACCCAATTTCCATTGATTACTGGACACTCAGTATGATATATCATTACATGGGTGGTGCCAGCAAAAATCAAAACATAATGCCCTATATCAGGGATGGCCAATTCCTGTCCTGCAGAGTTTAGCTTCATCCCTAATTAAAAACACCTGCCTGTAATTTCCAATTAGGGATGGAGCTAAAATCTTTAGACCAGTGAATCCTGAACCCTCCTGGACCAGACTGGCCCATCCCTGCCCTAGATGGTATCCCTGTCCTTGTTTTGCAAAACTCTTGTGAGAATCACCCTAACCTTACACCTTGGAGTAAATGTGCTCTTGTATGGGAGTCACCTTCTAGATATTCCTGAGTGATCATGAACGTATCTGCTTAAAGCAAAATATCATGGATAACATATTATTACATTTAGAGTACTTTTTTTTTGCAATGATTCTAGGTAATCGCAAGGACCTATATTTTGTAGGCTCAAATATGTTTCATTTGGTTGCACTATGTATACTGTTCATTATGTAAACCTCCAGCTTTCTTCCCCACCTTGCTATCAGCTTTTCAGGTGAATGTCAGCGTGCTGAAGGCATTGGAGCCCTGACATGAATCATGTGTAAGGGCCTTAAGCCAGAGGCAGGAGACAACTAACTCTATTAAAAAAATCCTGCTCATTGTATTGGTTTAAACCAACAAAACAGAACAAATAAATATGTGATACCTCTCCCTCAGATTCGTGTGGACTGTAGTAGTAGCTGCCGTCATCTTCCATAATCACCTCTCCATATTCATCATACATCCCTGCTGGAGAGATCAGCTTCCGTCGACTCCCATACTGAGGCAAGTCATAGCTAAACAGCAGGTATACAGGATTAATACATATTCCTCAAACACACACACCAATGGAAACATTCCTGAATAAATGAGCAACATCTTTGTCCCTACTGTCCACTAAATCAAACCTATAACATTTGGAACAGAGAAATGAAAAGGCAAATCCAATAAGTAAGATTTAGTAGCAGAACCTCCATATAACACTGAATGGAAAAGGTCAAAACAGACCTTCATTAAAGGACTTTGAGTATTCCTGGGGAGCAGGAGGCTGTCTGAACCCAAATACAGCTCAGACAGCCCATTTAACAGGAAACAGGCTGAAATTCAGGATTATATTGACCCTCACCCGCCTGTAGTCATGGAGGCCTTCCAATTGGATTTATTGAGAATAGAAGGATATATAAGACCAATGTGGTATATGGCTGGGGATTGCTACCGATTAAATTTGTATGACCTACTTTAAAACACAGTAAGAAAACTTTGATAGCATTTAATTCTGCTCAAATATATATGATAGTCTGTATTGCAATTACCATCACTTCCCTCAGGAGGGCATTCATTTATAGCATTTATTATTTCTATTTTCTCCAGCTCATTATGATTCCAGTTCACCTTGCACAAGCACCACTAAATAATTATATTTGCTATTACAGTCAAAAACACAAATGGATGCCCACAATGTTAAGGGATAATGACAAAGTTCATCATCTGGAAGACATAAAATGGTGCGAAAATCATACAAACTGATATATTAAAAGCAGCAGGCCAGGAATATATCTGAAAGGTGTGATTTGGGCCAGCTGCACATTTTAACCAATGAACGCACACTCACCCATGGTCATAGTTATAGTAATCCTGTGTATAATAGTCCTGTCCTGGGTCAATGCCAGACTCCATAGAGAGCTCCTGTAAGCGGAGTAAAGAGTTGTAATTTAAAGTGTGCATCACTTTAGGTGAAATCCTTGGGGAAGTCAGTTACTGTTAGTGCAGTTTGTGCTGTCCATTACAAATAAATAAATAAAAATAAAATAAACAATTCTGGATTCAGTATACAGTATTTGTATATTCTACTACAGCATGTTCAGCTCAACATAACAGTTTTCTGCAAGGAGAAAAGTTGAGATTCTCTACTCTACCTCTGGTCTCAACAGTGAGGGCCGAAGCAACTGCTGTTGCTGCACAGCATTTAGAAGAGAAACAGTGCAGAAACAAGAGAGAAAAGTAGGAATATTATGTGGTGGTGAATGATGGAAGATAAATACAGTTGGATCCACAAGTCTGAGATTACACTGACAATCTGCAATTCAAAACAAATCTAAATTTACACCTGAGAGTTGTAAGCCTGAAAAAATTTAACAAAGAAGCAGCAAATCAGCAAATTTGTGACATCTGAGAACAGCTTTGTACAAAGATTTACTTGCTTTCAGACACTGACATTTTGTTTATTTTAGTTAAAATTTCCACTCAAATTATGCTTTTAAAGTAAATTGTATTGAAAAAAAAAAAGCTATTCAATAAGAAAACCTGAAAATAGAAGCATTTTCACTAGTGTTGCCAGACTTTAGGATCCCATTGTAAAATAAAGGGAGAAGAGAATAAGTCATTCTATCTGTTTACATATGAAGTCTTTAAATGTTGACTGGGACAATTAGTAATTATACAGTTCAGTGTCAATGAACTGTATAGTGTCAATATAAATATAACTATTTATTTATCTATCATATTTCTGGTGCTGTAGTTTTATAAAAGGCACTTTAGCATTCATAAAATCGAACCTCCTAAGAACAAAAAACATTTGAGTAATGTTATCAGCAAGTCAAACTCCAGACTGACAGATCTAGCCTTCAGCAATTTTTAAAGATGAGATCTTGACAAATAGTTATTTCCTCTCTCATCACTGTCCCTATCAAAAAGCATCAACTGATAAAAATGATGGCCAATAAAACTGTCTCAAGATGGGACATTATTTAAACATAATGCAATTCCAAAGAATATAAACACATACCTCCTGATGCCCGTAGCCTCTCCTGTGAGGAGATAACAGTATGGAAATAAAGTCAGTAAGTTTATCACGGTAAAACCTTGATATTTAATATCTAGAAAAAGTTTTAATTATTTTTTTCTCAAACTGGATGGTCAGATCACAAAGTCTTTAAAGGTTAAGCATATTTAAACACATGAGATTGAGACATTGTGTCCTTGAGTCCTAGAGGTTTCAAAGACAATGTCAATAAAGCTTTTGCATGGCCATCTCAGACTCTTATAAATAATGTATAACTGTGAAGAACTGGACATATGTGTGCGGATTAATATGCAGAAATGCAGTAGATATGGGGTAAAAACGAATGGTTGTCTTCAGCACAATTTCCCATGATGATGCATTAGGATTTTAAGACTTTATTTCGATAGTTCACTTCTACTAAACAACTTCCCAACAGCATGTCAACTACCGCATCATTAGAGTATTAGTAGACTCTCTGCTTCATATCTGCAAACACTTTATTTTGATGGTCAGCCAAAAGACATTCTACTGACTAAAAGTAACTCTCCGAGTCAACTCATTCCACTAACCCAACAGTCTACTAATGATCTAATGAGAGTTATTTGATATGTAGTTGAAAAGGTACTTCCAGTTAGTAGAATGTATAAAGGGGACTTTTCTAGCTACTGAAATTTCTTTATGGACTGCGCTATTAATTATGAGATTTTAGTCTTGGGAACATTAGTTTAGGGGTCAATGAGTGTTGAGCACTAAATGACAATGAAGCTCACAGGCCTCATTCAATAATGAATCAGTGTTAACACCACTAATTCAAAGAAGACAATACGAGAATGACATGCCTTTAGAGGAGAAAAGCTAGACACCGTTTAAGTGCAAGGACACATGGCACACTGTTTGTTTATCAGTCAGATGAATGTTAACACCCTCAAGCCTTTAATGACATTAGACAATATCATCTGTGACAATACTTGGCACGCAAAAAATCTTTGATAACAGTTTATCAGGTGTTAGGGGTACACAGAGTGTACATGGAGACGGGCCAGCGTTTTCTAAGTGGCTGGGCCATTTCACTGAAAGCGTAGCAAATTAAAATTCTCTCCAGGCAGCAGATCAGCGAGAGCAAATTACAGCAATTCTTCCCTGATGTAGGCAAACCGAGGGATTCAAATGAAGATTTATTTCTTAACGATAATATGTGACTTTCAAGGGACTTTTGTTTTGTTGACTTTTCTCTCTCTATGCGAGCGTGTTTGCAGGTGCAGTAATGAGCAAGTCCATGAATTAAACATGATGTATTACATGATATGTAATTATAATTAAAGTATATAATTATACACTATGATTAAATACTAATTATGTTATACAGTTTTAACTGGGTCACGGTACGACTGCAGTGGCATTTCTAATTTTTTTTTTCTTTCAAAAATGAAACTTAAATTAAACCTACTGTTCTATATTAATTATCTTCTTTCTCATTTCCTTCAAGGTCACACTAAATAATTATTGATTAATTTTTTACCATTTACTGGCATGCTCTTCGTTAATGTTAAATAAAATAATGGGAACCACTGAGAGCACATAGAAGAAGGTGTTTTAAATACAAAAAGGCTACCATATATATCTCGACATATATTATATATATATTACATGATGTGACATCTATATGTTAGCCTTTTTGTATTTAAAATACCTTCTATGTGCTTTCAGTGGTATATGATATATGATGATGTATGATATCATTACATGATGTGGAGATCTATAGATCTATATACATTAATTACTAATCATAAATTATACTAAATTGTATTAATGATAACAGGACTAACACCACTGATATGTCAAAAGCCCCTTGCATTTTTTAAATGGATTTTGGACCAAACATTTATATTTTAGATTTGTGTGGTAAATACATAAACATTAACAACATAAAAAAGTTATTTATTACTATTATCAATAATATAAATAGTTACCATAGTATAAATAGGTTAAATAGGGCCGCTAACAAAAAAAAAAGATATATCAATGTATGTGTTAGCACATCATTCTTTTTATAATCAAAAACACTGAATTAATGTGGTGACATCACTAGTTTTAAACATATATGCTTTTCTGCAGTTTGTATGTTGCCATCTGCTTTGAAATGTTGACTAAACAGACATAATAGTGGTAACAGATGAATCTTGTTTGATCGTGCTAAATTTAACAGAGCTTTCCCTCCTGCATCTGATTGCCATAAAGATGTTTCCTTGTTTGTCTGTTCCCTAACACTGTTAATATGTCATGATGGCAACTGCTAGTCCTAATGGAACATGACACAACAGATTAGATAAACAAATCATTATATGAGATGAGAAAGTGTGGCATACTTGGGTTATCTGCAAATACATTTTGAAGGAATAGTTATTTATGTTAAGTTTTAGGTATTTCCAGGTTTTAAGCTTTTCTTTGCCAAGTGACACATAAATATTAACACAACTCATCTTTTCTCGTAAAATAACTTTAAATGGTTGCATTTAGAAAGAAAGGCATAATCACAAATATTGCAATAACGCTGCTGATTACATTTTGCCAAAAATTCATTAGGAGATTTCCTGACTTTGCTCTTAATTTTCTTAAATTGAGTAATTTCTTTAAAAAAAAAAAAAACATGCTTCAGTGCGCCGGTGCACTGGCAAAATATAGCACCTGAACAATGAGTGGACCTACAAAACAAATTTTGAATGGAGTCTGTATTAAGGGGCTGCATTTATTGCAGAGCTTTAATGGGGAAAGAGGTTTAGAACAAAGCCTAACCAGAATATCCGAGTCACATCAATACAGTGCTGCTCATTGTAAACAGAGGGTGCAATCATTACAGAAACAGAACATGATCAATATTCATAAGGTCATGGAGACACTTCTGAATGTGCTATAGCACAAGAACAAAAACAATATGGTATAGTTGTGTACTGCTGCGAGTCAACAATAATCGGATGTAATGGTGCCGTATCCATCCATTAGCATCACAACAATTAAAGCTGGGATTAGGAGGACGTTTGCTGAATTGAATGCAGCGTGTTTCAGTCTCAAAGAGTAAATGGAGGACAAATCGCCAATCACACAAGCTCTATCTCACACACACAAATACAAATACACACACACACACACAATTGATTTAGCCGGTAATTACAACCAACTTGACGACTGAGTTGCCTCTCAAACCTCCTAATGTGTGCACAGTCACGTAACATAAAGCCATTTAACATTAAAACAAACTTGTTTCTCTTCTGTGCCTTTCTATTCCTTATACCAGAGACAGACCATTTTGGACCAAACGTTTGCACTGAGAGAGACACAATTTCCCATAACAGCTGTATCTGATAAATAAATTGATCATAGTTTACATACATATCCTGTGCCAGATATTGGTGAAAACTGGTAGAGAGTGAAAATGTGGCCACAGAGGCTAAGCTACTACAATTATCAAAAGAGGGAGAAAAATAAAAGAAAGAACAAATGAGAGGTGAGAGCAAGCAGTGTACCCCAGAGAAAAATCTTTATAGAGGACATTTATCCTATCCAGTGACAGTAACTTATAGCCCAACATTAGAGCATATGAATAAGAGAATTTCTATGAGTAAGTAATAGCTTTGTGTACTAAAACAGTTTGAAGGGATACAATAAAACCCCTGTGTGAATGGTTTAAACTCAACTAAATAACAAAACACTCTTGCAAAACTGATTAAAAATATTTTACAAAACCTGTAAAGCACAAACACTTGATTTTGTGTTATAGTAGGATGAAACACAATGGTAAGACAAAAAGTAAAGATGACAAAAATGTAGTGATAGTCTAATGGGCCATTCACACAGGACACATTTTCATGCTCCATTATGCACTCCCAGTGAATCATGGCATTGCTAGCATCATGCTTTACTGTTTGTACTACAGGAACGCCTTGTCCACAATATTTACATATGAACATGACTTCTTTTCAGTTCCACTATACTAAAATGTTTGCTAGAATGCATCCTGTGTGAACGGCCTCTAAAAGAGTAATAGCAACATGGACAAATAGTGTCACATGATAGTGGACTGAGATGGAAAGCGTTTCTCCAGCTCCTCCACTAGTGAGTTCATGTTTGGATTGGGCTCTGGTGGTGGTGCTTCTTGTACAGGCTCCGCATCTGACACACCAGCCTCTGGTTCGACAGACACTTGCGGTTTGGTGACAATCTTTGGCGGGCACTGCTTTTTATCTATTTGTCTGTACATGTTGGCAACAGATTTCTCTAAGTCTGCTATGTTCTGGATGTTCTTCAGGATCCCCTTGAGTTCCCTCTTGGGAGGCTCCGGCTCTGACGGTGGTGGAGGTGCTGCGGGGCGTAATGACACCGGTCGGAGGGATGTGATGGAGGGAAGAGGAGGAAGGACGAATGGAGAAGGAGGCATGGAACGGGAAAAGACTGGTGATAAGGAAGGTGGGAGAGGAGGAGGAGGAGGAGGCGGAGGGGCTGGATGTGGAGGAACAGGTGAGGATGAAGGGATAGGAATAGACTGGGGTGAGGGATTGGAGGGAGGTGGAGGTGGTGGTGGTGGTGGAGGACTGGAGGGAGGTGGGGGAGGTGGAGGAGGTGGTGGTGGTGGGGGGGCAGGTATATCTGGAGGGTCGGGGATGATCTCCACATTGACCTCGTAAGACTCCACATCAGGATAGGAAGTTATTCTGCTGTACTTCCGCAGAACTGGTGGAGTGGGCTTGTGACTGGGCGGAGGTGTTCCGTCACTCTGGGTAATGATTATGGATGGGGGCCTGTTGTTATGTCCCATGATTGAAGATTGTGGGGTCTCAAAAACAGAGAGAAAAATATCAGAAGAGAGTGACCCACGAGAGTCCTGGCCTTGCCTTTGCCTCATGTCCTGTATGGCCTGCTGCTCAAACTGCCGTGCCTGCTCTTTTACAGTCAATTTGGGCTCTGTGTCTTCGTCCTCAAGCCCGTCATATTCATCAATCATTTCTTTACTGTCCTTAAAGCCAGACTTCAGAAGTTGGAGCTCCCACTGAACTGGGTCCATTACCACCCTTCTACACCGTAGGGCTTCATTGGTCTCACATTTGTGCAACCTAGAAGGTAAAGTCCAGGAGTGTCCTGAGCCTGCAGATGGAAAGCGCAGGATAGACTTTCCCAGACCTCTCATACTGGGTGAATACATGCCCAGGAGGTACCTCAGATTTTGGTGCTCAGGGCTGCTGAGGGTGCCGTCATCATGGTATAGAGGGTTGGTTGTAGTAAGCGGGTTCTCATCTGAAAGGAAGGTAATGTTGCTTTCCGACTTGGGCAAGTTGTTTAGTAGGATTCCATTAGCGGTGGACAGCTTGTGAGCAGCGATGGCACGGGTAGCAAATGAGCTAATGAGACGCTGCCGATCGCCATCCTTCAGAACACACCTCTTAGTCCTGCTTTCAGCATAACCGCAAAAAAAAGACAAAGAACGACTTAACAGAGGACGTGAACAACAAGGTAGACGGGGAAGTAGGATGGAAGCCAGCTACAAAAAGCACCTGCCTGGATTGACTTCAGTAAAAATAACAAAATGTTTGCTAGGCAAACACCTACGACAATTTTTATTGAAGGGCACTAACACAGTTCTTAGCTAATATCACTAATTAGTAGGAGCAAGGCAACTGATCACAATGCTAGGCAACTAATTGGAAGGCAAGAATGTTCAACAGCTTTCTGAGAAACAATCACAAATACATCTCTACCTTAAATAAATTGTCTACAACATTTGGAAACAGATGACTGCCTACTTACTTAGGTCTGAAATCCAAGAAATGAGAATGAGAGATGAGGAAAAGAAAAAAAAAATAGATAGTGAAATTAGCAAGATGTTAAAAGTTTTGTAAAGTTTGTGTGTAAGTGCTAGTCTTTTAAGGGGGAAACCAGCCTGATACCAGACACAGCCATTCCAGATAAATCAGTTTAGGGGTGCAATAACACAGTTATTCCAGTTGGTAATGGTTAGATAATCATATTTAGATCCAAGTAGCAGTAGTAAAACAGCCAGTTCAGAAAGAGGGTAAAAAATGCTCATGTAAAGCTTGATTAGGTAATATGCACCAAAGCTGTCTAGAAAACGAAAACCAACATGGAATCAGTTGGTGTTCTGCTTATTCTTCCTCCACACAGGGAGTATATGGAAATCCCTGGAATTTTATGATAAAAAGTAATGAAATTTGGCATATTCATAGAAGGCAAACTGTCTTTTACTATGCTAGTTTTGGGGTAAAAAAGTTATGGAACAATTTTAAAGAAACAACAACAAAGGTACTTTTTGAAATACCGAAATACCTGAATATGACAGTGAAAAAGACAGGAATAATGACTGTATCAACAAAACATGAAACCGAATTGCCACGGGGGTAAACAAGTAGTTTACCCTCCTTCACTTCTCCTGCCTTCCTGAACCTCCTAAAAAGTCCAGTCTTCAACAAATTTAAGTCAGATGATAATCAGACCATAATAAAAATGGATATTTGATATTACATAAAGAATTTGTGGAACATCAAATATCCATTTTTTACCTAATCAATTTATGGAATGATGACTACAAACAGACCAAACAAGATGAGAAGCTTTTTTTTAAAAAATCTTGTGAGATTGGGACCATACGCTGGGGGTAGCAAAACAGTTTGATGATCACGTCAACCTGGAACACCATCAACAGAAGCCCTAGCTTTGCAAAGCCATAAAATCAGGTTATGTTAAATCATATGTTTATTAATTAGAAATACTGCACCCAAAGCATCTTAACACCCAAACTAAAATTTCTATTTACTCAAATTGAAGGTCTTGTTCTAATCCTATAACTCAATAATTTAAACAAGATGCTTTCTTGTTTAAAATGTCAATGTGGTTAGAAAAAAGTTTTTACTTTTTAGACTATTAATATCAGTCAGTGTTTGGAGATATTGACATGTAAAGTTCTGAAGGTATACAACTTACATGGTGCTGTCGCCGAGCTCTTCATACAGATTGTTGGTGGCAGCACCTCCGGATTTGCCAGTGGGAAGCGCCATTTGGATCCTGGCAGTTTTTGCACATTCTGCCTGCCGTCTTTAGATAATGTCAACAAGTAAACAAGTTGAACAAAATAAAAGCATTGGCTTATATAATGAAATATTTTCTGGTCATTTATCAATTTTGGAGTTTCTCAGATGAAAAAACAATTAGATCAGTGGTTCTCCAATAAATTACCTAATAATAAACAATTCTATGCAAATAATAAAATGCAACTAAGCATATTATCTTGAAAAGTTAGGACTGCACAATAAAAAAAAAAATATATATACAGTATATATATTTTTTGTTGATGCCAAAAGTTGTCAATTCAAATTCTAGTTATATTTTGGCAAATGCCACCATGGACAGGTTGCATGATGTACCCTCATCCTTGGAAAACTAACAAAACTACACAAAATACAATAAAATACATCCCAGACTACGTTAAAAACAGGTTGCAATGAGGATAAACATCAATTGTGCCAACATAAACATTTAAATTCAAGGGACATTTAGAAACCAAACACTCAAAATATAAAAGTGTGTTTGTTTTTTTATGTTAATACATTTCACTGTTGTTGACGCATCATTGAATTTTATACGACAAGCTATTTAGTTGGGTTGGGTTGCTTTTTGGTTTTTGCTATTCAATGTGAAATCTGGGTCTTGAAGCAATATCATTTGAGAACCACTGAATAAAATAGTGCTTGAGAGAGGGAAATGGTTAGAATATATAACCAACATATCATTACACATGCATGTCTCAGTACAATACTTACTCTTTGAATCTGAAAGTGGTGCATTGTGGAAAGAAGAAAAATGAGATATATTAGACAATGACACTTATTGCACAGCAGTATCAGTAACAGCACTGCAAAAATATATGGTGGATTTCAGCCACAACATTAATAAATCTGCTCTCTGTTTCCCATAAGTATGAATCATCTTCATCCCAAACTAAACCATCAATGATTCCAGAATGATCCTTATATCTCTAGCTCAGATCCTGTCATTTTATTCCGGACTTCTCATCGTCAGGTCCGCCATATGGCACTGGCTCAGCTGGCACAACATGTAGAACTCATCAACTACAGACGGTTTACTCATATTTAACTCTCATGGCCTTAATTAATCTTCTTTAACACAGAATAAACACAAGACAAGGCAGTTCTCAAAGGTGTTACCATTGTGAAAAGAGAGAATGTGTGTACGTGTAAATGTTCCACTGAAATCCCAGCGGAGGGAAGCTGCCTGCTTAACACAAAATGTTTCTAACTTAATGAACTTTACATTTTATTTATTTATTTATTTATGAGTTGCTAAGAAATCTTCGGTCTAAGCAGTCTTTCCACTGATTCACCCGCATTCCCACACAGGGCATGAAAGCAACATAACATTTCTGTAAAAAAAAAAAAAAAAAAAATAAAAAAAAAAACAGGCCAAGAATTACCACAGATGAATTGTTTGATGGCTAATTTTACTCAACATTATTATTAATGGCCATTTTTTGGGATTTGGATTTGAGTGTGCTGGACTATTTGTGGGATTTGGATTTGAGCTTTAAGGTGTACTGGACTATAGTGGTGACACTCACTGTCGGTAGGTGATGATGACGATGAGAATGGCTGGGATACAGCACATGATGATGATGACGGCCAGGGCCAGCAGGGCTCCTTCGGTGTATCCAACAGACTGAACCGCCTTCTTTACGCTCTCCACCACATCCGGTGTGCGGATCTCCAGAATGCGTCCTCCACGACCTAGGTAGGGCTGGAACTCCTTATTGATATCCAATAACTTCCCATCTAAAAACCTGGAGAAAACCAAATTTCCCGTATGTGGCCTTACATATGCTATTCGATTAGTTCTGCAGTGCAAGCAACATACATCTGGCAATCTCACTTGGTTTTTAGCCAATCAGTGAGTGACTAATCAACCATGTTTACATTTCACTTTTATAATAAAGTTCTAAAATATGTCCCCATTTTTTTGTTTAAATGCAATGTAATGTGCCAATCTTTTGCTTACATTGGTTACTATGAAAGCACAATTTCAAAATATCATTCACATTGCAGACAGCTAAAGAAAACGTTGATACAAGAAGAAATGTTGTCTATATTAGAACTAAAGGGTTTTAAAGTGCATTCCACAGCCTACAATTCACGATTTGCCCCGACAAGTGTTAGAAACAGTGCTGTCTGAGCAGGATAATTACTGTGACAAGACAGACAATATGGCTAAGGATTTAACCACAAGTCTCATTTTTATGAAAAATGAGAAAATGTCTAAACAAACATAAACACACACTCGATCTGCTTTATCGTGCTGCTTGGATAAAAAAAATGGGCAAACATAAATGCACGACGTAAGACTAACTAATGGCTAGGGATGGATGGCCTCTTAAATCATGCTATGAGCAATTTTATATCGAAGTTATTGTGGAACCTGATGGACGCAACACAAAATAAATGATTATTCAAATGAATAAGTTAGACATCAGTGCAGACTGGTCCAAAATGAGCCAAGAGAGCCTCAAACAGCCAACATGCTTCATCTTGTAGTTGGTAAAAATGAAGTCATATTTCCACCTCCAGTAACAGAACACAATATTGGGACACAACTGCGGGAGTATTTTTATACGTGATGTTAAATTTTTCAAATACAAAACATGTCCATTTGATGCACCAACAACATTGTTGTGGCATTTTTGAGATGCGTAGCGCTCTGCATTTTCACATTAATCCATGTAAATAATAAAGCATTCCTGTCAATTGATTGCCACACAGACACAGTATCACTCTTAAAAATAAAGGTCCCAAAAGGGTTTTTCCGCAGCAATGCCATAGACGGACCATTTTTGGGTGCCCAAAGAACCTTTCAGAAAACTAACCTTTTTATTTGTATGCAGAACATTTACCTTTAGTACAATGGAATGATTCCATTGATGTAAAAGGTTCTTTATGGAACCATCAATTGGGAATAAAGAATCTTGTGTATGAATTGAAGATATCTCAAACAGTTAGGCGAACAAGTTAGAGGGATAAGTCAGGACACGACACCATTTTGGTGAAAATGGAAAACTTTCTATGTGTTTTGGCCTTCAAATACACGAAAACAGCCTATTGGGGGCATGAAAATGCAAACCTTTGAAAACGATACAATTATAAGTTGGGTAAATAGGATGCACTTACTTGAAGAGCTCCTGTCTTGAGAGAGCTCTGTTGGTTAGAGGGTCAATTGCGTAAACCATCAGGTCAGATTTGGAGTAGTCCTCCTGTTCATAACCCTCACCAAAACGTCGAGGCCCGATTGATTCCACGACTACTTTAGCTCCTGGGATCTGGTCCTGGACGTAGCGCTCTAAAATCCTGAATTAAGAGACAGACAGAAGATGAGAGATCTACAACAGAACCTCTTGACATACCAAATATGTTCTATTTAATATTTTGCAACAGTCTATTAATTTACAGTAAAGGAAAGCTCTACACAAACAGCCCAGTAAAGAATGTCATTTTCACACAGGGTGTGTCAACAAAAGAAAAGAAAAGAAAAGAACCCCCCCCCCCCAAAAAAAAACAGCCAAAGACGTTGGACTGGCACAGGGTACACCAACAATTGAGGAATACTGCATATGGACTTGGTCTGGAAATGAGAAAAAAAAAAAAACTGAACACTGAATAAAACAACAAATTTAGAGGGTCTGCATCAAGTTTTTTTCTGCTAATTTGAGAGCCCCTAAGCCATTAATTGGTGGGCAAATATCAGAGAAAATAAACTGACAATTAACTTTTACACGATCGCAAACATGCACAACAAACACTAATTGCAGTAATCACCGTAACTAGAGAAATAAAACAGGAAAAATTACACAAGAGCAACAATTACACTGCCCAAATCTAACCCAAAAGCTGCAAACCCCTATATTATCCATGTTTATCAGGCTGAACGGGAGCTGTTTTGAATGCAGAGGTGCGCGGAGGACAAATACAAAGCAATGGCTGAAATGAGCTGTGTAAGACAGCGTTGCTTCAAAGCTGGTGTCCTTGTCTCCCAGTAGGTGGCTTTATTAGCCCTCAGCTCACATCTCAGAGCAGCCAGCCCTCCTCAGCCAATTACCTGCAGTGCCTCCGATATCCCCCCTTCACAGCTGCCGAGGGGAAATAAGAACATGGGACAAAAAAGAACATAGGCTGGAATGATGACTCTAAAGGAACAAGGAGCAGGTTTTCTGAGGAAACAGCCTGACAAGAGATGATGAGGAGGTTTGGGAAAACTCGGGCTGTGAGTTATATCACCCGAGGCAGAAAATGTGTGTTAGTGTCTGTGTATATACTAGGAATATAAAGATGTGTTTATGTCTCCACATTAGCACTGTACTATCTCAGCACTTTCCTGTCTATGTGAAAATGAATACTCTCATCTTTTTGTCGTTCCAGAACCAAAAGAATTTCCAGTTACACTTTATTTTGATGATCCCCTTTAGACATTCTGTTGACTATACGTAACATTGCAACTACATGTCAACTAACTCTCGGAGTATTAGTTGAGTATTAGTAGACTGTAGGAGCAGGGGTAGGGTTAGTAGAATAAGGGTTAGGTTAACTTATTCACTAGAATAAGTTGACATGCACTTGCAAAGCTCTTATAGTTAGTAGAATGTCAAAAGGTGATCATGAAAATAAAGTCTTAGCCGAATAAAGTCGCGGCCAGGGCTCGCTCTCCCTCTCTTTCTCTCTGCTCGCTCTTTTGCGCCCTGTTCAGCGCAGCAGTCATTCTATTCTACACCACTCATCGATCAAATAAGGCTTTAGTTTGGCGGGCAACATTTTTTTTTTACTATACAGTTTACATAACTGACTGTGTTTATGAGGATATTCATGGGCATTCTGACTTAATTTTGAACGTTCGTGTCCGTCAAGCTCAGAGAGAAAGAACTTTGTTTCTGCCCGACTCTGTGTGCGTACACTTCTTGCGCTTGATGTTTAAACTGACTGGACCTAAAAACACATGTAAATGATAAAATTTCACTCTATGATGGCTAAACTTTGCAATTAATCTGTGAATCACAAGCGTTAGGGGCCAGGAAGCAGCTGACCCGTACGGATCAACTATTGCACATCTTGCGATGTGACTATCGTGGATGCGCATATCGCGATATCGATGCTGAAATGATATATCGTGCAGCCCTAGCATTTACTACTGAGCACAGAGCCGTACTTCTCTGACAAGTGGCACATAAAAATAATCGCAGCCTTTGCCAAATCGTGAGCGGTTTCATTTCGATCAATCGTGCAGCCCTATTTCAAACTACCACTAGTCAGTGGCGATTACATAATATTCGCAATGTTTAAAAATAGTAGAAAATGTTAAAAACCGCTGCTCAGGTATTTTAAACTTCTTTTTAACCCTAAGTGAAGAACGAAAAAGAAATTTGCTGTTAGTATATTGGGACGTTTAAAGAGTTTCACAGCGTTGGGTAGTGGAATGTTCCATTCATGTTCATGTTTCATTAAAAAGGAAGTAATTTAGATTTGTGACAACATAAAGTAAGTAAATGACAACAGCATAACTTTTAAGTGGACAATTTCTTTAAGCATTTTAATCAATGATAAGTGCTATTCCCATGGCTAACAGAGGGAGGTGGGGGTTTCTGGTAATTCTGCTCTTGATGCAGATGTTAAACAGTGTGGGTCCTGCTTTTATCTGAGAGGGTTTGACAGAATCAAGCAGCCCACTGATTTATCCCCAACATAAACATCTGCACCAGCAGGAGTCAAGTACTCATGCATACATTACAGCTTCAAGCACTCTCTGGCTGCTCGGAATGTTATTTTGGGGAGTATGTCTGGGTGAAGAGTGTTTTTGTATAGAACGAGTTACCCAATCAGCTGATCCTTGTTCTGTTCAACTACAGTGGGCGACACGTTGGATACGACCACCTGCATGTCCAGCTGGTTAACCACTGACACCTGGGAGATAGGACAAAAATAATCTCTAGTTAAAAAAGGGAAAAATTATGGTGTAGCATGAAGGTTCTGAACTGTTTCAAATATGCTGATCCTGTGGTTAATGATGTGGTTAATGGGAGACAGAAATCAGTCAAATTAAACAAGGAACTTTAAGTAAGTCTTACTTTGTCATACAAATAAATTATGAACACTTGCAAAACAATGAGAGAACCAATGGAATATTAATAACCGATAATGTTCTAGTCAATGTGTGCTCTTTGTTGTTCTATAGCCCCTTTGGACATCACTTTTGGTCACAACTGTATATACTTGATGTATTGTTAAACAAAAAAAAAAATGGTTTGATATTTTGAATGCAGTGAAATTCAGACATTAAGTTAAATTGTGTCACAGAAAATAGTATTACCGAATGTATACGAGTAATAATGGTGATTAATCTCCCTCAAAAGTACTAGAAGAATCACAATTGGAATTGTTAAGGACTCGTAACCTGTAAATTCCTTTAAATTGTATTTAAATCAAGCTCTATACATGGAGCAGTCCAGCTCACATCATCTAAATAACCTTATCTCTGCATATTTATTTAACTCACAGACCAAGTGCAGGTTCAAGATAGTGAGAGCTATTGAGAGATTGATTTATGGGTTTAAATATTGCTGGAGCCCCTCAGCCCACAAAAAAAAAAAATCGATGTCTCTTCGGCACAGCTTTGGACGTTCTTCAAGCAAGCTTACAGGGACTGTATTTTTCTAATCAAAATCAGCTAACGGAGTTGCCACTGCTGTAAAATCAGATGATGGATTGCATCTCAGGACAGATTACTGCATTAAACTTGAATCAATCTGTTCAAACTGGCCTGGGAATGTGTATTTAAAGGCAAAGTGTATAATTTCTATCCTTCTTGAAAAAGTAGAATTGCTTCTCATCTGCAATCGCCCTGATTCTTATGGCACCTAATGATTCTGGTTCCTTTACGATTCCATTAATGATTCTTTTATTACTAAAATTCTTTCTCTTTCTTCGCCATTGACGAGATTTTTCCCGCTTTTTCTGGCTTATACGGTTATATGCTATTACGCATCTTCTGAAAGAATACAGCATCTTCAGATCCAAAAACAAGCAAAGAAGATGATCTGCTTATATACCAGAAGGATCAGATAGAAGATTGCTTATCCACATTTAAGCTTTGGGGGTTTTTATAGACTCAATCTACTCAATCTATGTTTTGCTAATCGTTCTGAGTTTGAAGCAAACAACATTTTTGACAAAAAACTTTCTCAGCTTTTTGTTCGAAATGCTGTTTTTTAATGAAACTTACCCATTCAAGTGTTGATAAAACATGAATGAATGAAGCTAGAATATCTCTCTCTCTATATATATATAACGCTCAACTTTATGCTTCCCAATCACATACTTACCACCACTTGAGCGCTGCTGCTGAGTCCCTCCCCGTAGTCGTCTGTAGCAACCACGTCAAATTTGAAGTAGGAGCGCCGCATGTTCCTGTACATGATGGCTGTCTTAATTACGCCAGTGAAGGGCTCAATAACAAAGCCGTCTTTGCCGTCAGTAGTTGGGGGGATAATCAGCCTGTACAGCATGGCACTGAAATTCCCTGTGTCCTTATCCAGAGCCTGTCAGAAACAATAGAGCAGACATGTCAAAGAGAGGAATAGCCATGAGCTCCTTTTCACCTACAACAGAGCTGTTCAACCTCTGCCGTCACACGCCGTTCCACCTTCGGCCCTTAGGAGGAGCTCCAAGCTCCGATTTCCCAGCACTAACGTCACTTTGGCTAGTCTCAGATGAGCATTACAGCACTCCACTGCGGTGACAATGATTTATAATGGCTTTTTACATGAGAGGGAAACAGGCGGCTCCACGGGCAGCAGGGTGCCCCGGACCAGGCAGAGTCATTAACACAAATGAGACTTTTACCAATATGCCTGGGAGACCCGTTTCAATAAATACAGTAAGTGTGTATTAAAGTCCCTTGCAAAAAAAAGGTCTGTCTTTTAATTGGTCGCTTAATGTGGCTAAACTCGGTGGAGAAAACCTTCGATCTGCGCTGCGGTGAGATCTTGAGCTGAAACCGTTTGAATTTGAATTCGTAGCTCCACAAACGTCTCTTTTCTTTTCTTTCTTCACGTTCTTAAACCTCAGATTAAACTCGGAGAACATCAGTAAGGCAATGTTTTTCTCAGAAGGATTGCTTAAACTAATTATCAGATCAGGAGGGAACAATGAATGCAGAGAGAATCGGAAAAGGCGCCTCCACAACAGCGCGTAAAAGTAAAAGCATTTCAATCCCTGTCCTTAGGGTTGGCAGAGCAAAGACTGGTTTAAATTTTCTCGCCCTTTTCTCCTCAAAACTATTTAAAGAGGGATTTCAAAGTAGATTAAAGTAGTCTAATCTACGAGCCCCTGAGCTGTGTGAACAAAATTCCTTAGTATGCAATTCCCATGACACCTGAGAAATGGACAAAAAGCATGACCGTGTATGTCAAAGTAGCGTATTTGGATTTTTGCCCGCTGAACTTTACATCTCAGATGTTTCTACAAGTAAACAGAAGACCTTGACGAGTAGTAATCTGTATTCGCAGTGAATGTGACCCTATAAAACCCTGGACTTCTGCTGCGTGGCTTAACTCAGTCTGGGGTCTTGGCTAATAAGGTCTCCTTGAACGAACGCAGGAAGCCGCCCATCTAATAGTATCACTGCCGCTGTTCTTATAGTCGGCACATGAACTTAAGGCAGGGTGAAGCCATATGAGGTAAAACCCAGTGTGAGTGGCAGCATGTGGCCTGCATGTCTGCTGATTAGAGTAACACTGATGAAATTAAATGGACAACTTTTTCAGGTTTTAGCTCTGAGGTCAGAAATTGAAATTCCTGTTGAAATTGAAATACATTGTAATTTTGATACCACAGTTAAAAACTAATATGCTATTAGAATGATTGAAATAAACAGTGCTTGTTTATTTTTGATTTGATATCACCAGCAAGAAAGTAAACACTCAGAAATTGGAAAAAAAGTAATCGAATGTTAAATTAGTAATTAAGTTAAAATTTAAACTTTAATAACATCCCCCCCCCTCCTCTTTTATTCCTAGCTTTGTGTATGTTACAATATACAGAAGATAATTTAATAAAAATGTTCCAGCCAAAAGCAGTGAGTGTTTTTCTATTGTCTTGTCAATACTGGTTTTTTTTAAATTAACTTTATGATTTTAGCATTTTAATTTAGAATCAGCTTTGTACAGGCACTGGCAATTTAGACATCCCTAGCACTTCAGCACTCTAGGGGGCGATAGAGTTACCTTCAAATCTGTGCGATTAGCCCAGATGTTACAAGATGTATTTTTGTAGGCAAACTGAAGTCAGCATCACTCTGTTTCCATCTGTTTATGTTACCATCTTCCATTGGCTTTTGGTTTATTGCAAAAAAAAAAAGAAAAAAAAAAGTGACCAACAAAAGTTTATGATTCCTACAAATGTGTTCACCATGATTATCTTTACAAATGAACACAACTTGAATTTGAAGCCTAAATAAATCAGGCGAAGTAAAAAGCAAAACAAAGGTAATAAACAAACTATAGTCATATGACTTCAATGCCATCAGCATTAAACTTCCAAAACTCTTTTAGACTTTATTTAAAACATTTTCCATGAAAGTTGGAGTTAGAATAATAAGCAAGAGCACAAATCAATTTTATAAACACAACACGGCTGTGAAAGCAGACTACTATTTTCAAGACAAGTTAAAGTTTTAAAATAATCTGTGTATTTTTATGTGGTAGAATAAAACAGGAAAATATCTTGAGCTTGTGTTTACAGACCTTGTTTCATGCATTTAACCAAAAACCCATTCAACTAACTCATTGAGTTAAGGA
This sequence comes from Semotilus atromaculatus, assembly GCA_031834385.1. Taxonomy (NCBI): domain Eukaryota; kingdom Metazoa; phylum Chordata; class Actinopteri; order Cypriniformes; family Leuciscidae; genus Semotilus; species Semotilus atromaculatus. Next base: position 6,178,233 of record JAULUF010000014.1, read on the forward strand.
AGATGGAAACGGAAGTAAGCTAAGATACAGTATTAACTAATTTCTGGGTTTTGGCCTACAAAAATACAGCAGCACTCTATTATTCTGGTAGTCAGCCATAAACATGGCAACAGTTTAACTCACTTTAACAGAGAAACTTTTACTCTGCCATGAAAGGATTTGACTTGGAGACATTTTCTGCTATAGCGCCACACTGCAACACTGACAATTAAATCTGTGTATTAAAAATCACATCGGCAAAAATGCGTAAAATCGAGCTGGAGAAGCTAGTAGTATCTGTTTATGTACTTGTATAGGTAAAATTGCAGGCGTATGGTTGAATAAATGCATGGAAAATAGATGCGAGTGAGAAATGGACAGTCAGAGAACACAGAAAGTCACTGTGAGAGAAAATAACTTGCAGAGAGAGAAAACTAACTAATATTACAGAGAGAGAAAGAGTCTGGAAAAGGACAGTGCTCTGTGCTCTAAGAGAAAGCCTGGCTGATTTATGAGGATCTTTGATTCATTTTCTTTTCCAGAGAATGCGGCGCCCTTGTCCACGCTATTGACAGCTGTGTTGAGATCTGTATCAGCGAGCCTCCGCAGCCGTGGCATTTTATAAGCTGTCTCACGATGATCCAATCTTTCAGACCCCAGCTGGTCAGACTTAAGCTCTTCAGCCGAGACCAGCAATCTGAGCAACACCTCACACAGACCACACAGTACCACCAAAAACTAGCATTCCAAGCTTTTTCAACAATAAATTCACATGGCTTGTCCATTACTTCATTAAAACGTGTCCTAACCAGACACAATGCGGTGAGATTACAACAACAGGCAATTGGTCTGACCACACACACTGACAACACGACTACAAGACGCGACAAAAATCATTAAAAAAAAATCAGCTAATCAGAAGAGCGTGTGGGCGGAGCTATGTATGCAAGCCCACTGCACTAGGTACATAATCAAAACGACCATTTTAGCATCTTAGAATGTCTTGTGTATCACCGTTGTGGCTGGTTAGGACAAAAACTCTGATTAACATTGAAAATATCGCTTTTATCGCACATTGTTTAATCTGTTTTGGACACTGTGTTACAGTCATTTAAGAATCCAATTCAGATAAATTCACTAATGAATCATTCAGGTGAATTTAAGAACCAGTTTCACTGATTCATTGAAAATAAACGGACTCAAAAGTATGATTTGCTCACATATCAAATATCAGCTTGCGCAAGCAAGTTTTTCTGCACACTAGAGCAATATCAAACCAGTAAAACTTTTGAAAAATGTATATTATTCCCCACAGAAATGTCCATGACTTTTAAGAGTTGATTAATATCCATGACTTTTCCAGGACAGGGAAACTATTTTAAAACTCGCTGATATTTCCAGGTCTTCCATGACCATGAAATGGGTGATTTCCTCATGTTAAAGAACTGAATTATTTTTCATTGCTGTGTAGCTTTGTTCTTTGAAATGCGTCCATTGGTGCTTGACTGACATCTTATTGTGCATGCTTAGCAGCCAGCCAATCACATTGAGCCAGCTTTTGCCATTCTTATGAAATGTGCATCAGTTAGAGAACGATTGTTGGCTTATCCATGTTAGTGCTGCCTGCATGAGGTTACAATCCTGCAGGGGAGAGACACTTTACCTGGACCTGTAGAACAGAGGTGAAGGTCTTGGCATCCTCTGCAACCCCACCGAGGTAAAAGGGCTTAGTGAACTCCGGAGGATGGTCGTTCTCATCTTGCACATCGATGAAGACCTTTGCTGTGTTGCCTGAGAGAAAAATAAAATCACAAAATACAAATTATCATTAAGATAAAGTGAAGAAATACAAGACCTACAAAACATCTGAGAATATGTTCATGAGGTTCATTCTCGTGTTACGCAGCACGTTTGAGCTTCTGCAAGAACCAATGAGATTCATTCTCATGTTACGCAGCACGTTTGAGATTCAGCAAGAACCAATGAGGTTCATTCTCGTGTTACGCAGCACGTTTTAGCTTCTGCAAGAACCAACGAGGTTCATTCTCGTGTGTTACGCAGCACGTTTGAGCTTCAGCAAGAACCAATTTGGATTCATATGGATTAGTTTTACAATCTCTTTATGAAATTTTTAAAACATCAAATTAGTGGTGTAGGCTGTCAATTAGGTCAAAAATGATTGCACTGATTTTAACACTGATTTTTTTCCATGACTGCATTTCAATTCATGGAAAATGCTTAAAAGCAATTCAAATCAAATTCAGTAAATCATGAAAACCCAGCTCACCACCCTCAGTTCTGCACATCTAAGCTGCTAAAGTGCATCTCTATACACAGCATTTCTTCATCAAGTCCTTCAAGACTATCATCTGTCACTTCTCAAAATAAAAGGCAGAGTCATATTTTGTGGGGGTATGAGAGCAACAACACGATTTATCATCTGACATACTTCAGCGCTCATGCCAAAGGGGTTTCCAGAGCCTTCTGTTCATTTCTGCACAGTCACTCCGTGTGGAGCACTGAAGCATCACAACACAGAGCAGAGTGACATGGCACAAGAGTATCGCTGACCACTGTAAAGCAATGAAAACCAACGACAATGAATAAAATGAGCAAATGAGCCACCTGAAAACACAAGGCAAGTGTTTCAAATGAATGCTTATAATAAAACAAACTATACATTGATAGCTAAATGCTTTTGTTAGCCACAATCATGTAACATATTTGAATTCTTTCTTTTTCAGCAGACATTGATCTATGGAATAAAATGCATATTTATCCATCTAGATTTTCATGACACCCATGAGGTCTTATTTAAATCAAGGACCTGGCAGCTCTTTCAAGCACACTGACAAGATATAATTAATGATAACTTGCTTTTAACAATCAATTAATACCACTAAGCTGACAGACTGACTCAACTAATCATTTGATTTTATCATCAGGTTTGCATACTTGTAGTATTAAACTGGTTAATCAGTTTCTGGTTAATCAGAATGGATTTCTCAAATAATGATTTTCCATAATCACTTGCACATGGAAGGGATGGTCAAGTATCCCCCATCATCCCCACACATTCACTGAACACTATATGACAGCTGTCACACACCTCAACGGATACATTTACCAGCATTCCTAATGATTCCCACCTGCCCTCAATCAGCCATCACCTGATCCCCTGCACGTCATCATCACTCTGTATTTAAGTTCCTCCTTGCATTCACTTCTTTGTCTGGTATTCATTCATTCATTCAATATTTCTTAAGGACACAGAATCCCGGTCCATACACTGTAAAAATGAATTTTGATGATTTGTTATCACAACTTTTTATATTTTGTCAAATCAACTTAGATATTTAATGTAGTTCAGATAACATAATATTTTGAGTTTCTGTTTATTAAACCAATCTCCTTTGTTGTATTAACTCAAATTTTTAATTTCAATGAACTCAAAATGTTAAGGCAACCAGGTAACTTACTTTTTTAAGTTAATCCAACTTTTTTTTTTACAGTGTAGTAGTAAAAAATAAATAAAAAAGAGCATAATACATTATTTACACATTATTTGCTTCCAAATTCTTGAAGTAAACCTGAAAGAGCTTTTCCTCGGACAGGCCAAAGCTTGTACTTTAAGCTTGTATTGTTTGTACGTAACACATTGTTGGCTCTTTTGTTAATACTTAATAAACCCTGGATTTATTGTCATCTTTTGTGGATATCAGCGTTACAACAGGAAGTAATTATATTTTAATTATATTGAGACATTCTGCACTGGCATGCTTGGAAAGGAAGTGTTTTATTCACTCTAAAATGAAATGAAAAAGCAAAAACATCCTGAACAAGCTTTTAAGCCACATAAAATGTCCCAGGGTCAAAAGGAGACCCCTACAGAATGTTTTCTTGGATAATTTGACTGATGTGTTCAAAGACAACAATTCTGTTTAACACATTTAAGCATTTAAATCCATTCTGAAGAATTTTAGTCATAATTTTAGGCCCTGGGTAAAGGCCCATTCACACTAAGAACCTTAATTATAACTATAACTACATTAGCATCTGATTATTATAACATAATTTAAATGCTTTAGCTCAGAAAGAACGTTCTGAAAGTGACTCTAACGCTATTGTTTCTCTGTGTCGTCATTGTTATAGTTGGGGTTTAAACGTCTCTATTCTCACAAAATTTGAACGATTATTAAACCGTTTTAATTATCATATGTGTGAACCGGTACTAAAAGTAGCCTCACTTTTGGCTGGGGCTCGTAGGTTGGACGACACAACCCTCATGGAATCAGCTTCCACGCGGATGACGTAACTGCTGTTGCTCTCGTAGTCCAGCGGCTTGGCAGTGCTGATAACTCCAGTGATGTTGTTCATGACAAACTGACCTGTCGCAGCGGGAGAGAAAAGGTTTACTTGCTATTTCACAACAGCTTCGCACTCAGTCAAAATTATGCATTTTTAATCTCAGATATTTATTATGGAGTGTGAGAAAAAATAACTATATTGTTATCCATACTTTTACCGTGATAAGACTCATGCTCATACTGTACCAGGATATAAGAATTTGCCCACAGTAATTCCAGGTCTTACAACTCATCCCTTCACTACTTCAGTGAACGGTATAAGTAATGCACTTAGCTATATTGGGATTTCAGGTCCAGAGTGCACTACCCACCTCTTGAGTCTCATTAACATTCCTAAAGGATTAGCTCTGATCTTGGTGATGTCATCACATTAAATGTCTTGGATCCAGGCGGTTTGAAGGGTGGGATGATTACCTTATTCTTCCTCGCTTTTTCTAGTTTACGCTAATGAAAACAGCCTTTTGATTATCTATCTACGCTCCTTGATTCCATCTAATGAGAATGTACCGAAACGATTTCCCCTTCACTCTAAACCAGCGCCAGATGTATTCAAATGTGATTTCAGCTGAACACATTCAGAATGTGAGGAGAGAGGATTTAATCACGCACACCTCCCTCTTCCCTTCCTGCACTCACTCGCTCTCCATTGACACACGGCAACAGGAAGTACACTCCTTCAAAAAAAAAAAAACTTCTTTCATGGAGCTTTTGATAACTTGCAGTTGACAGCCACCAAAGAAATGACGTCTAGGAGTGTGTGGGCTGTCATTATCCCATGCTTGATGTCTTACAAACTATAATTTATTACAATACAATAATATCCAGCTCATAAAAGACCAGTGTGACATTTCCTGCAATCTTGTCTTTTCTTTTTCACTGAAGTTTCTGGTGAAGGAATAAACCATATTCTGGTTGAAGTATATACTTAAAGGGCTAGCATGTATGAGAACTGCCAGTGAGGATTTAATTGCATGCCCTTTCTGCATCGTTTTAGCACTTGATTCACTAAACAAATTATGCAAATCCAGTAAGTGCTCACCGCCTTCGTTTCCTTCGATGATGGAGTAGACGATGGTCTGGTTTATGGCAGCCGCCAAGATGACTCCTGTGACCGTTCCCACAGGAACGTTCTCGCTGACAGGAGAGAACCTGCACATACACAGTGCATTGCATTAATAATGTATCACAAATCGCGCATAATATAATGGTTCTGGTGGGTCGTTCCACTGCATTAGAATGAGTTTTAAAACTTGCTAATAAAATATAGCAAAAAGTGCCTAATTATTTGAGAGGCTGCTCACTGCAGAGCCAATGGGTTGGATGTAATGGGTAGAGGACCATGAGGTCCAGAAAGGGGGAAAAGGATGTTGACTCTGCAGGGAGCAACATTTTAGTTATTTTTGGCAAAATATGCCAAAAAACTGAAAAAGTCCAAAGTGAATTTAATCGAGAGTTCTGTACATTTCCACACTTACTGTGCAATTATTCACACAATTATTGTTCATAATGTATACTACTATGCAGATAAAAAATAAAAAAAAAGAAATGATAAAGAACGTCCCGGGTTACGTATGTAACCCTAGTTCCCCGAAGGGACGGACGCTGCGTGTAATCGCAGTGGGAACGCCCCCCCAGCGTAGCGCGTCTGAATATATGAATGAAATCAGTCAAAGGAGAGAATGAGCGTACGGCGAGTGACGTCATCGACCAGGAAGCTATAAATATCCCCTGAATACACAAGCCGCCAGCTTCTAATGTCACTGAAGCAAGCGACCCAAGGGGATGCCGAGAGTATGGCAGGACACGCAGCGTCCGTCCCTTCGGGGAACTAGGGTTACATACGTAACCTGGGACGTTCCCCTTCAGGGACTACCGCTGCGTGTAATCGCAGTGGGAACGCAATACCCACATCCCCATACGACCAAATCCCCGTCGTGTGTCATTAGGAGGCACAAACCGACGAGAGAACCTGAGCCCCGGGAGTGGAGCTAAGGTCAAGGGAATAAAACCTGACGAAAGTGTGCGGTGAGGACCAGCCTGCCGCATCACAAACGTCCTGAAGAGAAGCTCCTGAAAGAAGAGCTGTAGAGGCAGCCATACTCCTAGTGGAATGAGCCCTTACAGCCAAAGGTGAAGGCTGATGGGCCGAACCATAAGCGAGCGAGATGGCCTCGACCACCCACTTGCTCATCCTTTGCTTAGATGCAGGACACCCTTTCCTAGGTGACCCAAAGCAAACGAACAGTTGTTCCGATTTCCTCCACAGGGCAGCTCTGTGGACATAAGCATCTAAAGCCCTAACTGGGCACAGCAAATTAAGTTTCTCCTGGTCTGACGTCAAAAAGGGCGGAGGACAGAAAGCCTGCAGAACTATAGGTCTAACAACAGTAGTTGGTACCTTAGGAACGTAACCTGGTCTCGGACAGAGAAAGGCCTTAACCATACCAGGCGCAAATTCCAGGCACGAGGGAGCCACCGAAAGTGCTTGAATATCTCCTATTCTTTTTAGAGATGAGATAGCGAGAAGAAGGATAGTCTTTAGAGTAAGAAACTTTACCGAAACTTCCTCAATGGGCTCGAAAGGAGCTAGGGAGAGACCTTCTAAGACGATGGCCAGGTCCCAAGCTGGTACCCTCGTGCGAACTGCAGGCCTCAGCCTCAAGGTGCCACGAAGGAAGCGAGATATAAGTGGGTGTCTCCCGAGAGAACCTCCACTTGAAGGAGCGTGGTAAGCAGCTAAGGCCGCCACATACACCTTCAATGTAGAGTGGGATAACCCTGTGGAGAGACGGTCCTGCAGGAAATCCAGCACTGTACCAACTGGGCAGTTAACTGGGTCCTGCTGGCGCTCTCCACACCAAGAGGTGAAAAGTTTCCACCTCGCGGCATATAACTTCCTCGTGGAAGGAGCTCTGGATTGGAGGATGGTCTCAACGACCACAGTCGAGAGACCAGAATCTATGAGCTGGGCCCCCTCAGAGGCCAAGCCCACAGCCTCCATAGTTCTGGGCGGGGGTGAAGGATCGACCCATTCGCCTGAGAAAGTAGATCTCTCCTGATCGGTATCTCCAGGGGAGAGCCGTCGAGGAGAGACACTAGGTCCGCAAACCATACTCGGGCCGGCCAGAACGGGGCTATTAGCAGGAGACTGAGCCCGTCCCGGCGAACCCTCTCCAGAACTCCCGGGAGCAGAGCAATCGGGGGAAAAGCGTACAGGCGTGACCTCGGCCACGGATGTACCATCGCGTCCAACCCCAGTGGGGCTGGCTGGCTGAGAGAGAACCACAGTGGACAGTGTGATGTCTCTCGGGACGCAAAAAGGTCTACCTCGGCACGACCGAAATGTTCCCATAGGAGCTCCACCACCTCGGGGTGAAGACTCCACTCCCCGGGCCTCGGCCCCTGCCTCGACAGGATGTCTGCTCCCTGATTCAAATACCCCGGGAGATAAATAGCTCTGAGAGAGAGAATTTTCCCCTGGGACCATAGAAGGATCTGACGTGCCAGTTTGTAAAGCGGGCGAGAACGCAGACCCCCTGATGGTTGATATAAGAGACCACCGATGTGTTGTCTGTCCGGACAAGAACATGGTGGCCCCTTAGGTCTGGGAGGAAATGTTTCAGGGCCTGAAACACTGCCAGCATCTCTAGACAATTTATGTGCCATAGGCGGTGATGGTCCCCCCACAGACCCTGAGCTGGGCGACCACTCATGATCGCCCCCCAACCCGTGAGAGAGGCATCTGTCGTTAGCATAACACGACGACAAAGAGCCCCCAACACCGGACCTTGGGACAGAAACCAAGGATCTTTCCACATGATCAGGGCGCGATGACACCGTCGCGAACTCACGATCCTGCGAAACGGATTTCCCCTCGGGGAGAACCCCTTGGTTCTGAGCCACCACTGTAACGGTCTCATGTGCAAGAGGCCAAAAGGTATCACGTTGGACGCAGCTGCCATGAGACCTAACAGCCTCTGGAACTGTTTTACAGTGAGTGACTGGCCTAGCTTGACCTGTTCTACTGCGGCGAGAATCGAAGCAATACGAGCAGGTGACAATTGCGCCTGCATCGTCGTCGAATCCCACACTACACCGAGAAAAGTGGTTCTCTGTAATGGAGAAAGAACACTCTTCTTGGCGTTGAGCCTCAACCCCAAACTCTTGATGTGAGCAAGAACGACATCTCAATGCCGAACCGCCTGTTGTTCCGATTGAGCTAGAATTAACCAATCGTCTATATAGTTCAGGATACGGATGCCCTGCAGCCTCAGCGGGGCTATGGCTGCATCCATACACTTCGTGAACGTGCGGGGTGATAGCGCTAGGCCGAACGGAAGAACCCGATATTGGTATGCTTCGTCCCCGAAAGCGAACCTCAGGAACTTCCTGTGTTGACGGAGGATAGATACATGGAAGTAAGCGTCCTTTAGATCTATTGTGACAAACCAGTCCTCGGATCTGATTTGTGACACAATCTGTTTGAGAGTGAGCATCTTGAACTTGAGCTTCCCTACAGTGCGATTTAAAAGACGCAGATCTAAAATGGGACGCAACCCTCCATCTTTTTTCGGAACGATGAAGTACCGGCTGTAGTATCCTAACTCCCTGCTGGGTGGAGGAACTCGTTCTATAGCTCCCTTTAGTAGCAGAGTTTTTACCTCCTGTTCTAATACCAGAGCCTGCTCGGGGCCCACCAGTGTAGGCAGAACCCCTCTGAAACGAGGTGGACGCGTTCTGAACTGAATAGCGTACCCGTTCTTTATAGTATTCAGGACCCACTGAGAAACATTGGGAAGCATTTCCCATTCCGCCAGGAACTCTACTAAGGGAACCAGCCTCTCGAGGCTGGCCTCTGGATGAACATCCCGAGTGACAGACACAGCGCCCTGTAACATACTGGCAGGAAACAACTGGTCTGAGCACTCCACAACCCTCCTCGGAGGGGGCGAGCGTCCCTCGGGAAAGCACTCGCCGAGTCTCTCTACGCCCTGTATAGGCAGGGTTAGTAGAACAGACCCCTGAGGGCATCGAGAAAAACAGGGCACCATGTTTTTGTGTGGTGAACTCAAGTCTTTCCCGATGGGGACCACCCTCAGAGTCCTGACGTTCAGCACGTCAGGATTTTTTCGACGCGGCCTTTCTGGCCACAATGACTGTCCTCAGATCAGTCCTGCCCCGAGAAGGCCGCGCCGGAGAGCGCCCCGCCTCGTCCCTCCAATTTCTCTGCGGGGGGGCACGAGACGCGACACTCTGCTTCTGCTGCGCTCTGCTAGAGAATGAACTCGGCGGCTGGGACTGCCCTTTTCGTTCAGCAGCCCCAGCGACACGTACTTTTAGGGGAATAAATTTATGAAAAGCAGCCGCCTGTTTTTTCTCTTCCTGGAACCTCTCGGTGACAGAAAGAAGAGCGTCACCGAAGAGACCCGCAGGCGAAACTGGAGCATTTAAAAGAAGAGATTTATCTTTTTCCTTCATGGAAGTTTGACTCAGCCATAAATGCCTTTCTGTGGCCACCATGGCTGCCATAGACCGACCAATAGATTTAGCTGTCTCCCTGGTGGCCCGAAGAGTGAGATCAGCGGTCTGCCTCAGCTCATTGATCATATCAGCAGAAATTTCCCCCCCTTCACAAGCATCTTTAAGCAGGTCGGCTTGATAAGCCTGCAAAATGGCCATAGTATGCATACATGCAGCCGCCTGACCAGCCGCCGAGTAAGCCTTCCCTACGAGCGCAGATGTATTTTTTAAAGGTCTGGATGGAAGAGTCGGTGCTTTAAGTGAGGACGATGAAGCAGGAGAGAGATAGCTAGCGAGCGTCTCTTCCGCCTTCGGCATCGTCACATACCCCTCAGATTTAGCACTAACAATGTTACCATAGGCATTAGACTGGTTAGTGTAAATTCTGCTAGAAACAGGTCTAACCCAGGTTTTTGAAACCTCAGCATGGAGATCAGGGAAAAACGGTAGGCACCGACGAGCGGGCTGAGGTCGAGCAGACAGAAATCTATCGTCTAGTTTGCTTTTACTTCTAGACTCCTGCCTATCAGCTGGCCACTCAATGCTGAGCTTTTCAACAGCCCGAGATAAAACATCCATCAGCCCTTCCTCATTAGCAGTATAATGTGACAAACTTGTATCTTCTGATGCAACACTATCGATATCCAGCTCCTCGGAACTGGATAATCTCAATTCAACATCATCATGTGCCTCCACCCGGGCAGAAGTAACCGCCGCAGCGCGTGCTTCCAGAGCCGGGCGAGAGGCACTGGATCCCGCCGGAGATGGCTGAGATAGGGCGGGGCCCGTCTCAACGTCGCCGGTGAGATCCATCTGCGAACCCCAAGACAAGCGCCGCCGCCCTGCCTCAACAGAAGCGGGACCCGAGCCTTGGGGAGCTCGCAGCATACCGCTCTCCTCGAAGAGCGATCGCCGCGAGCGCAGAGTTCTAATAGGAAAACGCTCGCAATGCACACAATCGACCCCCTCGAGAGCCGACTGGGCATGCTGCATTCCTAAACAAGCAACACATAACTCGTGTGAATCCCCACCCGTGATGTATCGAGTACAGGGGGGAGCACACTTTCTATACTGCTCGCTCATATTGGTTTTTTTATATATAAATATATATATATAGTGATAAACTCCTGACTAAAACAGACAAACACAATTGAAAGATTCCAGACACACACAGAGCGCTGCTGAAGTGACAGAAGCTGGCGGCTTGTGTATTCAGGGGATATTTATAGCTTCCTGGTCGATGACGTCACTCGCCGTACGCTCATTCTCTCCTTTGACTGATTTCATTCATATATTCAGACGCGCTACTCTGGGGGGGCGTTCCCACTGCGATTACACGCAGCGGTAGTCCCTGAAGGGGAACACATTTTATTCAGGAAGGATGCTGTTCAACAATTGCTGTTCTTCTGAACTTTCCATTCTTAAAGTCCCCCTGTAGACAATCATTGTATCCCTTAAAACTCCTCTTTGATCACCAAAATGACATATTGAAGTGTTTTTTCCTTGGACAAAAACTTCATGCCTTAAAATTACTTGAATGTAACTCTATACCATTGCCTCATATGGTTCTATGAATTTGCAAATGAGCCCCACCTCCACTCACTTACACCAGCTCAGAGATCTACATGTTGAAGATTTTAAGTGATTGGTTACAAGGTAGTTTGTGACGTCAGAAACATCAGTGATTTCAAATCACGGTTTCCACACAAATATTAAGCAAAATAAGCTTTCAACATTGATGAGAAGACATTTTTTCTTTCTTTCTTGAGCAGCAGATCAGAATAATGTTTTCTGAAGGATCATGTGAAGACTGGAGTAGTGATGCTGAAAATTAACTATATTTAAATGGTATAAACTAATTTCTGTATCAGTATATTAGCATTTCCTTGGATTTGAACCCATGACCTTGGCATTGCTAGCACTGTACTCTACTATTTGAGCTCCAAGCAATATTAGAAGACACAGAATAAAAGCCTGAGGTACATAGAGGTTGGAAAATGGTCAGTCAAAACCGTGGCTTGAGTTTCAAGAACTGCTGGAACAGCAAAACCGCATATTACGGAATCTACTGATAATCTAAATGGTGCACTTTTGCTCCTTGATATAAATGCACTGTAGGCTATTCAGCACTATCAAACAGAATTAAAATGTACACATGCAGGTCTGACAGAAAATCAATTGTCAGTCAGCATGATTGTTTCACATTTTGAATCAAGCGCGGACAGCATACGGTTTTATTTTATAAAACAAATTCAATTAATTTGATCTGTAATGGATTCATTTCCATAATTACCAAGACAAAATATTCACAGGAATTTAATCAATCAAGAAGTTAACCAGATCCTAGTGTTAATTGGGCATCCTACACAGTTGCTAAACTAAGCAGAATAAAGAGTGTTAATGGAACAGATCTTCACCTCAAATGAACCCAACAGCAGAACTGATTCATAATGAAACATATGTTTGATATCAGCTGTTGCCTCCAGAACAAACATACATTACACTATGAAACATATTTAAGAGCCAGTGGGTGAGAAAAGCACAATTTGGACTAGAGACAAATAATTTTAATATGTATATAAAAAAAAAAAAACTTTTATATATAGCCTATATATATATAATTTAATTTAATAAAATAATCATTTAAAAATATTTAGGAGTCAATGTGGATATCAGAGACAGTGGCTACGTTTACATGTTGAATTCATTTTGATGGATGAATCTGAATGTAGTGTTTACATGAACATGTGATCAGGTTGATGTGCAAGCTTATGTCACAAGCTTAAAATCGGAATAGATTCTGCACGAATATACAGAGTTCCCCATCGCTGTCACTCCGAGTTCCGTCGGATGACGACGATTGGGGTTTCGCTTAGAAGCCTATCAACTTCGAGCTTTACAAAACGAGCCAATGGCAAGAAAATGCCATGGGTCTGCGGAATTTGCATAGCGTAACTCCGCCCCACCTCGTGGGTATAAAAGGAGGACGCCGGCAAAATGCAGGCTATGTTTTCGCTTCGGAGCCGAATTATTTCTTCACTCCTAAAGCCATTCCTGACTGTCAGCTTGCAGACGAGACGAGACTCTTCAGTGTTGGTGTGACGGCGTTTCTCCAGCGAGTGCACGCTTCCTGCTGATCTGTGCAGTGGTTTGCCAGAGAGTGTGTTTCTCCCTGGGTGCTTCAACACTGAGTTTTCTCTCACTAAAAGAGCTCACTAAGAGAGTCTTTTTAAAGATGTCTCGCCCGTGCATTTCTGGTTGCGGTAGACTGGTGTCAGCCTCTGATGGGCACGAGCGCTGTCTAGTGTGTGTCTAGAGCAGCGCTCGTGGATGACTCATGTTCTCTCTGCGGGAACATGACCATCGCGTCATTAAGGTCGAGACTCAATGAGCTTCTCTAGAGCGAGAGTCCCCTCATCCACACCCCGATCTAGTGTCTCCTCGAGAGGCACTACTTCGGCTGGTGGCCAGGGTGACCTGAGGGTTACGGTGTGGCAGAAAACGCAGACTATGCGTCCGTGCACCACCCCCCCCTCTTCAATGACGGTGCCCGCTAGCGTGCAGGGGATTCCCGCGGGTCCATCCTCGGATGCTTCGCGTGTTTCTGTCGGCGCTACTGGGGCATATGGCATCCTGGGGCATATGGCATCTGTAGCCGCAGCGACGCCGCTCGGATTGCTTCATATGAGACCGCTTCAGCTCTGTCTTCGCGACCGAGTCCTGAGGTGGGCAAGGCAGCAAGGCACGCTCCAAGTACCAGTTACTCCGACCTGCCGTCAGACCTTCACCCCGTGGTCGAACCTCAGTTTCCTACGGGCCTGGTGTCCCCCTGGAACGAGCTTCCCGGCATGTTGTTGTGTCAACAGATGCCTCCGCCACGGGCTGGGGTGCCATGTGCAATGGACATGTGCCCGCGGGCTCCTGGACAGGACCCCACCGTCTTTGGCATGTCAATTGCCTCGAGTTGCTGGCAGTACGTCTTGCTCTGCACCGCTTTCGAGCGCTGCTCAAGGGTCAACACGTACTAGTCAGGTCAGACAATACCACCGCTGTAGCGTACATCAACCATCAAGGTGGTCTACGCTCCCGCCGTATGTCGCAACTCGCCCGCCACCTCCTCATATGGAGTCAGAAGCATCTGAGGTCACTTCGAGCTGTTTATATTTCCGGAGCCCTGAACTGTGCAGCCAACGAGCTGTCACGGCTTCAGCCCCTCCCTGGAGAATGGCGACTCCATCCCCAGTCGGTTCAGCTGATTTGGGACCAGTTCGGGGACGCGCAGATAGATTTGTTTGCCTCTCATGACTCGACCCATTGCGCCCTGTTTTATTCCCTGACCGAGGGCACGCTCGTCACGGATGCACTGGCGCACAGCTGGCCGCGGGGTCGCAAATATGCGTTTCCCCCAGTGAGCCTTCTTGCGCAGACCTTGTGCAAGGTCAGGGAGGACGAGGAGCAGGTCATTCTGGTCGCGCCGCACTGGCCCACCCGGACCTGGTTCTCCGAACTCGTACTCCTCGCGACAGCACCTCCCTGGCCAATCCCTCTGAGGAAGGACCTCCTTTCTCAGGGACGGGGCACCCTATGGCACCCTCGTCCCGATCTATGGAACCTCCACGCGTGGCTCCTGGATGGGACGAGGCAGGTTTGAGTACCCTACCACCAGCGGTGGTGGCTACCATCACTTCCGCTAGAGCGTCGTCTACCCGACACGCCTATGCGTTGAAGTGGAACCTCTTCGTTAACTGGTGCTCTTCTCGCCGAGAAGACCCCCGGAGATGCTCGATCAGTGTTGTGCTTTCCTTCCTTCAAGCAGGGTTGGAGCGAAGGCTGTCTCCCTCCACCCTCAAGGTAAATGTTGCCGCTATTGCCGCACACCATGATACGGTAGAAGGTAAGTCTGTGGGGAAGCACGACCTGATTGTCAGGTTCCTGAGAGGAGAGTTTCCTCCTCAACCTCCTCTCGTTCCCTCTTGGGACCTCGCAGTGGTTCTAACTGCCCTGCAGAGTGCTCCCTTTGAGCCTTTGCAGTCAGTGGAGCTTAAGTTCCTGTCTATGAAGACAGCGCTCTTGACTGCACTCGCCTCCATCAAGAGGGTAGGGGACCTGCACGCATTCTCCATTGACGAAGAGTGCCTGGAATTCGGGCCGGCTTACTCTCACATGATCCTGAGACCCCGGCCTGGTTATGTGCCCAAGGTTCCCACCACTCCCTTCCGGGACCAGGTGGTGAACCTGCAAGTGCTGCCCCTGGAGGAGGCAGACCCAGCCTTGGCACTGCTCTGTCCAGTACGTGCTCTCCGCACCTATGTAGACAGAACGCAGTGTTTCAGGACCTCAGACCAGCTCTTTGTCTGTTATGGTGGGAAGCTGAAGGGAAAGGCTCTCTCCAAGCAAAGGTTGTCTCACTAAATAGTGGACGCCATTGCTTTGGCATACCAGTAGCAAGGTCGACCGTGCCCCCTTGGTGTGACTGCCCACTCCACCCAGAGTGTGGAGTCCTCTTGGGCAGACATCTGCAGAGCTGCAGGCTGGGCGACACCGATCACATTCGCCAGATTCTACAATCTCCGAGTGGAGCCTGTGTCCTCTCATGTACTCGCTTCAACCAGCTAGTACCGGACCCGCTCAGGTGTCTTCGCTTGCTCGCCATTCCACTGCATGGACTGGATACGTGTGATATTTTCCTCAGGTGAGCTTACCCGTAAGCCCTGAGTTCCTCCAGCACTGCTGACGTCGACGCCAGTGTCTATTGGCTGTGCGTTGGCTAGGTGCCTTCCGTGTGCATGGTCCCTCCCTTGAGCGACCCCCACATGTGTATTTCCACTGTAAGCCTCTCTGAGCATGTTTCTTTCCCTTGGCAAGCCACCTTGCCACCCCTGGGGTTGAAATATTCCACCTGCGGCTGGACACCCCAGTGTTCTCCATTTGCATCCCTCCGGGTCATATGTGTAGTTTCTAACGGAGACGTTCCGTCTGTCTGCCACTTTCCGCTGTACCGCTGGGTAACGCCTGAGTTCAGTCTTGGCTCCTCAGTGAGGAAACATAGCCTGCATTTTGCCGGCATCCTCCTTTTATACTCACAAGGTGAGGCGGAGTTACGCTATGCAAATTCTCGTTTTGTAAAGCTCGAAGTTGATAGGCTTCTAAGCAAAACCCCAATCGTCGTCATCCGACGGAGCGATTTTTTGGCTCGTTCCCCAAGAGGGTTACATACGTAACCGAGACGTTCCCCCTGTTTGCATATAATAATAATTCTTATAATAGTAATAATTGCATATAATAAGCATGTTCCGTGTGTTAAACGTCATGTTCGTGAGAACATGTAAACACTTGATTGGATTGAGAACTGAAAAAACATTGCGTTGTGCACGTTTCGTGACCGTTTCAAAGTTAAATCTCCAGTGAGTGGAGCTAAAAGCGGGTTTAGTTTTTTCGCGGGACAGATGAACGTGAATATGGCAACATATTATTACGTTTGAGCTTGTACGTATCACTGCACTGATATGTCCAGTGAGTGGCACTTAAAGAATAATGCTCAATTACATTACATTGTGTATTTAAGATAACGTACACATAAACTATACTGAAGATATGGAGCTGCTTAAGAGATGCAAACTCTAAAATAAATTAGTTTACAACTCATGCACTCTGGTAAAAAATGTTTTGAGGTCATAACATAATTGTGCAAGGAGCTGCGTGAAAACTTGTCTTTATTAATCCATAATCTACCCCTGTAATCAAAATAGTGTGTGAAAACGATTAAAAGTGCTTGCTGTTTTACTGCCTCTAGTGTTCATTTCTTTTAAAAACTGCAGTGATATGTACGTATTGGTACGTATTTTGCAAAAATGTTGCCACAGGACAGTTTTTCCAATGAGCCTGTGTCGCAATTTTAGGTGTCATTGTTTGTCTGGATCTGCTGTGCTGCTGCCGACTAACAACCAACTCTTCCTTGTATGCTCTTGTGTACTGTATGCTCATTTTTTATTCCTGTCGTTTGTTTGTCATTTTCGCTTGAAGAAATTAACACTTTTATTCATCAAGGAAGCATTAAATTGATCAAAAGTGACATTATCAAAAAAAAAAAAAAAAAAAAAAATAATTCTAGGCGATTCTTTTGAACTTTCTATTAATCAAGGAATCCTAAATAAAATGTATCAGTTTCCACAATAATATTAAGCAGCATAAATGTTTTCAACTGGTTTAAACTTTCAGCAATAATAGTAAGAAAACATTTCTTAAGGATCATGTGACACCGAAGATTGGAGTACTGATGTGGAAAATTAAGTTTTGCCATCACAGGAATAAATTACATCTTGAAACATATTAAAACAGAAAACAGTTATTTTATATTCTAATGAAATGTCTTAATATTACCGTATCAAATAAATGCAGCCTTGTAGAACTTCATGTTAATGATAATTTTGAAATAGCTTTTTAAAGCTACTAAAGTTAACCAGCCAAGGGCAGCAAGGGTTTTAATTCTTGTTCATGTCAATACGGTTGTTAATATTCCTTAATTACCAATTTTTTATGTGTGTGCAATCTAAAAGGCCTCTGGTGAATGTAATTAGTAAATTCCGTGTGCTTCCTTTTGTTTTACCCCAATATTAGTTATTAAAGCAGCATAAATTAGAATTTGGACTCTATTAGCTCAAGAAAGGCGCATGTTGGTGAATAATTGATGAATGATAATTAACAGTTTGTCAAATGTACCTGCATATTGTTGGCACATACACTCTTATGAATAAATAAAGGATTCAAAACTGTTTTTTTGTTTTTTTGTTTTTTTAACAGTGATGCTACAGAAGAACCAACTTTGGTTCACCAAAGAACTTTTCAGTGATTAGTTATTAAAATTACCATTTTATTCTTAAAGTTATTCTTACATTTTAATTATATAAAGAACCCTTTGTACAATATATGGATGTTAAAGGTTCTTCAAGAAACCATCGATGAGAGTGTATGCACATTCTTAACCCAATTATGATTAATAAGCCGACAATGTATGTGATCGTTTAAGCGCGTTAACCCGTTTTCCTTTAATGGAGTAAGGTCAAACGGCTTAAGCATAAACCGATCGTCACAGCTAGATTTTTGCAAGATTTCGCCCATCATGTAAACACATTAACCTGCTTTCTGTCGGCTAATTGAAGTGTGCATGTGTGATTTGTGACAGGAATGCGTCCTTAATGTGGATTTAAGCGCATCAGACAGAGACGAGTTATTTTGCAGTAAGGGAGGAGGAAATATAGGGAGAGAAGGAATAAAACCTTGCCGGAGCAGTAACGCCGCAGACGTGTGCAGTGACGCCCGTTTCACACATACTCCGTTTGCAGTGCGTATTTTTTCCGTACCCATGTTAACACTCGTCTCATTCGTGGAGGTAGAAAAAATTTTCTTTGTGATGCAAGATTGATTGTATCAAAATTTAAATTATGAAAAAGAAAAGGTATGAGTCTGCTTTTTTGTCAATTTTAAGTTTTAATATGAAATGTTTGCGATTTTAATATGTAGGCTAACGTTACATGGTTCAATATGTTACCACTTGCTTGAGCAACTTCATATATATTCTATATAGAAGTAATGCATTGATTGTTTACATTGTGTTTAAACGTGAAACGTCTATTAAAGAGTGTGTGTACAAAGAGAATTGCACTGGTGACAACTTTTAAAAAAATAAAAGTTGCTGATACCTTCTGGATTTGAAATACAAATAGTGAGTAAATGTGTTTGTGGTACAACCACGACACTGTTTGTGGTATCAGTTACGCACTGCAAACGCAGTATATGTGAAAGCATTACTGGTCGCCTTATTTCCCGCTTCGAAATTATTCACCCTCTTGTAACTGATAGCAGATACAAATAATAGGCTACATAATGTAATGTGCTATATTACATTACCAACGTTATTCTGCAGTGCTAAACCCATACAGCCAACCAACCCCGTGACGTCACAGGTTAGATTACTGCACAATGGCGGCGCCCTGGCGGCGAAAGGTATAATGGTTTCTCACTTTTTTCTTTTATATGTTTACATTTGTCATGTTTCTATAATTCTTTGATTATAGTGGAAATCCGTCTTGTAAATCATGTAAACTTGATTGACTTCTTCATTTCCCCTTTAAGGATTTAGAGAGGATCTGTAAAGAGGAATGGTCCAAAATCCCTCCTGAGATGTGTGTAAACCTGGTGACCAACTACAAGAAATGTTTTACCTCTGCTTGCCAACAAGGGTTTCTCCACCAAGTACTAAATAATGTTTTGCTTGGGGATCAAATACTAATTTCACTCACTGAAATGCAAATCAATTAATAACCTAAATATAATGTGTCTTTTCTGGATTTTTTGGTTGATATTTGGTCTCTTTCCATTAAAATAAACGTACCATACACATTATTGACCCTTCATTTCTTTGTAAGCGGGCAAACAAAATCATGAGGGGATAAAATAATTATTTTCCCCATTGTAACTGAACTGCCATAATTTAGTTCCCAACTCCCATTGTCTGAACACTTCAAATATTGTTGACATATACAGACTCAACAAATTTGACTTTCTGTACTAAGACGCTTCACTGTTAACTGTTCACTGTTAGCACATTGCTTATAGGACAAACTGAAGAATGTCTCTCAAACCTCACTGTCCTCAAACAGCAAGTCTGCAGTCTTTCAAAACCCATAACATGCAAACAGCGAGGTGAAAAGCTCTGAGTCAGAACAGCAAGTGTTTTCTCCTATCAAATCCAACAACATGGGCAGAAAAAGAAAAGAAAAAAACTCCTCAAGGACACTTTGAATACAAAAGCTAATAATCCTGTCAGAATCGGCTGTGATTTTCACTTTCGTTCACTGCGTTTCTCGTGCTCGGCTTGGTGACAAGACAACCTTCATCCTTGGTTTGGAGTGTTTAAAGTTTGTTATACACAGGCTTACAGGGTGATTTGTCTCCCTTGGGCTGCTCCGTGGAAGATACACAGGTTTTGTTATTCAGAAAGATGACAGAGTACCTTCCATATAATCCCTCCATACGCACATGTACATGTTCACTCTGTATGGCGGCGCCTTCTTGTCTGGTGCACGGTGTGCTGTGCTTGCAGATAATAGAGAAAAAATCCTTGTATGCTCTGTGTTCTGACAGTGCTCTAATGGTCGCTTCACACAAGCACACGCTCAAGTGTTCGACACTAATGAGGTCCACTGAGCCGGCAAACTCGCATCCTGCAACCTCCATTCCAATGTCATTATTTTATCGGACCAATTTTTGAACCTATGGCGTTCAATTCGAGACCTAACTGTGTTTAATCCAAAAGATGAGGATGGGCCACAGGGCAGCTTCTAACTACTTTTCCATTTGTTTGATGTTAGATTTTCTGTTTGTTAGATTAAGACGTGATATCAAAATAGCAATACAGAACCTTCGACCTCTTCTCATCGAACATGATTGTGATATATCAAAGATTGTGTTAATCAACAATAAATCACAGGCTTTTTCATGTAGATTTGCTGTGTTTTACTTTGATGACGTGAGACGCTGGAAACGGTCGAGGTCTAATCCCTGTATCATGTTCTTTGATCTTGGTCTTTTAAAAAATGAGTAAAAACCACAGGCCTCCACCGGCAATACATAACAGCTATCAGGACTTATTTAATCCTGCTATTTAATAAAACATAACGCTTGTTATCGACATCAATCTGCAGGAATACAAATTCATTTAAAGGGTAAAAGGGTTCTTTATGAATCAAAGCCAACTGTCATTAAAATCTCTGTAACAAATTCCCAAATATAGGAGCTCTGACAACACAAATGAATCTGATCTTAATTGCATGACATTTTGGAATAACATATTCACTTATCTGAATATGAATGTACTTGTTTACATATATGGCTTGACTACAGTTTTATTTAAAATGCCTCTGGTTTATCCAGGCAAAATTTTTATTATTTTTTTGGCCTACGATAAGAGAACTACTGTATTGGCCTCTGATTATATAAATTTAGAAGGTTAACCAGAAAATCCTTAAAGCAACATGGCTTATACATAAACAGCACATATGTACCTTATGAATACTCTGTATCAGGAAGAATGTCCTTTCATATTTAATTTCAACATGAAAGGCTCCATGAAATAGATGTTTGGCTCTTAGCCCATGTATGTTAGCTTTGATGCTAGTGCTAGTTTTCAAACATTTTGATGCCACACACCCCCAAACATAAAAAAATATATATATCTATATATATATATATATATATATATATATATATATATATATATATATATATATGAAGAGTTCAGATGCAAAAGCCTCTAAGTGCCATCTGAAATTTTCTTCTAGAATGATCATTTTTATCAAGCTTGTATATTTAAGTTCAGTAATTGCACTTAAATGGCTATAAAAATTACCTATTAATTGTCTTTTAAGTGAAATTATTGAACTTAAATAAACAAGCTTGATAAAAATTATCATTCTAGAAGAAAATTTCAGATGGCACTTAGAGGCTTTTGCATCTGAACTCTTCATATATATATAAATAAAAAGGCAGCTATATACATTATTCAGAGCAACGCCATGACAGGTATACAAGCGAGGCTGTAAGGGATAGACTTACTGTGTTTTCAATGGCATCCGCAGTAAAAAGCTGTAAAAAGCTCCTAGATCAATTTTCCACAGCTTATATTGTCGGGAGTTTTTTGTTTTACTGAATTTTTGCCATGTTTCATCAGCAGAACAATCCAAAAACACATTAAATAAATGTACAACCCACTGAAGAGATGTGTGTCTATCCCTCACAGCCTCGCCTTCATTCCAGTTAAAAATGAAAGATGGCTCAGCTGTGAATTAGATAGATAGATAGATAGATAGATAGATAGATAGATAGATAGATAGATAGCACTTAACACTTTACAAAAACGAGTCAACATCATGACACTGCAAAACCATCAGCCCCTCTTCAAATGAAAGAGCCTTTCTGCCCGTTTCAAAGGTTCTGCCTGTGGATTAGCCACTGACCTTTTCAAACTATTAGAGATCAGTGCGTTTGGCAACCGCGTGCCATACTGTGTCTGTCATTTCTAAACAAGAGGCAAAAGGGCAAATTTCCTCCTGCTGAACTTAGGGTAGGGAGGCTTCCACGTCTTCCATCATTCAAAAACAACTTTCACTCCAGCAGAATACATGAATACTGAAAGAGCCGCGCATTACATGCACAGCCAGTGTACAACAAATGGGTTTGTTTGTTCTTGAATGGGTTTAAAAAGGGCAAATCTATATTACCCAGCATTTAGAACTTCACTAAGGAGATCTACACACCCTCAGTAAGTCTAAATATGGATTAGGGCTAATATAAGTGGAGGTAATTTGGTACCAAGTCAAGTTAAAAAGGAAAAGTTACAATAGCAGAAGTGGATTGGTAAGACTGAGAACTAACATGTTTAATCAAAAAAAAAAGTAAGACAAAAATGATTAACCAAAATTTGTATAACTAGTCCAAAAGTGTCCTTTAGACACAATATCTATAAAGAAAAAAAATTATTTTTTATTTTTTATTTTAAATTAGGAACCATATCATTTTTTTTTTTTATAAAAACAAAACAAGGTATATATTTTTAAACTTTTATATATTTTAGGGGTCGCTGCTGCCTCCTTGCCTCATTGTAGATAACACCCCTGTTATATTAATATTTCATTTAAAAAGTGTGTTCAGTAGCATATTAGTTTTAGCATTGGTATTAAATTGGTTTGGGAAATTGTGAAATTTCACTGGTTTCGACTACTGAAATTTTAGTACTGTTACATGGGCTTGAGGGTCAGACATGAGACAAGAATAATAATGAGGGATGGTGCTTCTACATGATGTGTAAATGACATAAAAGCGGGAGAAGGAAAAGAGAGATGAATAGCTGCACTTGAAAGCTCGAGTAGCTATAAACTCTCAGCTGATCTCGTTGAAAATGTCGGCCTCATTTACATACATAGCACACTTTCAGAAGTTTACTAATCACATGCACGAGTGTCCTAAAACAAGATAAGGGTGTACGAGAGATAAATTATTGAAAAAGCTATGAATATTTGATGAGCAGCCCTAGTGAAAGACAGAGACAAAAGAAAATGCGGTAAAGCATCTTGGTTTGATTGACCAGTTCTGAAAAAAAATAAAAAAAATAACAAAAGCTCATTGAGATGATTAATGTGAAGCGGGCCTCGCGGCTGCCTTCTGTTCACTCTCAAACGGGTGACAGACAAACACAGCATGCACTCTGCAACAGGACACGGGCAAAAAAGGAGATGAGATTAGCCAGAACAGAACATCTAAGGGTTGTATATTAAAGACATGAAACTGCTTTGTTTATATGACTTAAAGTGCTGCAAGGTCACAAAGTTTTAAGAGTCAATACAAATGCACCTTTTAGCTGTTTTATGGCCCTAATGGAAGCATAACCTTTAATTAAGGAGAAAGATTCAGTTAAGTATCACAGCGTGTGGAAGCTGACACTGAAAGGGAAATGATTTTTTTTTTTTTTTTTTTTGACAATAGGTGTTGATAATTTATATATCTGTACCAAACATTAATTTGGGGAGATGGGTGGCACATTGTAAACAAGGAGGTTTAATACCCGCTGGAGAAACAAACCATTAGCATTCGCATTCATCTCAATGGCGGTTGCTCGGCTGCTCCTCAGAAGGAGTCAGTTTAGAATTTTGTCATCTTTACTCATAGGAACCACTGAACTTTTTGGCCAATCATCCGAGCTGTAAATGCCATGTGACTTATCATAGCCACCGTAAAAATACATCGGAAAACAGCAATTGATTTAAGGTACCATAAGAACACAAAAAAAAGAACTGTGGCGTCAAAAGCAGACAGTCCTTATACTTTTAAAAACCCTCAAAAAAAAAAAAAAAAAAAACTAAATAAACAACCACACAAATAAATATGTCAAAATATTGAGTATTCGATGAAGAAACTTTTGTGATTATGTTGCCTGACAATCTTTTTTAAAGGTACACTATATGTAACACTTGCTTCTCTAGTGATTATGAAACAAATCTGCATGCATTTTGCGTGACTGTGCAGATGAATATGGTTCAGAAAACATTCACTACTAGACTTAGAATATATAACCAGTTTAGATGGAAATGATCTTAAGGTGACTAGATGAAGACGTTACTACGCCCATTAAAATAACAGTACTTCACTGAAAATAAATTCCAGCACAGCACTACAACAACCATAATGAAATAATGAAATAATGAAATGACTCGTCACAATAGATAATGTTTTACAATGAGCTACATATGGGAATTTAACTGTTGAAAAAAAAAAAAAATAGCTTACTCACCTGCAGAGTAATAAAAACACCATATCTGCATCGCTTTTACAAGATTTCAAATCCCTCAGTTCTAGCCATCTATGAAAAGCCAAGACAATATTGATTCACGTTTTATTAGGATCTCTGTAACATTATCTTTTTACGTATTTTCAGTGTGTTCCCCGGATTCCTCATCTCGCTTGTCACTCCGTTTTCCATTGCAGATAGTACCTCCACAATAGTACCTGGTCGTCATAGCGACGCCGCAGGAAACTGCCGTGATGTAATCTTCTACGCGACACACACCCGCTAACAAAGGAAAGTCTGCAACTCCTCGTTTGACCACGGCGTATTCTTCCGAGTTGCCATAAAATTAGTAATGCTTATATCACGCAATTTCTGGCCAAACTTTAAAAAATTTAAAAATGGCGGGGTTATTCAGGATACTCCGTCTGGAGCGTGCAATGATGACGCAGTGAATAGTGACGATTCTCTCTGACCAATCAGCAGTCTGCCGTGTTTTCACGTCACATTTTAGTATCGCCTCAGCTCGCTCAGAATCTCGCCGGAGGTGATACGAAAAAGAGTATCTGGAAGCAGGTACAGGTACAACTTTTACACAGTGGAAAACCAAACAAAGGCGAGTCGAGTTGAGGCGAGCTGGTACTGTGTAGTGGAAAAGCGCCATATACCAATCCCACATGTGTCAAAGTAGCCGGAGCAACTTTTCTCTATTTACGAATATGACACGCACAGACGAGTGAAGTATTCAATTTCACATGAAAAGCGTCGCCCTCGGTCTAAAATATAAACACTTATAACAGGCTTGCCATAGTGAATCAGGGTTGGACAAAAACACAATTTGGAAGAAGGAATGATGGTGTTTTGACTCATTTAAATCGTGTTCATTTTAAACAACAACAAAAAACTTTACTGTGTACCTTTCAATTTAGAAATGTTTAGAAGATGATTAAAAGGGCATATGGATAAAAAAAATACTGTTTACACGACACCGTTTTCAAATAAAAACCTAAAACTTTTTATGTGTTTTGGCCATTCATTTACACAACTACAGCGTTTTGGGTACCTGAAAACGCAAAATTTTGAAAACGGGTTTCAAAGTGCACGTTTTTGAAAATAGTCTCCATGTTAAAAACAAAAACTCGAATCTCTGAAGACGACGACGTCATGGACCTGTGTATTACGTGTTCAGTCTATAGTGTTTCATCGCCATCTAATGGCCTGCCAGCAGAATACAGCGGTTTTAGTAGTTTTCACAGAACCGTGTGAATGGGGATCGTTTTGACAACGATGCGTCTGTACGCGGATAACTCAAAAGAAAAAGATATCTGTTTTAAGCATATCTTTGTCGCTTAAACGTAACCTTATATAGAAGGAAAATGAGGGTAATAATGACAAACACCTGTGATAATTAAATTAATCTCTATGACAACACTTAAGTGGTGGGAAAACTAGGAATAATCAGGAAACTAATGAAAACAAACTAGAAGTCTATGAAAATGAAACTAAGACCAAAATAACTGAATGTCTGTGACATGCTAATGTTAAGCTTATTTTTATTCTTGTTTATATTTCTTCTCACATTTGAGCATGGAAGTCTGAAAACCTGACGACTAAAGTTCTACAGATATGAATCATTTCATCAAATGCTCTCACAAGTTTTTAAAATATAGACTTGTTATAAACAAATATCTTATGTAAGTTGTACTACTGTAACTTAATGACTTCTGACTACTCTTTTTTTTATAGATTTGAAAAGAAAACAACGCATCATACTATTAAGAAACAAAGATTAACTTTTGAAAGAGATCATTTTTATAAATTTAGCAATATTTTGATCTTGTGGACTATACAGTATGTAAACATATGTTATGTGAAATAACTTATTCAGTGGGATAATAGATGGCATGCAAATAGAACATATGCTATTTTTGATTTGCTAGCATATAGCATACTGTGTGTCAAACACCTGAAAGAAAAGCAGCCAGGATTCACCAATGTAAATATTATTATTATAATATGTTTATTGTCATTGCATGGTATACAACGAAATTTGACATCTCTTCGAAAACAACTGTATTCATCCATATTACCCACATACCACTTGTCAGGTAAAACAATAAATAAATATTGTATCCACTAAAGCAACTCAAAACTCCCACACATTGAAATGAATGTTTTGCGATGATTATAGATAATCCAACACAAGAACAACCATATCTTCCCAAATGAAATGCAATTTTGCACAGTCCTAAATGACCTGTTTGTAGATGTGTATGCTAACAACATCATGATGATACATCATCGCACAACCACAGAATATAAAAACATCTCAGTTACATTCATTATCAAGTCTAATGCCAGTATGCCAGTGTGGCGGTGTGAAAACGACAGCAGCGGCGGGGCCTTACATGTTAATAAGGAGCGCTGAGCTAATGGTGTGGTTGTTTGTCTGACCCTGAGCTGGTGGGACGGCACAAAGGGACAACCAGCGTCTGCATACTAATCCTGCAGGTGCAGCGGAGACGGGGACTCCCGCGCAGGCCAAGCGTTTCCATTACCTCCGCATGACTGGAGGCGGAGACCACAGGGTATCAGAAAAGAGCTCCACATGTGGCTAACTGGAGTCCCATCACAGCAATTCATGGCAGATTACATTCGGCGATGCAACGTTTCAGCGACACACTGTACAACGACCTGACAGAGCAACAGCACTTCAGATCAAGGGATGCAATCGTCAGCCGGCACTCCAAACTAAACTACTCTCAAAACTTGTCGCGATGACGTGCTCTCCACATGCGAGCCAAACACTTTTGGGTAAATCTTACCCAAAAAAAAAGATACTTGAAGAAGAGAATCAAAGTCATGTGTTTCTGTCAAGAGTGGAACTCCACGGCTGTCCGCATGACTTTACCCACAGAAACTAATCATACTTCGGTTCAGCGGCGGCTCAAGTGCTGCTCGTTCACTGTCAAATGAAGCCGAGTAAAGAGGATCCCAATCTGCACTCCAGCATCCGAGGTGATGGAGGGAGAACCGCAGACATGATCGACCGTCTCATCACATATCCAGTGTACTCTTGCCACATAGAAAGAGACACACTAGTGTACGGGAGCTCGAACATTTGCAGAGGCCAAATAAATGATCCATTTATAAATACATTTACACTGGAATCACTTTTGAGGGAACAATTTATCACGCACTTGAACGCTAATTCTACTGCACAGCAGGCAGAAATGTGTGTCAAAGCTTGTAGAGCACCAGATTCAAGATTTATAAATGCACAAAACCCCAGAAAGCTGAACAGTAAAATGCTAAATTATAAAAGTTCAATTCTGTCATCATTTAATCACTCTGATGTTCTTTCGTTTATCTTCGAAACACTAATGACGATGTTTTTATTGCAATCTTTCTGTCCCTCCACTGAAAGTCTATTCACCCAAAACTCTGATGATTAAAAACGTTCATAAAGAGTAATATAAATCCATATGAATCAAGCGGTTTAGTCTTCTGAAGAGACACGATCACATTATATGATGAAAAGATTTAATTTAGGCTCTTATTCTTGTATTTTTCTTTTTTTGGGCGAACTAACCCTTCAACAGTTTTCAGCCACATGACTGGCGCGGAGACCTAGAGGGCAAAACATTTTCCATCGGTTTCAAGCTATTATTGTTTAGATCACCTCTCAAATAAAGTAAAATGAAGATGTGTATTTCAATCACTAAAGACAGAGGGACAATCAAAACCGCTTGACATGAAAAATGCTTGACGTGGCTTAATGTACAAAGACAGTGATTTTAAAAGATCACATTCAGTATATGGATGATGATGCATTACAGGCGAGCAGATGAGCCAAGAATATGAATACAAATGTGCTAAATTGCATGATAAGCATTTTTTTTACAATGGTTTTCTGTGGGAAAACATTTAACGTTTAACATGTTGCATTCATATTCTTGGTTCATCTGCTTGTCTGTACATGGTATGTTTTGTATACATTTGGTCCTCCAATTTCTCTTACGGTTAGCCTGGGAAAACCCAGACGAACTTCCGGCAAATTTAGATTTGCTATGCAAGTTAGTCTGGCGAAGAGCCCATTCAAGCCCATTTCCAATCTTTCCAAATCGAGGCACCAATCACAGACGTTGGGGCGGGCTTTACACGATGACGACAGCACAGCGACAGTGAAGCAGATTTTGTACATTACAAAGATGGCTGCCGCCGTGGAACATCACTATCAGCTATCGCGTCTGTTTTAAGCGATTTGAACGTTTCCTTTTTATTAAAACCCGAGTAAAGAACAACACTCGGAGATGTTTCTCCGTCGCTCTGCATACGTCATCTCCTTCATCGCTCTGATTGGTTTTAGGTCTATCCAATTGCACCCAGAGTCATTTAAGCGACGTCCTTTGGTGACGCCCCTTAGGAAATGAGCTGTCAATGAAAATTCCCCAGCATAGACATAATAAATACATAGACGCCCTATTGGCCGCTGGAGCGTACGTTAACGGCGCCGCCATATTGCGGAGGGCAACTTTCCCATACCTCTCATGCCGGCAATTGAGAAAAATGCCTGTTTCGTGTGCTGATTGGGGCTGTACAAATCGCCGCACAGTTAAAAACAGGTCTTGAGGAATTACCTTTCACAAGCAAGACTGAACATTTGTTTCTGGTTATCTTTGGTCTTGATATAATTAGTAATAGTAACATTCAGAGGAGAGAGGCAGCGAAATTTAAAAATACTACTGTTATTGTGTCACAAAATGTAGTTTTAATAGTTTTTCAGTCGACAAAGTAGTTGTATAAAGCTCAAATCTGTGGTTTATTTATAAAAATAGCGCCCATTTAAAAATGTGATCTGACGTTTTCGGAGTTGTGAGATTCAGGCGATCACCAGGCGCTCAGTGCTCATGTACCAATGATGCAATGCATTGCATCATTTAAACATGAATGTGTTGAGCCCATCTTACAGAGAATGTGAAACTTTCTTTATTATCTGACGTATTTTAAAGCAAAACAGGACAATTAATCAGAAAAAAAATATTTACTTTTATCTGAATATTATCCATCAGAAATGATTGGGTCATTATTCAGCATTACATTCCAGAATTTAGTTAAATGGTTGGTGGAAAAAGTGACTCTGAGGGAATGTTTACATGACAATGATACGCTTAAAACGGAGAAGTTTTTCCTTTGAGTTTTCCACGTACAGACGACACCAATGATCCCCATTCACACAGATCTGTGAAAACGACTAAAAACGCTGTTTTCTGCTGCCAGGCCATTAGATGGCAATGATACACTATAGACTGAACACGTAATACACACATGAGTGACGTCATCGTCTTCAGAGATTCACGTTTTAGTTTTTTTACATAGAGGCTGTTTTTAAAAAACTTTGAAACCCGTTTTCAAAAGTTTGCGATTTCAGGTACCCAAACCGTCGTTGCCGTGTAAATGAACAGCCAAAACGTTTACAGTTTTACGTTTTTAGTTGAAAACGGTGCTGTGTAAACAGCTCCTTAATGAGAAAGGTGAAGCAAATACTTTACTGATCAAAAGATTGGGGGATGGACTATTTTTTATGTTTTATGTGCTCAGCAAGGCTGCATTTATTTGATTAAAATAGAGTCAAAAGAAATATAGAAAAAAATACTGTTTTCTATTTCATTTTTAATTTTTTTAAATTTATTCCTTTGAAAGCAAAGCCTTCTAACATGATAACATTTCTTGCAATCAATGCTAGTAAAAAGTTGCTGCTTAATATTTTTGTGGAAACAGTGATTTTCTTCTTTTTAGGATTCTTTGCTGAAGTTTATAAGAACAGCATTTGAAAAAAAATTGTTAACACTTGACACTAAAGTTGACACTTTTGATCAATTTAACATGCACTAATGAAACACAAACACAAACATTTATTATGCAAGTAAATAAACAAGTAAAATAGCAGACGTCTCAGATTTTGGAATTCAATGTATTGTAGCATGTCAATGCAGATATAGTTTGTTCTGAGCTTTTCTCAAACTGCATGACTAAAGAGAAGAACTGAATTGATAAAAACATTCACAAAAAGGAAAGCATAAAAATGAGACAGTGATGGATGGGTGTGATCGTCAAAATGATAAACAGAAGTGGCAGGATGCTCTGTGGGTGATTTAGCAGTCATAGAGATTCATTAAGCATTTTTATGAGATATGCCGTGCGAAAATGCACAGGCTGCACATTTTAGTTTGCAAACATCACAAAAACTCTACGGCTGCTAACAAGATGCCATGTTTTTTTTTATTTTTTTTATTTTTATTAGCCTTTTATCCCATAATTTCACTAATTATAGCCATTACCAAATATGCTTAGTTTTTCGTGAAGTGATGTGAATTTTTGTTGAGTGCCATCCTCCGAATTCAATGCAAAAAAAAAAAAAAAAATGTATGATGTTTATTTTGCATTTTCTAAAGGAATTGTGCTGTTTTCCTGTGAAAAATCAAACTGGGGTGGTTTCCAGAGTGTTGTTATGCACCTGTTGAAGTGTTTTAAAGCTGTTGTTAGAGTGTTGCAGGCTTATCTGGTTGCTGGGGTTTCTTGGGTAGTTGAATTCTAGCCCAGGTCAAAAGACCCCAATACCCCTGCTGAAATGACCAGCTATAAGGCGCTTTGTTGATCTTAGTTGATCTAAAATGATTTTTATGGTATCACAGCCAGGCTAAGCTGTTTTTTTTTCTAACCTGGACAATGTGCTGATGGTTTGCCATGCAGCCACTGTCTCAGCATGACCCAAACCCCTCTTAAACTGTTGCTTTGTAGCTCAAATGGAATAGCATGGCACTAACAATGCCCAGGTTGTGGACATACACAGGACATACAATTGATTAAAAACAATGCATACCTGTGCTTGAAGGTAATTTAAGTCACTTTAGATAAATGCAAATGGATAAAAGGAAATGCATAAATGCAACCTATTGGAAAATTATATTTTGTTGATTCTTAATAATAATGTTACATTTATATAGCGCTTTTCTGGGTACTCAAAGTGCTTTACAGATGGAAGGGGGGATCTCCTCAACCACCACCAATGTGCAGCATCCACCTGGATAATTTGACGGCAGCCATATTGTGCCAGAACACCCACCACACACCAGCTTACTGGTGGAGAGGAGACAGAGTGATGAAGCCAATCAGTATGGGGATGATTTGGAGGCCATGATGGACAGAGGCCATGGGGCAAATTTGACCAGGATGCCAGGGTTACACCCTACTCTTTTTCCGAAGGACATCCTGGGATTTTTAATGACCACAGAGAGTCAGGACCTCGGTTTAACGTCTCATCCGAAAGATGGTGCTCTTTGACAGGATAGTGTCCCCATCACTGTACTGAGGAGTTAGGACCCACACAGACCACGGGGTGAGCGCCCCCTGCTGGCCTCACTAACACCTCTTCCAGCAGCGACCTGGTTTTCCCAGGAGGTCTCCCATCCAGATATTAACCAGGCTCAACCCTGCTTAGCTTCAGTGGGTGACCAGTCTTGGGCTACAGGGTGATATGGCTGCTGGCATGTTCTTGCATGTCTCGCGACACTTTCAGAGTTAAATGTCCAGTGAGTGGCGCTAAAAGTATGTTCAGTTTTATCCGAAGCACATTAATGAGAATCTAGCAACATTTTAATTATGTTGGTTGACGACTTGTACGTATTGTGATAGTTCGAGTGAGTGAGGTGTGTGGTGCCAAAAGGTTAATGCGCTAAAAGGTCAAAACATTTGCTAAAAACAAATTTGTTGAAGTCTTTGATCTCTTTTATCAGGACGTGTTTCACGGGATTCTAACCTCTGCGCTCGGCATTACAAATGCAAGCTGTACCAGGTGAGCAACCAAGTTTGGTACATTAGAAAGGCCAAACATATGGAGTTTGTTATGTGATTAAATATACAAATGTATTAGTTTACAAATCATTCACAATTGCAAAAGTGTTTTGAGGTCATAACATAGTATTGTGCAAATAAACCAGGCAAAAAAAAATTTAAGGTACGTTTTTGGAAATTTGCAGAAATGTAGGTAGAGGCCCATTTATCCAATGAGCATAGGTTGAAAATGCAAATGCATAGATGTTAATGTAAAACCATCAAACTAGACTAGCCTAAGTGTTGCAAAACAGGTTGGTGGCCAGTTAAGACAAGAAAACCACTTATATAGTTTTCATCAGAAATGACTAAATCTACTGCATTTTCAACTAATGCATTTTTCCCTATTTTAAAGTAAAAAGCTCCAAAACGAATTTTAGAGACAATAAGCAGAATGCATCTCCTCAACAAGTACCATGATATGAGGTATCATTTGTATCGTATTAGCAATAAAAATAGTGGTGCTTGCCTTAGAAAGCTATTTCTCACACAATTGAATGTAAACTACTTGAAGACTGTACCATGATTAGATAATTATGGAGGCAGGGTTATCTCTAGTCCACATCTAGATGATCCCACAGAGCAGTTTCCAGAACCAGGGGAGATCAAACAAACTTTATCCCGCCCTGTGCTCACCACACCGGGGCAACAGACACCTGGCTAATGTGTCTACTGGCAGCAATCAAGAGCTGGCGGAGGGCTGCGTCTGAAAGCTATTGTTATTCTCACTGTGCTGCAGAGCTACTATCAACTATGACCTTTCTGCAGCTCTGTAGGACACAACATTAATTCAGACCTTCGGCCAAGTCTTTTCATCTCCATGTTTCTGTCTCTGTAGCCCTGATTAATCAATGAATAAGGATGTTATCAAGGCCATTTTAACCCCATTGGTCATCAAAGCCTGCGTACAACTACCACTTCACTATAAAGCTGTTAATAAAATCATTTTTGATCACAGATCTATCTGAACAGACGGTGCTGTCTTCTTCTGAACATACAGGTTGTGTGCAAAATAAGCTTCAATGTTTTTAGCTTTAAATCAATTTAGGCAAGCTAGTGGAAGTCTTATTTGCCTCAGAACCATGTGAATTGAACTGATTACCCTTTGTGTCAAACATATTAAATAAGTAATTTAATAAAGCAGCCATAATGCATTTAAATGGAGTGCAAATGTCCTTTGAGGAAACAACAGTGTGTATAAAACATTACATTGTACCTTTGCAGCACACTTTACCTTGCAGCTATTATACATAATCAGCAGTCTATGATTACATCTATGCTGACAGTTTTATACTGAATAAAACTACCTAAAGCTGGTTATGTTCATAGTGCTCTTATGCTAAAGACTCTATTTACTATTTAAAATATGTGTTTCAGGTCTTATTGTGAATGATCTACAATTGCATGTTAATGCATCTTCATAATCAAAACAGGATCAAATTTGTACAAGCTCCACCCCTGCTTTTTGGCTTAATGCCATAAAATTACATTTGTTTGAAGTCAAATCAAAGGAAATGCAGTGCCTATAAAAATAAACATACTTCATATGTTCAAACTTCAAACATACAAAAACACGCATATCTAGGCTATATAAAAAATGCAATCTAACTAAACATATATTTGTGTACAAATCATCTTTCAAACACACATGGCCATCAGCAAACAGCAAATGATTATGTTTAAACAACGCATTTAGATTCTATATCCAAAAAACCCTGCTATATTTTGTACTACTGATTGCCAATGTCAAACTTTCTACTCGACAGTTGTTGTGTAAGCATACAGCAAGTTCAGAACAATATATACATACATTCATGGGAAAAAGAAAGCACACCCTTTTGAATTCAATGGTTTTACGTATCAGGGCATAATTTAAAACAAACATCTGGGGTCTCATTTATAAAACTGTGCGTAGGATCCTTACTAAAACTGTACATGCGCCCGAAAGCCAAAAATGGCATACGCAAAAAAATATACAGACTTATAAAACCGTGCTTACAACGCCTAGTTTTCCTATGCATATCCACATCTGCATATCATTTGCATATAATTATTCATCCATGTGATAACATGTTTAACTGTACAAGACATTAGGAAAATATGAAATACGGATGTGCGTCACATTACATTAATAAAAATAATTTATCCTTAATTAAAAACAAGTCTATCCTTGCCTTGTTTTAAATAAATAAATAAAATAGTGTAAAATACATTTCAGAGAAAGCTTTTCTCAATCTTTTCCACTGGCCAAATTGTATTTTTAATTGATTTATATTTTTAATGGAAACAGATAGACCTTGTTGTGCATTATTTGCACTAAACTATTTTCTCAGACAATCTACTAGATAAGCAATTAGCTCTGTAGTTAAAACATTAAAACACAGAATGCCACAGGAAAAGTGTTCAAAAGCATTGCATCCACAACAAATATTTATATTTATTGAATGTATTTTTTTTTTTTTTACTTCTCAGTAATGATTTCATCTAGTTTAAGTGTTTAACTCCATTAATGAGAATGGCATATTTAATCTAAATGTTTATACCAGAAGTAAAACATAGTTTACATTTTTATGATTAGGACTCATAATGAAGATTTACGTTTTTACTTCATCTGTCGTTAGATAGGCAATATGCGTCAGTTTCACTAAACGGCCCAACTCGCTCGCTGGCACGGACATTTAAGAAGGGATGGATATTTGCTTCAAGTGATAGGCTTGGTGAGTGAAATTATATTTGTATTATCTTTCTGTATATGTATAATTTTCTTTATAATTAATTATATAATTTTAGATTTTCTGTCTAAAAGTGACCAAAAAGCCATTAACTCCAGCTCACCATCGGTGTCGGCAAACTGGTCCATCTCCAAAAAGTTTGTACACATGGGTCAGAGTTTGCTTGCAGGTGCGCAAATTTTCCCATCAAGTTTGTTTTTATTACAACTTATGCGTCGGAAGTGGCGTATGCCTCTTTCAGGGGCTGTTTTGTGCGTACGCAACGGTTATAAATGAGGCCCCTGGTCTTTAGCAGGTCTTAAAATTAGGTAGATACAACCTCTGATGAACAACAACACATGACATATAACACTGTGACATTATTTCTTGAACAAAAATTAGGTTAAAACGGAGATGGGTGAAAAACTATTGAAATTAAGGAATTAAGAGGGTAATTAGCAGTCAGACGCTGCTAATCAAATGCCTTTGATTAATTGATCATCAGCAAGCTTGACCAACTGTATAAAAGTAGAAGTTTGGGCAGTTTGCTTGCCTAGAGCATTCAGGTGTGCAATGATCTTAGAGAAGAATTTTTTGCTGCCCATCAATCTGGGAAGGCTTCACAAGGCAATTAACAAAAAATCTATCTAAAAGTTTATCATTCTACAGTGAGGGAGATTATTCACAAGTGGAAAACATTCAAGACAGTTGCCAATCTTCCCAGAAGTGGACATCCCAGCAAATTCACCACAAGATCAGACCATGCACTGCTCAGAAACTGCAAAAAAGAGCTACACCCCAAACTCTACAGGCCTCAGTTGGCATGTTAAATGTTAAAGTTCATGACAGTGAAATTTGAAAAAGATGACCAAGTATGACTTGTTTTGGAAGGGGTGCCAGGAGAAAGCTTTTTTCCTCTAAAAAGAACATGGTAGCTCGGCTTAGGTTTGCAAAGTTGCATCTGAAAAAAACACATGAATTCTGGAACAGTGTCCTTTGGACAGACGAGACCAAATTGGAGATGTTTGGCCATAATGCACAGCACCACTTTAGGCGAAAACCAAACAGCATTTCAGCACAAACACCTCATTCCAGCACGGTGGTGGAGGGGAGATGATTTTTTGCTTGTTTTGCAGACACATGGCCTGGGCACATTGTAGTCATTGAGTAGACCATGAACTCCTCTGTATACTAAAGTATTCTAGAGTCAAATGTGAGGCCATCTCTCCGACAGCTAAAGCTTGGCTGAAATTGAGCTATGCAACAGGAAATTGTCCCAAGTACACCAGCAAATATACAGCAGAATGGATGAAAAAGAAAGAATCAAGGTGTTGCAATAACCCAGTAAAAGTTCAAACTAATTGAAATGTTGTGATAGGACCTTGTAAATTCATATAGAAAATAATTACTTATTTATTGCTACTAAAGGTGGTTGTACAAGCAATTAAATCATAGGGTGTACTAAGTCACACTTGTCACACATGGCTTCTCCATTTTAGCTTTATTTTTGTTAAATAAATAATGTCACGTCTTGTTATTCATCTGAGGTTGTATTTACCTAATATTAATATTAATCTTAATCTAATCTGATACGTAAAACTATAGAATTCAATCATGTGTACTTTCTTTTTCACATGAAGTGTTTGCTCACCTGTACTCCTCCTGTGTGAACACAGGAATTATGGACGGCTGCAGGACAGTGATCTCCACCAGAGTCTTATTGAACTTCATCGGCTCCCCATCATCATAAGCAATAACCACCAACTGTTTGAGAACAAGAGAAAAAACTATTTTAAGAAAAAAAAAACAAGGACTAGGAATCCGCATTGAGAACGTCTCGGTTCCGTATGTGACCCTCGTTCCCTGAGTAGGGAATGGAGGCGTTACGTCGAATGATGACGAAATGGGGTTTCGCTTAGAAGCCTATCACCTTCGAGTATTACAAAACGAGCCAATGCCAAAGAAATGCTATGGGTCTGCGGAATTTGCATAGCGTAACTCCGCCCCACCTCGTGGGTATATAAGGAAGTACGCTGGCAACATGCAGATATGTTTCCTGCTGAGGAGCCGAGACTGAACTCGGGTGTTTCCAGCGGTACAGCGGAAGAGGCAGGGAGAAGTAACGTCTCCGTTCCCTACTCAGGGAACGAGGGTTACATATGTAACCGAGACGTTCGCTTTCGTTGTCACTTTGAGAATTGAGTTACGTGAATGACGACGAAATGGGGTTCCCAGTCTAATCACGCCAACTTCTCAGATGTCTTCCAGTGCCCTGAGTAAGTGTGAGCTCCCTGTCATGAGACTAGCACAGACGAATGACTCCTACTTAACACAGGAATACCAAGGTACACTGGGAAGCATATCTCAGTGGAAATATGCAACATAATTCCCACCCGAAGGGAGGTCTTACAGAATAGACATATGACCCGGAGGGATGCATATGGAAGAACACTGGAGTGTCCAGCCCGCAGGGTGGAATCTTTCAACCCCAGGGGTGGCAAGGTGGCTTGCCAAGGGAAAGACACATGCTCAAGAGTCTTACAGTGGAAATACACATGTGGGGTCACCAGAGGGGAACCATGCACATAGAGACACCTAGCCAACGCGAAAGCTGCCACAGGCATAGACTCTGGCGTTGACGTCAACAGCACTGGAGGAACTCAGGGTTTCTCGGGGAAACTCACCTGATGAGAATATCGCACTGATCCAGTCCGTGGAATGGGGAGCAAGCGAAGACACCTGAGTGGATCCTAGTTACCGGCTAGTTGAAGCGAGTACACGGAGGATACTGGCTCCACTTGGAGATTATATAATCTCGTGAATGTGTTGGGTTTCTACAGGAATATCAGTAGATTGCCAATTGATAATCTCCATAGCTGTTAGTCGACCTCACCAGCAGACAATATCGATATTTACGTGTTTTTTTTTATCTTATTGGATTTGAAATTAGAAATCGATAAGAATCGGAATCGATAAGCAGAATTGAAATTGGAATCGGAATCGTTAAAATTCAAATGATACCCAACCGTAGGGGTCATGCATGGGGAAACTATGTCCAGAAAAGCTTCAATCCCGTCTGAATTTGAACCATTTTAATGAGTGTTTCTAAACTCACCAGTCAGTTCATTTTACTCAGACAACATCAGGCAGTGCAGTAATTTCATCTAAATCAATCTGTGGGACGCATACAAATGATTGATGGGCCAGTTATGGCCTGTAGGTTGCTAGTTGACAAGCCCTGTTTTAAGAAAAGATTGTAATGCACTTACACTGAATTTAGTGTTGGGCTCCTCATTCAGATTGACCCTGGTGAGAACATTGCCCGAGTTCTCCTCCACGTCGAATATACTGGTGCTGTAAGGAAACTGCTCCAAATCCACTTTATAGTGAACTCGACTGGCCGCTGTACCCTGAAAGATAAAAATAAATAAATGAATATAACAAAGCCATTGTTTGTTCCAACTATATCAATATTTTGTATTAAAGGGATAGTTTACCCAAAAATGAAAATTCCTTCATTAATTACTCACCCTTGTGTCGTTCCAGATCAGCAAGACTTTCGTATATTCGGAACAGAAATGAAGATATTTTTGATGAAATCTAAGAGCTTTCTGTTCCGCCATTGACTGCTACGCAACTACTACTTTGAAGCTTCAAAAAGTTCATAAAGAGATCCTAAAACTAATCCCTTTGATTCAAGCGGTTTAGTACACATTTTCTGAAAAGACTCAATAGCTTTATATGATGAACAGATTGAATTTAGTTTGAATTTACTAATATAAACATTAATTAAAACACACATAAGTTGTGGTAAACGGAAGCTTAAGTGTGTTTGCTTGACGTGAGAACCAATGAGGGTCATTCTTAGGTTCCGCAAGAGGTTTGTTCTCACTCGTCAAGAAAGTGAGGTTGAGCTTCTGTTTATGTTCGCAGATCAATGTTTATATGTGAATAACAACCTAAATTCAGTCTGTTCATCATATAAAGCAATTGAGTCTCTTCGGAAAATTTGAACTAAAATGTTTTTTTACGATCTCCTTATGAACTTTTTGAAGCGTCAAAGTGGTAGTTGTCAACGGAGGGTCAGAAAGCTCTCAGATTTCATCAAAAAGATCTCCATTTGTGTTCAGAAGATGAACGAAAGTCTCACGGGTTTGGAATGACATCAGGGTGAGAAATGAATGACATAATTTTCATTTATGAGTGAACTATACCTTTAATATTAAAATACGAAATAAAAAGTTTTTTTCAAAAGAGAGAATGTGGTAATTACGGAGAAGAACTGAGCATCATACACTAAACGACTAAGGGTCCAACGCATTCTCATCCTATGGCGTCATATAGGTGACGCCATATGAGATTTCATCTAAATACGACGCACATGGCACCCTTTAGCGTCAATATAACACGCACTGTTATGGGTAGGTTTAGGTCTGGGGTAGGGTTAGGGTTATGACGCCTTGGGATCTGCGTCTCATATTGACGCTAAAGGATGCCATGTGCGTCGGATTTAGACGAAATGTCAAAAGCGTCACCTGTATGACGCCTTAGGATGAGAACAGGCTGAAGGGTCACATACTACAAACCTTGCAAGTCATTTCGAACACAACTCAAGGAAACGTGCCTTGTTACTAGGAAACACAAGACAAATGAAAACAATGTGTTCTAAAATCGGCTCAAAATTTCATACGTTTGATATCCTCCGATTGGACAGAATCATGGTACAAACTGTGAAATCTGTCCACTCTGACTGGCCAAAATCTGCCAACCGTCTCTGACTTTCGGCATCGTTTTTAACAAGTTCAGACTGCAAATCTGGGCAAAAGTCATGTCCTGTATTCTAGCTTTTAGAGCTATAAATCAAGATACAAGACACAAACTCTAATAGGTGTAAAGCATGTTTAAACCAAAATCTTTGAAGCAATGGTCAACGTAAATTCTTTTGCAGAGCGCTCTTAGCAGGATTCAAATAAATCTGGTAGACTCAATTTGTTCACTTTATTCTGTTCTTTAAAGTCACGTATCCCGCTGCGAGTTTCATAAGTCTGTGAGAGTCAATGTGTAGCGTTGGCCTGGGGACAAAAGGGTTTTGTAACACGCTGAGATGGAGATAATTACAAGGGTGAGAAATGAAGCCTGCGGGTGGGCCTGTCCTCGCGAGAACGTGCTGAAAAACCCATCCATCCACCCACGGGTGGGGACAGCACCACACATAGTGCCAGTCGGGGCATGCGTTTGCTGTGAAATCAGACTACAAATGATTTTTCAGCTCACTCCTGTGTCTTCAGGGCGTATGGAGAGGACTGGGGTCATGGGGCTTTCGAAAGCACGAGGAGTTATTCCACACTGTATTATTATCATACATTACATTTCATCGCTGCTCTTTTAAAATCCTGAGGAGTTTGATTAACACTCTTATTTCTTCACATCCTTTTTTTCTCCAGTCACTGTGCTCTTTGCATGTCGGTCAAAAATTATTATTTTTTATTTCAATGAAATGATTTTAGTTCGATAATATCTTTTTATTTAATATTCTGTATTTTTAAGAGATTTTATGGTACTAAATTATATTTACACTATCTAAAATCTGTTTATTAACTTTCTGAGCATGCATTAAATTTCCAACTTAAACTGTTGTACATCTTGAAAGCTGTAGAGCTCAGACAGACTTAAGTTTGATCTCTTGTCAAAGACGACACTTGGCAGATTTTTGCTGAAGTGAAAAAAGTCAAATACAAAAATAAATGAAATGTTTACGTACGTTTATTGTTATTAAAAATGCAAAAAAATACTATTTAAAAATTTTTTCATGAAATACTGTATATATTTTCAAAAACACATTTTACTATAAACCTGCAAGTAAATCAAAGCCATACATCTGAACAAGTTGTGTTCCAAATTTGAGCCTGATATCTAAAAAAATTTGCTTTCAGTAAGATTTTGTTTGGCCGCAGTACCAACAGTTTTCACTACGATATTCGTCTCCCCATTCATTTCCAATGCAGTCACCTTTGACCCCGAGGAGCACAAATGTGACTATTTTTTTCAGGACCATTTAGCCTTTTCAAATTAAGTCCATTATGACCTTTACCAAGTTTTGTACCATACCATCAAGTAAAAAACAAAAAAACAAAAAAAAAAACATAAAATGTTTCGGTCAAAATGACTGAAGAGCACCAGCAGGCTAATATTTGATGTCTTTTTAGTTTGATGAGACTCTATAATTGCAGATATGATTGCATCACACCCAGAAAAAGTTAGAGCCTCTTCTATTTTCTTTTCACAAGGTATTAAGAAAGGCGTGGCAAAGACAGGTCTCAGGTTTAATTCTTATTTATTTCTGTGTGTGTGAGGATGGCTAATGAATAAAACACGCGGATGGGCATGAGAAGACATCAGATGCCAGTAGGAAGTGCCATCTGACAGATGCTCAGAGAATAGAGAAAAGGATAGAGTTGCCAGAAACACATTGATAGACAGCAAAACAAACCCGGTCACCAGCGGGCTGAAGAGATGTCGTAAATAAGAGCTGCTGTTTGTGAAAAACAAAATCATTATATTCCAGTACAAAATAACCCTTGAAAACGATGTTGCTTTTGAACGTTTGAATTTTAATTTTTTTGTCTATTTAATTTGCCAAGAGAACATGCAAAAGTCCATCAACAAGATTAAAGTAATTTAAGGGTGATGCACTGCTTTGAATGTGGTCTTTGAGTGATGATTTCTGCCTGAATATCTGCAAAAGGCTCTATCAGCCGTGTTTTAACAGGCTGGGAAGTAATATGCTGTCAAATTAGCTTTAAAACATTTGCTCACTCAAAGATCACCATGTAAAATATTAATAGCGCTATTGTTAATTTGCTTAATGTGCAAGAGGATAACAAGGTGCTTCACATGAGGTCAAATACAGTATGCCAAATTAGAATTTAACTATCTAACTCAATGAGAGTCCCTGAGATGATATATGATTTTTTTTTTTTGAGGAAGCAAACTATAGGGTTGCATTATGGATAGGGCCAGTACTATAGTGCTTCAAACTGGCCAGAGGCCTCCAAAGCCTCTGGGTGCACAGCCCGAGAAAACTGAACCAGTGCCTTTGGCTCATAAACTGCAAGCTAACCATTAGGGCCCCTCAGGTGCCTAAAATATATAGTGCAAGCCTTTACAGCATAAGCTGACCACTAGGGCTCCGGGGACCCTGGATGTATACAGTGCGAGCTGATTGCTATGGCTTCTGGGGCAATGGGTCTTTTTGTGTATGTAGTGCAAGCAGTCACTGAGGCTTGTGAGCCTCTCAGAATATTCATTGTGAGCTGACCAACAGGGCTCTAGGGCCCCGGGCCTCTTCTGCCTTTACAGCTTGAGATGATCGCTAGGGCTCCTGGAAGTAACTCAATCACCGTCTGCTACAGAAGACCTCAGGGACAAGGGGCACACAATATACCTGTGTCTCGACCAATGTAGCGCCAACACACGTACAAATCCAGGCTCACACTACCACAACAGAGACAAACACATACAGAACATCCTATTAGGAGGCACAATCGACTGAGGAGTACATATTCCCAGAGGCTAATGAAGAGGCTCACAATTAAAATGGTCCACAACAACAAGTGACTAGAACAAATCAGTAATATTAATGGGGGAATGTCTTTCAATCTTGGATGCATTACTTCATACCACTTCAGTGAATGATTACCTCACAAGCTGTTTATAGGATTTTGTTAATTGCGCATCACATCGAAAACATTATTAGGCAAGATGGTAAATTAGAATACTAATTGAACTCTTGATACTGAAAGCCCAGTAGACTGTGATTACCCTGCCCTCATTAAGAAATGCAACTTTCTAATGATACCAACATTCATGGATGCGTAATGAGTAATCACGGGTGGCCTAAGCCTCCAATTACAGAAGAAAACAAACACAATTTAAAGAGGGACAAGAACACTTTCTGATTCAAAGTCTTGGAAACTTTTTGCTCAGATTTTTCATTCTGCTGCTCCAATTCGATCGAGCATCAGTTTGACCACACATTAAAAATTAAATGATTTTCTCACTTTCTGACCAATTAATTTCACTGATTTTGCCAAGACTTTTCAATGACTTTTCCATTAGTTTGTGATGAGGATTCTATAATAATCCCTAAAACAAGCCAAGAAATACATTAGAACAGAGAATAACTGGAAACACTGATGTTGACTACAAATTTCAACAAATATTTCTACAATTCGTTTTCCAGGCCTGTAAATCACATTTATGACAATGAAAACCCTGCAAATAACAACTCAAAGTCAAAATGTGCTGAGTGTGCAATGAGACAAGGTGACAATCTGTGAATCATGTCATAAAGTCTCAAACTGAAAAGTTTACACTCTTAAAGATAAAGGTTTTTTTTTTTTTTTTTGTTTTTTTTTTGGCATCGATGGTTCCATGAAGAACCTTAAACATTCATGGAAACTTTCCATTCCACAAAAAGGTTCTTTATAGTGGAAAAGGGTTCTTAAGATTTTTAGAATGTTCTTCACACTAAGGGGAGACGAAGTGATTATTTTAAGAACTATTGACTGAAAGGTTCTTTGGGGTACCGAAAATTTTTCATCTATGGCATTGATGCAAAAACACCCACTTGGAACCTTTATTTTTAAGAGTGTACATTAAGTTACATTAAATCTGAGCTATAGTCAAAAGCAGGTCAAAATGGCTTGCAACAACACAAGAGGGTTGAATACCAGAAGGTACAGCTCAAATGATTACTCGCAAGCAGCAAAGAATATTCTAAAAAGTGTAAAGTGATTCAAAACTGAGCCCTGTCTTCCTAGCAGTGCTTTCCTACAAAAATTGACCCATTGAAATGTCATTTATGGCAGGAACTGAGAGGTTGTAGTGTCTAGACTCTGACTCATGCTACAAAAATAAATAAATAACTGGGATTCAACAACCACCATTTGTAACAAAATGCTTCAGCCCTTATGAATGATAACAGCTTTCTGCATGATCAGAGACAGTGAAGAAGATAAGTATCCCTCAGTTTCAAAGACAGATAAACAGTGTCGCTTACACATATTTACCTTGCTCCTGTAAATGCAATGAGCTGACATTTCATACAGTGCCATTTATCTGAACGCTCATTAATAAAGTCCTCGTGTATCGCTCAAGTTGACGTCGGAGTCAGAAATTCAATTTCGGTTTAGCGCTACAACAGATGTATGCTCACATAATTATTTGTTCAAATCACTCATGTAGTTCCAGTTTTAAGTAGTTAACAGAAGCAGCGATGCTACTAAACTAACTTCATTTTTTTCAGTAGTGTGACAGCAGCTCAGGGTGACTAAAGCAACATCTGTGTTTTAATGTCACATTATATATATTATATCAATTCAGAGCCATGCTGTTGTTTAGCAAGTAGAGGCATATATAAGAGCAATGTTGTTGCTCTCAAGTAGGCCTATGCAAAAAAAACAAAAAACATTTTATGTATCGAATCATTTGGATTAGTGTTAATTTAGTTAACGAAATCTACAGTATGACGATTTGTTTTTAGCATTGAATAAAGCCGGGTGCACACTGTACGATTTATAACAGTCCTTTATGATTGTTGCTTGTCAGACTGTATGAACAACACGTGTAAGCAATGTCACACTGTAATATCTACATTTTTCAGTGATGTCAGACTGTATGGCAGTCG
Organism: Semotilus atromaculatus; assembly: GCA_031834385.1. Lineage (NCBI taxonomy): Eukaryota > Metazoa > Chordata > Actinopteri > Cypriniformes > Leuciscidae > Semotilus > Semotilus atromaculatus. The sequence continues at coordinate 6,222,729 of JAULUF010000014.1, forward strand.
AGACGCATTAAAAACACGCACACAAGAAAACTCGTTTGGAGTTTTACATCATCAATCAATGTGCACGTTCGGTGACTGTGAGCTGCATCACACGCAGGATTGAAATGGTGGCTACAAAAAAATCTCTATAGTTCATTTTGCCCATGGTTTGTCTAGAAAAAGGAAAACAATTTGATGGCCATCGTAGGAGAAGTCTCACTGCAGGACTGTGAGTCAAATCTTCTGACCCAGGATCGCAACGGTCATTAATCGGCTGTCGGTGAACATGGACTGTAAAACTATCAAACACTTCAGACTATAGCCTAGGATCAGAGGAATCTTTTAGGATTTACAAAATAAGTCTCAGACGCCCAAATCGTGGCCAAAATCGTACAGAGGACACTCGGCTTAAGACGAGACGATGATGAAACGACACCAACGTCATTAAATTATAATTGTGACAATATCAACATATAATATCATTGATGAAAAAAGACGAGACTAAAATGTAGTTATAAAATAAACTGGACCAAAATCTCTCTCATTGTTTTTATCAGGAAAGAAAAAGGAAATAAAATATTACAGCTTTCAAGTTTGTGCTTGCTAGATGTCAGGATTTGAAATCCCCAATCAGAGCTTTTCTCTTAAAAGGATACATTTTATGCCAAGTGTTTATTTAAATTTTTTTTATATAATCTTTTACACTGTGGAAAAAAAGATGATCTTTCTATTTTATTCTGAAAAGAAAGTTTAGTGATCTCCACTGGGATATTCTACTCAAATGAAAGTGTCATACAGCTGTCATAAGTCTGTGCTCAAAACAATGGTAATACATCCAAACATGGATCTTAACTATATTGTTTGCGATTGGGTAACACTTTATAATAACTGCACGCTATTAATCATTTCGTTAAGGATGAGTAAACAGTTAATTCATCATTTATAAAGCATTAATAGACATTAATAAGCAGTTTATAAATAGTTATAAATGCTTTTTTCTTGATTTATAAGCATATCTATAATGTGTTTAATAATTGTATTTTCATACTTTGTTAATGATCAATTAATAATTTCTAAATAAACTATAGCATTATTTACAAACCAGTTTTTTAAGAGTTGTCAGTGATTCATAAGATCACTTAAGTAAATGGAGTAAATTCAGGTAGTTATAAAGCATTTAGTAGTGGTCAGTTAACTATTTTTGTGAGCTCATCTAAAGTGAGGACTAGTCATGCCTTGTAAACCATTTATAGAGGAGATTTAAAGGCTCATGTATCTTCCAAACAGAAAAAAGAACAAATACAACACAGTGATACAGACCGTAGAAATATTAACAGCTTTTAAATCTCCTTTGTAATTGCTTTACAAGGCATAACTAGTCCTCACTTTAGATGAGCTCACAAACATAGTTAACATGACCACTACTACTGTAAATGCTTTATAACTACCCGAATTAACCCTGAATTACAGTATAATTACATATTAATAAAGCATTTATTAACACACTAACTATTACTACTGTATATGTCTGAATAATAAGATGTATGAATGTACATTTAAATAGTTTATTAATAATTTACTCACTTTCTAAGTGATCTTATGAACCACTGACAACTCTTAAATAACTGGTTTATAAATAATGCAATACTTCATTTAGAAATGATAAATTGATCATTAATCAAGTATGAAAATACAATTATTAAACACATTATAGATACGCTTTTAAATCAAGAATAAAGCATTTATAACTGTATTTATAAACTGCTTATTAATGTCTATTAATGCTTTATAAATTATGAATGAACTGTTTACTACTGCTTAACTAATGATTAATAGCGTGCAGTTTTTATAAAGTGTTACCCTATTTTTTCATTTGAATAAATGATTAGCTTCAGTTTTTCAATTTGATCAAGTGTGGTTAGTATTTCCAGTTTGATGCTATTACTTTAATTAATATCCATATTGTGTTTGCGTCAGATATTGTTTTTTTTAAATCAATAAAGATTTTTATTTATAAAATAAAAAATACAAATAGTTAAATATAATATTATTTAGCATCAATAAGTAGCTTCAATTTAACACATTTTCTTTGTCTTCAGCTTTAAGTGCAACTTCATTCTGTAATAATAAGCAGACTGCAGCTTAGCAAGCAACAGTAGTTTACAGTTCACCAATGAAAACAGACATCTCTCCATTAACCTACTGTATATCAACAATTTACAATGTGACAATTGCTTATTCTTATAGGGATGTTTTGGACTAGAAATCCCAAGCAGTGTTTTATACTGCAACTGATGACATGCAAGCTTGACTGTCAGGTTAAATTCAATTTCCAGCCACAGCTGGGACTGTTGGCCTGCTTTAGCCCTGACCAGTCTTGGCATGTGCGCTGAGTTATGGGCTGAATAGAGAAGCACAATTGATCTTTTTAAGGTGGAGGTTTCTGACAAGGTGAGGGCACAGAGAACCATTTCATCTGCAGACCTCCACAAGATTATGCATTTGGATTGAAAAGACAACAGAAAGCATGAAAGAGCAAGAGATAGGGAAAGAGTTAACCCAAATTGACAACAAATAGAAGAAAGATTGTTTGTGTGGTTGCTAAGTGGGATTTGCGAGACAGTGACAACGTTATTAATGTAAATGAAAACAAGCAGTATATATTTGTATCTAAAATAAAAATATACATAATAAATATTATATGATCATTTATTTTATCTCCCAATACTAATAGTGTGTGCTGTCCAGTTCAACAGGAAGGGAGTGTCTGATTGACATGTATAACATATATGTGATGTTTAGGGGTAAGTAAATCTGGAGAATAGGAAGATAAATTGAATTTACCCTGAAAATAATTATATAGCATGTCATCAGCTGCAGTATAAAACACTACAGGTGGTTTCTGGTTCACCAGATCCCTATAAGACTAAGCAGTTGTCACATTATACTTTGTAAAATAAATCTTGTTTAGTTGATTCAAATTTACCGAAACAAAACTCTTGAATATATTTCTTAGATTACATGACATGAACCTTGCAAACTCAGGCAAATCCAGCCACTAGTTTTTTAGAAAGAAAAAAAAAGAAAAAAAACTTTTAAGATGATTTTTACATTTTGTTACTGTTTCTTAAATTTATTTTACAGCTAAATGACATAGGAATGACACATTTATAACCTACAACTTATAAATAATTCGATATAGTTATTCAAAATAGTAATTCAAAAAGTCATTATCATTAAAAAACAAACAAAACAAAAAGCAAATCACAGCAAAACAGAACAAAACAAAACAAAACACAAAACAAAACAAAACACAAAAACAAAAACAATGCTGCACTATTAAAACTATCTATAAATAAACTGAACATTTTAAAAACTACATTGGCACTGGACTGTGGTTGCGTAAAGTGTACGCTGTTGTGTGATGCTGGTTGTGTTTGTTTGTGACTGTGGAGCGTAGAGTCTGGGGCTTTATGCTGGAGACGTGACAGGCTGTTACTCACTGGTTGGGCTGGTGTGGCTGCCTCTTCAGCTAAACACACACACAGCTTTGAATATATTGCTGATGTTTTTTTTTTCTCTCTCTCTCTTATCTTTATTGTGCTTAGCCCTTTGAAGTCATGTCACATAGCACACATTCGCTCGATGCACACCACAGTCAGACCAATTCACAATCACTTCAGGCAGTGACCAATAAAGACTGTCAATGACAAATAAGCTTAATCATCGGAGACTTGATGCTACACGTTATATCTTCAGTCACAATTTGAAAAAATGAAATACTTTAGTGATGAATGAACACACACAATCAAGCCAACTCACCGGTGGGTCCAGGTCCACGGCATGCACAGTGGTCACTACGGTCCCCTTGACTGCGTTTGGTGCCACCATTCCCCGGTACAGCATTTGACTGAACACTGGCGGGAAGTCGTTCATGTCCTGTCCAGACACAGAATATCAAACTCCGATTAGTACCTCGATTCCTGCTTTCTTCGCCTGCCTTTACTCTTTTGCAACTGTCAGACTGTGCGCTAACTCAGGCCCCATTAGCTAGCCCCGAACACTAAAACACTAAGCAAAAATGGCATTTATTCAATAGTAGATCATGCAGTGCATTAAGGATGTGTCACAGCGCTATGTGCCCTGGGACTTTTTGGGGGAAAAGTTGTGCGAGACATAATTATAGCCGCTGAGAGACTGCAAAAGGCAGATGAAAAGTTTACTAGAGAGAATAAAGAGGCAAAGCTGAAAAGGGGTGTAAAAATAGTGCAAAAGTAGGGTTCTGGAGCGAAGAAATGTATTCCTTTTCTCCAAATAGATATTCATTTTTACCTATAACACATACCATGCCCTCAGAAGTTTGTAAAAGTGCTAGGCTGTATGTTTCTCAATGTGATTTCAAACTTCCAGTGAAGAACTACATTACCCATAAATCTAAACAGATATCCACCAATCAGAGAATTCGCTTTTCTAGAAATGACAATCACTGCAAAAAAGCTCAGTAGCAACTGTCCACTCCCATAAATAGTAAAAATTTCTTACAACACTAAAGTTCCTGATATATTTGTGAACATTTAAATATTTCACACTATATATACACTGTCGTTCAAAAGTTTGGGACCGGTGTTTTATGTTCTCTTATGCTCATGCAGGCTGCAATTATTTGATTAAAAAAAAAGAAGAAATGAAATAAATCACAACTTTTATTCAGCAAAGATCAATTAAATTAATCAAAAGTTACAGTAAACACAGCAATAGTATTACAAAAGATTATATTTCAAATAAATGAAAATAGAACTTCCTAATGATGCTGAAAATTAAGCATTGCATCACAGGAATAAATTATGTTTTTAAATATATTCAAATAGAAACCAGTTTTTTTTAATTATCATAATATTTAACAATATTACCTTTTTTTTTTATCAAATAAATGTAGCCTTGGTGTGAATAAGAGACTTACAGTATTTTAAAAACATTGAACAGCAGTGTATATAGTTTTTGTATAGTTTTAATTTTATTTGTAATTTTTTTATGTACTAGTTTTATATCACACCATCACTTTTATACAATGGACTTTTTGCAAGAATGCTTCCGAATTTATCCTCAGTGGCAACCAGTGCAGCGCAGTGTATGGAAATCGTGGGAAAATTAAACACAAAATTAAATCCTAATGAACTGTTGCATGACAGGACAAAGCAATACTGATAAGATCTACAATCTCACTAAAGGTATTTAAAGCTTCTGGAACAACATTATTGTTTAACATAATCAAATGTTATGTTTACTATAGATATGATGTGTTATATTATAATACAGTGTAATTATAATTTATTTGTTAATTGATGATCGAAAGTTATTATAAATATGATTGCAGATTAAATGCAGATTGCTACTATTACAGAAATTTTAGAGGACATATGTAGGCCGTCGGCATGCATAGTCCATTGTGTAATTTGTAACACTTTATGGGATTTTTCCCTCAAATTTGAAATGTTGTTTTTATTCTTTAAATCAATATGTGTGATGTTGTTAAACTGTTTGGTTCAAGGTTTAAAACTCTTTGAACTTTGAAATAGTGGTGCTTACTTTGCAGAGGGCATTCACTTTTTCCCACAAAGTTATATATGTGAAAGATACAGCAAAGTGTAAAAGTGCGGTCGGCTCCCATGAATGCTGATGACACAGGTGATTCCGAGAGATGCAAGAGACGCGATGCGACCTAATACACTCAATAGATCACCTGTCTCCGAGTCCAAGGAGAGGCCAGGTGGGTTCAGGTATCCAAATTACACCTCCCTCCCCTGTCAATCCCCCCACCCTTCATCCTTTCTGTGAGAATGCGCTTATTCAAGGATGCCCTTGAGTCTTGAGTACCGACTAATAAAACTTTGCAATTGCTCACATCCCCAAAATAAAAGGTCTTGAGGAAAGTACTTTGGAGTGAAATTGGTATTTTTTTTTCTCTTATTTTTCAATCCCATACATTTCTGTGTGTCTTCTCTCTCCCCAGATGAAAAATAAAATCTGTCAAGCCTTAAAGTAAATCTGCAAAGTGTAGTGAGTTCACGATGGTGCTCTTAGTCGCACTGGGACCGTTTTCTCCATCAGGACAGTGCCTTGGGGCCTCTATCCCATCATATCACTCTGAAATCCCGAATCTCCATGCATCAGGTAGCACATTTGTTTCCACCGTTCACTTCTGCTTTTCATTTTCCACAGCAACTAATTTTCAATTAGCCACACCGTGCACAGAAGGAAAATTAATAAATATTTCCAACACGAAAACAATTAGAGGTTCTTGGGAGACTGTGGAGGACGTAATAAGCTGTGTGTTTCCTTGCATGAAAATGCTTTTGCTTAAACTCTTTATCTTTGAAGCTGATCCAACTGCAAGAGGTTTGCTAACTGAAATAAACATGAAAAAACAGATGCGATTTTAAACAACTGATTAAATGTCTAACAATGACCTATCAAAGCGGAATATAAAAGTCATATGAATAGGGTAAGATATTTTGAAACTGTAGGTTAACAAACTACAAGCTACTCATAATGTAGTTTAATTGTAGTTTAGTTATCTTTTTAACGTTTATAACATTAAGCAACTAACTTCATTGTATCAATATATTTTGAAATAAAACAACTATCAGATGAGAATGGTGATCAACGAGGAGTTTTAAGGGATACAATGATTGACTACAGGGGGCTTTAACTGAAATAAACAGCAGAAAACTTCACATAAGCAAACAAGCCTTGGTAGAATTTAAGGTATGCTTGGGATCATTGTCCTGTTGGAAGGTCCAATGACGGCCAAGCTTCAGCTTCCTCACTGATGACATGACGTTTTCTCCCAGGATTTCCTGATCCTTCGATGAATCCATCTTGCCTTCCACAGTCTGCAGGTTTCCAGTGCTAGAGGATGTAAAGCAGCCGCAGAGCATCACGAGCACCACCATGCTTAACTGTAGACAGAGTGTTCTTTTCAGCATATGCTTTATTCTTCTTCCTCCACAAATACCGCTGATCCATAGGGCCGAAAAAGTTCCAGTATTGTGTCATCGCTCCACAGAACAGAATCCCAAAACCTCTGTGGCTTATTTATATGATTTTGAGCAAATTGGAGCCGACTTCTTATGCTTTTCGGTCAGTAGTGGTGTGCGTCTGGCATGGAAAACATATGCGCTTAGTTCGCGCCTTACTGTGCAAGCTGAAACCTCAGTGTCTGTTGCCACCAAGTCTTGCTGCAGGTCTTTTGCAGTCACTGAATGGTTTTTCTGAACCTGGTAATGTACAACCAGGTAATGTAACCACTGTTCCTTTAACTTTGAACTCTCAAACTATGCTTCCAACGGAGTCTCTAGGAACATTTAGTGCCTTAGCTATCTTTTGTATCCTGTTCCTTGTTTGTGAAGGGTGATGATGTCTTCTCTTAACTTTTTGTACCATTCTTTTGACTTAGCCATAATTCTAGCATGCAGTCCAATGTGGCAGTCAACAAACCAAGCCAGTTCAGATATTTCATGTGTTCTAGCTCAAGCACACCTGGTGCAACTAATGAAGCCCTTGATTACAACACATTTTTTGCAGATTTGTGCTGTTGTGAGGGATTCTATACAGGGGGTTGAATCCTTTTGAGAGTGCAGAAGTACTTTAAAGTTGCATTTTCAGTTGAATTTGGGGAAACCACTTGAAACATTTGTTGTGTTGAGCTATTACTCTTGTTTGGTGTCCTCATTGCAAACAGCTGAAAGTCTGTACATTTTGCCAAAAAACCTTATTTGCAATGGGGGTTGAATAATTTTGATTACAACTGTATGTATGTATGTATGTATATATATATATACACACAGGATGCACAGATAAACAAAAATACTGTACCACCACAACCTCTTCTACCCACTTAACCGACAGCAGCATTTCCAGCGAGAGCTAATTGACATTCATTCCGTGTGTAGAACTTAATCTTCTGAGAACTTACAAATCAGCTACTTACACAACAGAGGTCTTGTGGACCTAATGACCATTTCAGACAAAATACAAGGTCTATCTGTCAGTGTCCACAGGGCTAAGGAGTGGCTACAGAGAGCAATCACAGGATGGAAACATTTTGAGATATCCCCTGCTGAAAAGACCAGCTTAAACCAGAATGAATCTCCTTGTTTGCCAGGTTAGAACATTTGGCATAAAGGGGTTTGGTTGGATACAGGTAACGACTTTTCAAAATGCCCTAAACCCTGGGTTGTCGTTGTTCTAAACCCCACTTTTAACACAGGGTAAAGGAACATTTCACGCTTATAACTGGGAAGAGGGGTTATGAAACCCTTCAGAGCAGGGTTAACACTGCTTTTGTGGTGTCAAACGTGTACAGTATGAAACAGTGCGGTGTTAGACTGCTACGCCTAGATTTATTTGCAGCCAATCGTGCGCCTAAATGGTATGTTTCAGCTGAAGGAAAGATGTCAAATGATGACAAAACAAGACAGTTGGAGTTACAAATGAAGTATGTAGTTTCTGCGACACAAGTGGTACCTAGCGGAATTTCGAAAAGACAACATATTTAGCAAATGCCCCTTTCACACATTGGACCTACCCCAACATTGGGCCTACCCCAACTCAAAGACTAGCATATTAGGGATACCTTTAGTTGTGTTGCTATGTGTCACGAGTCAAATCACCTTTATTTGTATAGGGCTTTATACAATACAGATTGTACCAAAGCAAGTTTACAATGATAACAGGAAAATTATGCATTTTGGCTGTTGTTTAGCTGAAGTCAGTTCAGCAATTGATTAGGCTAACACTGTCAAGAGTGAACGCAAGCATATATATTTAATATACCCTACTAACCTATCTGCACAGGGCATATTCTTTGACATACCCACTGTAACTATTTGAGGCTGTCTACACTGGACACATCAAAGTAACCAATATGAACTGGAAAATTTGGCTTTCTGAACAGGTGCATGATGTTGTTGTATTGAACATCCATTGTAGAGCATTGCATCGCAACGCCCCATTTGCTCTGACATGTTCATGACCCGTTTAATATTTGAAGGTCTAAATGCAGTAAAATTTGGCTTGCAATTCCATAAGTGAAGCTGAATGTCTTTTCTCATGTAACGCATAAGTCATGGTCCCATACCAGCTAACCATTCTCTGGCTCCACCTGCTACTGTCACAGTCTTCGTCTGCACCTTTCTGTCTTCGTCATCTTCACTACACTTCCCAGCATCCTCTTGTCTCCACACCTGAATTCACTCCCTCAATCATCCACCTGTTCATCGTCTTAATCATCTGTGTCACCTGTCCTCACCTCGTTAGTGGTCGTTTGTATCTGTATTTAGTTCTCTCTGTTTCAGTCTGTCCTTGTCGGTTCTTGTTAATGTTACTGTGTTTTTGTGTGAGTTATCCTTCTGCCCGTCATCCCTGTATCTGTGTTTGGATTTATAGTAAAGTTTATTGAAATTGGAACTTTGGACTCATCTTGTTCTTCAGCCCGCACCACACCCGTGATAGAAGAACCGACCACATCATGAGCTGGGAGCTCGCGGGACAGATCACGGCTTTGGCGCTGGATAGCCGTGATCTGTTCCACTTTACCTGGGGCTTTGTTCCACTCGCTGCCTCTTGCTTGTTGAGCGATGAGGTGATCAAGGCGTGTTACCGGCGGGTGCCAAGATGGTCGACCCAAGGGAGCTTCCAGATCTCTCTGGTCTGGACTGGAGAGAGGCACTTTCCAGATGCCTGGAGAGCTTTCTCCCATGGCACGCCATGTCTTCACCGCTGGTCCCGTCCAGCCCAGCCGAGCCTTCACAGCTGGTCCCGTCCAGCCCTGCCGAGCCTGAGCTTCCCCGCAGCCCTGCCGAGCCTGAGCTTCCCCGCAGCCCTGCCGAGCCTGAGCTTCCCCGCAGCCCTGCCGAGCCTGAGCTTCACGTCAGCCACGTCCAGCCAGAGCTTCACGTCAGCCACGTCCAGCCAGAGCTTCACGTCAGCCACGTCCAGCCAGAGCTTCACGTCAGCCACGTCCAGCCAGAGCTTCACGTCAGTCACGTCCAGCCAGAGACCGTCCAGCCAGAGACCGTCCTGCCGCTGGTTCCGTCCAGTCCAGCCGAGCCCTCACCGCTGGTGCACGACAGCCACACAGACTATTCACGTCCCGTCTGCCCGGCCAGAGACTGTTCCAAAGCCTGTCCCCGACTCCATTATGGAGTCATTTTCAGATTCCGTCACGCTCCCCTATAATTTTTTTGGGGGGGGCCAAAGGTCTTCGCCGTGGCCGCCCAAAGGCCCACGGCCATCCGAAAAATCCTCTCCGCCATGGCCGCCCGAAGGGTCCTCTCCGCCATGGCCGCCCGAAGGGTCCTCTCCGCCGTGGCCGCCCGAAGGGTCTTTGTGGCCGCCCGAAGGGTCCTCACCACCGTGGCCGCCCGAAGGGCCCTCTCCGCCGTGGCCGCCCGAAGGGTCCTCACCGCCGTGGCCGCCCGAAGGGTCCTCACCGCCGTGGCCGCCCGAGGGTCCTGCTCCGCCCTGGCCACGCCCACGTCCTGCTCTGCCATGGCCGCCTGATCCATCCTGGAGTCCGTCCTCCTGCACCCGGTCCGCCTTCCCGTCACGGACTCCAGGATGCCCACCCTCCCACCCCTGTTCTACGGCGTGAGGCCACGCCTCCCGGGAGGGGGGAGTAACGTCACAGTCTTCGTCTGCACCTTTCTGTGTTCGTCATCTTCACTACACTTCCCAGCATCCTCTTGTCTCCACTCCTGAATTCACTCCCTCAATCATCCACCTGTTCATCGTCTTTATCATCTGTGTCACCTGTCCTCACCTCGTTAGTGGTCGTTTGTATCTGTATTTAGTTCTCTCTGTTCCAGTCTGTCCTTGTCGGTTCTTGTTAATGTTACTGTGTTTTTGTGTGAGTTATCCTTCTGCCCGTCATCCCTGTATCTGTGTTTGGATTTATAGTAAAGTTTATTGAAATTGGAACTTTGGACTCATCTTGTTCTTCAGCCCGCACCACACCCGTGACAGCTACTGTATCCACGCCCCAAACTCATACTATTGTTTGAGCTGGAAAGAGATTTACAGATCTGCGCGGACCACTCTCAGTGTTTAGATTGTGCCTATGAGGCTCAGCGCTTACACTTTTGGGGAGATAAACCCATGAATGGCATAAAGTAGTCAATGACCAAAACAATGGGTTAAGAAAATGTATTTTATCATTAAAAAAATCGTACATACTTTTAAGAGGCCGTTTCATTCTTAGATTTATAGTCGGCAAAGTCCATTGAGAATAAATAACAGTTGGAAATATTTGAATAGGAGGACGTGCAATCAATGACACTGACACGACAAACATACAAATAAGAAAGTCAACCTAGGGTTTAGGAATGTACAGTGTGAAACGTCAGCAAATGAATACCCAGGATACATTGTTAACCCCAGGTAAATCATGAGCAGTGTGAAACGTGAGGCAAGACAACCCAGGATTCCATTTACCCAGATGTTTAGAATGACGCATGGTTAAATGATTAAACCCTAAAGATTAGTTAGGAATTTGAGGGACATAATTGAGACTCTCTTACCAATACAGTGATGGTAACAGAGGCCAACCCCGGGGGCATTTTACCGCTTCCGCCATCCACAGCCTCCACCACAAAGGTGCGTGTAGTCCCATTAGGTAAGAGTTTCTCGAAATCAAGTGAGTGAAGCACCATCAGCTCTCCAGTGAGGGGGTTCACTGCAAACAGCTCTCTGGCCTCCTTGGTCCTGATACGGTATGTGACGTTTGCATCCAAATCGGGGTCCAGTGCCTACGTGAGACAAGGATCAAAACACGAATGAGTAATTCTACTCTCAGCATTAATTAAACTCTTACACTTTTTCTGAATAAACCAAATGACCGCGTTACATTAATGATTCAAATGAATCCTGTAGTGACCCTGAAGCAATGAGTAAATTAGAACTGGCAGCAAGGCACAGAGCAGCAGGAAATCACTAATTCACCATCCCTTCCAACTGAACAACATACCAGAGGACACAGGCCTTTGGATGTTTCTATGAGGCAGAGTATAGGTTCTGAAGGCAACATTGTGCCTAGTCTCATACTGTAACACAGTGGTTATCAAATGGTGGGTAGAAAGTGCAAAAATAGGCAGCAGGTCTTTTCTGATTGAGTCACAGACAGCAGCGAAAAACATTACTAAAGGCAAATGATAAAATGCAATACATACCATACAATCCAACCGCTTTCAAGTTCACAAGCTACGTATTTCAAATAAATGAACTTCAAGCCAAGAACACCTTTTACGAATGTAACACCTGTCTGACTTTTCGAGTTAAGACATAACATTACCAAATAAATGTTTTCCAGAGGCTAATTTCATGGAATCATGTTTTTGATCTGGCCGTGTTTGATGTGTTGAATATGCATGTGCAGTGTGTGTATTTGCCTGTGTATAACTTACACTGATATTGAGAATGACCATGCCCACTGGGCTGTTTTCTGGCAGTGTGACGTGATAGGCAGGCTGGGAGAAGACTGGGCTGTTGTCATCCACGTCCAGCACTTTGATGGAGAGTGCAACGGTGGTCCGGCGAGGGTCCTTGGCCCCATCCGAAGCCTCCACAACCAAATCATACTGAGCCCTCTCCTCACGATCCAGAGGCACAGCTGTGAAGATGCTGCCGTCTGTGCTGATCCTGAAGAGATCTGTGTGACTGACCAGCCGGTAACGGACCTGCCCGTTAATGCCCAGGTCCAGATCAGTGGCCTGGATGTGGAAACACACACACACACACACACATTTACCATATCTAAAAGAAGACATAACTACATCGAAAAAATAATGTGGATACCTGGACATCACACTCATATGTGACATTTAATTTTTAACTCTTTCAGTCATTCATGATTACTGGATTAGGATTCTTTCTTTTAGGAATCTTTATAGGAGTGTGTTGCAGCCATCAAAATCAAAATGTGGTCAGTAAAAACTTTGAACATATTTTCTTTGTATTTTTGTCAGTTAAATAAAGGTTAAAGAGAATTAACAAATCACAGATTCTTTTTTATTTTTAATTTTTTTGCATTTTACAAAATGTCTTAACTTTTCAGGATTTGGTTTTGTATTATTTTAAATCTTACTCAAAGCAATCTTTTGAAACTTTTTCTACTAGGTTTAAGGTATCATGGACTAACAATGAACAATACATTTACAGCGTTCCATTATGTTATTACTAGATTATTACTAGTACATGTTACAATTTCATGCTAAATAAATTAACAAGTTAGTTACAAATATTAAGAAGTAACGGTTAATAGTACAAATAAACATGAATTAGTAATGAACAATAGAATATTAGATCAATATAAAAATGTAAATATTCATTGCTAGTTGATACCCAACATTATTATGTTATTGATGTAAGTGTCACCAAACTTGCCATAGATTTCTCTCTTGACTACTATGGGATTCCTGCCACACACACAGGGAAATAACCTGTCCATATGGCTATGAAAATATAACCTTAATTTATAATTGCAACACGTCACCACGCAGAGTCATTGAACCACACACACCCCTAGAGACACCTGCTTCATCAGCGGGGTGATAAGACAATCAACAACAACAACAGCAAGATTTGTGACTCCCTGCAGTGGCGCACACAGGTGCACGTGTTATTCTTTGAAATTCTCATGGCAATTATCCACACTCAGCTCACAGACACCAATAAAAGTCATACTAAATAATAACGGTGACGGAATGGTTCACCCAAAAAAGAAAACTGTCATATATTCCCTCATGCGGTGTACACAAATCAAGTACATAAGTAAAAGTACAGAATCCCTTAATAAAATATTACTCCGCTATTAAGTACTCCTTTTTTAATTTTAAATGAGTTAGAATACAATTATTCTTTATTATCTTTGACAAGATGATTGACAGGTCAGTTTACATAACAGGATGCGAGTAACTAAGCGACAGAGAGCAAGCGTTAAAGACGCAATTTTATGACGTGATAGTATGTCCCAAAGCTTGTCTACTCTGCTACACTCTCAAAAGTATCCACTTTGCTACACACTCAAAAGTATCTACTTTTTCTTCACAAAAAGAGTAGATACTTTTAGGGCATAATATGCAAGAGTCTTTGGTGCAGTGACAGCCATTAGTCACGCGTGCACGAGGAGCTCCCGTTCTTGGGTTTTTGAGTCTGACTTGTGAATTCTGTGAATTGTTAACTGGAGACTCGCGGATCATTTGAATCAGTCAGTTGTTGAGATGCAATCAGATTTGTCCAATTCATGAACAATCATTGAATCGTTTAATGTGATTTGCGAACCAATTTAACAGGTTAATTGAAAATAATCAGATTGTTTGTGGGGGACTTTTTTTTGTAAGTCCAAAATAACAAGGAACGACATGTTTTAATGAAATGAAGTGGAGTGAAAAGTATGATATTACTCTTTTAAATGTAATGAAGTAAAAGTAAAAGTTTCCCAAAATAAAAATATTCTGAAAAATGTACTCAAGTAGATTAACAAAGTACAAATACTGTGTGTTACTGTCCACAACTGCACTCATGTCATTCCAAACCCATATGGCAAGCTTTCAAACTTAAAAAAGGATGCAAAAGCACCATCAAATAATTATAAAAATAGTCCACATGACTCCCTGTTTGTTATATTGGAACTTGAAAGCCTCATTCACGTTTATTACATGGAAAAGAGGAGCCTGGATTTTGTTCAAAAACGTTCCTTTTGTTTTTCATCGAAGAAATAATGTCTTATGGAATGGCATGGTCAATGACAAATGATCATCAATAAAGTGTCTCTTCCTCTCTGTGGTCTCTCAAGTTTCTTCGTTTAAACAAGTCTTAAATTTAACGGCGTCAAACAAACTACCAACTGTGCTATCCGCTTCTTTTCCGTACAGCACTTGAGAATGAAAGCACCTCATTGACACTAAGGCAAAGTGCTTTTGTTTCTGATAAGGCCTGAAACAAAGTGCTCAAAGACCCACTGCGATAAATTTTACAGACACAAGATAGAGCGAGCACTGTCCTTCGCCGAAGGGTCAGACCCAAACTCATTTACTATCGTCAAAGCTGAAACCCAAGATGGCGATGGCGCAGTCATTGATAGACTCGACCCTTTGACAGACAGGACTTTGAAGAGCCATATTTTCCAAGTTTGAATGAACAGAATCAGAAGAATCAAGCTCTACATGTATTAGTGAAGGGATGTAGCTTCATGCAATGTTTGCTTCAAATGTTCCTTTAATGTTTCTTCTGTTATTTGAGGTGTTTCAAATATAATTTGGAGAGATACATGCTTAGAAAATGTTAGTGACATAGACAGTTCAGAGAAAGTTTTAGCATGTAGTAATTGAAGTGGTGACATTGAGCTTTCTAAAGCCCAACAAGCTTGTCAAAAGTAACAGTAAAAGTAAAAACTGGTATTTGAAAAGATCACATCAGCATCACATAGCTGCCACTTTCATTAGGGTATACAATGATTGCTATTTAAAACAACTGTTATGTTTTCAGTATTAAAATACTTTCTCCAATCCCAGTTGAATGTGCAGAGACAACTGTAAGTAAACCACAAAACAGCTTCTTTCACAGGTAACGTTCCATTAACCGATGCTAAGAATATGATTTGTATTAAGAAACACATTGTTGACGTATGTTTTGCAGGTGTGCGATTATGAAAAGAAAAGATAATTTACTGTGTTTTATACACCTGGCACAGCAAATGTCTTCAGAAACAGGTTTTTATTATCGTTCAATATAGGAACGTTTGAGTCACTGATGGATTTTATTTGCATAAAAGTAAATGTTTATCATTATCTTTGTGCATATCCACAACATTTGCATGAAATTATACATCTATATCTCTGTGAAATCAGCGTTCTTGATTTTCACAAAGCGTACATTCACATAAGTTGGAATTGATAAATCAATCAACCAGCAGCAATATGGCAAATCTAGTTTTCTAATAGAAATAGTAGTAGTTTATTATAGGCTGTTATGGTGTCTTTAAAGTCAAGGAATCTTTTTCTTCCTTCTGCTGCTCTAAATGAATTATTACTATTTATTTGTTATTCATTATTTTGATTATTTGGAAACTTTTAGGTTAGCTGCCCTGAAAAAAAAGGCAGAAAAATGGTAGGAAAACAAACATGAAACAAAGATAGCATTAAGGAGATGGCAGAACTTCCTGTGCGTTCTTTATCACATGCTAAGGTAAGCAAAATCTGGTAATGAAAGCATTCATCTTCTCAGCAATCAATCGAAAGTTAATTAAACTTGAATATAGGGCACAGCAGAAATGCCACACAATGCTTTCTCGCGTTTGGGCGCGTGTTGTGATGCTTGTCTAGTAAAAACACAGTAGGAGGTGATAAAGAATGCAAATTTTTAATTAGCGTTGTTATTTTTTATGGAGAACCCCACTGAAATGAGTGTTCTTACATCTCACCTGTCTCTGTCACGGACCTAGACAATAGACATGTTACTATTGTTTCGGCAATCAGAAGACTTTGCACTGACCACCGGATTTTGGATTTCATCTGACACGTTAATGGACTTTTTTGGTCTTTGTAATCGTGGCAAGCAGGTGATTGATAATAATAATAATAACTTTTTCGGCTGTCATCACAAATCTCTTTTACTTTTCAGCCTCTTCCTTCCAAACACCTGAATCCATTCAGATATCTAAAGCCTATTTTCTTCTTGTGGAATTTACTGTTTCACTCGGTAAATCTTCAGACTATGCAAATAAATAGGTGGTGAAAGGCGTTTCACATTGACTTTAAGAAGGATGCTTGCGCTATCAGGCAGATAAAGGCAGAAAGACAAGTTTTAACTATCTTTTCTAATTAGCACTCATTTCACACTACTTAGTAGCATCTCTGATAACACTTACTTGTCTCACAGATGCTTTGAGTTTAAATCATTATTAGGCATATTGACGGAATGCAGTCAAGCACATCAAAGAGAAGACCAGCAGAAAATAAAGGTGTCTGCTTCTGTCCACATCAATATGGCAAGTACACGAGTTCATAAAAAGCTTTCGGATGAAAAACAAGTACAAGAGTCTAGACAGCAAGTCAACTGACAAGCACTCCGACCACAGACAGTGAGGCAGGACTGTCTGGCCTGAACTTAACCAACTTCAAACAAGTTTAAATTCCCCATGCTGTGGCTTATTTGGAATCATTTGAAATGAGCACGTTGGCCAGGTGTAATATCTACAGCGATGCAGGCTCTGCTGTGATAGCGCTGATAGAGCTCTGTGGGCATTTCTCTAATGATATGGAAACCTCTGCTGCTTTATGTTAGCCGTGGGGGATGTTTAGCTAGCGTTAAGCTTTGGATCATGTCCAACATGCCTCGCTGGGAGACGTGTCAGGAGCGCCAAATGAATTCAAGACAAGTGAGGGTTTGTAAATGAAGCTTGTCGTACTGCGGTGCACACATAACTATCAACTTGTCAAGAAGTGAACAATTAGGAAAAGCACTGGTGCTGTGCCATGATGGAATATGCCTGTGACAGTAGAAAAGAGTATAGATTTTGCTAAACACTTTATACCACAGTATAAATATTGGGGTGAATATCAGAAGGTGGGACTACTTTGTGTTAATTACACCTGAGAAAAAGGGAGTAAAATATGGAGTGGGATGTGGCCCAATTCAAGATGTGAAAGTGAGTTCTGTGAGTGATTGAGAAGCAAACAAATTATATTTTTCTATTGAGTTTTTCAGTAACACTTTACAATAAAGTTTCATTTGTTAACATTAGTTAATGTATTAACTAACATGAACTAACAATGAGTAATACATTTGTTACAGTACTTATTAAATCTTTCTTAATGCTATAAAAATGCAGCTGTTCATTGTTTGTTCATCTTAGTTCACAGTGCATTAACTAATGTTAAAGGGCCCCAATTATGCTATTTTAAAGTTTCCTAATGTTGTTTTGGAGTCTCCTACTACGGGTTTACATGCATCAAAGGTCAAAAAACTGTTTCATTTTCTCATAATATACATTTGCACATCACCACATTTTCAATGATTCTCAAACGACTCGTCAGATTAATCAATCTCTCGAATCAATCTCTAAATCCCTCCTTTCCGAGAGCTACTCTGCTCTGATTGGCCAGACAGCTCAGTCTGTTGTGATTGGTCTACCGCGTACAGCATGTGTGTCGAAAATAAAAACACCCATTGCCATAACAACGTCAGCTCTGCTTGTCCTGAGGCTTTCTACACCATAAACTTAACACAGTAATGAACAATGACGTCGATTTGACCATATCAATGCAAGCGTGACTGCGATAATGAAACACTGGAAGAACTTGTTTTTTAACCCGAAACTCCATCTCAAGGACGACTTGAGCAGGGTGTTTCTCAGTGATACACTACTCAGTTTGAGGTACATTATGAGAATTTGCAACTGTTATTCCTCCCCATGAGCATTAACAAGTGCATGTCCATCAACAAACCAATGATTTTACTTGTACTTATTTATTTACCGAGTAGTTTTCTGATTTATTGCGTTGAACATGTGGAAACAGTATCAATAGCGTACATTAGCCGAGAGCTAGCGCGAATGACTGATATAACATAAACATTGGTAAAACAAACCTTGCTCCATGCTTAATCTTTACTCAAAGTAGTGAGAACGACAGACAATCAGCATTAATAGACACCGTTTTAGGTAATAGTGTCCCACAGCTGATCAGCAGAAGTATCTCAGTAAGACAGTAATAATGTGAGTTAACCAGTTAGCAGGGGACCTACACAATATAAAATTCAAAACTAAGTATTTTGAACACCATCTTTCAAGAGCAAGCGGTTTGCGAACCCTGCACTGACCTCCGAGATTTGAGAAGCAGTCGTCAGTAAAATAAAGGGAACACAGCAAAAGTTTAGGATTTTACTGCTGTGGTATCGTGGTAAAGATGCATTTTAACCACTGATTCTTCACATGCTCACCCTTGGGCAGTGGAAAAAAACTGGCTTTACTTTCACATTGTAGAGCACAACAACTTCTCGACGTGATGCTGTCCAGTATCCACAGGACTCAGATGCCGGTTTGAGGTTCAAGTTTTTCCTTGTGTCTGCATGCGCAATAAGTGGACAGGCAATATGCTAATACTTCGTCTTGACGTCACAACGGCTTATGACTCGTTTGAAAAACGATTAATTTCATCAACTCAGAGTCGACTCTTACTTTCGAAAGACATTAACTTTTTATACAGTGCACTTTCAAAACTTTGCAGGATGTTTTCATTCTTTTAGAGCTGTTACACAGTACATGAAAGGTCATTTTCAAAAATCCATAGTAGTGGCACTTTAACAAATACAACCTTTGTTGTAAAAGTTAACAAATGAACCTTATTGTAAAGTAACCAGTAGTTCTGTGGGCTGCAAAATGCGAGCAGTGAAGTCCGATTCACAAACAAATGCTCCTAATGCGCGGATACTTTTTAGAATATAAAAAACAACAGTATCAATATCCAGTCTGTTTTATAACATTAGTTTCACTGTTTTGTCTCTCTTTATTTATGTATGATGTGAAGCTGTTTCAGCACTTACCCCAGACTTATTCATAACATTTATGTATAATATTATTTTGGTTTTGCATCCAAATCAAGTCCCAAATAAAATAGAACATAATCAAATTAGATGAAGCAGCATTTATAAACCATTTACTTAACTGGATTATCCAAAAATGAACTTTAACACAAAGTTATTTAAAATATAAACAATTTTATTTATTTCCAGCCACCATTACCATCAAATCAAATAACGCAGAATTATTTTGTGCTTATTCCTATACAGCAGCAATCAAGCCCTGGAACATGGTGCCCGTCCATCTTATGAGATGTAATGTATATTTATCAGACACAAAGTAGACATGTTTAAGGAACGCTCTGCTAATAAACAGTCTGCCAGCGTTAGCCTGTGATTATTTTGATGACAAAGTGCGGCTCTATTAATCTAGACCACTAATTACAAGTCTCACAGCTTAACAGAGCCCAACAAAGCTGCTCATTACAGGACGTCCCCGAAGGTAACAAATTATTTAAATTACATTTCTTTAATTGGAAAATCATAAACAGTGGAGCGGGCAGGGACTTTGGCGGATAGGCTGCGGGTGTATGCCAGCTGGGTGATGGGAAAAGAGTGAGATGAGGGCTCAAGAGGGCAGAGGAAGACACTCCAGCTGCTGGCGTCAGGCCCAAACCCCAGCAGGCACTGATTAACACCCCTCATATGAGACCGCGCAAGGGACTGAAATACTCACATAGAACTGGACAAAAGAACATTCATGCTCTGTGCACATAACTATGACAGAGCAAGCACATCATTTGAGATTTTAAGTCTGTAACTCAAATGTGAATCACCAACACTGCCCAAGTTTAAAAATAAAAAATAATGAAAAAGAACGTCGTCGTGAGTATATTGGGGCTGAAGTATATGCAAAAGAAACAGTGATGATTGAAATGGCAATGGCAAATGGCACTTATGAGCAGATTCTTTTCAATGAATCGGTCAATATGATTATGATATGATTTATGTCAACATGATTATGGTCAATATGATATGATTCACAAACCACTCAAACCGATGATTCACTGTCTTACTCACTGTGTTGCTCAATTTTTAGGATCAGGCCACATCTTAAAGCAAGACATTACAGGCAAAGTCATTGTTTTTTCTCATGCACTGAGCCAGAAAAATCCACTTCAGCAGCATTAACATACTGTCAGGATTCCATCCCCATCATGTTCATCGTCACCTCCCACTCAGCCTATCTCCCGTTCATTATCCCCTGACTACTAATCACCGTCACCTGTATCCCATCACAGACACTTCCTATTTAACGCTTTCTCTCCGCAGTCACTTGTCTGGTCTCGTCAATTCATGACTCTCAGACTCCCTGAAACTCCCGCCTGTTCGCTTACCCGAGAGACATTCGCCTTCCGCCAGCAAGCCGATCATCTTCCTCGATCTACCATCATTCTGATCTGCAAGCGAGAGCAATACTGGGACTTTCACCTTCAGCGAAACTTCACTGTTCTTTCTGTGTTGTTACATTTGTCTCCGACGTTTATTCATTCAGCAAATAAAGCATATAACTTCATCTCCTGTTTGAATCCTCTGTGAACCCTGACAGAAGACCAGACCACAAAAATGCTGAATCCATCGGACTCCGAAGAGGGTCCTTCATCGGCTAATCCTCCGGCCGCCGCTGCATTCATTCCCCCGCCATCGTCTCCGCAACCTCCCGCTGCTTCGTTCACTGCCTCCGCGAGTCCCATGGCCCGGCCAGCAACATACTCTGGTGAGGTGGAGAACTGCAGTGGGTTTCTTCTCCAGGTATCCTTGTATATCTCAATGAATGAGCATCAATTCCATAGGGATTCTGCCTGTGTGGCTTTCATAATATCATTGTTATCTGGTCAAGCACTTCAGTGGGCACAGTCGTTGTGGAATTCTGATTCTCTGGTGGTCAAATCCTACTCAGGTTTCAAACAACACTTCAAAGAGGTTTTTGGACAAACTGTCTCTGAACTGTCTGTTCATGATCAACTTTTTAACCTCCGTCAAGGAAATTCCTCAGTGAGTGCATACACCCTCCGATTCCGCACTCTAGCCGCATCAAGCAGCTGGAACGAAACCGCTCTAACTACAGCTTTTCATCATGGATTGAATCCCCACATCCCCAAAGATTGAGATTCTAACTCGTACAAGTGTACATATCTTAACCTCCTGTATGTGTCTCCCAGCGCAAGCCCTCGTCGACTCCGGGTCTGCGGGGAACTTCATATCCACCCAGTGTCTCCAAAAGCTGAATATCCGTCGACGCCAATTTTCCCAAGATCTTCTCATCCAAACCACACAAGGCAAGCCACTGGGTAGAGGTCGAATTCGCCATTATACACCCACTCTAACTCTTCGCATCGGTTGTTTACACTCTGAGGAGATCTCCTTTATGGTGCTGGAGGAGTCCACTGCGGATATCATCCTGGGACGCCCTTGGCTAGTACAACATCAGCCAGGACTCCACTGGGGAACTGGGGAAGTACTCCGTTGGGGTGAAAATTGTCATGTATCCTGTCTCAGTTCCGTCCAGAAGATCCCTTCCTCGTCTCATTTCAAGTCCTCTGTGGGTGAATCCAGTGTTCCAGTCTGCTCCACTTCGGTGGAAAGCCCTGAGGTCCAGGTTCAAGTCGAAATTCCAGTGGAGGTATTCAGTAAGGTACTGGCAACTAAATTACCACCACGTAAATTACTATGAGACTGCGCCATCGACTTGCTACCCGGAGCTACCCTTCCTAAAGGTTGCATTTACCCTCTGTCCATCTCGGAACAGAAGGCCATGGAGGAGTATGTGGAAGAAGCCTTACATCAGCAGTTTATTCGACCATCTACCTCCCCTGCCGCCTCGTGTTTCTTTTTTGTGGCAAAGAAGGACGGAGGCTTGCGGCCGTGCATTGACTACCGTCATCTTAATTCACAAACTGTTAAATTCAGATATCCCCTTCCTCTGGTCCCAGCCGCCCTGGAACAGTTGCGTGGAGCATGCATTTTCTCCAAACTGGACCTTAGAAGCGCGTATAACCTGATTCGAATCCGTCACGGAGACGAGTGGAAGACTGCCTCCGTGACCCCCTCAGGCCACTACGAGTATCAGGTTATGCCTTTCGGTTTATCCAACGCTCCTGTCGTCTTCCAAGGTCATATGAATGAGGTCCTTCGAGAATTCCTCAACCGGTTCGTAATAGTCTACATAGATGATATACTCATCTACTCGTCTTCGATGTCTGAGCACCATCAACATGTCATTCAGGTCCTCAAAAAACTGAGAGAACACAGGTTATTTCTAAAGCTGGAGAAGTGCGAATTTCATACCACTACCATTCAATTCCTGGGTTACGTAATCAACCAACAGGGCATCCAAATGGACCTGAGGAAGATGGAGACCATCCAGAACTGGCCACAACCCTCTTCAGTAAAGGAACTACAACGCTTCCTCGGTTTTGCTCATTTCTATAGAGGTTTCATCCAGAACTACAGTCTGATCAGTGCTCCCCTCACATCATCCCTCAAGGGCCGGCCTAAGTCTCTGTCCTTATCTCCCACTGCTATCCAAGCCTTTCAGCGCTTAAAATAAGCTTTCATCACTGCCCCCATCCTCGTCCATCCCAACCCGGACCTTCTGTTTGTGGTAGAGGTGGATGCTTCCTCCACCGGAGTGGGAGCAGTTCTCTCTCAGTGGCGGGTGAGCCACCCAAACTCCTTCCATGCGCCGCCTTCTCCAAAAAGCTAGCCCCAGCGGAGCGGAACTATGACATCGGTAAATGGGAGCTGCTGGCCATCTGATGGCTGAAGGGAGCCAACTATCAATTTGAGGTGATAACAGATCACCGCAATCTAGAGTACCTACGAGTGGCTAAAAGACTGAACCCTCGACAGGCCCGCTGTGCTCTCTTTTTCACACGCTTCGACTTTGTGGTATGCTACCGACCTGGAAGTAAGAACTGCAAGGCAGATGCTCTATCACGACTTCATCATGCCTCAGCTGAAGACCTTCATCCGGAGCCTATCCTCCCTCCAGCCGTAATCCTCAGTCCTATCGTCTGGGAACTCGACCAACAGATCACCCAGGAACTTACATGCCAACCCGCTCCGCCGAGAGATCCAGAAGGGCGTATCTTCGTACCTCCTCATCTTCGTACTCCCCTTCTGGACTCCGCTCACACAGTTCCGGGCTCTGGACATCCGGGTAGCAAGCGTACCCTCTCGCTCCTTAGTCAACGGTACTGGTGGCCGTCCATCTCTGAATATGTTTCCCGGTTCGTCCGCGGTTGCTCAGTCTGTGCCATAGTCAACACCCCGAGGAGACTCCTGGAAGGCAAGCTCGTGCCATTACCTCTTCCCCGTCGATCGTGGTCACATATCGAGATCGATTTCATGACAGATCTACCCAACTCTGGAGGCTTTACCTGTGTACTCGTTGTTGTGGACCGGTTTTCCAAGGGCTGCAAGCTGATTCCTTTACCTGGTCTTCAAACAGCTCTTGAAGCGGCAGAAGCTCTCTTCCACAACTTCTTCAGGAATTTCGGTATCCCAGAAGACATTGTCTCGGACAGGGGACTCCAATTTATTTCCCGGGTATGGCACGCCATTTTTAAGCTCCTCGGGGTCACCGTCAGCCTCTCCTCAGGTTACCATTCGCAGACGAACGGTCAGACTGAACGGAAGATTCAGGAGATAGGACGTTACCTGCGAACATACTGCCACCAGTACCAGGACAGCTGGAGCCGCTACCTCCCCTGGGCAGAATATGCTCAGAACTCCCTTCGGCAGAACAACACCGTTCTCACCCCCTTCCAGTGTATCCTTGGATATCAACCACCACTCTTTCCTTGGTCGGGTGAGCCCTCGGAGGTACCAGCTGTCGACTTCTGGTTTCATCAGAGCGAGGGGGTATGGGACTCAGCTCATGTGCATCTCCAACAGGCAGTACGGAGACACAAAGAACTAGCGGACCGTCAACGACTTGATACACCTCTGTATCAGCCTGGACAAAAGGACTGGTTATCAACTCGGGATATCCGTCTCCGTCTGCCTAGCCGTAAGCTGAGTCCTCGATTCATCGGACCATTTACCATCCAGAGGCAGTTGAACGAAGTGACCTACAGGCTCAACCTTTCCTCTCAGTACAAGATTTCTCCATCCTTTCATGTGTCTTTACTCAAACCTTTCACTAACCCTGTCACTCCTGTTCCCTCAGATGACACTTCCACGGATGTACCTCCTCCTCCCATTCCTGTACAAGAGGAACCGGTTTATCGCGTCCATACCATCCTAGATTCCCGGCGGCGAGGTCACCGTTTGGAATACCTAGTGGACTGGGAGGACTACGGACCCGAAGAACGGTCTTGGGTCCTACTGGATGACATCCTGGATCCTACTCTACTCACCCAGTTCCACGAAGATCATCCGGACCGCCCTGCTCCCAGGGGCCGTGGTCGACCTCGCCGCCGGCAGCACCCTTTTCAGTCGTCAAGAGCCGCCTCGGGAGGGGGGGTAATATCAGGATTCCATCCCCATCACGTTCATCGTCACCTCCCACTCAGCCTATCTCCCGTTCATTATCCCCTGACTACTAATCACTGTCACCTGTATCCCATCACAGACACTTCCTATTTAACGCGCTCTCTCCCCGCAGTCACTTGTCTGGTCTCGTTAATTCATGACTCTCAGACTCCCTGAAACTCCCGCCTGTTCGCTTACCCGAGAAACATTTGCCTTCCGCCAGCAAGCCGACCATCTTCCTCGATCTACCATCATTCTGATCTGCAAGCGAGAGCGATACTGGGACTTTCACCTTCAGTGAAACTTCACTGTTCTTTCTGTGTTGTTACTCACCATTTGTCTCCGACGTTTATTCATTCAGCAAATAAAGCATATAACTTCATCTCCTGTCTGAATCCTCTGTGAACCCTGACACATACACCAAACTATCCAGTTTTATTCCAATCTATATTTTGAAGATATTTAAAGATGGATTTGTTAATATATAATTTGCCCGGGAAAATACTAGCTGTATTCCTAAAAACTCTAATACGTCAACAAAATGAAACAAGCATTTTGAATCTTTATCCAATGTTCAGATTTCTGTTTTTGAAATGTATACAAATTAGTGAACATTTATTAGATAATGCCTCATTTGCATATTTAAACATAACATTTCAGAAATACAAAACAGAAGTCTTAATGTACTGTAATTAATCAACTGGAGAAAGTATGGTTAAATCTATTAGTTTTGCGGACACATTTACCAACAAAATATTTTTGCGGGCAAAATCCAGTCACTTTAATAAGAACCATGCAAACAGAATTTTTGTGTGAGGGTGGAAGATATTCCAACCCAGATTATGTAACTTGTTTGAGTTGTTTGAGTTGAGATGGGAATATGCCACATTGATCAAAAGAAACTTTCTTGGTTAGAAAGTGACTTCTGGGTGAGCTGTGCTTTACATATTGCTACACTATTGACAATAGACAATGTGTTCTTGTCAGCAAACGTTTACAGAAATGTTGCTAAAGTGACGGCACCTTGAGTCTGCAGAAAGATCCACAAATTTCAACAGAACTGGAATGCTAAAAGTTGTACACATTTGTTCATTATTTTGGTTCAGATCTCTAGTTTAGGATTCTCTTCTCTATTTAACACTTTTCACCCACACTCCAAAGTATTCTTAAGTAATTTAATAACTTTTTGTTAAGAACAGATTGAAATGTACATAATTATTCACTAAAACGTAGACTTCCAATTTAAATCTCTTAGGTTTGTTTATGAGATAATTAGTGTAGTTCAATTCAACGCTCAACATGATTGAAAGATTGGTTTTGTAAACTGGATAAACTGATTAATTGAAAAGATCTGAAACAAAAGAGTCAAGATTGATTCATACCTTTTCAGTGAATCAATTGTTCACAAAACCAGTCTGAAAGAATCGAGAACCAGATCAAATTAAAGGATGACGTTTCCAACGTGTTTACGTAATGCGTGAAGTTGTGGATGGCACCGCAGAGATAGTGCGAGACGAGCATTTGTGGTAAAAAAGTATACAATATATATATATATATATTTATTTATTTTTTTTACAAAATGACTGATCCTTTCACTAGTTGGACCTTATGAGACCAACTGTATGGAGAAACATCCTGGAATGTTTTCCTCAAAAACCTTAATTTATTTTCCACTGAAGAAAGGAAGACATGAACATCTTGAATGACATGGGGGTGAGAAAATGATCATGCATTTGAATTCTGAAGTGAACTACTCCTTTAACAAGTTGAACTCACTGATTCGGTCTGGTAATAGCAGTTCTCATTAACAGCTCCATGGAGGAGATAATTCTAAATAACATAAATACTGGTCTTTTTCTCACAGGGGAAAAAAACATTACAAAAACTTAGAATATTCGATATAACAGGATAGGTCTCAAGGAGGATTTTGCCATTTATTTTTTTCCTTTTCGGGTTTGAAGAGACATGAGGGTGAAAAAAATCACTTTCATTTCTGGGTGAAGATACTCATTTAAATCAACTATAAGATATAAGAAATCAGAAAGCTAAACTCTGAAGAGTAAACTCGTAGAGATTCATGATTTCCATCTGTGTTGACTCAGAAAACTGCTGCAGAGCAAATAGTCTGGAGATCAAACAGAGAGGAGAACAAGTATAAAGAATTTTGAAAGTGTTTGCGACCTTACCTTTACTTGACCCACAAAAGCATTTGCCTCTTCCTCTTGAACTGTGAGATTACGGGGCAGCAGAGGATCGAACTCAGGGTCATTATCATTGACATCAGTCACCACTATATTCACCGTAGCAGTCGAGGTCTGAAAACAAGAGCCTTCGGGTTACTTCAATCGTTACATGGACGCCTCTAAATCAAAAACTTCCACAGTTTCAGTCAGTAATCTAACGACATCAACAAATCTGAAATTCAAACCTGTGTGCCTTTGAGTGATTTTGTTACTGTCTGGTATCAAACAGTGTTGGCTTTCATACACAATTATCCATTTCCCCTGATTAATTTGCAAAGAACTTGCAAAATTGCTAACATATTTGGATTCATCATCAAAGCTATGAATGGGGTCTAATGAAAAATATCCACAGCTGTTGAGCAGATTAGTGTTTCAGAGTATAGATCGCCTCAACAAATTGATGGATGCAACCAAATTAACATGCTGGCAGGGAGAATTCCGTCTACTCCGTAACAATAATTAACTGTCTACATTTCCGATACTTCACAAAGTGTCTCATTTTGAAAGATGAGCAATGGAAACATAACACTGGAACATTCATGCATGCACAGGAAACATATAATTAACATTTATCTACTGTTACTTATTAAACTTGCAGTGCCATAATCCAAACTATCCTAAAACAGTCTAATTTTTCATTTTTCACTTATTCTATAGATAATTACTTGCTTCTTTCTTTTTGATTTTGGGGAGAAATGAAACCACATAAATTATGTTATTGACAGAAATAAATAGTCTAATGGTCCAGTAACTCATGTTGGCATTTATAACCAGCTGCAAGTTGTCCTAGTGGTTATGAAAGCAAAGTTTAGCATGTGTTTTCTTCTTTCTCAGTCAAAAAGAAATAAATAATAACAGTTTTTTTGGAGGTCAGGTTATGTTGTGTCTCTTCAGCTGGCTAGGTTGGACGCAGCAGTTTATACAAATTAGAACTGCATAGTCTACAGGGTGAAAGTTGTTTCCTTAACATTTCATACAAATGATTGCTTTTCCTCCTACCAAGTCTTCTAGGCGCTCTTACCAGACAGCACAAATGAAAATTACATAATAAATCAAACAAAACAAATACTACTGCAAAAAATGCATTCTGTGAACCAACAAATGAGTAAATGGAAAAAACACGGGAAAAAAACCCAGGCCTTTTAGACCAGGTTGCACAAACAAAACAATGAATGAACAAGCGAGTCGTAATAGTGTCTTAAATGGCTAAATACTATTTGGGGACACTGTATAACAAGCAGCCTGACACACTCCATCAATAGAAATAAATCATTCAAACAATTAGAAGGAAAACAGTCCAAACCCATAGCAGACTGAAAACAATGAAGTAAGGAAGTTTTCCCCTGACAACATTGCTTAGTCTCTTCTCGGATCATTCTGCATCCATTTATGTCAAGTCGGAATCAATTTTGTTACTTTCCCTGAAACATGAAACATTGATTAAGGACTGGACGGATAAAGGATTAACAGTTTTATGTAATATAATAAAAGGTGATACAATAACTAGTTTTGAAACACTCAAAGAGAGATACTCATTAGAAACACAAGACTTCTACCGATATTTACAGATGCGATATTTTGTAAATATGAAGATGAAGAATGTGGCTGAGACAGGCAAAGTTATAATAGAATTGTTCAGAAAAGCATACAACTCAGATTTGTTTGGTAGAATTATTTCATGCATATATAAATGTCTGTTAAATCTTAAAACACACTCGACTTCCTATATTAAAACAAAATGGGAGAAGGAGGGAGGAATAAGTATATCTGAGGAAGAATGGACAATAATATGGAGGTATCAATGGAAATGCTCCAGGTCACAGAATTGGAGGGAGTTTGGTTGGAAAAATTTGATAAGATATTTTATTACACCTTCTCAGAAATCATATCATGGTAGTAATGCTTCTATATGCTGGAGAAACTGTGGAAACCAAAATGCAAACCATTACCATGTCTTCTGGGATTGTTCAGTTATTAAGGATTACTGGAGAGGAATACATAATGCTTTACAATATATTTTTAAATGTGTAGTACCATTTGATAGTAAAACCTTGTATTTTGGATATATACCCCAAGAATGGTTAAAAAGAGATAAATATTTAATGAATATATTGCTGGTGGCTGTAAAGAAGAGCTTTACCAAAAAATGGTTGTCACATGAGAGCCCTACCCTAAACGGATGGATGGAAATTACAATGGACATTTACAAATTGGAGAAGATAACAGCATTTTTAAACCATAAACCGGAACAATTTGCTTTGTGCTGGGAAAAATGGACCAAATATGCAACATCTCAAAGACCTGACTTTATTTTCTAGTTAATATACAGAATGCCCAGGAAAACTATACTCCCTATATGTACAAAGTTCTTTTCTCTTTTTTTGTTGTTGTTTTGATAAAAAAAAAAAAAAAAAACAGTTTACATTTCTGATGAATAGATGTACGGCAAACACGATTATATGGTGTATGTATGGGCATATATTGGTATGCTGTGTTTTTATGTTTTTGACATGAGGATACTTGATATAGTATCTGATGTACATCTGATTGAAATGTAATGTTTATATGTGAAAAGTAAATAAAAAAAAGAAACATGAAACATTGGAGAGAAATCCCAGACATTGCGAGCGAGGAAACCAATATTCCATTAATTAGCAGACTTTTTTTTCTTCCTCCCCTGCTGCTTGGACTTATATGTTAAAGGTTTAAATGCTGGAGTATTTGGCAGATTGGCCCTGTAAATCTTTCATGTGCCGGCAATAAAGCCTGCTGAGTTTGCACTACGCTGTGGAGGTAACATAAGGTAAACTGATCTGGAGTTGAGGCAAAATGCACACAAGGTGTTTTCATTTGTCAACAAACACAGGTTCACATCTTGTGATTAGGAACGCCAAGGATACAAGCTTTGAACAAACAGACAGACAGACGGATGGATGGATGGACAGACAGATACAGACAGATAGATTATAGATGAATGGATGGATAGATGATGGATGGATGGATGGATTGACGGACGGACGGACGGAGGGAGGGACGGATAGACAGATAGATTATGGATGGACGGACGGTCGGACGGAGGGAGGGACGGATAGACAGATAGATGATGGATGGACGGACGGACGGACAGATGATAGATGAATAGACAGACAGACAGATAGATTATAGATGGATGGATGGATGGACAGATAATAGATAAATGGACAGACAGATAGAGAGATAGATGATAGATGGATGGATGGATGGATGGATGGTCACATGATAGATGAATGGACAAGAAAGACAGAGAGATAGATGATAGATCAACAGACAGACAAACAGACAGACAGACAGACAGAGATGACAGACAGATAGATGATAGATGGATGGACAGATGGCCAGAGAGACAGATAGGGAGATAGATAGACAGACAGGATGGATGGACGGACGGACAAACAGACAATTTTTTAATTCTGAATTTTGCCCATCCATGCAAAGAGAACTAGAAAGACTTTATACCAATAGTCAAATGTCTGTGAACACAAGACAGACGTCTGGCTGTGTCTGTTCCTCTAACCAGTTTTGGGATGAAAAAGTCTCTCTTGTGGACTTTGTTTCTGTAAATCTGTCTGGCTCAAATCTCTCCTACTCCCTTAGCAAAACAAAGAGCAGCTTGAGTGACCTCAGCAGGCACAGAGGTCAAACGCTGAGTGTCGCCAAGGGCCCTTAGAAAGGGACCCGTTTCCCCAACTTTCCTCATCAGAAAAAAAGACTATTTATTAAATTGGCTAATGACCAGGTGGTTTAGCAAAGGTCACTGAATTTTAAAAACCTTCCAAACCGCACCTGCTCCCCCAGCCTTATGTCTCAACTTCACCCTTGGCTCTTATCCGCAAGTGAAGCAGAAAGGTCACGGAGGGACACTCGTGGGTAAATGGGAAGATGGGAATGAAACCTGCTGCACTGTTTTCTCATCTTACTTTCATGAGCTAAGCACCCAGGGACATCTTTCTCAACAGGCCAGGAAAGAGGAGTGATCAAGGCTCGGAGAATTCTGCCAATTAAGATGTGCTTCGCATTATAGGGATCGCATGCATTTGTTTGTAAAGGCTACGCTGACATGACGGTGAAGGCAAAGACGTGCGACTCTGGTGTAACATAATTCCCCCATCTGACAACCTCCTTGACAGTTTGGATATATATGGACACCATTGTGCTTAAAGCTGGATCTTTATGCACTTTCTTCCCGAGGAAGGCAAGTGATTATCCTTGAGTTTGGAGGTGAACACATCACATGTCCTTGAAGCCGGTTGTAAATCCAGGCATCTCTTTTATTGATGAATACTAAGTGAGATTTTTTCTGTTGGTTCATCCAGTAAGGGATATAGGCTGAGTGAGAGATTGGAGGGAAAGAAGGTGCTTCATAATTAAAAAGCCCGTTCGGCTCATTTATCTCCATCATTACGGCATAATCACCCCATTGTAAGATGCACCTCATTTTCCTCTATTTAGATCAATCTCTTTGAGCCCTTTGTGAGAGTGGAGTGCACAGGAGAGTCACTGGCGACTGCTAGGAAACTTACCCCATGAAAGGAAATCAAATACTTTTACAAAAGAACAAACAAACGAGCAAATGAACAAATGAACGAACAAACAGCAATCAGTGAGTGGCGGAATCATTTGATTGACTCACATTATTGACTGATTTGTTGCTTAAATGAATCAATGTTAGTCTTCTCTTTACTTTGATTCTGATTATAAAGGCATACAAACTAACAAATCAAACACTTTTGCATGAAATGAATGAATAAACAAACATCAATCAGTTTAATTGATTGAGTGACTGATTGACTGAAGAAATGAAACAATGGATGGCTTCTCTTTCTATTTCTTATCATCTTAATGCCACATATTTCAATTTCCACCATTGCGAATATATAGTACTATGCACCGAAATTTTGGCAACTGAAAATTATTGACTGAAACTGTAATTTTCGGTTTCGGAGGGCCAAAATCATTGACCGAAACAATAACTTTTAATTGGCGCTTTTTCAATGGCTCATTTTGACTGTCTATTTCTTGGTACAATAGGTAAACATGTGAGCTGTGTGGACACTAGGGCTGGGTGAACAATATCGATTTCTCGATTTAAATCAATACTAATATGGGTTCTTAAATCCCAAGATCGATCTTTTAATCTAATGCTGTTTTCTGTTGATATGTGAACAAAACATCTCTAACCATTTTTTGAAACATGCCCCCCATCCTGCAATCATCATAGGCTTTGTGCTTTGTTGCTTCTAATATGAAACAAAATCTCAGCTTTCGAAGTTAATGATGTCTTCATTATTTGATGTGTTTGAATAAATCTGTCATGAAAACAAGCTATTACGACCACCGTTTAAATGTTTATATTTCAACTGCAAGTAGAAAAATAATTATATTATTGAAAAGTCTTATGTGCAATTTAAATGTCTGTATAAACATGTTTTCATTGATTATTAAACTTTATTTTTGTTTTCAGTTTTTATTTGAATAAAACCTTTAATATCATTGGTGTTTCGGTAAAAAATACACTTGGTTTCATCACTACATATAGGGACAACGGGGTTAAAAGCGCACCAGGGTAAAAGGCGCATTTTTGACTTTATTCTCTTTTAAACCACTAGATGGCACAAAAATTCGCTTTTGATGATGCACATGGAAATTTGTCTGATCCATGACGTGATGGCGGGCAGCAGCGGAAAGTTGATTCTACGCTGATTTGATCTAATTTAATGTTTAATTTGAATTTAATTTTATGATTTTTAAAATGTTACAGATTTATGTAGCAAATGAGAATCGATAAAATGAATGTCTATATTTTGAGATAAAGGTCTTGTTACTAATTTTTAGTTTTACCTTTGTTTAAGGTATTACTGTGTAATAAAATTCATGCAGCCTGTAATTCCGTACAGATTTGTGGTACTAAAGATGACTGTACAAAACTCCCAGCACATCTTTATGATCGTTTCTAACTCTTCATCTCGCTTCAACATGATTGATCTAGACTCAGCTTGACATGTGATGGAGGTCTCCATGTGATGTCGGTTTAAGCAGAAGTTTCGATTGCGATCTTTTGAACGGCATCTACAGCAGCGTTTCGTCTTCAGTGTGGTGTGATTGATTGACAGACTTCAGTCTTACCCCATCTGGTTTTCCATCGGAGGCAGTGACAGTGAGCGTGTAGTGATCCACGATCTCTCTGTCCAGCATCTTCACCAGCAACAATAGCCCAGACCTGAAAGCAAAGATTGTGTTGTAAACCTGAGGACAAGTGGAACAAGGTTAAAAATGTTAAAATTCACACCGTGTGCTGAGAAAACAAAACTGGAGAATAATATACGCAGAACAGGCCACAGCCACAATCCAGACAAAGTGAATCATTTTAGGCGGAAATTAGTTCATCAAATATAGGCTGGATGGAATTATGTGCTGCTGAATGACATGGCCAGCAAATATGTTCATTCCTTGCTAGACTCATGCCACTGTGAAGGGTGAGGATATTTTACGTGTGCCTGGGGACGATTAGGACTGAATTAATTGTCAGTGGACAGCAGCCATGAGGGAAACATTGTGCACCATTCAAATGAGTTCTAGTACGCAGTGCGTTTGTTCACACATTTAGGCCTACCTTTGTTGTCATGGCAATGCAAGTTTAAATGGGAACTCGTAAAGCAGTGAGTGAGCCATACAACAAAACTGTGGATCGTGAAAGTTGGGGGATTGTTTGGTGGCCGGGTTTCTTTGATACGAATACCAATACAAACCAAATAAATCAATCAATAAATAAAAACACACTTTATGTTAGTCGTTATGGCATTTATGGCACTAATAAAGGTTTTTAGTGCATTTAATTAAATTAAATGCTTGGGAAGTGAACATTCTTTTTAATTGTGTTGATTTAATTTTTATTTTCTTGTGGTGTGACTATCCTCATCATGAA
Source organism: Semotilus atromaculatus (assembly GCA_031834385.1). NCBI lineage: Eukaryota > Metazoa > Chordata > Actinopteri > Cypriniformes > Leuciscidae > Semotilus > Semotilus atromaculatus. The sequence continues at coordinate 6,257,025 of JAULUF010000014.1, forward strand.
CTAATAAAAGTTTTTTTTTTAATTTTTATTTTTATAAAAAATATGCAAATAAATTAGGGATTCACAGATAGGATTTTTTTCCAAATCTGATACCAATATTTGTCACTTTCTCTCTTATCTGAAGTTGTGTTATTAAAATAGATCATGTTTTCATTTAGTTCAAAAAAAGTTCAAAAACACATGTATTAAGTTATACCTGCTGGATAATTTTTAATGAACATGAATCTGATCCATTTAACATTCAGCTGGCCAAGAGAATTACATAAATACAACAGAACATACATTTGAAATAAGTAGTGCTTTTTAGGTAGGTTTATTTGTTCTTCACTGTATAAATTAAATGCATATAAATCCTTAATAAAGTTACAAAAGTTGTTTAGTAAAGAGGATTTTTTATATCTATAGAGTTATATAAAATAAGACCTAATTTAGTACTTATTCATCACAATTTCATGCAATTGACTCTGTTGTTATTCAAGATTAAAGCATTTTATTATTTTTTATCATTTGATAAATAACTGCTGCCTTGTTTGATATAAAGAGCACACACACACACACACACACACACACACACACACACACACACACACACACACACACGAAAGAATCTAAATCTTTATCTAAAATAAAATCGTACAGGCCTAATTTGTGCAGAGAAAGGTTGCTAATATTTGAGAACATTTAATTTTTAATGAATGAGATGCATTGCTGAAATACCATGTGTAAAAAAAATTAAAAAAAAATATTTAATGAATTTCCCCTTTCATGTTTTCAAACAGTCAATCATTCTCTCTTGACACAAACTCCCCTAAAACCCACAGAGAATCTGTAAAAAGGGTGGACACAACCGCAGAAAGTCATGCGTTCTCCAAATGAAATAAGCAAATTCAAAGTGGCATCTTTAAGTCTCCAGAGGACCTCTTGTATATTCATAACACATTCACTGCAAAGCAAAGTCTGCACGTCTAAAAGCATACGTGCACCATGCATGCACACTTTTTTAGACGTGCAGACGATGCCTTACTGAACAGCATCAATTGGAATGATAACCAGAGAACAGAGTTTATTACTGTTATAGACTGCAGCTGCAAAGATAAGCCAAACCAGACGAGCTGGTTATGGAAATGTATTTATATCTGGGGTTTTAAGAATACCTAAAAGTGAACCATATGATATTTATACATTGTCACAAGACTTGTAATTTGTTGTAATTTGTTGTAATTTGTTATGATGTCGCCACAGACTAAAGAGGCCCTGAACCAAAAAAAATTCTACCCTTTTTTGTTTGTTTGTTTGTAGTTTGTTAGTTTGTAACTTTTAGAACTCAAAACTTCCTCCTCAATCGAAACTATTTCGAAATTTCTTTTGAAGTTACTTTTGCAACTCTCTTACGTCAGGCAGAATACATTTGAATAAATGCACATAAATGCAGATTCCCCACAGTCACACATCAATATTGACAGAAACTTGTCACACTGAAGTAAAATAAATATGACATGCCGAACACCGTGCAGAAAAATCTGCTAAACTGCTATTCCTGGCTGTGTGTGTGTAGCACCTACAGCTCTGCATATCCTTCTGAGGAATCCAAACGTTTTCATTTTTAACAATGTCTATGATCATTACAGTCATCTTGTAACAGTTTGAATGTAACATTTCAGTCCAGATTGTTTTATGAATGCCGCAATGTAATTCAGTTTTGATTTATATGCTTTGGTGATCACGTTTGTACGGCGCCCCGAACATGACATGCAGGAGAAAAAAAATAGTAAGCTAAATTGTGCACGCGATTTACTAATTCATTTCCTTGATCTACTAAAATGTGCAGACGATTTACTATTTCATTCCCTCGATTTACCTTTTATTCTTGCATGTGCTGGGCTCCGTATACGTTTACTTACTTGTAAGCAGCTTCTATCCATTTATTTTGGTTTACACAGATCTTCTACGCTTGCTTTTGGATCTGGAGATTCCGTACTATTTATGTGTATTTGTAATAGCGCCACCTACTGTATAACAGTGAAAACACGGATTGCCGAAAAAACATGTCATTAGCTGGGAAGCGTTGTTTCTTAAATTACACAAAATCTCATCAATGGTAGGGGAAGTGTTAATTAAAGGGTAAGTGATAAAATGACAATAAAAAAGGTGCCAAAAACAATTATAATATTAGAAGTGGACTTCGGGGAAGAAAATAAAATTTTTGAGATAGGCTATGATCCTTTTAAGTTACAAAGGCCCATGAAATAACATGCTATTAAGTGTCTTAACCCACGAAGACACAAAGATCTATCTATCGTGCTTTATTTTTTTTATCATCGTGCTTTTTGATTCGAAGTTATCAGACATATCTGGTTTCCAAAATAAAGTACGTGAGCCTAGCAAAATTGAGAATATTTAAAATCCATTTAAAACTTGCATCCCTTCTGCTTGAAAATCTATCACAGTCATTTTGAACTTTCCTGAATATTTCCACTTTTAAATTTCCATTTCGCTTACTTTATGAAAGGATAGCCCCACACTTTCAACCCCATGAATGTGCTTTTTAAACATATACTTTATATTATCATATTCACCCTCCAGCCAGACTTTTCTTGGCTCCACCGTTACACAATCCCCTCTAACAGACAGCTCTATCATAAACTCCGCGGGGAGCAGAAGGCATTGTGGGAAGGAGGAGAGGAAGGGAAGGGGCTGTAACCGTGAGAGATATAAGCACAGGTAGTTCAAGAAATAAAGCCACATTAGTTCTGTTCTTCATCTGCTGCTTATTGAAAGAACAGAAACAGTTCATTAGAAGTGTATGGTTGTGAAACAGTATCTTGCTTAAATAAATGGAGAACAGGATCAGAAACTTTGCTCCGGGCTATGATTGAAATACCCTTTGGTACCCTCCACACTACGGACTATAACATGCTTTACTAAATGCATTACTAAAGAAAGAGAGTGTGAGATATCAGCCACTATCCTCACCTAATGTTGTTTACTCGTTTTACTGAGTGCTAAATCAAATAAAATGCATCTGAGGATTTGCTCTAAAAACATTTAAGGACTATCTGTCCTTCACTGCAAGCAAAAGCTGAAATGTCTTAAGCTGCTATTTGAAATGGAGGATTTAATATTTTCATTGGTTCATATTAATTATGCATCATGTTTGTGTCAGAATGTAATCTGAATCCAGTGCATACAAGGACGTGGCTAACCAAGACACAAATATTTCAAAGAGAATACGCTTTTGTTCCTCTGTATTTTTCTGTGTGAGTGCATTCAAAGCAAAATAAAGACAGTGCCTGTATCACAATTAAGACATCATTTTTTGCTTATTCAAAGCCAGAAATATAGATTTTGGCAGAGCAGCCTTTTTCCGGCCTTTAACGCCAGCTTACGTTTGGGAGATTTCAAAGACGTTGTTTGGATCTCCTCTCAGGATGGTATATGTAATGGGATCTCTTTCACGGTCGGTTGCCTGCAAATGACAGAAAGCGCTTTTGTGTTAATTCAATTATGCTCAGAAAGACTCAACCTCCATACTTCGTCATTACAAAACCTCGAAAAAGCAAAAATATAAAATATACTGTATTTGGGCATATATATATATATATATATATATATAAATAAGTTAGATGCCTACATACAGTATATCATTTGTTTTGCTGTCAAATGCTGTCATTTAATTACTCTCAAGTTCCAAACATGTTCTGTTGCACAAAAAAGGAGATATTAGGAAAAAAATACTATGGAAGTCAATGGCTACCATCAACAGTTTGGTTACCAACATTACTTAAAATATCTAATGTTGGGTTCAGCAAAAGAAAGAAACTCATACAGGTTATGTACAACAATTGGTGAGTAAATGATGACAGAATTTTCTTTTTTTTTGGGTGAACAATGCCTTTAATCACCAGTGGTGCTGATGGGGAAGTCACCTGTATGTTGAGCAGTGTGGCTCCAGTCCTCATGGCCTCATTGATCTCCAGGCTGTATATGAGCTGAGGGAAACGGGGAGGGCTCTGGTTGTTGGGGGGCAGCACTTCGATATACACTGTAGTGATGGAACTTCTGAAGAATCAAAAGGAATAGAGTTTAAATTCCTTAATTAGATAAACGTATCAAGTGACTCACTCAAAGGTATGACATGATAGCTTATGCTTCCCCTCCAGTTACAAACTATACCAGACCAGCCACAAAACAATCAGGAATGCAGTTTCAATTTCCTGGAAATACTATGGCTTTGTACAAAATATAGTGATCTAATGAAATAGCCACTATTGAAAGGCACCATTGTAAGGCACCACAGACTCTCCTGTTGGAAAAAAAATAGAGATTCTATAATTATGCTGCCTTCTAAAATACCATCTTTTGGGCCAACTATAAGGCAAAAAAAAACTACAAGGGATGAAAGTATAAACAAATAGTATAAAATAGCATAAGTCAGTGACTAATGAGCCACTTGAGGCCTCCGTTACAGTCACTCCACTAAACTTCACTCCCATCCGGGTCACGGCACCAATGTTACCCCTCCAGTACTAGCATTGTTCCGAGTGGGATTTGAACTGGTGTTTCTGACATGAGGCGGGAGCACTAACAGGGATGCCAAAGACCGCAGTATCAGTTGCCAGTGCGCATCTTGAGGTCAGGGGAATGAGGTTTACCCATTCTTACTATCTGGTCTCTGTTACATATACATTTATTTGTATATAAGAGTTTTCTAATCTTTATGAATGCATCACAGAAAAGTTTTTGACAAACCATTTCCCTTGACTTCCATTGTAAGTACATTATTATAAACATTGTTTTCTCTTGGTTTCAGTTGTACGAACTGAAAGACAATTCAAACCTACTTTCTGCAGTAATGAAGAAATGTAATCAGATGCTTTCGATTGAGCAAATGCAGCATTTCCTGTATGGGCTCTGATATGGATTTTCTGTCTTTTGACAAAAGAAATCATCAAGCTTCCTCCCAGATCTGAAAACTTTTAAGTCTAGCTAACAATAGCAGTCCAATTGCTTAGGTTGTTTTCTGGATGTTTAGTGAAAACCCAACCATGTATTGCCATTATTTTATGACACATTGTATAAGGCACTCATCAAACGTGTGTGGAGCAGTGGTTGAAGCAAATTGGATTGGGGATAATTCTGTTTGGAAACTTTCCAATATGGTGGATTTGATGCTAGAGGTCTCATAAAATTTTAAAATGGGAAGATAAGAGATGAAAATAACTCTCTGGTTATCACAAGCTCAACCACCATCTGTCCAACACATATAATAGCACACCTGCTGCCTTTAACCATAAACCTCTCTACACTCAAACAATACATATTTAAGTCTAAATTTAAGTCTCATGTGTTTGACTTGTCCATCTGTTAGAATTACACAGTTTTTACATAAGTTTTTACATAAAAAAAGTAATGTGATGTACATTTGTCAGTCATACATAAATGGGTATTTGTTAACAACTGTTAATTGTTAGTTCCTGTTAGCTCAGGTCCATTAAATAATATTAATAGATACAACTTTCAAATGATAATAATCTATTAGTAAATGTTCAAATTAACATTAGGTTAGATTATTAAATACTCTCATATTAATTATTGGTAAAAAATAGAACCTTATTCCAAAGTGTTCGCAGTTTGCTAATTTGTTTATGCTACAACGGTGCAATCCAAAGGAAAGGAAAATTTGGTTTAACTTCATTTTGATGGTTCCTTTCTGTTGACTATAAGTAACGTTGCTCCTACATGTCTACTAGCTCTCATTGAATGTTAGTAAAGTATTAGTAGACTGGTAGGGTTATGGTTAGAATAACGTCACATTTTAGTATTGGTACAGTACACTACGCTTGGAACCTCAACAGACCAGGTACCCTTTAAAGCGAGCCAAAGCGAGGCGTACCGTACCGTACCATGCAGTGGAAATGCGCCACAAGTGAGCCGTACCGAAGCGAGCCGTACCATACCATACAGTGGAAAAGCGCCAAAGCGTGCCGAACCGAACCGAGCTGTACCGTACCATGCAGTGGAAAAGCGCCAAGAATGTTCTAAAGGGACCATCAAAATAAAGTGGTGTCAATTCAAATACATAAATCTTCATTTTAGGCCTCGATAAAGTGTACCTCGTTAAGTGGGAACAGTTCTAACCAAGTATAACTCTGTGGAGAAGAACTTTAAGTTTACGATCTGTTGATTTGTTGTGTATATTAGAGGCTCTTAAACTAGTTCCCGAACAGCAAAGCGAAACAATGCATTTCCTGAACTTCGCTTGCACTCGTTCTATTTCTGCTTCATTCCGCTGTATTGATCTAGTGTCAGCAAGAATTACACAGGGCAGCGGCTGGTATGAATTGGACAAGAGGGGAGGTAGCGGCAATTAGTGTGAAAAGCCCTTCATTTCCGCTCTTCCAAGTGTCAGATGGACAAGAGCATGAGGCCCATATCGGCAGAGTGTTCTCAGAGATATTTCCGAAGCAAAATTTGTCACCATGTGGCATTGTATTGATCTAAAACTGGGCATGTGAGGTTGAGTCTTCTGTTAGAGTGAGAGGCACACTCTTTTTCAACCCTCATTGGGTTTTCAGTTGATTTACCTTCTCTGGGACACAGGGCCGTTGTCGGAGGCCCTAACGGTGAGGGCGTAGGAGCGGCCCACGGTCAGGTTGACACTGGGCGTCACGGTGATCACTCCTGTACAGTCATTGATGGTGAAGTGTCCCTGATCCCCAGCCAAGATTTTGTAGCTCACCAACCCGTTGGGACCCTCATCAGCATCCACTGCTGTCAGCTTAAAAAAAAAAAAAAATGAATTGGTGCTGTTACTTGAGAAAGGACCTGCAAAGGTGCTTATTCACGTTCATCACTGTCCAAGCTTTTGAATCATTAAACCTGTCAAGTACATGTCCAGAACCGGGTCATGTTTGCCAGATTCACTAAAATATTCCGATTTAATATTTCAGCACATTCAGCACCTGGCATCACGGGATTGTTGGTGGTTTGTGAATAATGGCACAGTTTTCTTTTTGTGCTGAAGTTCACAACTTTGTTTGTTCGCTAGTTTATTCATTAATTTATTAATTTATTCATACATACATACATACACATACATACATACATTAATTCTAACATTTTTGACAATTAAGGATATTTTGCATCTAGATTCCAATTACCATAATGCTAAAAAAAAAGAATATAGAATGATATAACTTGTATTTAAGTATTTATTATTTATACATATGGGTAGAATATGGATATTGAATATTGCTTGCTTAACAGCTAGTCATATTTTAACCATATTCATACTATTTAACTGAATATATTGAATTATTTTCACACTTAACAGATTTATGCAGATTCTAAGCAATTTGAAGAAAAAAAAATGCATTTCGAAAATAAGATTGTAGATAAAGAAAAAAAGAAAAAATCATAAAATCAAATTGGTGCAATTACAATGCAGGGTGCGATGCAAAAACTAATATTTTATGATATATAAATTGTATTTAAGTATGTATTTAATATTTATGTCGTATTAATAATAATAACTCTCTATTATATAATAATAATAGTAATAATACGTATTGATTGTAGTGTCTTTAATTTATACAGGAATAAATGATTAACCAAAACATACATACTTAAACAGATGGTACTTTAACTAAAAATAATAGTTACTGTTATTACTGTAATACAATAATGAGAATCCCCCCTCCCCCCCCCCCCCCCCCCCCCAAAAAAAAAAAGTGACCCAGACATGTTTTGTGAGAAAGATAAGGATTTACTTCAGAACCTTTATAAAGTGACAACTACAAGAATACACTGGAGCAGTTAACCTTTTAGATGATATAACTTGCACTTTTTAATTTTGACTTCAGGGGTTAATCTTTCAGCATGTCAGAGCAAACCTGCGCTCTGCTCATGTCCTGATAGCAAAGAGATCAGTTACGCACACATTTCAAAAGATAATTCCGGTTAAGACAAAGATTAAACCGAGATCTGAGCAATTATTCTAGCAATAAGCCCCTCATAAATGTGAAAACTACAGCTATTAATTCAAATGAGTGGATTAAGGTTGAAAAGCTCTGAAAACAACAACAACAACAACAAAAAAAAAAAAACATTTTGTCTTGTTTTTCAGGAAACATATCTAAACATCTAAGATATCTAAACAATACAAGATCAATGTAGAATAAACATTTTGTAAAATATTAAGATTATGGATATTTTTAGAGAATATATCCATGGTTAATTTCTGGCTGTATATATAAAGCACAAAATAATATATATTGTTTTCTTAAAGCTGCATTCCGTAACTTTCTTGGGTTAAAAATTAAAAGTTAAGTACATAACCAGCCAATGTTCAACACTCTCTGCTTGCCTTAGCTCGATTCAAAACGGTAAGCTTGTAATCATGTTTTTATGATTCGTTCGGACTTCGGAGTGGCTACAGAAAAAAGAGACTGCACCCGGGCCCATGTGAAAACAAGGATAAATATCGGAAGGGCATTAAATGTAGTCACGCAATGCTGATGTTGTTAACATTAACAATTTGAGAACAAAGTATAATTTGCACGGTTTGACATGATTTACTGCAATGCTTTTTTTTCCTTAGTTGGTCAGAACAAAAGTGGATGTTACTTAGGCCTACTTGTTCAGATGACATTTTCTGGTGAAAATTCGGTAACACTTTATTTGAAGGGGTGTGCATAAGACTGACATGACACTGTCATAAACATGACATAACACCTGTCATGAACATGAAGGAGTCTTTATGAATGTTTATGACTGTTGTCATTAAGTGTCATTCGGTAAATGATGACACTTTTAATGCAAAGTTGACATTGTTTAAAATGTCTTTGTTATGACAACTTGACATTACCCAAGACAAAAATGTCTTGATTATGACAACTTGACATTAACCAAGAAATCATAACCTGTCAACCTGTCACAAATATGTCATAACAGGTCTAATTATCAAACTTAAAGCATTTGACAGTGTAATAACCCTTAATGACATCTTTATAACTAGTACAATGTGTTCCACTTTACTTGAGGACAAGTAAAATATTCATGACACAGTTATAATGGTGTCATGACGGCCAAAGTTGTGACAGGTTGACAGGTTATGATTTCTTGGTTAATGTCAAGTTGTCATAACAAAGAAATTTCTGTCTTTGTTATTGTCAAGTTGTCATAATCAAGACATTTTTGTCTTGGGTAATGTCAAGTTGTCATAACAAAGACATTTTAAACAATGTCAACTTTGCATTAAAAGTGTCATAATTTACCGAATGACACTTAATGACAACAGTCATAAACATTCATAAAGACTCCTTCATGTTCATGACAGGTGTTATGTCATGTTTATGACAGTGTCATGTCAGTCTTATGCACACCCCTTCAAATAAAGTGTTGCCGAAAATTCTTATGTTGGTCATACCTCCAAAAAGTAGAATCTGTGATTCCGAATGACACGCGGTGACTGACAGCCGCACATTCTCCTCAAAACATTGGATTCCTCCGCGCTGTGCCGTGCCGAGGCACAACCCACGTAAAGTTGATAATTACGCAAATAACTGCAATTGCAGAGATGGCGACAAAGAGGAAAAACTACGGACTGCAGCTTTAAAATGAGGCTAAACGTAAATTATTTTTAGATCAGGGATGGGCATCTTCGGTCCTGGAGGGCCATTGTCTACATTCCTAATCAAACACACCAGAACAATGTCTTCAGGATTACTAGAAAGCTACAGGCATGTGAGTTTTTATCAGGGTTAGAGGTAAACTATAGGATGCTTAGATGTCTTCCTTTGAAAACAAGAGGAAATGCTAATAAAGAAACTGATTTTAATGCAGTAAAATCATAACTTATTGATTACCTGTAAGACTGTTTCTCCAGGCTGCATGTCTGTGTAAACATTCACACTGTAGGAGACGTTGGGGAAGGTGGGTGTGTTGTCATTGGCATCAATCACAGTGATATTAACAGTGACTGGAGAGCTCTCCTGAACTCCATCTGAGGCAATCATCTACAGACACAGGCAAGTAATAAAACCGTGAGGCAAAGAAAGGCATTGGTAAGAACCACATTTTGCTTCTTAATTTCATAATTGCACATTGTGCACAGATGAATCACTGAAAATTTAAAAATTGCTGCTAATTACACATCAGCAAACATATACTGTTACATAACATTTTCACATTTTCCCTTTGCTTATTGTGATAGCATAGGCCTAGCCATATTACTCAAATGAATGCTCTTGCATGGAGAGAACAGTCCATTGGCGGTACTCCCAACTGCCTCACTAGCTGTCAACTAGACTAATGGGATATCACAGAGAGGTTGTAGACTGTGCTGTGAGAAGGGTGAAGTGTTTTTGTCAACCTCCACATGGAATAAAAAAGCTGAAGCTCGAGCACAAAAGGATGTAGTCAAGTCAAATATTATGAATAAAAGACAACAAAATTGCAAAAACATGTTGATAACTGGTATTTTTACAAATTTTTTATATCACACTATTTGATTTAATGATAGTAAATAACACGTGCATCATTTCTGCAATTAAATTTAGCAATTTAAAAGTGTTGCATAATATTAACAATAAATTATAAGAAATAATTTGAACTTGATTATTAGATCCTATTACAGTATTTTTTTTTTTACAAATAAAGAAGTCAGTTACACTGGAAGTAAACAGTAGTAGTCTGGAAGTAGTCTGTGTGGACAAAGAATCATAATTTCTCAAAGAAAAGGTAATCCTAATGTAATTTACAGCACACAGTGAATATGTTATAGCGGCAAACTGGATAGTGCAGCATAGTATAACATAATTAATATAAATACTACTGTATCTTAAAGGTTCCTAACTTTGTTTTGAAGGTCTCCTACAATAAGTTTACATGTCTCCAAAGTAAAATATATATATATTTTCAATATATATATAACTCATAATATATTGCAACATCATTTCTTTTCTCACAGTGTCTGAAACGGTTCGATAAAGGATTGGGTCTTTCTAAACCCCTCCTTTCTCGAGAGCCTACTCTGCTCTGATTGGTCAGATGGCCCCGTCTGTTGTGATAGGTCTTCTGCTTACAGCGCACTCTGCACTTGTACACAGTGATCCGCACAATAACGGTGGTGCTGGTTTTACCGTATCAATTCGAGCTTGAGCCTTCATCCCCTTCTTTTGGAAGAGCATGCAAAGTGGATGGCTTTTACAGTGCAGGAAACAGCTTCTTTTCAACATGCTTACAACACAAACCAAACTCTTCCAGGCCTCAGCTACTACTACAGTGTTTGATAGCAGGTCAAAGTAGACGCTGTTCGTAGGAAGCCAATGAAGCTCATGTGCGTTTGTACTCAGACACTTGGTTCTCAGTGCTGTCCAGGGGCAATTCTAGGATTTCAATAATAGGGGGGCTCAGGGGGGCTGTTTGTATAGGGTAAGCATGCACAATACAGTAGGTTATACACTACCAATCAGTTAGAAGGTTGAAGAAACACCATCTACATCTAGATAGTGCGGCGCGGCTTAGACACATGACATCCTTAGTGATGAACCCAGGTTCATAGGTTGTTCCGTGTCTTCGATCATCAGATACCCTCACCTGGGCGACCCAATCAGGGGTGATCAGACTACGGTTTCCAAGCAGCGTGCTACACCATGGGTCTCCCCTTTTGACCCAAAGACACCCGTGAGTGCCTTTTCTGGTGGCTTTTCTCAGTTGGAAATCTCTAATACCAAGGAGCCTGAGTGCCCGGTGAAAAGACTGCCCTGGAAATCCCCTGCATCCCACCTCAATAGGTTCACAGCGGCCCCTCCACCCGTTTTCTGTGCAAGCCTCCACCAGCTCAAGGTACTTAGGCCTCTTCCTCTCACGGGCCTCTTTTATCCGCTCTTTCCAGGGAATGGTCAACTCCAGCAGAACCACTTGCTTCAAGGCATCAGATGTTAAGACTAAGTTATTGATTAAAGTTTTTTTGAATATTCCCTTCCACACAGTGTGAAATATAGCTGTTTGTGATTGTAAATGTTCTGCAAAGTTGTAAAGTCGAAAGTGAATGATAAATTAAGCTCCCTAAAGAAAGAATCGACTCTGAACCGCCAATACGAGTCATTTGTGTTTCGAATCCTTCCGCGTGAGGATTCTATGTCACTAGAAAAGACAATCACATAATTCCCCCCTACAGTATGTTGTGCGTTTTACGCCCGCAAACAACTTGACCCGCCTTCAAACACATAATTTTACTGATGACTGCTTCTCAAATCTTAGTGTTCAACGCAGGATTTGCAAAATGCTTGCTCTTGAAAGATTGGTCAGTACCCAGTTTTTTTGGACCAGCTTGCTCCTCAGAATCACAACCTGTAAGTATGATTAATTATTGATGTATATATTTTCTCTACCGGGTGTTCAAAATATCTATATATATATTGTATTGTGTATGTTTCTGGATTTTTCTCAGCACACATGTTTGTGCGTGATATCAATTAGAGTAGACAGTCAAAGGGCTGTGCGGTCAACAAAACAAAGTCTAATTTGAGCTTAAGCAGCCACCATCAACACCCTAGTAACCACTAACCTAACAACACTTCAGCAACCTCAATGTCACAAGACACTAAGAACTTCCATCACAGTATGCTAACAACTTAGCATTTTTGGCAGATAGGTTTGCATATTTTTTTCATAAAATTTTAACAACATAATTTTTTTTTTTTTTATGACAGAACTTACTGATATTGTATTGACAATGTTTTTTTTTTTTTTTATTTGGCAGAAACTATTGTCACCAGAGTAAATTGTATTAAGGGTTTGCTTTGAAACACTATGATTCATTGATGAAGAATCTCAAAAAAATAAGCCGCAACTGCAATACTTTGTGTTATTTCAGGGAACACTTTCCTACAAATTTACTGCATCATGGATAGATCAACATGGCCCTATAGACTCATTTAAATGAGTGAAAACAATGCTTCAAAGACAGGAGAAATGAGATACTTGATATTCCACAGCTTCGGCAAACAAAGTTCATCTTGTCGCAAAACAGATAATGGCATCTCTAAGCAGCCATTTGTATGTGACGCGCAAGCCTAACACGGCACAGTAACATCACCAGCGGGACCCGGACTCTTCTGTTCCCTTAGATGAGACCAGCTGGTTTCAGTTTCTGAATGAATTCGGCGGGAGTGAGCTGGAGTGCAGTGAATGCTAAGTCCCGCAGCACACGTCCCACGAGCCAACCTTAACGCACGTCGGACTGAGAATCAGCATTCAGTCGGTGACCTCTCCACAATTTAGTCTTCTCATACCGTAATTATACACTCCTACAGAATCAGGCACGAAGGTCTTTTCAACAGTGAAAACATATTGAGAAATGCCTAGTGAAAAATCCACCGGATACATTGCTTTTTACACACTGTACATTTCAAATCGTAAACTACATTACCACCCAGCAATATATTAAAAGTTGAATATATAGTACATATTACTTTACCTGCATACATTCAGTATACTTATGTAAAGCAATACATACTACAGTATATAGCAAATCACAGCTGAAAATAGCATTGCAATGTAAACTGTATTATCATATATATATACTTTATCCACAAACATGCAATATACTCATGTACAGTGATATATAATATATAGCATTTCTCAAAAGGCATGAAGATATTATAAAGCTTCTTTGAAACAATGTGTATTGTGACAATTAATCTTGGCAACATGAATTCCGTCAGTACAGTAAGAGCATACTGTATATGCACAGCATATAATCTGTACGCACGTATGCATTTTTTTCACTAATTAGTTTGTTCATAAGGCAGTTGTTTCACAGTTGAAAAAGTAGCAGAGGAGACAGAACAACAATAAACTACTGGATTGCCTAATAGTAAAGTAAAAAGAAATTTTTCTTAATCGCCCATAAGATTTGGAGAGAAATGATGCAGACACTGGACAAAGATGAATCTTTCTTGCAGGCATGTGTTGACAGCCTGTGTTCACACACGCTATCAAATAGAGTAAACTTTACAGGCTATGTGCTCGACTGTGCAAAACTAAGGAAAACATGAGCTTATTGATGCAATATGATCAATACTGTTTTAGTCCAACGGTTAACTCCTGATTGGAGGATTCCGTAAATATTGAATTGATATGCAGAGTTATGTTTCAGCTAAGTTTAATGGTGCAACACAAATATTCAGTAGTGCGTAAGATGAAACTTAGTGCCCTTTTACTTCGCAATTAGGCTAAGTTGTATCGACAGCTGGTGCAATAGGCCCCGGGCCATCAGGGTTTGGCTGAAAAGGAGAATAAGCCGCTCCCCTCAATGTTGTTTGCTGTAAGTCTGTCAGTCAGAGAGATGTTATTGCACAGGACAAATATTTCAGTGATATCTGTCAGGTAGTGCCTGTGCACTTGACATGTCAGAGTTGTGGCACTCTTGTGGTAGATGCAAGTTTGCATCTGGCATGGAGAATGCAATTATCGAAACCCACTCCTCTCTCCCTCACAATTTCCTGTCTTCTCTTCCCTGCATCAATCTAAGAAAGAAAACATGGGGGAAAATAACAAAGAAGCATAATTTAGCAAAATGCGACTTCACCTTTAGGCTTAAACTAGTTCATTTAGGAGTTGTGACATCAACAAAGTATGAAGCGTTAAGTGTAGGTATATCCTACTCTTGCATAACCAGATCTTTAGACAAATGGCAGAAGGTCTGGACTCCATAGCAGCTTTCATTGGCCAAGAACGGCCCCAAGAGGCCATCTGACTGACATGTAAAGCAAGCAATAACAGTTCATTTTTGTTCAGCGTCATGTTTAGGGACATGAAACTCTGAACTCGATGTCCCTACAATAACAGACAGACATGTCTAATTCTTGAACGTCTATGTTGTGAACTTACCATACTTCACATACTTTTGAAAATCCAGCTTTTAATTGATCGCGATAAGCGCTCTTTTATTACAGTTACACGATAGCTTTCCTCTTCCATGATGGGATTTGGTGTCACAACGGCTTTGATTCCAGGCAGACCATTAAAGAATGTGACACACATCTCCCAGAACTGTAGAATTCACCTGATGATGACATCGAAAAAGTATTTCCTATTTAGTGTGCCTTATGCATCAGATGTGATTGCCTGTTAACAGAAGCACAGGCCTGGGAGCTGAAAGTCGAATTGAGGAACTGAAGTTTCCAGAAGCTGTTGCCATTACATCGCTAAGGCCAGATATGGTGCTGATCTCAGAAGCCTCCTAGCAGATTATCCTCTTAGAACTTACAGTCCCCTGGGAGCAGGGGTGTAGTACCAAATTTTGGGCCCTGGGTACAAACCATCTTGCTGGGCCCCCAAGCAAGACGGATGGACTTACTGCGCGAGGAGACGGAATTTCGGACGGACTTCTCCGACGGACTTTTAACTTCAGCTCGTCGACTTCTAAGGGCCCCCCCCCGCTGCCTCGGGCCCTGGGTACTCTGTCCCCTTTTTCCCCCCGGTACCACGCCCCTGCCTGGGAGGTCTGTCTTGAGGAGGCCAATAAGAGGAAGAGTACATTGAGCAAAGTACATTGTACAAGAGGGACGATTTAACGGCTAGAATGCAAGGTGTGAGCCCACTGAGGTGGGGTGCAGAGGGTTCGCAGCTCAGTCTCTGCAGGGCCTACAACATGCTGGGCATCAAAAGGGCCAGTAGACAAAGGGGCATTAAATCGCCACAAAGGCAGTGGAAGTTGCTTTGAGGTGGTTGTGGATCAGAAGAGGAGAGTCATGGGTGGGGTAGTGCTACCTGGACACAAGTCTGGGCTTGATGAACCCTAGCTGGATTGCCTGGGCAAGGCCAAATCACCTGATGACCCCAGGAAACATCACTTGACGATGTGTCCAGGTGTATCACATGCATCACATTCAGGGTTTGAAATGAACACCCTCCAACCCACAGCGGGTAAAAATCAACTGTCAAATCACTTGCCAATTTGGCAATTGGTGGTGGTTGAAGAGATTCCCCCTTCTATGTAAAGCGCTTTGAGTGCAGAGAAAAGCGCTATATAAATGTAACGAATCATTAGCATTATTATAAGCTTTGACGTAATTTAAATTATTTAAATGAATTATGTCATTTAAAAATTCATTAAGCAAATTGGCCGATGAGTGAAAAAGTTCATTTCAAACCCTGATCACATTGTATGTTAAAAGGTTCTGCACTGCCTGTTGATTCAGTTGATTTCATCAAATATGTCACTATTGGCTAATATCCATTAAGTGAATGCTTATGTTTAGTGTACAAAGATCATAATACAAGGCAATAACATTGCATATGTATAATATTTTTTTCAGCGTAAAAATTCAGCGATTAGATGGTTTGATTCATACGTATATCCAGACTGTTTTTTATTAGACTAGTTCACTAATCAGTAACAAAATGTCCATTGATTGACACATTAATGAAATTAGGTGTGGTGCACATCCATAGTTACTGTAAGAGTGCACTGTACCAAAAATAATGCAATTGAAAATTGCTGTTGCCAACAAGACCGTGAAGAATCACTCATACAGTCTCAGTGAGGTGCTTCAAGAGCTATGCTTATCACATGTGCAAAGTTTGGCATGTCAAACTGGAAAGCTCAGACATCTCAGTTATCTCCAGGGTGCCACTTCGATGGAGTCCTTCATGTCGGCCCCCTCTGCTCAAAAACAAATTCAAGGACTTGCAAGCTAAATGTAAGCTAGCTTCATTATTGAAAGGCACCATTACTAATGTTGAAATTTCATCTTTATATGCCACTGAGAAGTAAGGTTAGCAACTACTACTGTCATGAGAAGAGGTAAAACAGCTAAATCAGGACCATGTGACACTGAAGACTGGATCAATGGCTGCTTAAAATTCAGCCTTTTTTCGGGTTCAGTCAGTCCCATCCAATTCCGAGAATACACCTGAGTTCATTTACATTTCCAGGACATTTCAGTAATCCCTTTATTACGGTAATGTCCTGACATTTAAATACATGCAGGTGTATTCTCTTTCTTCTTATTATTATTTTATTGCATCTTATTTGGGTCCCCACACTTGGGTAGATTATTAACATGTTTGCATGGAGTGGTGTTTAGTGCTCCACTGCTTATTCCATTGTTAACTTAGAATAGAACAAAATTATTTTAGCTACTTAACTAAACTCCACCAAACTCAGCTACTGAATGACACTACATGCTAATTTGTTAATTGCATACATCACATAGAATGCAGATGCCTGACTACAAAGGTGCCATCTTAATCCAGAGTCCCCTATACCACATTTATAATGAAAAGTACATTATAAAAACACATGATTTATTCTGGCTTCATAGAAAATGCTGCTACAAATGTTAACTGAGGATTGACAAGTAAGTGTGCCAACATGCGTAATCGCAGAAAATGTGTTTCCATTAACCAGGGAGATGCAGTTGTGTATCCTTTGTGTAGGTCATAATAGTATGACCCATACAACCATAATTTCCCTGGTTCTAAAAAATACCATTGTTCTCTCTCATTAACAAGCCAGCAGGGCTATAATACACTCCACTCTGCTGTGTCATTGTAATATATGTCAGAGACTAAAATAACCATGGACGTGCTTAGCAGCGTAAATACAAAGCCATTCACCACCAAGGAAAAATGTATAGGAAAACAGCAACCTCCATGTTTCCAAACTGAGATTTGCATATTCATAATACAGTTTGAAAGACAGTGAAATATGGTGCTGTTATGAATAGAATAGCAGGACCCAGAGAGAATTAGCTGATGGCACCCCAGTGGCCTGCATTGTCCATGTGACTTGATGCAGCATTGTGATATTTAGTATTGCTGGAGAGTAACTTACTAAAAACAGCGACACTATTAAAAATTGCATTACAGAAGAATGTTTGGTTACAAAAAAACAGAAATCAATTATTGTGCAAGTATATCATATATCAGATTTCAAAACTGTTTCCTTGTCCCGATTCACAATGGTAAGACTATAATAATGGTTTAGAATTGGATTTGTTTTCATTGAATAAAAACATCAGTAGAAGACTAAATCTACTCAATCTACTATCTACTCAAAAGACAATTTATGGACAATCGCCTTTTTTTAAGTAATGTCCTTTCTTTTTGGAGTTTGTGAATTGTGCCCTTGTTAATGAAAATTGCTCTGATAAAATTATTGACTTTAATCACAGGTATGCCAGTATGCCTCAAACCATCATATTCACTGTGAGTGCTGAGCGGAAGCACATCTCATGTAATTACAAAAACAGTGTTCCCCAGTGAGTAAACTGCAATTGTACGCCTTACGGGCCAAACCTTCTGTGCTGCATCTTTAACTCTTAAGATTATATTTTCAAATAAAATTATTATATTTAAATGTTAAAGGGGTCATGACATGAGAAACCAAATTTGCCTTGATCTTTTGGTATATAAGAGATCTATGTACTATTAAAACTTCCTGCAAGTTTCATAGCTTAAGACATCCTCCCCATTATAAACGAAGCATTTATTTAATCAAGCTCTAAATACAGCTCATTCTGGATCCTTTGTATGAAGTGACGTCACGGTACGAAGGACGTACCAGTCGTTTGCACAGCCTCCAGCGCAGGCCAACTACAGGCTGTTTTATGCTTCTGCGTCGAATCGACGGCGTACCCCCGCAGACCCCTCTGCGTCACCGCGAACCCCTCTCAGACCCCTACGCCGTAGCTCGACGTGCACCTCCAAAAAATTGTAACTACGCATCGAGACGACGCAGACCGCAAGGGCTGTGATTGGTCAGATTCAACGCGATGCAACGCATCCTGACGCAGAATCATAAAACGGCCACTACGCCGCGGAGTTGACGCAGAAGCATAATGAGGCCTTAAGCCTCATTTCGCATCATCGCATCGTTGTCGTGCAGCGAGTGTTAGTTTAGAAGATGACTGCGATGCCACGAAGATGTGCTGGTCCTGGCTGTGGACAAACAACATGTTTGAATACGCTGCCGAATGATCCAGACGTCAGGGAAAGCAGTTGGATGCAGTTTATTTGATAAAAAATAACTCGCCAAAGCTTTATTTGATCGGTGAGTGATGTAGATGAGTGTGACAGGGCGAATGTTACTGATGAACGAGCAGAGAGAGAGAGAGAGAGAGAGAGAGAGAGAGAGCCCCTTCAAACTGTCTTGCTCTCTCTCTCCCTCCCTCGCGCATATGAATCAAAATCAATTGAGAATTTACATGATGATAAAAGATCGGAAGACCGAAGTTTCACATGGTGGAGTATTGTGTAGCCTACTTGTGATACAAAATGATTAACGTTAATAATTTATGCATAAGCAGCACTGACGTTAGCCAATCATACAGTGGGCGTTAACACTGAACTCTTAAAGGGGAAACACCCCCAAAACAGACAGTTTGAATCAGAGGTGAGAAACAGGGTGGCAAAAGGTCATAAATCACTACATTTTTTAAGTTTTTTTGTACAAAAAACTATAGTAATACTATAATTGCACCTAAGGGAACATAATAAAACAAAAAACAAAAAAACATGTCATGATCCCTTTAAAAATGTTTAATTAAAGTTAAAATTCAAAAATACATATAAATTAGATTTATCATTGAATGGATGAAATAGGATGAATAAAATCAGGTAGTTCGGCATAACATTTTAAAAATATCTCTTAGAAAAAAGTACAGCCTTTGTTTGTTAAAATATTATAAATACTTGAGGACTAAAAAAACAAACAAACAAACACATAAATAAATAAAAACAACAACAACAACAACAACAAAAAACATATAGAGTGATTAAAATGTTCAGGAACAAATTAACAAAAAAAAATTATGACTGTCAATAAACTTAAAAAAATATATTTAAAACATTTTTGAAAATAATGATTAGGGTGTGTGCACTCACATGTATTTAATATGTGATTAAATGCTTTTTCATTGATGGTGTCATTATGGTTTCACACATACATTTCACACGTTTTTTACATTTTCAAATGGTGCTTGAGCATGAAAAAGTTCTGCAAAGTTATAAAGCACAAAGTTACTCCAAAGAAAGTTACTGTTTCTGAACTCCCTGAAACGGCTCGATTGTAGTCTTGAGGCGAGGCCTGGTTGAGTTGCATTAGTATTGTGATGAAACTCGCGGTTATGCTAAGTGGCATGGCATTTGACCAAGAAGTTGACCAATCACAACACACTGGTCCAGCCGACCAATCAGAGCACATTGAGCTTTTCGCATAAAGGCTTCATAGACACCAGGGCCCGGTTCCCCGATAACGCTCACTCTTAGCGCGCTAAGAAGACTCAAAAAGATATATATGTATAGGTTGTATAGTATAGAATGACGGGTGGTTGGGCAGATATTGTGTTTTGCGGTAGGTGGTATGCCATACGGAACCGTTGCCACTGTAACTGCTTTAACGCACCAGTGGGGCTCGACAGCCTTAGTCAATCGGGTTGGCGCGTATGGTTGGGTTGCGGAGAGATTGTGAGATTGTGGTTAGGTCTCAGCAGCAGGAGGGATGTAGAGGTCAGTAAGCTGGGCTGAGTTGAGTGGGGGACGGAGGGGGGTGACTCTGGGACGCCAGAGTCACTGTCGAGCCCTCTTGAGGTGTCGTGGGCTAGTCGACGAAACACTGAGGACGGAAGGTGCCCACTTGAAGACCCTAGAGATGTCCCCTACTCGGCTCAATCCAGACAGTTGTCGTGCTGGTCCACTAGGGAGACCACACTGTAGTTGCAGCCGTCGTGTGTGCTGACGCGCCAAGTACACTGCAGCCGTTAACGCCGGACAGAAGGGGAGTCACACCCTCATATGGAAAGAAGCGTAAATGGATGGAGAAGCATAGTTTACTGTAAAGCTACGTCTTAGTGTTGCTTATCTTGGCGAAAGCCGAGTACAAATCAGCATGAAGTTTTAACATCTACTCTCGTGTAATGGAAATCATTTTTATCTTACCGTAGTTGTTTATGTTCCTAAGGGTGTTCATCGAAGTGTCCCTTAGGAAGCTTCTTAACACGCTCCTCTTACGTTCGACGTTACAAAGGCGCTGTCCCAAGTGAAGGTGCTGAATTAGTTGGCATCGATTGCTCAGGAATTGATTTTGCACTTCACGCGAAGGTGCATTACGGCGTTAAGAAAGACAACACGTTCTATGCAAATGAAACATTCCTCAAATTATTCCAGTAATATCTATTTTAACAGTTTAAGTTTTCAGTAAAATATAGACTATGAATTAAATTATCAAATTGTGATATGTCAAAATGTTTGAGATGACCGATCAAAGCAGGATTTATGTTCACAGAAGCGCGAGCCGTGCGCGAATCCCAATGCTAAGCTTCACGAGATAAGATGCAAGTGGCTAAACTAAACAGCTGTTTTACGATAGAAGTTTTAAACGACCGACATAAATAATCAGTTTGCAAAGACTGTATCAATCAAAGCTCAGCTTCGGGAAGGGGATATTTACAGGTAAAGATAAAGAGACTGGATGGAGATGGAGATGAGAGAGGAGAGCAGGAAAAGCAATAGCCTATTGCATACTGTGCCCACAATGAGAATAACTACGTATATTGCAATGGATTCCTATTTAACACAGATATACATAGCCTAAGTTCTTTGACAATGACAGCGGAAAAATAATATGCCCCCGAGCAAGATCACTTTTGGGACTTCTTTATTTATAAAACCCTGTGTACGGCTTTTGCACTGAATAGAAAATTATATTTTTGAAAAATACAATGAATTACAATGCTGTACAGAAGAGTGCACTATTGCAGAATTATATACTGAGGTTTTAATTACATTATTTTAATATAGACAGTCGGGAACTAAAGTGGGCCGGTCTAAGGCATGAAACTCCAGGGCTGAAAATGAGTCCCACTCCGGCCCTGAAACCTCTCACTCAAAGTGCAAACCTACACACCAAATCCACAAAACCATAAGCTATTTCTCAGCCTTTGACTCAGTTTTCAATTGCATAAAACACTTTTTCAAAACACTACATACAATTCTCTACCTAAAACACAAAAATCTAGCAGGAATTTACTTGCTTTCCTTTTCCAAACACAACCAATCGAAATGCTACACTTATTCACCAGGTCACACACACACTCCTCATATGTGCAAACACTAATTGCTTTACTGATCACTAACCAATCACTGCTTTACTGTAGTATAAGCCTATAATAGGTCAAAGGTCAGATTGCCTGTTTTGAACAATGGATGCCAACAATGGACAGAGACCCCCCACACTCAATTGTGTTCTTTTCTGTATTCTAAAGAATATACTTTTGGTTTACATTTGTTTATGGTTTTGTTGTATGCTACTGTATACAACAGTAATGTTTGGCCTAATAAAGATTTTCTGTTTCTACATTGCATTGGTGATTACAGTGTACTTGTTACCCCTCTCAGAAGATTACTTTCACTGTAGAACATTGTATTGAAATGTAGATATAAGTGTAAGAATGACCAAAGAGTTTTTGATTTAGAAAAACAATGTTTACAAGGTATATCCAAAAATGCACTATTATGAAATAAATGTTTGCCATTTGATGCAAATGCTTCATTCTGACATTTTTGAAGGAGATGTGAGGCATTTTGCATTTTGTGTGTGAAGTTTTGGGAATTGTGTGTAGAGTTTTGAAAAAATGTGACATAGTTGGTCAGTTACTAGACACCACCATGGTTACCCATTTATAGATCTTAGCCATTTAGAGCCAAATTGTTTGCCAGATTTTAATTAGCCTATCAAAAGTGATTGCCAATTTAAACGCTTTAATGACATTACGAAATAGCCTAGGCTAATTACCACCATATTAGTTCTGATCCCAAATAAATGTATCCATTGCGAACATATTTTATTATTAGTCTTAAACTGTCCATAAAATATAAAATCATTGTTGAGACACAACATTGTCAACATACCATAGTTTGACTTGTACTGTGCTGCGCTGATGTCTAAAGACTGCTGCACAGTGGCGGCGACTAGCGTCTTGAACTCAAACAACGCTAAGAGAGAGCTTACGAATGGTCCAGACCAACCTTACGAAAGTGTGACTTACAGAATATATACTTAGCGTACGAACATGTCGGGAATCGTGCCATAAGGTTAAGAGAGAGGTTAAGGAATAGGTTAAGAACTACTTAGTGATAAGAAGTTTTGGGGAACCGGGCCCAGATCTAAAATGAGAGCTGCTGACAGAGTAATGAATAGAGTGTGAATAGAGGTGCTGCAACAATGTAAAATATGTGAACATTCAGGCATAAAAATATATTCTAGTAGACCCCACAAATAAAAAAATCAAGATTTTTTAAAAGGGCATAATAGATCCAGATAGGTTAGGTTCAGACTTTTGGTTCAGACTCAATAGGTTGAGACTTTTATTGATTATAATAATATATTATTATTATAATAATACACATTTATAAATATCTCTCAAATAAAATATTTCCACTTGCATTGAGAATCTATACAACGACACGGATTGCAGTCGATCAGAATTCCTTTAGTGCAGTATGCAGTTTTAAAAATAACCCCAGAGAGAAAAATCGAGTAGTGTGTGGAGAAGCGAGTTTAGACAAAGTCCTTGACATGAAAGCTGCAAGCCCCAGTGACAGAGACTGAGCTAAGCAGGCTTGTCAAGGAAAGGTGGCACGGAGCCCTTACCGTGAATGCATAACTCGACTGTTCTTCATGGTCCACGGGCCTCAGCAGTGTCAGGTAGCGTGCCATCCCACTGGGCGTCACTGCAAAGATTCTGTTGTAGTTGTCCAGAGAGATGCGCACCAAAGGATCTTTCGTCTGCAGTGGAAATAAATCACCGTAAACACCCGTGTCAGAAGGCAGAGACATCAGAAGATAGAGCATGCTGGGAATATGGATACACAAATTGCTATGAATGGGCAAAACACTCCTAGACCTAGTGCATTAGAGAAACACACTGTAAGGAGAACTCAAGAAAACAAGTCATAAGAAAGATAAACTACTCAAAACCTTCTGAAAGAAAGTGCAAGAGCCAGAAGCACTGACTTGTGAAGTTAAAGGCACTGATATCTGCTATATCAAAGTAAATTAAGGAACATAAATATCTAAAGAGTTTATACAAGAGCAACAACATTTCATTTTCAAGACTCAGGGACCAGCTGAAAAAGCACTTTCATGCTAACAAAATTAGTTAAATTTCGCACTGAGGAAAAACATAATATCATGTATGAGCTAACTAATGTTTTATTCAAATATTTGCTTTAACAAAGATACTTAGAAAAATTTAGTGTAATCACATTAAGAATTTCCCATCTGTATATGAATGCTGATATTTCACATGGTGCTCTCTCTACCATTATCTAAAAGAGCAGATTGCGGTTTATACCTGCTCAAATTCCTGCCGGACCCTAGAATGCCTGCAGTACTACAATCTATGTAGACTATTAAATCAGCCATTATGCCCTTGCAGTACATACATTTTTCATGGCACACTGTGCATTATGTGATCTGAGTGCAGATACTGTTGCAGACCTCTTAAAAAGTGCACAAATGACACAAATATTTGCCTGTGAGGTTTAATTGAAAAATATAGTGCAAATATAAGTGTCTGTGAAATCCCGGCTTAAGTCGCAGAATATTATTATGAGATAAAGAGCATCAAATCAGTCAAACTAATGAAAATAGGTAGTGTGATTATTGCTGTGAATGGTAGATTACACAGAGGGATTCGAGAAACAGTACTCACATTTTAATTTATAACAATAAATACTGGAAAAAAGTTTACTGCGCAAACTAATAGTGTAGATAATCTCCTGATCAAAAGACATGTGAATAAGAAGCAGCTGAAGCAAGCGATAGCATGTAAGCAGGTGCATGTGCAAAATAACGTGATCATCAACAACATATAAATCAAAATTGTGTAATGTTACTGAATAAAATGTCGACCCAGGATGAGTTGTAGTACTGTGAAGCTTTGGGGGCGTTGATGGACTCGATCTACTGAATCTATGTTCTGATCATCCTTTCTCATCTTTTTGCTTAAAATGTTGCTTTTTAAATTAAAATCACCCACACTCAAGTGTTGATAAAAAAAAGAAAAAAAAAAGAATGCATTAAGCTAGAATAAATCGTTTTTTTTTATTCTTTTAAAGCACAGGGTCTGTTCTTTCTTTTGATATATTGCATGTTCAGATATTCATACAACAAAATATTCTGGTTGCCATGGAAATGTTGTGTAAATGATTAAAAATGCTGGCGGGGAAAGAGTTAAGCACTTGAGGCATTTATCTGTTTTTGAATGGATTTTCTTTTTTAAAGGAAACATGGTGCATTGACAAATTGAGTAAACATTTTCACATTCTTTTTCAGGTCCATTACAGCTTTGACTTTGCTCAACAGCTGCATTATCCCCATGACCCCATGCAGCCAGGACCGATCTTCTTCAAGACAAGTGTGCTGTGCTCGCCGTTGTAAAAGAAGGGCTTCCACAGATGGTGATCTTTCTTCTAGATGAGACAAACCGTCACTGGCAAAGGGGACCAACTGTGTGATCAGTCTCCTGGACTACTTTTTTGATAACTATGCTGTGAAGGAGAACCACTTGCACTTACATGCAGACAACTGCTCAGGTCAGAATAAAAACAATGCACTAGTTCAATACCTTCTGTGGCGGGTTATAACAGTCAAGCATCAGAGGATCGCTCTTTCATTCATGGTAGCTGGCACACAAAGTTAGCTCGTGACTCTATGTTTTGCCTGTTCAAGTGTAATTACAGGAATTCAACGGTGGAATGCTTTGTTCATATTGAGAATGTTGTGTGCAAGGCTTCTCCAAGTGGTGCGCTGTTATTGTCCCCATGTATGGCTGGAATTCCTACCGGTTCCTAACGGTTTTTCAGAAAGGGTCCATACAGTCAGAGTCAGTCAAACTGTGAGAAACCTGCCACTCTGGTACCAGAAGGACTTAGCAACGAGAGGAAAATGTACCTCTTCAATGAGATTTGGGAATTTGTGGCAGAGAGATATAGAGATAGTGTATGCCCTAATCCAACAATGCAGAACAAGGTTACAACTGATGAAAATAAAAATGTTGTCCATGCAGAGGCGCTGACCCCTGCTTCACCCAATGGTGTTGGAAGACCAAAAAAGACCCCAAGTGGTCTTGCCAAAAGAATTAAACTTTCTTAGAACATTGACTGTGTAGCTTCTTATCTGTTTATGTACATACTCTCATGACAATCACTTAGCTGTGTGCAAGTATTATATTTCTGACCTTTTTAATACAAAATTGACATGCTTTTTTAAATAGAATCCCTGAGATTATCAGGGATTGGGAAAATATTTTGCATCTTTTGTTGCATCAAATAGCCCAGAAAGAGATGGGATTTACTATATTGCATGAAATATTTAACATTGTAAAAAAATTAAAAATAATAATAATAAAAAAAAAATATATATATATATATATATATATATATATATATATTACTGTGCATTTACATTCTTTAATCTAACAAGTTAGAATTTTGGCTTTGGGCAGTGAAAAAAATTTTCATTAAGTTTTCTATGTTAAAATATTTTCTCCTATCCCATTGGAATGTGCAGAAATGATTAATAGGCTGATTCCTGCGTAATACTGTGTTCAAACATTGCTCAGTTTGTTTATCCTGAACAGCCTGTTAACTGTGCAAAAGTTTGGAGAAGGACTATCTGACCAATACAAGATAGTTTTCGGGAAATATTATATACATATATATATATAAATGTAAAAATCTTATTATTATTATTATTGCATTTACATTTAGTGGCACAAAAATCACACACTTCATAATTAACACTGATGTGGTTTGCAATTTCTCCTTATGTTCTAGATTTTTCAGCTGAATGCAGTCCTCCAAATACCAAATTATTAATGAGATACATTAGATTGACTGCCAGTCAGCCCAAAAATTTAAATCTAAATAAAAATCAATAAACAAGACGCACGGCAGTAATCATGCAGAGCATTAAGCAAATTGAATAATACAAAAAGACAGCACAGCAAAAATGAGAAAGAGAGAGAAAGCAAACAAGGGCTTTTTCACTTCTCACATCTCACAGTAATTCCATTAATACCTACAGGCACCTCACTGGGATTCAGCTTTAGATGGGAGACAAAACATATGCTTGACATTAGAGTGTTTTCCATCTATAAGACTTATGTGATTAAAGGGATAGTTCACCTATAAATGAAAATTCTGTCGTTGTTTATTCACCCTCATGTCATTCCAAAACTTTATTTCTTCCATGGAACACAGAAGAACATATTTTACAAAATGTCCAGACTTCTACTTTCCATACACCATAAAGATCACGATACTGCACGCGAAATCGAAGAACGAACTGGAGTGACATCATTTCGAACAAAAGTCCATTTCGGGAGTTCAACACAGACTACTAAAGCAAAATTTCCAGAAAAGTAAACATGATTGGTCAATGGGGATTACATAAAACAGGTGTGGCTCTGAGGCTCCGCCTTCTTTGATGTGGAAATCTTCTCCAATTTATTTATTTTTCTTCTCTGATGCGAGTAAAACCATGAACACACTGCACAGCTGCTTTACAGTAGAAACTGTAAGTTGTAATTCTAATAAACTGTGACACTGACACTGTTTTTTCATGTTTAATACTGTAAAGCTGCTTGCAAGTGACTTGACTTATGAGAGTAGAAGCAGGGAAAAGAGCAACATGAACATACTTCAAAATATATTATTTTGCATTCAGCTGATTTATTAGGACATGAGAGTGAGTAAATTATTGTTTTATTGTTGTGTCAACTGTCCCTTTAAGTTAGATATTTGTCAGAATTTGCTATGTTCTAAATACTTTGCCTTTCTATAAAGCAGGGATAATTGCAAAGAGAGAACATTAGCGCACTAAGCGCCACCCCAATAACTCTCTAAGTGCGAGCCTCCGAGACCGTATCACTGATGCTGTTTTCAATTTTAATTTGCTTTTCTAAATGCTCTATAGAGCAGGAGCTTTGGTTAACATCAGAGGAACATTTCTATACACACACATCCCTCAGGACACGTGAAAATGATTGCCGTCTGAGCGGAAGCACAGAAAAAGAGAGAGTCCTCACCTCCTCGATGTCGTTATCCAGGGCGATAATGGCGAGGGGGGTGGAGAGATTGGCACTGCTCGAGATAGTTGTGCCCAGCGGAGCAGATTCCGAGATGAATCCATGATAAGTGGCCACCTGGAAGTACGGCGCCTGATTGTTCTCATCAAGCACCTCAATGTGGAGATTGGCAAACGCTGGGAGAGGGTGTCCATTATCCTGCTCCGCCTAGAGAAAAGAATGCCATGAGTTGAGAGATCCTGACCTTAAGATGGAATACTGTGGTGTGAAACCACTGCTTTTTTGGATTACTGCATGCAGCATATATAAGAATTGCAATTTGATATGCCTCTATGGGCATACGAGGGCTTAACACTATCTACAGACTTGCCCCGCTAAATTGAATAAAGACCATGGCTGATTAATTCAGGTCATTCTCAAACTTAATTCTCTCTGAGCCTGGCATACACCCAAGTGCTCTGGGCATTTGGAAATGTAGTGTAATAACTATTGCTCAAATTCCTACCTCACCATCAGCACCTATATAAAACTAACATCAAATTTTAATGTCTGAATATCCTGAACAGAAGTCCTGTATTACTAGGTCATGCAGTGATTTTGAAGTTTCAAAAATGCATGGTTTACGGTCTCCATGTAGATATAAAGAAATGTTTTGTACTGTTAAAATTACACAGTTTGGGCCCTATTTTAACAATCTATGTGCATGGTCTAAAGTGCACTTAGGGCGTGTCCAATTCCACTTTTGCTAGTTTAATGACGGGAAAAATGGTCGGCACGCCCGGCGCATGCTCTAAAAGAATTATCCCTATTCTCTAAATGAGTAAAGGGTGTGTTTTGGGCATAACAGGCAATAAACCAATTTGAGTCTCATCTCCCAATCCCTTTAAAAGCCAGTTATGCTCGCGCCATGGCGGATTCGCTATTTACATGGTGGAATTTGCAAGCGGAAAAACTGAACGCTTCTGTAGCGGCGAATTGGATCTGCTCATGCGCGAGGTTAAAGTGCGCAAGCAGACCATCTACGGGACAAAGTACACACGTGTTGTGGACCCGCCTATAGGCGCACATTACTAACGCACTTTTTAAATAAAAATAAAAAATACTGCGCCATTGACTTTAGACCAGGCTTTTGTCGGTCTATTTCAGTTGCCTCAAACTCAAAATAGCAACGCACCAACGATGTACCTGAACACACCTCGTTTTCAAACCAGCAAACCCATGGGCGCATAAATGGGCGCAAATGCATTTGCTATTTAAACAACTTTGACATGAAAATTATAAATGCGTCGGGCTGAAACTAGCAAAAAACACACACCTGGCTCATCTACTCAATTTATCTCAACAGTATAGTATTATAGAAAAGTCGTTGAGTTGTAGGTGTAGACTGCCTTATTTAAGCATAACTACAGATTCTCAGAACTCAGTCCTGTTGTAATATGTGGGTGTGGGTTAGGGACCGGGCTTAGGGTTTATCACCACCCCCACATTAAAATAGAGCAATAACCCACTGAGTTGCAGCACCTATTTCTAGACAGCTACAATTTAGGCTGAAGGGCAAGTTCAGAGAGGCTTATAAAGGTAGTGAGGACAGACAGAATCAAATTATTAAAAAAATTAAATATGAATGAAAATACAGCATCAAGTGTGATAAACACATAATTCATCAGAATATGAAGTTTATTGCATCAGCTTGATTACCTCTCATGGTTCCTCGAATTGAAACCTCGCAGGCATTTTTAGTTTGGGATGCATGAAAATGTGGAATGAAATGATGTATAATATTTTGGTGGTGTGATGTATACTGGCTTACAGCAAGACATTATTAAAAAGATAATTAAAGCAACAGAAAGAGATTATATTTCTGTCAATAAAGCTAGTCTCACTCTAGTGAATCAGCTGATGGTTCACCCACAGACTGTTGACTGACATTCTGATTCATACTGAACAAAAATGTTACTGAAGCATTTGAGTTTTATCTAATGCAATAACATTCATACATTTTTAAGTGTGGCTTAAGAGTTCAAATATTTTTGGGAGCCACTGTATATCTGATATATTACAGAATCCAACTGACAGATATGTGAAAACCGATGGATTCTCGGAATCTTGTAGGGTACGGACTACGTGATTGGATTTTGAGGGGGCTCAGCCTTGCTGCTTTTGCTTTGAAACTGAGATCTTGACTGGCAGGTTGACATGCTGTTGTCACAATAGGACTGATTTTATCTGTGTGGTGCTAGAACTGAAATTCCCTAAGGAAAAACTAAGAGTTACTCTGTTGCTGATCTTACACTGATTTGCAGAGCAAAAACTACTGTACCTGGCAGTCTGTGATACTTTGTGAAGTATGATAACAGTACATTCATGAATATATCCAACCCAGCTAACATTTCAGTTTGGTTGTGGGAATATTAAAAAGCACATAATAGAGAATACTCATTCCTCTAATCATCTGTGAAGTGGAGCAAGACCACCAGTTATTGTTTCGGACTTTCATCCAAAGATGCCTTGTTTCAATCTGAATTAATTAATTCCGATCGAAACAACATGTATGTTGTAAACGTAGCTACTGTTCACGCTTCTCTTTTTTATTCACTGAAAGCAGACAGTGGCCAGATCAAGCTCCAAAAGGTGCTAAAAGGACCACAAAGACATACAAGAGCCATGAAAATACTTCATATGACTATTGCACTACTGTATATTCCACAACATCTGCAATTGTACAGTAGCTCTATGTGATGAACAGACCAATAGGAACTGTAAATCTAAAAATCTTGGCACATAAGGTTCGAGCTCCTTTTGTTTTCCACAGCAGAAAGCATATGGGTTTGACATGACATGAGAGTGAGTAAATATTGTTAGGATTATTAAAGTAGTCAATTAGCCTTGAATCTATTCACTCTCATTAACCATTGCGGCATTGCTGTATGCAGCTAGTTTTGAGATACATTTGCTGATGTTTTACATTAAATTTCACTGATTTTCAAGGCAGTCATTTATTTGCTTGCTCACTCACTCACTGACTCACTCACGCACGCACTCACTCACTCACGCACACACTCACTCACTCACTCACTCACTCACTCACTCACTCACTGACTCGCTGACTCACTGACTCACTCACTCATTGACTCACTCACTCACTGACTCACTCACTCACTCACTCACTGACTGACTCACTGACTCACTCACTCACTCACTCACTCACTGACTTAATGACTGACTGACTGACTGACTGACTGACTGACTGACTGACTGACTGACTGACTGACTGAATGACTGACTGAATGACTGACTGACTGACTGACTGACTGACTGACTGAATGACTGACTGAATGATTACTCACCACTCACTCACTCACTCACTCGCTCACTCACTCAATCACTGACTCACTCATTGACTCACTCACTCACTCACTCACTCACTCACTCACTCATTAACTCACTCACTCACTTATTCACTCACTGACTCACTTACTGATTCACTCACTCACTCACTCACTCACTGACTTAAAGGAGAACTCCGGTCAATTTTAACATTGAGCTAATTTTTTTGTAAATTTGGAGTGCTGTCAGTACAGAGAACAACGACAAAAATCTTTGTTGCCTACACTGTGTTATCCTCTTTTTAAAATTTGCACTCTTTTTTAAATTTGCACCCTGTTGACTTAAATGGGGCAAGTTTTAAACCTGCTTTTAGCCTCTTAACATCCTTGATGTGGGTGCTGTGTGGTGTTCTGAGAATATCAGCTCAAATGGATAGTAACTCCACTGTTGCTTAGTTACCAATGATCGCGCGCGCGAACTCGACAAATGTTTGACATTTAATTTAACTTGCTTCACTACTTATTTACTTGCTTGCTTACATTAATGAACCTTTTGTTTTCAAAGTTGTCATTATTACCTTGATTACCAAGTCGAAATGCTGGTACTGTTCCCTTTTGATGGGTTTCAGGAGCTGGAGCTCAGCTGTGGTCCGATTCAAGGAGAAATACTCTGCATATGGCACCGGTTTCCCTACAAAAACAGAAGAATGGGCGTGAAATGGAGGGATGCATAAGATTAATGACTTGTATTGAAGTGTTTGCCATTGAACATAATAACTCTCCATGATTTAGAAACATAGTGTATTCATTTTCATAGCCATACTTCATACAGAAAGGCAGAATAAAATCATTAATGCACTTCCTCTATAAATAGCCACACCAAATATTGAGTGCTTTGTTGATAGTTAAAAGCATGAGGCTGCTGTCAGATTGAGCCGGCACAGCTGTGGCCTACAATATGTTCTGACATATCCCTGACTGGAGGTCTAACCATTCCGGCAGTGCACTTTAGTTCCTCGGCTCAGGTCGCGAACAGCGTGGTTTCCAGAGCCCGCTGCTCCGCTTCCAGGTTTCATCTCAAAGCACAGTTGGTGGGCGCACCTTGCCTGCAGCATAAATGTATTTGACTCCCGCTGAATTTCTGACCTGCCACTCTGTTCTGCCTTTCCATGGAAAACCACTGTTTCCTCCACGGTGAGGACTTATATGCCGGTAGCAACTCGATATAGAGTACAGAGAGCCTGACGGAGACCTACCGATGAGAATGGAGTACAGGATTCCAGGGCGTTCTGATGGAGGCTGGATGTTTCTGTCTTGATCCACAGCTTGAATGGGAGGAGTCACATTTACAGGGTTAACTCGGCTCTGGAAAAGAGACATGGAGAAGATTATTGCCCTAGTGAAAAATAAATATACTAAAATGTATTTGAAATACATTTATTTTATGCTAAGTATACTACAAATACATTTACATATCTGTGTATGTAATATAAATACCCTGAAAATTACTTTTAGTGTATTAAATTGGTATACTTTAATTAGTATTACTTTAAGTTAAATTGCCTTGCCTAATTTTGTACTTAATTCAAAATGTAGTTACCGGAAATAGTGCTGAGGTTCAACTAAAGATATACTTAAGTATGTTTGATTATGCTAAATTACAATATTTATTACATATTAATTAAATAATATTGTAATTACAATATTAATTTCAGTAAGTCTCAAGCGATACGCCAGTAAATATGTTAATGGTTGTGTACTATACTTATTATGAAATACATTTATTTTACAGTTTTTTACAAATGCTAACATCCTGTTGCCCAATTTGTAGTCACATTTGCAAAACTCTAAACACAATTAGCACAACATCTGTATTTTGTAAACATACCATTAACACAATGTGTTTTTATG
Source organism: Semotilus atromaculatus (assembly GCA_031834385.1). Lineage (NCBI taxonomy): Eukaryota > Metazoa > Chordata > Actinopteri > Cypriniformes > Leuciscidae > Semotilus > Semotilus atromaculatus. The sequence continues at coordinate 6,290,368 of JAULUF010000014.1, forward strand.
TTGTTTTCACACAATATGCAGTCAGTTAACACATTTCTAAAATGCTCAAATTTTCTTTTCACACAAGCTTACCCAATACCAAAATCATGGATAATTCTGGTCTTATTTACAAATGCTTAAACACAGCATGACAGAAATGAAGAGTCAATGTTCCAAACCCTAAATATAGTATAAAGCCTTTACTTCTACAACAACATCAGCTCAAAAGTACTGATATATTTGTATTATTATTTTTTTTTTGTTGCATTTTTAGGTAACAGATCACTGAAATATTGATAGCTGAATCCAATCTCAGTCAGAAGCATAGTCAGGTGATGAAGTTGCTTGGACATACACAGGGACTCTTGTATTGTTTTTGTTCAATGTGGATGCCGAAGAACACAGAAAAGCAGCGAGAGACAAAATAATGTCTGGACAAAGGAAAGCAATAGTTGAAGGAGAGGACTAGTTGGGTCAAGACAATGGAGAAGAAGAGTTAGGGGAGAGGAGGAATAATGTGTGGTGTACTTTGCATCTTTATGTTTTCCTGAAAGGTTATTTCTGCCATGAAATAGAAAAGGCAATTGTGACTTTATATCTCACAATTCTGAGAGATGGAAAAAAGTCTAATTTGTGAGATAATAATTCACAATTATCTTTTATCCTTTTTCATTCTATAGCAGAAAAAAGCTTCCATTGGCCATGCATGTTGGATGTGTAGTCAATCAATGGCAGCAATTTGTATTGAAATATTTTAATTTCAATAAAAGCTTCATGTAAAGCTACAGTGATTCCAAAACCACTGTTTCATATACACAGAATATATGGCCTGCGTAGAGCACTCACTAAGGGAACACCATCCCACCCTCTATGTGGGATCACCATCAACCATGGGGTGTTGATGAAACACTCTATCTGGAGGTGCCCAGATAGAGATTTCAAATTAAATTCCTTATAGAGGGCCCATTTGACCAGTGGCTGCCCTGAGCAATTCTGTTACTTTCAATTTTTTTCTACTGTACATTCGTAATACTTTCACATTTAGAATTGTGAAATTGCCAAGAACGTTGCCCAGAATGCATACATCCAAAAATGTAGATTGGCTTACAGTAAAAAGAAACTGAATTACACAAAAAAATAAAAATAATACAAAAATGTTTCACCTTGTCTGCATGACCTGAAACATGACAAGTAATGAAGTTTTCATAATGCCATCATCGTTAGTATTTTGACAGTCATTGTGCTATGATTAACTATATGTTCATGTTGGATAGAAAACTCGGTTTCAACTCGGTCTCGGTTACTAATGTAACCCTCGTTCCCTGAAGGAGGGAACGGGAGACATAACGTTGACGTGACGACGTAATTGGGATCGCCTTGAGAGACCAATCTACTTTGAGAGTATTAAAATGAGCCAATGCATCACCTGCTCTGCTTGCAGCGCGAGCACATAACGGGCAGCAGGTGCATCCCATATTGTTTTACGCTGAGGAGCCGAGACTTGTTCGGCCGTACAGCGATGGTCAGCAAGCGTGGCGACAGGGCGTTACGTCTCCCGTTCCCTCCTTCAGGGAACGAGGGTTACATTAGTAACCGAGACATTCCCTTTCAGTTGCTCACGTTCAACGTAACGTCGACTTGACAACGTAATTGGAATCCCATGGAAAACACCACGGTTTCTGCCACATCCAGCGCCCTACGCAAGACTCTCAGACTCCCAACTGGCTGGGGCGGAAGGCCTGCGTAGAGGGAGTTCAAACTGCTGTTCCATTATAACCCGCACAGTGGAACTCTTGGAAAACACTGGGAAAGCGTCCCCATCCAGGGGAGAGGGATGCTGCGGAGCCACATTCTGCCTGAAGGGAGGTACCATGTGGAGAATACATATATGGACTGGCCGGTAGTGGCAGTGCATCATTTGGAATGTCACTGGGGTGGCTCCAGCCTGAGAAGGGGGAGACGTATGCACGTATCCACTCCAAGTGGAGGGGAGTGACGAAGCAAGCCAACACAAGAGCGGGAACTTCACACAACACAGGAAGAAACCGACTCAACACGTAGGCTATAAAACCTAGAGAACGTGTTAGGTGTCACCCAGCCCGCAGCTCTACAGATGTCTGTCAGCGAGGCGCCGTGTGCCAGCGCCCAAGAAGAAGCGACACCCCGAGTGGAGTGGGCTCTCAACCCGGGGCTTTGTAAGCCAAGGCGATGGCATCCACTATCCAGAGGCCCATCCTCTGCTTGGAGACAGCCTTTCCCTTCTGCTGGCCTCCGTAAGAGACGAAGAGCTGGTCTGAGGTCCTGATGCTTTGCGTTCTGTCCACGTACAAGCGCAGAGCGCGGACGGGACAGAGAAAAGCCAGGGCTGGGTCTGCCTCCTCCAAGGCAGCGCTTGCAGCAGGTTCACCACCTGGTCCCGGAAGGGAGTGGTAGGAACCTTGTGCACGTATCTGGGTCGGGGTCTCAGGATCATGTGAGAGTTAGCCGGGCCGAATTCAAGGCACGATTCATCGACCGAAAATGCATGCAGGTCCCCTACCCTCTTGATGGAGGCCATTGCAACCAGGAGTTCTGTTTTACAGGACAACATTTTTAACTCCGCTGGCTGCAAAGGCTCAAGAGGTGGTCTCTGAAGTGCCGAAAGGACCAGAGACAAATCCCAAAAGGGTACAGAGAGTAGGCGAGGAGGATTCAGTCTCCTCGCCCCCCTTAGGAACCTGACGACCAGGTCGTGTTTTCCCAGTGACTTACCTTCAACTGCATCGTGATATGCAGCTCCTCATACGAAGAACAGCAGTCAACGAACAGGTTCCACTTCAACGCATAGAGGCACCTTGTAGAGGGGGCTCAAGCGGAAGTGATGGTGTCAACTACCTCTTGGGGTAGGTCACCTAGAACCTCCGTGTCACGTTCAGGGACCAGACATGGAATTTCCAGAGGTCTGGATGTGGGTGCCATAGGGTGCCCCGTCTCTGAGAGAGCAGGTCCTCTCTCAGAGGAATGGGCCAGGGAGGGGCTGTCGCGAGGAGCACCAGTTCCGGGAACCAGGTCCGGTTGGGCCAATTGGGCGCAACTAACAAGACCTGCTCCTCGTCCTCCCTTACCTTGCACAAGGTCTGTGAAAGAAGGCTCACTGGGGGAAGCGCATACTTGTGTAGGCTCGGGGGCCAGCTGTGTGCCAGAGCATCCGTGCCGAGGGTCCCCTTGGTCAGGGAATTTAACATTTGGCAGTGAGACGTGTCCGGGGCGGCAAACAGATCTACCTGTGCGGTCCCGAAACGCCTGAAAATCAGCTGGACCACCTGCTGTCGTGAGAGCTCATTGAGAGGGACATCATCTGGCAGAGGGCCAGCCCTTTGACTTTAAACATAGTCAGTCACCAGGCGCAGCTCAACCCCGACTCCGAACTACCCTCATGCATTATGACTATTTGGTAACATGCTGGCCATGAAGAGGCGGTCTGCAGTGGCACCGCCGCCTCACCATTGAGGGTAGTGAGAGAGGAAAAACTTTCTGCAGCTTTTGGCACGTTTGGTATGCCATATTGGCACCAAAATGCTTCCATACTGCAAAAAAGTTTTTCACACACATCCGGGAAGGCACGGGGCGGGGCAAGGCGATTATGCGTTGCACTGCGCCCTCAGCGTAACCCGGGAAAGCATGGCTGTCAAGTCTGAATCTGATTCAGCATGAGCATGCACACCATTATAGTGGGAGCTCAGCATCATCTTCATTTCCAGTGCGTAACAGCCCTCTCTCTGATGCAGTGGTCGACGTCTAATCCCCTGGAGGCCCGAATGAAATGCTAGGTCCATCGTGAGAATGACCAGCATCCCATCCAGAAGCTGCCAGGCATGCAAGACAGTGAATGTCTTAATGAGAAAGGCAAGACAAACAACGTGCCGATGTGGTCATGCTCTCAAGAGAGAACATAAACCACCCATAAGCACAGTTTCAGCACACTTAAGCCCAGGCATGTGAAACAGTGATCGTGGCTGTCACATGAGGATAGGAAACGACCTCATCCAGAAACACACAGTTTGAATGACGTCTTGAAAAAGATGCAGTGTCAAACCATGTATGCTCTTTCAGGGGAAAAAAAACCTGCTCTTTCTGGTGCTGAAGCACCCAGGGATGACCGCAGCTACACAAAGAGGACGATAGTGCAAGCCTGATGTGAGCACTCACATTCTCATTGAAGGCGCAACAATCTGAGCTGTGAAAACAGCTGTTATGCCGGCTCTCTGAGATGCCAACACCAGCTTTGAAGAGGCAGTCTCCTGAAGAGCAGACTCGTTTTCTTCTTTAGAAGTTCTGTCAGAAGAGCAGGAACAGTAGAACCGCTCGGCTCCGAAGCGAAAGACAATATGTGACGCACCTGCTGTTCGTTATATGCTCGCGCTGCAAGCAGAGCAGCTGATGCAATTATCACATGCCAATTAAGATACTGTCTCTCTCTTTAAAGGTGCCATATGTAAAAATTGAGGTAACAATATCCAAAAAATGAGCTACACGCATCAAAAGAATGAGAAGAAATAAATGCAATGATGTCATTAAAAAAACGACAAGTTATAGTGCTGCCGAGATATAAACCTGAATTAGCATGCTAAATTACTATCCCCGGCCCGGCCGGTGTCATAATACCAGTTTCGGCCATGGGAGGCGGTATGCGGGCAACATACATAACCACCAGCCAAACTGCAGTACACGAATAACTCGCACGGCTTGTGGGCGTACTTGAACCTGATGTCAATCGCGTCTATGAGACCAGCCTTTATAATTTAGTGTTGAGATGTTGTTCATTGAGTCTCTAATCTCTAAAAATCTCCAAATGAACTGCGGTCTTACTATCGTGTCAATTGATTTGATTAATATGCGCGAGGGAGAGAGAGAGCAGGAGGACTGCGCTCGTGTTGTTTGAAGACGTGAGAGTGCGCGCGCGCGGCCGGGGCGCTCTCTCTCTCTCTCTGCTCGTTATAAGCCCTGTCAAGCGCAGCAGTCATTATATTCTACATTACAAAATAGGCTTTGGCGGGACAAAGCGGACGATTTGACGGTTTTAGAAGATTAACAACCCGAAACTAAAAAACAGACTAGGCCAACTTTCTGGAGGTATACTGCCCCCATCTGGAATGGAATATGTGGAGTATGAATTTATTTTTTGGCAGACATTCCACATGGCACCTTTAATACTGTCTCTCAAAGCGATCACATTTACGTCATCACGTCGACATTACGTCGAACGTAAGCGACTGAAAGGGAACTAGTGTTTAAACAGAATGATTCGATTTTGAATTGGCATTGGCCAGATTTTGGCATTGTCTTGTTACATCATATGTGCATTGTACTTGCAAATAGAGGTAAGCAGGCGGCAAGGGGAGATTGGCAGGGGACAAAACTACAACACAATGATCATATGTGAAAAGGAACATCAACATTCCTGTCACTTGCTGCAAATGAGCTGCAGATGTTTGTCCGAAAAATTCAAGGCTACATTTCCCCTCTCTCGTTTATGAGCTCCGGAGACCCGTCTTCCACGTTTCCTGAGCCTGAGGGATAAGTAAATCTCCCTCTGCCTCTCTCTCTGTCTCAGCCATAATATCACCAGTCAGTAAATTTGCTCATCTATTATTCAAGCCGCCTCTGAAAAATGACAGTGTTACAGTGAGTGGCATGGGTGAACCCTGAGACGACTGGGTAAAAATGGAAGTTGCCAGAAAAGTAAATAATTAAATAAAAACCTGCTCTGCAAGTCAGCAAAGAGCAGAGAGAAACTAATTCGCAAGACAACTGTGCCAAAACCCTGTTCCGAAAAACTATTTGTCCAATTGGGTGGCAGGATCTTGAGATAGACATTTAAAGCAAAGTGCCTGGAACGAGCATAAAGTTATGATGAAATTGAAGTAACAGTAGATATTTTCTTCCATATTGTGACGTACATCAGAGTTAAGAGACGATCGACAAAGAAAATCGTGTGATTTGGGATATTTTTCTAAAAATAAAGGATGTTTACATGGGAAATGCTAAGCAGGTGTAGCGATTAGCTTATTCTAAAATGCTACGAACAAGACATTTCTGCCTCATCACATGACCAAAATCCATATTAGATCACAGTCGGAAGTTTTTACAAACACTCAATGGTGGTTTACAGTGAGTTTTGAATAAAGGCCTTGTATTAATCTCATAAATTGTCATGTGTATCTATGCTAATTGCATATCTAATTGTACATGCTAATTGTAGCTAAAATTCACCTGTTACTCAGACACAATTATATTTCATGATGTATGTTGTCAGAATAATCAATGTAAGGTCATAAGAAAATGTTTTGTTCTTGCATCAGCTCTTGATTGGATTTTGAGATGTGGGCGTGGCACTCAAAACAATGAATGCAGATGAATGCAAGCTGGAAGGGGCGGGGTTTAACCACACTAAATGATTGGAGAAGACCTGCATACATCACCGGAGAGAAGTCTGACGTTTCACTGGAAGGCCCAGTTATTTCATTTTGATTAAAAATTATACAAGGTCAAAACTTTTTTTTTTAAATTAAAAAATAAACATACGCACAAATTAATCATAGAGTGAAAATAGAGTGAATTTTCATTTCATGCTGACTTCAAAGAGGAATTTAGTGATTAAAAATTCAACAACACAAAACGTGATTTTTAAATCTTTTGAAAAACATGTGTGATTCTAAATGTTGGACAATAACATCACTAGAAGTAACAGAGAAACTCTTATAACTGCATTTCTCAGTAGCAAGGTGGTAGAGTCAAATTTTGTATCTTCACGTGGTTTCAGTGGCAAAGTCATTTTTCAGAAGTAAAGCCATTGATTAAGTAGCAGGGTTGAATAAACGTCTAAGGGTTACATATGTAATCTGATTCCCTGAGAAGAAAAGAAGATGCTGCTTCAGTTGCTGACGCTATGGGGAAGCCTTTGGCATCCGCCCTTGTCTCGAGGATAAAGGAGAAGGAGAAATCATTCCTCCTCGATGCCTCGGTTTCACCCTCTGGCCATTTTGGCACGGATAATTTACCCATGCCTCTGCATATTCCTTCAGACAAATTGAAGTTTGGTGATGTTTTATGCAGGCGCCGTTTTATAGTCATGCCGGCGCGGCAGTGAAGTCAGATGACTGCCGTAGCCAATTGCATTGACGCTTGTACACATGCTTCAAACACAATGTTTCACAATGTTACAATGTTTCCTGACAAATACTTTAGCAATCAATTTGGGTCTCCCAGAATTTCTGTCATTGTTTATAATCAGAACGAGCAATGTTCAGCTAATGTATAAATCACTAGAAGTCATTTTGTGTCAATGAATGGGTCAAATGACTCATGAAAATCATTTGCGCACTGCGCACTGAATCATTTGGAGTAATTTCTCAGTCTGTAAAATAACAGTAATAGCACTAAATGAAGTGGATATTTATCTAAAATCAATTGAAATCAAAACCTGCCAGAGATGAAGTTCTTTGAGTTCAACACCTGCACATTCAACTTATGAATGGCTTTTCATTTGAAAGAGGGTTATTAAACACTACACAAAAAGTGATTACTGATACTTGGATATGTAACCTGGTATTCATGACAAAAGATAATAGTTTAGGGTGGAAAACTCACTAGAAAGTCTCTCCTTCTGTTTATTTATTTTTTTTTGTTGCCATTTTATTGTACAACTGCATTACAAAATACTGCACTCCAGTGTTGTTTTATTACTTATATACAATTTATTATATTTGAATTAGCATTTATTTCTACATTTTCAGTTTTATTAATTTAATTTTATTGTCTACCAGGTAAAAATCGAAACGTGGGACCGCTTAGAAAAGTAATAGCACAGCTCTTCTCAACTGCAAAAAATGCACAACTGGATAGACACAAATTATGCACTGAAGAACTAGGACTGTTCAATAGTGATAGTGATGTGTACCTTAAAGAAAAAGAAAAAAAACACTACTGATTTAAAGTGAAAGTGTGTAATCAAAAAGGCTTATATAATCTTATAGGTTATAAGCATGAAGCGCTATAAATAAAATGCAAATACACGAATCACGAATGCCAAATACAAGGAGAGCAATACAATCTCAAAGTTCATCGTTCATCAACACATCGCCCGGTCTCGGCTATGCTGCAAAAAAATAGTAAGTGGACACACAAACACATGTATTCCTCCTAGACTTAATAAGCAGCAGCAGAAAATCAGCATGGTTAAGATTTATTTCTTATGGTTGCCCTGTAATTCCCAGCCCCTGCAATTATAATTCCTCTGACAGCAGTAAATCACAAGCTTGTGGGGTCTTCGCTCGGTGTGATTACCCATAATACTCTCTCAGTCATCCATTATGCACACAAACGCTGTATTTGTACAGTCCTGGGAGAAAATGCACAAGGGAAAATGAATTATTTACAGTCATATATTTGATATTACTTATGCGAGACATCGTAAGCTGAAGTAGCTCACAATTCGCAGTGTGCTTTGTTTCAACAATGTTTGTCCACATAAACATGAATATGTTTGGCTAGTATGCTTGCTTTGCCAAATCAATATTTATTGATTATTTTTAAGTTATTAGGTTGCATGGCAACTGCATAAATAGTTAATTTAATAAACTATCCTAGCATGCGAAATAATTGATTATTAATAAAAAGTAATGAATTATTGAATATTTCTGTTTGCAAACTATTTTCTGTATGTTTTTTTTTTTTAAATGTATGTCCTTCTGCACCCAAACAGAATGTGAGTTTAGTCTCGCTCAACAGCTACACAATAGCCCTATTTTCTGCCATTTTTCCTAACCTCACAGGCAATAAGTGATTGGCAGCAAAACAATAACCCGCGAAGAGAGCGCTTATGCCACATGTATGTCGTGACATGACAGGCAGATAATTGTCGACTGTGGTTCCGTTAATACACCACTCACCAACTGAACACAATCTAAACATTCAGTCATGACCCGTGAAAATTGCAGGTTGTCACGTATGAACACAACCCTATTTAGCTTATCAAACAGGATTGACAACTGTATAGTGCTGTTGTCTGAATGTAGCCCCGTAATATAGCCCACTTAAGTATGTGAATGCAAATGCTTCTCGCTATGCAAACTAATGCAACATTTTGTCCTGAGTGGTGCAATTCAAATTGCAATGGAATTCTCAGCGTTGCCACAAGGGGCGCTATAGTGGGCTTTAACAAAGCTGAATTTTCAGCATCAATACTAAAGTCTTCAGTGTCACATGATTGCTGATTTGCTGCTCAAAAAAAAAAAAAAATCTGTTGCTTAATATTTTTGTGTAACATTCTTATTCTTTTGTGAAACAGGATTCTTTGATGAATTCATAGCAGTTATTTCAAATATTCTGTATAATGTCTAACAAATACTTTCACTTGATCAGTGTAGCCTAATCATTGATTCCTTGTCGAATAAAAGTATTAATTTCTTAGAAAAGCAAACAAACTTACTGACTTCAATCTTTCATAATCAACTTGATAATTTGTCATATGGTCATATTAACTGCATAACAGTTTTGACCCAATTCTGAATCCCGGTTCATGGTCTTTTCCAGTCCCTTCCCTTTATCTATTTCCTACTGTCCACATTACACACTGCCCTATATCAGAATCACAGAAAAGCAGCAAAAATAAATCTTACCCAAAAAAAAAAAAAAAAACACTGTATTTTTGACTCTGCAATGAGTATGCTTCTGGCCTAAGTGTTCAGGGAGTTGAGATGAGCGCGGTCCATGCGGGATCTTTGAACCCGGTCTTTTATTACAGTAATTAATGAGGAACATGACTCATTACTGGCGTTTTATTAACCTCCCACCAAGAGCTCCCAACAGTAAGCCGCTGAAGCAATAAACTGGCCAAATAACCAAATTAGATTATCAAAAAGTGTGTCATCCCTGTTTTCTGCCCTTTAGATATAACTGGATTGACTTCAAGACTGCTTTCCACAGAGAGTCCACATGCAGAGAGCCTCCAATGTAACACATTCAGACCCCTGGTGGGATCAAAAGAACTTATTCAATCTGCTCTGTTGACTTGCAAAATATATAAAAAATATATATTTTTAATTATTTAAAATAATCATTTTAAAAAATTTTATTCTTGTTTTATTGTATCAGTAAATTCAAGATCACAATAAAAAAAAGTAAACTATAACGTTTATGATAATATTTTTTTGCTGGAAAATTCAGTTTAAGAAAATTTTTCAACGTTTGAAAGCATAGAACCCTCTATGAAGGTGATACAGTAATGGATGCATCCCTCAACACATGAAACGCACATGGCAAAAGCAGAAGATTACCTAATCATCGCCATTACAGTATTTATAAAACAGCACCTGGATCACAACGGCTGCTGCATTTTCTCACTCACCCTTTCAGCTATGTGTTGAAATGGAGAAAAGCCATTACAGTGAATCCTGCATATTCTCAATAATCATCCATGTGAGAACGGGAGAGGACTTCAAAAAGCAGCTGTAGCTCAACCAAAATGGGCAGTAGACTCTGAAAAAAGCTATTAATTTCTTCGGCCCTGGATCCCCCATATGTGACATTTACACTCATCCGTTTCCCCAAAGGTATTTGACTTGGTATCCATTTCAGATGGCCTACGCAGGGGAATGGTTAAAGGGAGGCGTTCACCACTCGAGGCTGGCTTTGCTTGACCTTTCATGTTGTGTTAGGAGAGGAAAGGCTCTCAGAGACCGAATAAAACCCCTGTCAGACATGATCAGTTTGTCTAGGTGAAAGCGTCGACGCTCCTCACACCTTCCACACGCTATTCTTCTGTGCAGGAGAGCAACAGATGTGTCTCTCCTGTGCTTATTTGCTGAGAGAAATGTTGTCTCATAAAGGAAACAGCTTTTTTTCTGAGAAAAAAATAGAGGATTGTAAGGATGAGATAACTTGAGGTAAGGTGTGTGTGCGTGTGTGTACATGATAGGCAAGCTGTATGACTTCTTAATTCAAAATGTTTTGTGGAGCTAGTGCTGGCCGATATGAAGGCACATAACAAAAATGATTTTTTAATCAGTATTCTTCTTTTGTTTTCCAGTAAAAAAAATAAAAATAAAATAGACCAGTGTTAGCAAAGGTGCTAAACTGAGATGAAATACAAGCATTTAGAAATAATAAAATTTATAAATATATAGTCATTCATTTTACTAATTAATTCTAAAGTCTTATATTTCGTCTCTGAAAGATAAAGCAAATATGCATAATATCAATTAGTTAATTAAAATCATGCAAATTTGCTTTATCTTTCAGAGACAAAATATAAGACTTAATTAATTAGTACAATTAATGATTATATATAAGTATATATATATATAATTATTCAAACTAAATAGTTGTATATAGTTGTATCATATAGATAATAAGATAATATTTTATCTTAAAATATAAAAAAAAAGTATATATTTAAATAAAAGAAAGCTTAACATATCCACACACTAACCCCTCGGTTGCCATGATAAAAAATGACTTTACAAAGAATTACAGCATGCTATGATTTTTATCACTCGCGTGTATGTAAAGCTTTCTTTCATTTAAATGTATACTCTGAAGATGGCATTTTTTAATCTAGCAAGAACATGATCAAAATAATTAAGTACATGAAGTACTTCACTTGTGCTGTAGAGGTAATGATATACTCAAGGAAGCACATCATAAGATAGCACAGGAGGCTAGGAAAAAGAGAGAGAGAAACAAGAGGAGTGCAGATGTGTAAAAATGAAGAGGGCACAGACAGAGGGAAACACATGGAAGTGAAAAAGAGGCTAGCTGTGAACCGATCACCTGAGTAATGGCACACAGAGCAGAGTGCAGCTCTTCTGACAGCTGGGCTTTAGAATACCTAATCACTGGCCACGCACAACACTGTTCCTCTAAAACGTGTCCTTGGATGTATCTTCTGGCCCGGAGTCAAACGACTCCAAATGTTAAAGTAAACATGATTTAGAGCACCTCTTTGCTCACTCTGGCTGTCAGACGAGCACAGATAAGGCAAATGGGCTGAAAGAACTAAAGCGCTAATGTACTAACACTCCCACAATGAACAAAAAAGCTTTTAGGTTGCTTTTACTACGGTCGGGAAAAAGCAAATGTGATTCAAAACTTTTATGTTTTATGCAACTTTTCCTATGTGGGACAAACCTAATTAACAAGCGAACGAACAAAAATGTGTGAACAATAAGCCAATTACTATTGTCTTAAAACTGAATGCTTCTGCAGTGAGAAGTAAGGCTAAGAACTTTTTTTTTTTCTTTTGTTTTAAAAGAGTTTTCTTCAGTATAGGCTGTTAACAAGCTATCTGTTTTAAATTTAAATTGGGAACATTTAATCAATGAATCACTGTCACCTCTCGCGTTTGAAGTGTTAAACTAATTACCTGTGAATTATCTGTCTCGTAACGCTTTTAGCTTTCTGTGCTTTTAGCACTATAAATGCACTTTGCGGACTGACAGCTTGACTGCATAAACGTACTGGGGTTTATAAAAAAGAATATATCCAAAATATCCACATTGAGATTATAATGTTTTTAATCTTTAATGTAGCTTCTCTATTGTTTACAATCAAATGCAACTAACAACATACACAAAATATTTAAGAGCCAGTAAATTAATGTTTCTTGACCAAACAATGAAGACTCCATGTTTGCTTAAAATTTTTTGGTCCCATTTAAAATCATTGTAAAAGCTATACAAACAGCATAAACAGAACCGTTTGAAATGTAAGTGGCATGTGTGCAAGTTAAATGTGCTGTTGTTGCTTGCTACAAAAATATCTATCTAGGAAATGTTTGTGTAAAAGAAGACATTCCAGAAGAATGTCTATGCCACTTGCTTTACACGTAAAAAATTAAACAAGTGTGATTATGGTTAAAGACTGTTAAATTCGATTTTAGTTAAGACTAGGCATGAAACAGAAGTTTTGATAGTCGTATCTTCCCTATTGAGACAAACTCGAGTAAAACGTCTTTTTTCGAACAAGGATAAAAAATGTACAGCGGGACTTGATTTGTTCATCTGGAATTAATTGGATCATTGGATGGGTGTGGTTTGCTATTGCTGTGATGTCATGTGAGTGACAGGTTGCCCCGCCCTCACGCCAATAAACACGTCATCAGAGAGGAGATATTATTTTGATTATCTATTACAAGGGCACATGAATTAAGAAAAAAAAATGATGTGCATGGATAAATCATTAATAATAAACAGTGATATTCCATAAACAGTAACAATAGTCCATTTTGATTTCATGGAAACTTTGAATTGGTCTTTCAATTTTATAAAAATGAAGCAACAGAAACACAGATGCCTACAGGCGTCTGGATTGAATCATGAGGAACTTTGTGCTTGGGGAAAAAGGTGGATAGAAAAAGCTGCTCTTGTTCTACTTGCAACTAATTTCAACTTAACTCATCATCCCAACTGTGAAGCATTGCGGAATGAGTATATTGTTATATACTATATAGATATATTAAAAAATATATATTTTCTGGTAGTGGGTTTCTATCATTGAGGAACAAAATAATTACAAGGTGTATCGGGAAATTGTACAGCGTAATATTAAAGCACCTGTCTGTGATGTAAAACTTCAAAAATGATTCAAGCAACATGGCAATGACTAAATATAAAGTACGTCACCAACAGAGTGACTCAAAAAGAGGAAATTTCCTGCCAAACGTTGTTGCGGTACAAGAAGCAGACCAATCGAGCAAGACGTCCAACAGATGTAACCTTGGATGAGGTTCGTGCCAATAACAGAGGTTCAACAACTTCCAAAGCAACGTTACATAGGCTGCCTGGGATATTGGTTATTGTTAACTAGCACTCTTCTTGTCACTTTCACTTTTCATTTACCACATAACTCTCAATGGATACAATAATGTTCTGTCCTGTTTCACTTGTAAAACACATCACATTGCCGTAATAAAATAGGTTGTGAATGCAGCTTAATGCAAAAAACAAAACAAAAAAACAACACCAACAAAGTGTTGTTCAAGTCAAACATCCTTTCACTTTGTTGAGAGTTGGCTGAAAATAAATCAAGTTTTCAATACATCAACCAAATCTGAAGCTAATAGAAATGCTGATTTAAGGTTGTATGCCCCATGGCCATAATTTCATGTTTTTAAAGAAGCATTTATCACATAAGCCGGGTGGCGATATCCTAGTGCTCAAGGCTCTGCGCTGGAGCTGCAAATATTGCAGGTGCAATCGTAGATAGGGGTGACCCGTGAACTGAGTTACTGAGAACCCCATCACCACTCTGCCCTTGAGCCAGACAAAGTTTAGCACACAAATAAGACTTTTGTATTATTTACACTTTACACTTGCATTGTGTCGCCTACACATTCACTCCCACTCACAAATTGTCCCTTAATCACCTCATTTATCTACATTATAAGTTTCACTTCACAAAATCATTTTAATTGGTAATTAAAAAGAAATGCCAATACACAGTGACTTGTTTGCAGGGTTTGTAACCAAGAACTGGTTCTTATGCAGACCTGTGTCCACTTTTTTCAAACAACTGTAACCAGAATGGTTGTAATGGTATTTAATATTTGATTTAATGGTGAGTTAACAAGAACAAGTTTTATACGGCATATAAATATATATATATATTTCATTGTTATGGATACAAATTGTCTTTACCTGCAGAACAGAGTGGTTGACAAGCTGTCAGCATAATAAATAGCTGTCTGATTAAGTATCCCATTACTATTTAGATCCGAGAAGCCCCCGCGGATGATTCAGTGTATGATTGAACTCTCCAAATGAATCAAACTGAATTGCAAAAATTTCAGACCCTTTTTGCCAACCTATCTGACATATTAAATCGAAACTTGATTTATTTGCGAATCTGGCATGCCTAGTTACAATTTTAAACAGCTGAGAGAAAACACTGAACATGATTTTCAGAAAAAAAGATTTTCAGGTGAGTATATGGCAGTTTCCATTAAGAGATAAAGATTTATCAATATATTTTATTTGGGTGCAGCAGTATTTCACTAGTGCTCGTCCCCCAGTGGAAAGGGTGTAGCGACACCTTTGCAAGTAGACATACAGCAAGACCAGAGTTGACCATTTCACAAAATGAGCCTTTTATTTGAAATTAATTGCTTAAAATAACACACACACACACAAAAAAATAGGTTTCAAACTGAAATCAGTGGTATCAGTTTAAATCAGTCTAAGGACTAGATTGCTAAATTGGTCGGAGTGGTTCTTGGCTTATTTACTAAACTTCAACAAATGGCTCAAAAACACTCAAAATGATAAGTGTTTAATCTGTTTGAATCAGTTTCATGAGACACTCCCTCAACAAATCGGTTCTCGACTTATTCACTGAACCGCAAGGCATTATTTTCGACATGTCCACCTCAAAATGAACCGAAACTTGTGCCAAATGTCTCAAGAGACTCAATTTTCGACAGCAACTACTAAGAGAATCAAAAAACTGGAATTGTTAAGTGGATTCGGAAATGAAACCAGAATGAAAATGGTCTCTAAAGTTAGAAGCATGTGCAATGCAAAGCCATTTGGTCTGTCATAGAGAATAAAGATGTTTTTCAAGACCAGCAATGCAAAATACACTTCAGTCAAACTACAAACCATTGCCAGTTAAATTCTCGGGCTGGAGCTACAAGATAGAGTATGAGGAGACTTAACGCTACTACTTAAAGCACAGGATCAGGACGCACTCACCGGATCTGTGAGCTCCAAGATGCTGGCGCGGTAAGTAAGAGGTTTGCAGTCTCGGGTGTTGTCTACCAGGCTGCAAGGTAGAAACATGGGACCCAGGTCATCTCCGTCCATCACATCCACCGTAAGCGTAGTGGTGGCGGTGAGCCGGTCCTTTGGGTTTGGAGCTCGGTCCTGAAGGGAAACACAAACTTTGGTTTTAGGGCTGACGTTTAAATCCAACTCCAAGATTTCAAACTTTCTCGCTACAGTCAAAGACTCCAGTCAAAGTCAAAATAAGACATTCTACTGACAGAATGAAAAGATTGGGCATCTCGCTTAGTTTATAAATCCTTCAAGTCCTAAATCTTTTTCTTGTTGAGGATACTGAATAAAGTTCACATTAAAAAGATGTGTGACCATCTTGAACCTGTTGCAAAATCTCTTTGGGGAAATCTTTCTCCCTCATTCAAAATAATTGAAAATGGTAAATGTGACTGCACATTAAGACCGCATTTTTGCTTCAAAATGACAAAATAAGTATCATAAAATTAGTTTCTACAACTCAGTCCCACTATATTCCAAGACTTCAGCCTTTGTGTAAGGGACAGACTGAAATTTAAGTCCAACCAATGCCATTTAGCACCAATTAACGTAAAACGCAAAGCATTATGTGTCTAAAGGCACCATTTCTGAATTGAACACAAAAGCAAATGAGACTTGAGGGATTCAGAGGAGATTTCTAGTGATTAA
This sequence comes from Semotilus atromaculatus, assembly GCA_031834385.1. Taxonomy (NCBI): domain Eukaryota; kingdom Metazoa; phylum Chordata; class Actinopteri; order Cypriniformes; family Leuciscidae; genus Semotilus; species Semotilus atromaculatus. The sequence continues at coordinate 6,306,804 of JAULUF010000014.1, forward strand.
CAGCTCCAATTTCAGTCTGTTCCTCACACAAAATTCTCAACTTCCGAGTTGTATGAACTACATTTAAGCTGTTTTTTTTTGTTTTTTTTGGAGTTGCCATGTAAACGACCATCCACTTTAGGCAAAGGAAGATTGGACACTCTGTTTAACATCTCAGTTTGTGAAAGTCTTACAGGATTAGAACGACATGAGGGTGAGTAAATTTTTCTTTTGTACTATATATCATCTCCTCTCGTGGAGACTTACGTTGGCCTGAATGATGACAAGGTAGCGTGTGATCTCTTCGTAATTCAGCCTCTCTCTCAGAACCACAGATCCTGACAGGGTGAGAGGGATGTCGAATGTCCTGTTTGTGGTCTGTGGAGAAGGAAAGAGTAGGTCAAAGGGGTTTCCCACACACACACACATACACAAAGGCTCACACACTTCCAGCCTCATGAGAAATTCATCATCTATCTGCTTCAATAAGAAGAGAATGCTGATGGGACAAAACTGCTTGACTTTCAAAACCTTCTCACCCTTATTAGCAATCCATACAATGCGTAACACTTTAAAAGGGACATGGAGACAGGATGTTCCTTGCTCTTTTGAAATCCAAATGTTTGATGTGTAAATGGCCGCCTATCACAGTTACCTAACCATGAATTAGAAAGTGAACGCAGTAGTCTTTGCATAGCTAGACCTTTGAATATTAACATTAAATCCAATCCACATTGCAGGTTACTCTGGCCAAGAACCACCCACTTAGACGGAATAATTATTTATCTTGAACATTTTCCGCCATACCTTGAAAGCAAATTTTTTTTTTCAGATGAACTTATAACATTACTGTTTAGAGCTCAATTACAGATTTCCTTGCATCACATTGAGAGTGCTTTAAGTAAACATATGCATCAGATGGTCAGTGAACAGACTGTGGGTGGTTTAAAAGCATTACTTTGAGGCTGAGACTTTCGAAATTAGAGATGTCACACAAAACACTTGAACTTTGTCAATAAAATATTCCTGAAACGGTTAAGTGTGTGTTTAGCTCCTCTAACTCCACTCAAAGCAATAATGCTGCACTCATTAAGAAGCAATAAGAGAATGTCACCAATTTGCATGTGTAATACCACCATATTCATTTAAATGATTTGCTGAATTGTTTTTGCATTTCATCGCATGCATACTTTCTGCTATATTATATTTGGTGTATTTACTGCTTTGTTTGTATAATTTCATGTTGCCAAATTGTGCTAAATTATGCTTTGTATCAATGATGCACAATGTATTCACCAAGGTTTAGGTTTTGTAAGGTTGTGGAGTAAATCAATTAAAAAGAACTTGCTGGAAATTCTCTTTTTTTTATTATTATTATAAAAAACACAATTGTGATTAAACTTAAAACAAAATATTTCTGACCAGTTGTTAGAAGGCAGACTAATTGAAAATTGGGTTACACTTTATTTAAAGGTGACATTGTTACAGTGTAATTACATAAACATGTAAACATATTGTTACACATGTTACATATGGTTGGTTACTATAGTAATAACAATAAATTGTGCATAATTACATGCAACTTACCCAGCAACAAACCTCCTAACCATAACCCTATAGTAAGTACACATAGTTAATTATCACTCAGTACTTAAATGTATAATAACATTGTGAACAACATGTACTTACTATACGTTTAGGGTTTGATTTAGGATAGGTTGCTTATAATTATACAGAATTTACTGTTGTTACTATACTAAGAACATGTACTGTATAATAGAACAAGGACATTGTACAAAAATGTGTTACTGAAAATGTATTAAATTATATAATAATAATAGTAATAATATTTTGATGTTACTTTTCTTATAATAAATATAAATTAGTATTAATGTTATTGTTATTGTTGTTGTTGATGCTGATGCTGTTGTATTTTCATACCAATGCATATTCGGTATAATACATACCGGTATTCATTACTCAAATCACATTTGAAGATGTTAGCTTTAAGCTTTTTTTATTATTATTATTATTCTGAGGACATTCTGAGCAATAAAAAAGAAAGAAAGAAAAACACGTACTGGATCTTTAGGGTTGTACCGAATGGTGTATTCAATTTGCCCGTTAGGACCATCATCAAGGTCAACAGCCCCGTTGTTCCCTGTAAAACCTGAGAAGATGGTGGTTCCAACAGGCGTTAGCTGGAAAAGATAGAAAAACAAGTTAAGCATCTTTAACACTTTCTCAGTTGGCCGTCTAGTGCTGGTAAGTTGGCGGACTGGTTTATGCTTTAAGCGTCTTGACCATTGTGTTAAACAGCACTCCTTTGAAGGAGAGTTTGATGGATATGCTCTTATAAAGTACACAGCGCTCCTTCTCTTCATCTCTTTCAGAGCATTCTGGCTGTCATAACAAGGTCCTGCTGTGGTGCGGCTCTCAGAAGTGCGAAGAAAAAGAGGAAGTAATAGGTACGAGTCTGCTGCGGAAGCTACAGGCACCTGGGAACTCAGACGTTAGTTCCTGCGCCGCTACTCTGATATTCTGACAAGACATATTAGACAGAAAAAAAGACAAAGTCCAGACAACAAAACTGGCAAATAGAGTTAGGATGGTTCAGAGAGCCTTTATGATGAAAATAACCACCATCACGATCTGAGGACAACTCTCTGACTACTATCATGATGAGGTCATGTAAGGCTATCTGAACAAAGAATAATTAAACAGCCTGTTATGCATAAAAGGCTATCTGAAAAAAGAATAATTAAACAGCCTGTTATGCATAATGAGCTCCTAGAAACAAAATCCTGAGTGAATCTGACAGTGTCAAATAAAGCACAATAGCATAGCTATTAGCATGTTCCTCAAAGTGCAATCAGTGAGCTTGATATAACAGTATAGCAGACCACTTAATGCATTAAATATTAGTTGTCATTCCATATCTTACGTCTTAGTAATATTATATTTAAATACTTTTATGAGCAAAGTTCTGCAGTTTTTAACATATAATTAAATGCAATGCAATACAATGATTGATAGATAAACAAATAAACATTCATTGAATATACATACTGTATGTATTAAGTATTTGTATATACATATACGTATATATATGTAAAAGCAGGTTTTATAGGATTAAATGTTTATGACTTAATACTCATCTTGCTCTTTGTCCAATCAATTGATCTTTAGACTGAGAATGTCCTTTCTGCTCTCACTATGTTGCTGTCACAAACCTTGAAACCTTGTATGCCCAGATACACTATGGTTCTTTTTAAATATTCAAGCACTGTGTTGTCAAAGTAGATACTGTGGCCTTACATTAGACACTTGAGCGTGTCATTATATTAACATTTGACCAAAATCAAGCTTAAATGGAGATATGAGGTATTTGTAACAAATAGGAAAAAAAAAACATTGAGATGCGGTTTTATCAACTTACAGGTTATAAAGTTTACTGTAGCTATGTGCAACGCTCAGTCTTTTCCGTGATTTGGCCAAAATCTCATGTTATATAAGATGAAATGCCACACACTGGCTATTTAAGACAGTATTGGCTATGACACGACGAGTCTTATTAACCTTGCATTGCAAACAAGCAGAGATGTCCAAAATGTGTGCGGCACTTCATTGAAGACTGAGGCAGGCTGGAGTTACAAGGTTTTACTGACAGTTTGAGAATCAAATGGAGTTACGAAGTTTAGTCACAAGCTCTCTTTTTAATACTTTTCATTTGCAAAACCCACAGGCAGATGTAAAGTGTGACCAATAGTAATGATTTATGGAAGAAAAAAAAAAACGAAATACGAAATATGGAGATACGAGTTTTCTGTCCGACAGCCATGAAGAGAAAGTAACTAATCATGGTTCTTGGCTCTGACATATATAAAATGCTACAAGCAAATATAATCATGGCTAAAATGGTCCTCAACAGTTGTCAGCCTGACAATTTTCAGTACAGCAAAGTCTCTTGTAGCTTACAGTTTAAGACAGCCAATCAATCTCAATAGCTGTAGGGCAAAAGGACATTAAGTTAGTGACATTGATCAATGGAAACCTGAACTTCTCTATAACTTCACAGCATCTGCAGACACTCAATGAACACAAACAACCCTTTAGCCATTTAGAACCACTTGCAATTCAATCCACACGTCCATCAAATGCTTTTCCCCAACATTATTATTTACTTCACCGTCTCTCTTAAACTCAGCATACTACTTCAGCACTCAGGTGGACTTATATAGTGCACTCTGCAGTGCTTGTTGACTGATGGACTGAGCTGTGTTAGTCCCCCTTATCTGTGCGTCAGTCAGACGTTTCAAACTCCGGTTTAAATCGATGGCGGGCAATACAGCCTGCCGTTTTTTGAGGCCACTCGAGAGGAGGCTGCCTGCCACTGAAGCTGCCTCCTAATGAGGGAAATCTCTACTGACAGCTCTCCGGGGAACAACTCTCAATTAGCTGAAAGCCACACACTCTCCATGCAGTCAATCCAATGTGAGAAGATCTCTGGAGACCGAGGCAGCATTCCTACATACCCACCATGACACTACGTGTTGAATGATCTCGGAAGCTAATACAAAGTGAAGGAAAAAATAAAAATAGGGCTAATGGATGTCCAGAAAAGGACAACATTTTTAATGGGGAAGATTGAGTCATAGAATGCGGTGTATCGTGACCGTAATGGCAGGCCCACACAAAATCTCCACCATGAAACTTCACGGAACTGGCATTACTGTCATTCACAAAGTTTTACACACCTCCTGCCCTTTTCATATCTCTTACATTTGGACTTAATAATGCATTTAGCTACCAAAATGAGATATCAGCATTATTAGAATGATTTTTGAAGGATCATGTGACACTGAAGACTGTGATGATGTAATGAGTAATGATGCATTGCCATCACAGGAGTAAATTACTTAACATAAAATAAAAGAACAGTTATTTTTTTATTGTAATTGGTTTTCAAAATATAACTAAATAAATACAGCCTTGGCGTATTTATCCAAAGCGAAAGCGTTTGAGTCACTTTTTCAAAAATGATCTAAACCGCTCAATTCACGTGGATTAGTTTTACGATCTCCTTACTAACTTTTTGAAGCGTCAAAGTGTCAGTTGCATAGCTGTCATTGTAGGGATGGAAATCTCTCAGATTTCATCAAAAAGATCTTGATTTGTGTTCCAAAGATGAATGAAAGTTTTATGGTTGTTGGAATGACATGAGGGTAAGTAATTAATGACAGAATTTTGAACTAACCATTTAATTATTCCAAACTTTTGGCTTGTTGAATGGATCAGAATAGATATCACAAGAAGGTTTCAGCTAAAATTTCAATATTGTGTATGCTGAACAATGGTGTAATGGGAATTCACAATAAGCCTTGCTGTGGGAGGAAAAAAAAGAGAAGCTAAATAAGTCACAAAAGGAGACTGGCAGATTTACTCAGTGAGCTACAGCACTTCTGGGGTAATTACACGGCAGTCAAATACAGAGAAATGTTAACAGCTAAATGATTCAGCTCCAAAGCCCACAAGTGCAATTCATTTACCGCAAAATAACCCCGTCGCAGGTAAACCATCACACTGACACAATTCACTGGTTGAATTTACAATTACAGCTTGCAAATGTTCAGTTTTAGCTAAGCAACTCACTTCTGCAAACTTTTAATAACGTGTGCTCCAGAATGCCAGTGACTTCAGTGTTCATGGAAAAATCATTACAACTACAGAAGAAGAACAAAAGAAGCCCCGCTAAATAGAAACTCACCTCATTAATGGCTACATAGTAGCGCGGCTGCTGAAAGCGTGGGGTGTTGTCGTTTCGATCCCGGACAACTATCCGTACTTCGTGTAGGATCACTGTGCCAACAAGCTCATTAGTACACTGAACCTGCACTACAATGGACTGAATGTAGGAGGGAGGCTGAAAGACAAAAAGAAAAGATTGAATTCAAGCAGTTCATTTGCATGGTGTGCATTCAGCAGGACAAACTAAAAATGACCATTTGCAGTCCATTATGAAGCCCATTACAAAGTGCATGCCGTGAACAACAGATTTCCCAGCTAAAGAGAAGATTTTTTATTTATTTATCATAGTTCTGATTGATCCTAAAGAAATGAACACATAAAGAGTGTCCAAAAGTCCAAAACACCATTGGTTGATTTTTTTTTTTACATGTTTTATTCCAAATGATATGATCAGTCTAACAATTGTAGGATTTGCCACTATTATGCTTATTTGAATAGTACCTTTCATGCAGTGTATAATATAGCTGTTTGTGAAAATGTCTGCAAAGTTTTTAAAAAAATTATTGTTGTCAATTCCAGTCTCACTCCCTGTTACAATGTAACAATGTAACAAATTTGCATAATGACAGGCTATGTACTTCATTGGCTGCTCGCAAACAACGTCTACTTTGACCCGTCCTCAAACACTTTAGTTGTTTCTGAGGAGGGCTGGAAGAGTTTTTTTTTTTTTGGGGGGGGGAGAATTTTGCTTCTGATATGCAGGTTGACCAATCGCAACAGACTAAGCCATTAAACCAATCAGAGCAGAGTAGGCTCTCGGAAAGGAGTGGTTTAGAGAGACTGAATCTGAAAGCCATTTTCAGACTCTTTGGGAAATTAGATGATGTGCACTGCTATTTATTATGAAAAAAATTTAGTTTTTACCCTGGATGCTCATAAATCTATTGTAGGAGACCTCCAAAACAAAATCAGCAACCTTTTCAAATATCATAATTGGGGCACTTTAAAAAGTCCTACATATTTCATTTCTGTATCACTAAGCATTCAATGGTGGTCTCAGACTTAAATAGCAAAAGGATTTCAGATAATTACATCTCGGTCCAGAACTCGTCCGGTGCTGTTGAGGTACAAGCGCTGCTTGACCGGGTCCAGAATGACCCAGTGGTCATGGTTGTCCCGTAGAGATAAAGAGATGGTCCTGTCAGGGTCTTCTGCTCTCCCGTTAATCTGCATGTTCTCCACCAGAAGGGTTCCTGTGATAATAACAAACAAACATTCTTATTTGCTCACTGTTTCTTTTTCAAAAAGTATTTGTGGCATATTCCTAATCATTTAATTATACTATTGAATGCAAATGCATGAATTGCTTGTTCTTGCCATATGCATGCAAATACAATGGCACATATGCAAATATAATTAGGGACTCTGAGATTTGTTTTTTCCAAGTGTCAGTTGTTTTTGTGTAGGAAGAAACAATAAAGCTAATTAGAGACCTAAGATGTAGAGCGGATGTACAGATGTGTTTTTATTTCCCTTCTAAATGTTTAGAAGAGATCTCAACGATGTCTGCATGCAAAGATATCAACATGAACTCCAAAAAAAAAAAAAAACCTTACCAAATTATTCCAAGACCAAATGACCTTAAAATGAATCCACATCCATTGTATTGGTCTATAATCACACTGTCCCTTGTAAAAAAAAGATATGTTTTGGTTTTGTGTTTATGGAATCTTGTTTTGAAGTGTTTTCTGTTTCCCATTGTTTCTGTGTTTACTTCCTTGTTCAGTGCCCTATGCCACCCTGTTTGTTGCCATAGATACCCTCATTAGTTGTCATAGTGATTAATCAGTTTCAGGTGTGCTCTTGTGTATTTTTTCCCCTGTGTTTCAGTTTTGGTTTGTCAGTTGTTGTCTTTGCGTGTTTTTAAAAGCTGTTAAGTTCCTGCTCTATGTTTCATGTTTCATGTTTCATGTTCCTGCTCCTGCTTTTGATTCAGCGCTGATCCGGTTGATATTGGATAACAGACCGGTTGATTACACTTGAATTACTTGAATGTTTAAATGTTTAATTTTTACTTCTAAAATGTTTTTTACATGAGGTTAAATGTAGGCAATATTATACACGTCAAAATAGTATAAAATATGTTGTATTGCTGTAGGCTGACGTTACTCATCGACAATAAAGGCCAATGTCGTGTAGTTATACCGGTGCTTGAATGGAATATTTTTTACAAAGGTTTAGAGGAAATAAAAAAGTTAATATTACTCGTATATAAAAAAAATAATATTCGTATATAAAAAAGTTAATATTACTCGTACACTACCGGTCAAAAGTTTGGGGTCAGTAAGATTTTTTATGTTTTTAAATGAAGTCTCTTCTGCTCACCAAGGCTGCAATTATTTGATAAAAAAAAAAAAAAAAAAAACAGTAATATTGTGAAATATTATTACAATTTAAAACAGCGGTTTTCTATGTGAATATATAGTAAAGTGTAATTTATTCGTGTGATCAAAGCTGAATTTACAGCATCATTACTCCAGTCTTCAGTGTCACATTTTTAAAATTATTATAATATGAAATTATTATAATATGATGCTCAAGAAACATTTATGATTATTATCCATGTTGAAAACAGTTTTTTACATTTTTATTTCAGGATTCTTTGATGAATAGAAAGTTCAAAAGAACAGCATTGATCTGAAATGGAAAGCTTTTGTAACATTAATCACTACCATTCAAAAGATTGGGGTCAGTAAAAATTAATTTTTTATTTTGGGGGGAAAGAAATTAGAAAATACTTTTATTCATCAAGGATGAGTTAAATTGATCAAAAGTTATACAGTAAAGACATTTATAATGTTAGAAAAGATTATATTTTAAATAAATGCTGTTCTTTTGAACTTTCTATTCATCAAAGAATCCTGAAATAAAAATGTAAAAAACTGTTTTCAACATGGATAATAATCATAAATGTTTCTTGAGCATCATATTATAATAATTTCATATTATAATAATTTTAAAAATGTGACACTGAAGACTGGAGTAATGATGCTGTAAATTCAGCTTTGATCACACGAATAAATTACACTTTACTATATATTCACATAGAAAACCGCTGTTTTAAATTGTAATAATATTTCACAAATTACTGGGGTTTTTTTGTATTTTTTATCAAATAATTCCAGCCTTGGTGAGCAGAAGAGACTTCATTTAAAAACATAAAAAATCTTACTGACCCCAAACTTTTGACCGGTAGTGTATATAAAAACATTACTCATAAATATTGTTTTTTAAATGTTTTCCCCCAATTATTTCTACTCAATTTTATTTGTTAATGTACAAAACAGTTACTCAGATCTACTTTTTTACTTACATTCACTCAGTTCATACAGTGTATAATTGATTTCACTGCTTTAAAATTTAATCAATATTTTTAAGTGTAAACATGTTTCACCAAAAAAAATTTGAGTAAATCATATTCAAAGTTTTTAGAGTGTATCACCACCAGAATTCATGTCACATATACAAAAATATATTCCAACCAATTTTCAACATTTTAATCACTGTTCTATATAGATACATATTTGACTCAACTTGGTTCATTTGCAATAATATGTTATGATATGTTCACAAACAACAGGCCCAGACAGTTCACAATTAACGTAAATACACGGTCTCACAATGTCATTGCTTTCAACTGCTCTTTCAAATCCTGTAGGAAAATGAACAGTCCTCATAAAGGTCAGTGATATTTTGACAGTACATCCTCGAACCAGCTTCTGCACTGTACAATTTCCAAATCTGCCAACTGTATATAAGTGATGTTGGTCATCAAAACATGAAATCTGTATGAAACACATAAACAAATGACACAAAATGTGTATAAATCCTATATGACTTTAATTTTAATAGCATATGATTCAATATAAGAACTTTAAATGATTTGTTTATGAATATCAGGTATTTTCTACTAATACCATACACCATTGCATACGTTTGTCATGTAAAACTCATATTAGACTTTTTATATAACGCAAAAATCCCCTACAAGTTGTATGTGTGCTATTTAGTATGAAAGTGGCCATAATCGGTCTGATTTTGTATAGAACATGTATTGTGCTTACATGAAACACAGAAGGTAATTCTGGCCGATTTAAGTAAGGAAGATATATGGTTGCTGTATATGAACCATGCAGGTTTTTTCAAAAGGGTAGGCGCCCACTTTTGGATTATCTTTATCTTTGTCTTTGGCTTTGAAAGAAATTTGCAGCAAGTGGATTCTCACCTCTCTTCGTCCCTGCCCAAACATAACAATTGGGAAATGAATGTAATGTTTTCAGACACTTAATTGCATGCTATTTACAATTAAAAGAAAATATAGTCTAGTTTACATTTATATTAAATGAAATTAGTAGGGATGCACGATATATCGGCCACCACATCGGTATCAGCCGATATGTTCATTTTGAATGATATTCAATAAGAAAATTTGGCTGATATGTTAAAGCCGATGAATAATGGATTATTTCCTTCAGCTGAGACACTTCCGATACACACTGTTTACTATGATGGTTTTGAATTGCTTGAAATATGATTGGAATAACTTCAAAAAAGAAAATACAGTTAAGTGCAACGTGCAGCACAAGTCTGTCATATATAGGCTACATAAAATTATAATAAGAACATCATTATAATTGTTTGCTTGGGACATGATTTAATGGTGAGACTTTTGTTTTTGTAATCAGGCTCTAAAAAAAATATATAAATATTTGGATTTACATTTATCAGGCAATATATCGGTTATCGGCTTTCAAATACAAAGAATTATCGGTACTCTCGGCATCCCTAGCAATTAGTTAAGAGTGCTTCTTTGACCCACTTAAGTACATCTTCATATGTCATTTCATAATTACTTCTATTGTCTTTGAAAGATGATTATTCATGACAGTGCATTTGTGGTAAATTAAACTAAAAAATGTAATGTGATTTCTATTGACACTATACTATTGAAACGTATTTAAATATATTTGTAAAAATTACACATTTGTAATGATGAAGTTGCAATTTAGTACATTTAAAATATATATAAAATAATAACAAATAACAAACTTCAATTAAAATTATAATCAAGTATTATACATGTGATTTAGTATGTTAATGTCACACCATCAAAGACTGCTTGTTTTTGTTCACCGTTTCTTGATGCTGTGTTTGTCGTCATGGTCACTCATTTGATTTTGTCACTGAGTTAAAGTATGTGTGTGTGTGTGTGTGTGTGTGTGTGTGTGTGTGCGTGTGTGTGTGTGTGTGTGTGTGTGTGTGTGTGTGTGTGTGTGTGTGTGTGTGTGTGTGTGTGTCATTATCTCCCCAACTTAAGTGGGTCGGGTCTCGTCTTTGTACAGTTGTGTTTTGGATGTACCGTGTTGGATTAACGTCATTGGAATTAAACCCTGTCTACCTACTAACTTCTCTCTCCCACACAACCCGTGACAGTTAACACATAGTCAACTCATCAAAATCAAAAAGTGTACTTCTTTAAAGCATGAAAAAGGATTATTAAAACATTTTAATCTGCCTTTCAATTTTTTCATTAGACATTAATACATAGTGAACTTTTAAGTGTGTTAGGAAACATAGACATGAATGTGTATATATGAAATGCACAAAAAGTGCACATTAAGCACACTTCTTTTTCACAGGGGGTGTGTCAGAAAATGCAAACAAAAACTGTGTAGAGCAGTACCCAGGTGTTGTTGTGTGGGTGTAATGAGACCTCTCTGACTTGTAATTTAAAGCAGCTGAAAGCATAAGAACACATTGCGTGAGCTACAGTAGCAGTTCTCTGAGTAGAGCAGAACATCTCACGCTCACTTTAGCCTTTCATTTCAAACAGCTGTAGGACATTATTAATTCAAACTAAATCCTAGAGGAGATTCCACACTGAGTTGTTGTTTAATATTGTTTTATGTGTTTGCTTTGTATTGTAAGAGACAATTTATGTTTAAAACACAGCCATAGCTTCCATAGTTGTGCACTAAGACACATAACAGGGTAAACAAAGCACAAACCTAATAAACTAATATGGTTTCATAAGTCATCTTTTCCTTGCAAGTCATCAGCTACAGTGATTACTGTCCATAAAACAGCCTGGGAACACAAGGTAATTTTAAAGGGCCAAGTGCATCTAACAGTAAGAGCACTATAACACTATAATGCTAACATCATTTCCTTTCCTTATGTTGCCAATATAAATTGATGTGCTGTCCCAAATCAGCAGCCTTGCGCTGCATCTGAAAAACAGTATGTGAGCGTAGTAGGGTGACCTACTACTTCCGGCGAGATTCTGAAGTGTACATTCGACACTTTACTATCCCACAAGGTCACGGGAGAAGAGTTGTGAATGGAGGTGAAGCGATGCAACTGACGCCATAGGTCACGTGACAATGACAACATAGCAGATGTACTATGGCAGAATTTAATTCATAATACACACATTCATACTATATAGAACCCATTTTGGTTTCACTTTATTTTGATGGTCCCTTTAGCACATTCTGCTGACTATAAGTAACTCTCATTAGAGTGTTAGTTGAGGTAGGGTTCGGGTTAGATTAAGTTGACATGTAGTTGCAAAATTACTTCTAGTCAGTAGAGTGTCTGTTGGAGGACCATCACAATTAAGTATTTGCAGATATTAAGCAGACAGTCTACTAATACTCCAATGAGAGTTAGTTGACATATAGTTGCAAAGTTACTTATAGTCAATAGCACGTTCAAAAGGGACCATCAAAATAAAGTGTTACCCATATTTTTTGGTCACAAAAAATGGTCACAAAGTGACCTGTGACTCTTCAGTTGCTTGGTGTACATTGGAAGAGATAGATAGATAGATAGATAGATAGATAGATAGATAGATAGATAGATAGATAGATAGATAGATAGTAGGGGTGGCACGGTTCACAAAACCCACGGTTCGGTTCGTATCACGGTTTTAGGGTCACGGTTTTCGGTTCTGTACGGTTCTTGTTGTTATTTTTTCTTTTAATCTTTAACACTCCAGAAATGTACTTCAGCATATGATATATGCTATAGCTTAATTATCCACAATTCAGGATACAGTATTTAAAAAAAAATGTATATCATGTAATCATGCACAAACTGAATTTGACTTGACTTTAAGCACATTATTGAGACCATCTCTGAGGAAAGCTAGGTGACATTTTGATACAGCAAGAGAGAAGACATTTATTTGGCAAAAAAGGAGAATGTGTGTTGCTATCTCTACAGGAACTTATGTGCATTTTTAGCACACAAAGATTAAAATTAACTTGCATTTATAAAACTGTCAACTTCAGTGTAGCTCTTACAAAATGTTTATCTTTTAAAAGAAAAAGAGAGGAACTCTTAAAGCACTATCTTTTAAATAAGTCAAAATACGTTACAAATAATTGCCTATAATGAGGCTATAACAATAGCAAAGGCCATAATCATAAAGTGAAACATAAGTTCAACCTCAACACAAAAACAGTATCAACAATGCTTCTATTCCCTGAGAGTGAGGATAAATTTTTTTCACTTGAAATTAAAGTGCAGTATTTGGAAACACGACTGGAGTTCTTATCTAAACTTACTGTCACTGTATATATTTAAATATCATAGGTAACATGAAATCCAAAATGTTCCCACACACCGGACTTATACGACGCTGGTGCATCCTCCAACTCCTGTTAGCCTTCCTTATCTCTCCCACTAGCCATTTCTATACGTGACGTGACCTGCAGCGCTGCACAGACCAATCGGTTTATGACATCAAAGTACTGCGACTGCGAGAGTGATTGAAAAGCATACGGAGCCGTTGCTATCGCGGTACTTTTATGTTATTCGTCGATCAGTCTGTGCAGCGCCGGTTCAAGTCGAACAAGCCTCATATGTATGTCCACAAATCTCTTATTTCGCGCGAAAAGTAAACGCACTGTCTGAGGTAACGGGCACGAGGTTACATTGCGCATGCGTCGAACGAACCGTGCGACGCACACACGTACCGAACCGAGACAAGCGAACCGAACGGTTCGGATGTTTTTTCATGTACCGTGCCACCCCTAATAGATAGAGATAGATAGAGATAGATAGATAGATAGATAGATAGATAGATAGATAGATAGATAGATAGATAGATAGATAGATAGATAGATAGATAGATAGATAGATAGATAGATAGATAGATAGATAGATAGATAGATAGACAGACGGATGGACGGACGGACAGATGGATGGATGGATGTTAGGGTATGAAGTTATAAAAATGAGAATAAATTAAAATGTTTTTGTTGTAATTGTGTGGTCCACTGAAAAGGATTATATGTTTTCTGTACACTTCAATAGAAAAAAAAAAAGCGAAAAAAAAAAACAAAAGCAAAAGAAAAAAATGTATACTTTGACAACATACTAATGATATTCCCCAGCTCGTCAAAGCACTAGAAGTGTGTTTCCTCCAGTGTGTTCTTTTCTTCCTCTCAGCGTACACCTACAGTACAGCTCTTTCACACTACTCCAGGTTGCAGGTAACGGCTTCTCCTCCTCCCTCTCTCTAAAGCCCTGTCTCTCAGCATGCGGCCAGATGGTTTTCTATGTCACACCAATGAGTGATGAACGCATTCTTGGCGAGCACTGGGATGAACCTCTCTCTGCTGTCTCAAACAGCGGTGTGCCTGACCCTGGACGTCCCATGGCAGCTGGTTTTCAGCAGGCCGAAGCCCCTGCAAGCTGGCAGCACACATGGGTGATGCTCGGCACAGTGTGTTGAGTTATCTCCGTTCACACTTCAATGTGAATCCTCCTCCTTTCCTTCATTGTTCTCGCTGTTCTCTACAGGGTTCCACCCTGGCAGAAAGCACCGTGTCCATCCAGCTCTATCATTTCTGGCCTGAAAATGTTCTTCCTGTGTTCTTCTGAACTGCAGTGGTGTAAAGAGACTCGTTGGGCACGGAGAATCTGACATTCTGTGAATGTTTTATCATTCGCATTGATAACGGTATAAAAAATAAATGTACTGCACATTTGTTCTCATTCCCTCAGTTGGAGACCAAATGGCAGTTTTATCAGCCATTCCTGCTAAGCGGAGCCAGGCGTTTACATCCTGACCCTGATATTAAAGCCCAGGAATATCATCTACGTATATATTAGTAAGAATGGTTTTAACATTGATAAGGACATTTACAATTCAATCAAACTACACAGGACACCATGTTTTCATCGGATTCACAGATAAACTGCCTGTTATTATTGACCAGTTGTTGGTTTTATAATGTTTGAGTATTTGAACACTATATTTTATATATAAAAAAAAAAAATCCCAAACAATACACTTTGCAAAGTACTAGTACTAGTATTTTTACTAGTTTTTCCAATTAAAAAGTGCATTTAATTATGAAATTTATTAAATTAATGTGTTTTATTAAAGTTACTCAAAGTATTTAAGTGTCTCATTATTTCCAATTCTTTGAGTAATTAAGTAAAATAAATATAGATTTCATTGTAACAATTACGCATGTGTTCTTTACTATCTTTAAATGTAATAGAGTTGTCAGAAGATGAAGATGAGGATGAAGACGAAGGTACACATGATCCAATACGAAGTGATTTTAATAATACAATAAACTGAAAAAACAAAAAAGGTGAACACACACAACACACAAACATCAACTGATATCTGAGGGTGCAACTCAAATACATGATGGTGATGAACGGAATGAAGTGCAGCTGTGATGAGGATCAGTGTCCATGAGTGGTGGGACAATTACTCAAAGGAATGCATGTGATGAATGAAAACTAACTGAAAGTCCATGAAAGTGAAACTAAAGATGAATGAGATCAGATAACCGTGACAAGAGTAGTGTCATATCAGCTTTATAGCCATCAGCCACCCTCTTCTCTAAGATATTGACATTGGGTATTTAAATCCATATTGTTCAAACACTATTATTAAGAAGCATTAATTGTATTGTGAAAGCTCAAAATAGTAAAGTAACCTAAAAAAATGTAATAGCCGATCTTCATTCAATCATTCATTCATTCATTCATTCATGCATGGATTCATACATTAAATAAATATGGTTTAGTTTGGCCATTTAATAAAAAAAGCATTCAAGGTTCTTGTACAACTGGTTTAATTCATTGTACAATTAAATGCATTTTAAAGTGTGTTTAAATGCAATTTGATTGCATTATTTTGAATGTGAAATTCAAGAGTAAAAAAAAAAACTTCTCTGGAATCTCTGGAAACTTCGATCTCTGACCTGGACTGTTTATGAACTCCCAAACCTTCGCTGCCTGTCCTGACCATTGCCTGTGTTTCACCTTGTATACTGGATCGTCCCTCTACTAATACCAGCCTGAGTATACCTCTTGTGTCTGCCTGAGTTTCTTTCTATTGCCAGTTTGTGTTTATGTCAGCTCTCCTCGTTTTGGTTACCTGTATGAATAAACTTCTGCAAATGGATCTATCTAACTGCCTCAGCCTCTACATCACATAGATACTAGCAGTGTAGGGGGAAGTTACTTTTTAAAAGTAATGCATTACTTTACTAGTTACTTGAGAAAAGTAATCTGCTTATGTAACTCGCATTACTTGTAATGCATTACCGCCAATACTGGATATTTGCTAGTGTTTGATAGTTTTTTTTTTTTTTTGGATAACCTCTTGTAGCCTACATGATCAACAGCAGACAAGTAATACTTTATTCGAGTAGAACTACTTCTAGATGGTTCATCTGATATTTTCTCTGCACTACTGCCTTGCATATACAGTGTGAATACGTCAAGGCTTAAACAGCACATGTGTTAGACCTTAGTATCTAGGTTGGTGGTAGTTATCCTAATAACCTACTAACCCAGTAACACATGCTGTAACCCCAGTAACTGTTAATTTAATTTATAAAATAATTAAAAACTGCACTTTTTTTTTATTGATTTAAACATAACACAAAACTTACAATAATTATATCACAAAAAGTCTGCAATCTAACAGTAAAAAAAAAAAACGCAAAAAAAAAAAAAACACTAGAAATATTGATATAATAGTTCATAATTCTGTATGAATCAACTTTGGGAGAGACATGTCTCTACCACTCAAACCCAAATCTATTTCAATCCTGAAGTAAGTTAATGCCAGTCTAAAGTTGCCTTCCTTTGGTATGGCTGTAAGAGGATCACAAAATCCAATGAGGTCAGAATCAATTATCATGGTGCAGCTGTAGCTTAACAAAAGGGTCAGCTTATTCCTTTTCAGAACAGATGCGATGGATCAGAAGCACCTGGATGAATGACAGACGTTCTGACGGCTAGGATGTACCATGATGTTTATGTAGGACAATGTGATATCTCAGCCAATTGTGAATTTTGCATTTAAAATATAGAAATAGCTGTAAATGTGTTACTTTATTTATTATAAATAATGCATAATAACACTGCACTGCAGAACAATAATGCTCATTATATGTTCTGTACAGTAGCTCTCAGACTTACAGTGAAGAAAATAAGTATTTGAACACCCTGCTATTTTGCAAGTTCTCCCACTTAGAAATCATGGAGAGGTCTGAAATTGTCATCATAGGTCCATGTCCACTGTGAGAGACATAATCTTTAAAAAAAAATCCAGAAATCACATTGTATGATTTTTTAACTATTTATTTGTAAGATACAGCTGCAAATAAGTATTTGAACACCTGTCTATCAGCTAGAATTCTGACCCTCAAAGACCTGTTAGTCTGCCTTTAAAATGTCCACCTCCACTCCATTTATTATCCTAAATTAGATGCACCTTTTTGAAGTCGTTAGCTGCATAAAGACCCCTGTCCACCCCATACAATCAGTAAGAATCCAACTACTAACATGGCCAAGACCAAAGAGCTGTCCAAAGACACTAGAGACAAAGTTGTACACCTCCACAAGGCTGGAAAGGGCTACGGGGAAATTGCCAAGCAGCTTGGTGAAAAAAGGTCCACTGTTGGAGCAATCATTAGAAAATGGAAGAAGCTAAACATGACTGTCAATCTCCCTCGGACTGGGGCTCCATGCAAGATCTCACCTCGTGGGGTCTCAATGATCCTAAGAAAGGTGAGAAATCAGCCCAGAACTACACGGGAAGAGCTGGTCAATGACCTGAAAAGAGCTGGGACCACCGTTTCCAAGGTTACTGTTGGTAATACACTAAGACGTCATGGTTTGAAATCATGCATGGCACGGAAGGTTCCCCTGCTTAAACCAGCACATGTCAAGGCCCGTCTTAAGTTTGCCAATGACCATTTGGATGATCCAGAGGAGTCAGGGGATAAAGTCATGTGGTCAGATGAGACCAAAATATAACTTTTTGGTCATAATTCCACTAACCGTGTTTGGAGGAAGAAGAATGATGAGTACCATCCCAAGAACACCATCCCTACTGTGAAGCATGGGGGTGGTAGCATCATGCTTTGGGGTGTTTTTCTGCACATGGGACAGGGCGACTGCACTGTATTAAGGAGAGGATGACCGGGGCCATGTATTGCAAGATTTTGGGAAACAACCTCCTTCCCTCAGTTAGAGCATTGAAGATGGGTCGAGGCTGGGTCTTCCAACATGACAATGACCCGAAGCACACAGCCAGGATAACCAAGGAGTGGCTCTGTAAGAAGCATATCAAGGTTCTGGCGTGGCCTAGCCAGTCTCCACACCTAAACCCAACAGAGAATCTTTGGAGGGAGCTCAGACTCCGTGTTTCTCAGCGACAGCCCAGAAACCTGACTGATCTAGAGAAGATCTGTGTGGAGGAGTGGGCCAAAATCCCTCCTGCAGTGTGTGCAAACCTGGTGAAAAACTACAAGAAACGTTTGACCTTTGTAATTGCAAACAAAGGCTACTGTACCAAATATTAACATTGATTTTCTCAGGTGTTCAAATACTTATTTGCAGCTGTATCTTACAAATAAATAGTTTAAAAAAGCATACATTGTGATATCTGGATTTTTTTTTTAGATTATGTCTCTCACAGTGGACATACACCTACGATGACAATTTCAGACCCCTCCATGATTTCTAAGTGGGAGAACTTGCAAAATAGCAGGGTGTTCAAATACTTATTTTCTTCACTGTACCTACAATTCTGACTGAACAGTAAAAAAAAATATCATAAAACTAGAATTACTAAAAATAGCATGTCAGCTTCAGTTTCTATTGTTCATACTTAGGGTTGGGAATCTCCACAAACATTTTACAAATGATAATTTATTATATTTTATATTATTACACATTTAAATATTTCACTGCTAACTAAAATATTTATTTAGCATAAAAAAACAAAGTGAGTGATTAACCTTATATTTGTTGACTATAAGTTATTATGTATGAAAACTTAGAACACTTAGTTTTATCACTTATTTAACACTTATTTTAAATATTTATATTTTTAACTCCACTTTAAGGCATAATTTGTATTAAGGTGTGCCATACCGTTTGTGCTACAAACCTGAACAATATCCCAAATTGTGTGAATTGTTGAGGAAGGGTGAGCTATTACTTATCTAAGCAGACGTATTGTCAGACTTTTCCTGGCTGAAAATAAACAGATCAAAACAAACCACCATAAATGTACTTTGAAAGAGCTTTGTAATGTCCTAGCAATCATCCAGAACACTCAACTGCCTAGCAACACCCAGGCAACCATCCAAAATTGTGGTGCTGACTTTTGCACTAGCATAAAAAGTAAAATCTCATTTTAAAACTTCTGTTAGCTCACGTTCATTCTCATTATGCCACATTTTGTATTCATTCAAATAATTGACATAATGATTGTAATGCTTGTTTATAGCAATATACTGTTTGAGAAGCATCCATAAAAACGTACACAAAAATCCAGAGTTAGTAAGTACTCAACTAAACCTGTAATAACAGTCAAACATACTAAACCATCTCCAAAGTTGTACATCCCAACAAAGCTGCACAGCAAACTCTGTTCTCCAATTCCCAACTTATAACAAAAACATAAAACTCATAACTCAGAATTGATATTTTGTTTGTACTTCCATAGCCTCTCGAGTTGTGACTGCAAGGCTTTTTTTCTGAAACGTTAGAAAGATGAAACTCTTTTTTTTTTTTTTTTTGTGGAATAAAATGAGAAAAACATCATCCACTTCTTTGCTTCACTTAACCTAACCCATGATAATATTTTGTATGGGAAATCCCTCGGGGAAACAACCAGGTTCAAGTTTTAAAGTTAAATGTATAAATCTGGTGGACCATGACAGCAAAATGTAGAGCGCCAACCCGTTTTCAGTGACATTAATAAGTAAAACGGTGTTTTTAGGAAGCCAAACAATTTGAAAATGATACATTATTATTATTATTATTATTCCTAAGAAAGTATAATATATTAAGATTGTGATGCAACTTCACTGTAAAATATATGTAAATAAAAAATTTCTTTTCTTTAAAAGTTTCTTTAAAAACAGGTTTACAAAGTCATCTCACTACAAATCTAGTGAAATGTAAACGATGCACATTGCATTTTCAAATACATGTTAAAATGTAACATGCAAATATGGAGAGATGAATACTGTCATATCGACTGAGATGTAGCCGCTCTGAGATGCGGAAAACGTCTCGGGTTACGTCTGTAACCCTTGTTCCCTGAGAAGGGAACGAGACACTGCGTCGTTAAAAACGACTCTTTGGGGACGCTCCCTAAGCGTGCGCCTCTGAAGTATGAATGAAACTAATCCAATCCTGATTGGTGTTGCGTCGTGACGTAACATGTGACGGCATAACCGGATATAAAAACAGCGCCGGCACACACACACATCAGCATAGTGATGAAGCAAGACGCTCTCAGGCCTCGAGGGGCGTGGCAGGACGACGCAGTGTCTCGTTCCCTTCTCAGGGAACAAGGGTTACAGACGTAACCCGAGACGTTCCCTTATCGAAGGGAACTCAACACTGCGTCGTTAAAAACGACTCTTTGGGGAACGAATGCCCACTATGCCACTCACCGAGAAGGCCTGCCCTAGAGTGAAACGAAACCGGCACCAACTAGGACGAGAGCACTCGCGCACCGGGCGTACTGGGGAGGTGCAGACAGTAAAACCTGATGAAAGTGTGCGGGGTAGCCCAACCGGCTGCCTCACAGATCTCCTGAAGGGGCACTCCCAATTGGAGGGCCCTAGCCCTTGTAATCTGTTCGAATTCTGTGCACACCCCGTCTAGTCCGGGTCAAATTGACCCTAATTGGATTCAATACAATTCCTCGAAAATCACACTATGAAAAACAACAAAGATTTAGATACAAACTGTAAACTTTTAATATCAACATTTGTCAAACATTACAAAACAATTATATCTGAAAATATGATTTATGAAAATGTTTTTTTAACCATTTTTTAAAACAGTTTTATTTTGACAAAATTTGAAAATAAACAGTATACTGACTTTTTTGCATATATTTTACGTTTTAATTTTTTTTCAAATTTTTTTTTTCATTTTATGCTTTGAACATCATAACTGAACAATTAAATTTAGATGTATAATGAAAATGTTTAATTTTCCTAAGTTAACTTTCCCTAGTTTCCTAAGACCTAGTTCCCTATAGTTTCCCTAGTTTCATTCATTTTCTGTATCTTCAACAACTTTTTCCTCAATCTCTGAAGCATCCTCTAACTCTGAAACATCTTCTAACTCTGAAACATCTTCATGTGTATCAGTATCACAATCAAAAACCGGTGAAATTACTTATTTTACTGTTAATCTTTGGGAGCTATTTTTCCTGCTTTCTATGTCGAAGTCTCGTGCCACACTAAGCAAAACTGGGAAAGCTCATTATTCACTCACAGGGGAGTGAGAAACCAAACATAACAAAAACATACATATAATAAATGTTTTTTATAAATGTTTTGGCTCTGTGAAGCTGCCTTTGAAAATCCTACATAAAAGTTTTGGTTCAAAGCTAGATATTTCAGATCTTGAATATAGAAATGAGAGCTAATTTTACTATCTGTGTCTGACATTGATTTTCATCTATAATTTGCAAATAATTCTGAACACTGTGATTTTAGCTTTTTCAAGTGTGTTTGGTTAGAGCACTTTTAGTACACTTGCATGTTAGAACTGGAGTTGAAGTGCCCTGACATACAGAAAATAAATGTTTTTATTTTGTGTCTGTACAGTTGCTTTTGAATGGCTGCCTATGAGGGTCAAATTGACCCGCGAACATCACGAACGTAACAGTAATTTTGTTTGTATATGTCAAAACACATCAGCATGTTTAAACTTTGCATGCATGTTCATCATGATAAATGAGAAAAAGTCACAAAATATCAAGAAAAAAAACAAATGTTAACCAGTATTTCCAACAACTAGAAAATTGAAACGGGTCAAATTGACCCGCAACATAACACAAGGGCTAGAGGACGCCATGCCTCTAGTAGAGTGAGCCCTTAGGGCCAAAGGTGAGGGCAAATTGCGCACCTTGTAGGCCGCGGCAATAGCCTGAACAATCCAATTACTAATAGTTTGCTTGGATGCAGGGAGCCCCTTCTTAGGTGACCCAAAACACACTAACAGTTGGTCCGACCTCCTCCAGGAAGAGGACCTCTCAAGGTAAACGCTCAGAGCTCTGACAGGGCAGAGCAAATGGAGCCTCTCTTCTTCTGCCGACACATGAGGTGGAGGATGAAAAGCCTGCAGAACTGTAGACCGTGCCAAGTTAGAAGGAACTTTGGGCACATAGCCAGGTCTCGGGTTCAGAATGGCCTTAACTCCGCCAGGGGCAAACTCCAAGCAGGCTGGTGTTGCTGCCAGGGCTTGGAGATCTCCCACCCTCTTAAGAGAGGTAATAGCTAGGAGAAAAGCCATTTTAAACGTCAGATCCTTGGGCGAAGCCGACTGAAGGGGTTCGAAGGGGGCCAGGGATAACCCTTCGAGCACCACCGCCAGGTCCCAGGAAGGAACCCTGGACCTGGTTGTCGGTCTCATCCTCCATGTACCACGGAGAAAACGAATGACCATCTGGTGCCTCCCCAAAGGTCCATCGCTCAGTGGTGCATGGAAAGCCGCAATGGCAGCCACGTACACCTTAAGCGTGGATGGGGAGAGACCCGCAGAGAAACGATCTTAGAGAAACTCCAGAACTGAAGCCACTGGGCAGTTAACTGGATCTAACTCATTCTCTCTACACCAAGTGGAAAAAACGTTCCACTTGAGGCCATATAATCTCCTAGTGGATGGAGCCCTAGAACTAAGTATGGTTTCAACGACCCCGGCTGATAGGCCAGCATTTAAGTACTGGGCCCCCTCAGAGGCCAGACCCACAGCTTCCACAGCTCCGGGCGAGGGTGGAAGACTGTGCCCTCCGCCTGAGTCAACAGATCCCTCCTCAGAGGAATCTGCCACGGCGGGCCTATCAGGAGTGCTATTATGTCTGAAAACCATACTCGGGCCGGCCACAACGGGGCTACCAGGAGAAGACTGATGCCCTCCTGACGGACCCTCTCTAGGACTCCCGGGAGCAGAGTGATCGGGGGAAAAGCGTACAGGCGAAGCCTCGGCCAGGCCTGTACCATGGCATCCAACCCCAGTGGGGCTGGATGAGTGAGGGAAAACCAAAGTGGACAGTGGGACGTCTCTCGAGACGCAAATAAGTCCACTTCCATTGGTCCGAACCTCTGCCATATCAACTTCACCACATCTGGGTGAAGTCTCCATTCCCCGGGCCTCAGCCCCTGCCTCGACAGGATGTCCGCTCCCCGGTTCTGAACCCCCGGGACATATATTGCTCTGATGGATAATATTTTCCCCTGGGACCAAAGAATAATCTGATGCGCCAGTCTGCATAGAGGGCGCGATCTGAGTCCCCCTTGTCGGTTCAGATAAGCTACCACTGATGTATTGTCCGAACGTATCAAGACATGGTAGCCCTTGATGTCTGGGAGGAAGCTCCTCAGAGCCCTGAATACAGCCAACATCTCTAGGCAATTTATATGCCAAGAGTGATGATGGTCCTGCCACAGACCCCTGGCAAAGCGGCCGTCCATGACCGCGCCCCAACCAGTGAGGGAGGCGTCTGTCGAAACGGTTTTCCGGCGACATGACGCTCCTAACACTGGTCCTTGGGACAGGAACCAAGGTTTCTTCCAGATTAATAGGGAACGAAGGCATCTGCGCGTAACCCTGATAATGCGGAACGGATTTCCCTTCGGGGAAAACCCCTTGGCTTTCAGCCACCACTGAAGGGGCCTCATGTGGAGAAGGCCCAAAGGTATAATGAGGCATGAGGCCCAGCAGTCTTTGAAATTGCTTTACAGTGATGGCTTGGCCTAGCTTTATCCCAGAGACCGTAGTCAGGATGGACTCGATACGTGCGGGAGACATATGTGCCCGCATTGTAACCGAATTCCAAACCACGCCCAGAAACGTTGTTTTCTGGGCTGGTTCCAACACGCTCTTTTTTGTGTTGAGTCTCAACCCCAGTTTTAGAATATGGCCAAGGACGACATCTCGATGCTGAACTGCCATTTCTCGAGACTGGGCCAATATGAGCCAGTCGTCGATATAATTCAGAATACGAATGCCCTGAAGTCTCAATGGAGCCAGAGCTGCATCCATACACTTTGTGAACGTGCGGGGAGAGAGTGCTAGGCCGAACGGCAGGACCCGATATTGGTACGCTTCGCCCCCGAAAGCGAACCTCAGGAACCTCCTGTGACATGGAAGGATGGAGACGTGAAAATAGGCGTCTTTTAGATCTATTGTAACAAACCAGTCCTCGGACCTGATTTGATTCACGATGATGGGAATCGTGAGCATTTTGAACCTGAACCTCCTCAGAGACCGATTCAACTGTCTTAAATCCAAAATCGGCCTTAGCCCGCCATCCTTCTTTGGAACTATAAAGTATCGGCTGTAAAACCCGGACTCTCTGTCTGGTAGGGGAACAACTTCTATGGCCCCTTTGACCAGCAGGGCCTGTACCTCTTGTTCCATAACCCGAGCCTGTTCTGGAACCACTGTAGTTGGCACCACCCCTGCAAACCTGGGAGGTCGGTGACCAAACTGCAGTCTGTACCCATTTTTTATTATATTCAGGACCCACATAGATATATTTGGAAGATATTGCCACCCCTCCAGAAAATCTACTAAGGGAACCAGCCTCTCGAGACTGGCCTCGGATGTTCTTTGAGCACTGTTCTCGACCTTCTGAAGCAGAGAACTGGCAGGAAGAGGAGGAAAACGATTTTGTGACCATAGTCTGTGCTCTTTTACAAACTTTTGGGGCGAACGCCACAGTGTGTGTTCGCTGGAAATTGATGCGGCCCGAAGCGTCCAGGACGGCGGGATCACATCTTTTTTCAGAGGGCTCCGCTGTGAAAACAACCTCGGTTGTTCCACAACGGAGGGGACAGCCCTCAGAGGTCCTACCACTTCGGTTAGGACCTCTTTCCTGAAGCCCTCTTAGCCTGAATGACGGCCCTCAGGTCGCCCTTCTGGCCAGAGGACTTAGAGTGAGAGCGTTTCCTCTGTTGCCAAGCTCCCGGAGGAGGGGCTCTGGAGGAAACGCTCTCCTTCTGCTCTTGGCGATAGGAGGAGCTGGTTGACGGCTGAGGCTGGCCACTTGAGCCAGCCCCCCTAGACCTAGACTTAGATCGGCGAGGAAGATATTGCTGGAACGCCGCTGATTGTTTTTTCGCCTCCTGGAACCTGTCGACAACAGTGGCAACTGCGTCACCGAACAGGCCCGAAGGCGATAGCGGGGCATCCAGCAGGAAGGATCTGTCTTTCTCTTTTACACCAGACAGATTCAGCCACAGATGCCGCTCCGTGGCCACCATAGCTGACATAGAGCGGCCAAGGGCGCGGGCCACTTCAGGAGAAAGGTAGCTCGCTAAAGCTTCCTCCATCCGCGGCATCTTGCCATAACCTGCCTCTCTCGCACCCACCACATTACTATAATCACATGATGTAGGTGAAGAGATGCGAGAGGAGTACGGTTTTTCCCAGGATTTAGAAATCTCTTTATGGAGATCCGGGAAAAACGGCAAGCCCCGGCGCTGAGGTTGTGAACGGTGCTGCAGGAATCTCTCGTCTAATTTACTGTGACAAGGATCATCCTGCTTATCTTGTGGCCAGTTGATATTGAGCCTGGCCACTGCACGCGTTACAACCTCCACCAACTCCTCATAAGCGGGAACATGAGCCGGCGAGCGTGGCTCATGTTCCTCGCTCCCAATACTGAGCACATCTACTTCCTCGGAAGCAGACAGCTCAAGTACCGGGCACTCGTCACGGGCAGAAGAAGCCGCCGGGCGGGCTTCTGCACCGTGAGCGAGCGTTATAGAATCCGCAGATGATGAACGAGAAAGTGCCTCGGCAGTCTCGTTCTCATCTGCGAGATCCTTCTGCGATCCCCACGATCTGAGTCTCCGCGCTGCCTCAACAGACGCGGGACCAGAACCGCGGGGATCGCGAGCTTGGCCGTCATCATTATAAACAGCCAAGCGGGAGCGCAGCACTCTTATAGGAAGTGCTTCACAGTGTTCACAGGCAGCTCCCTCGAGAGCTGCCTGTGCGTGCTGCACTCCCAAACAATTCACACATAACTGATGTGTGTCCCCACCCGTAATAAATCGAGGGCAGGGGTGCACACATCTAGAGAATTGTTCACTCGCCATAAATACAACACTTTCAACAGACAGACAACACCAAATATGACTGACAGTAACACAGAGCGCTTGCTGAAGAGCGAAAGCTGATGTGTGTGTGTGCCGGCGCTGTTTTTATATCCGGTTATGCCGTCACATGTTACGTCACGACGCAACACCAATCAGGATTGGATTAGTTTCATTCATACTTCAGAGGCGCACGCTTAGGGAGCGTCCCCAAAGAGTCGTTTTTAACGACGCAGTGTTGAGTTCCCTTCGATAAGGGAACACCATGCTTGCAAAGCAAAACTTTTCTTTTGTAAATAAAGAAAACAAACAGGAACGCTCTTTCGCTTTCTGCCATCTCGTTTTCCTTTTGGTGAACTTGTTTGTGGTTAAAAGTGCATAATAAGATGCCTCTCAGACTGCGAATGCATAACAGTGCATACAACAAATGTGTAGTGGAGAAATTTTGAAATGTAAGACAAAAAAAGTTCTAGAGTCTACATTGACTAGTCGATAAGTGCACTTCTGGATGAAGAGTCAGCTAGTAAAAATAAGAGACCATGCAAACTCTAGTGTTTTGGTGGATGTCAGTGATGAAGTGGTTTTGGGGAGGATTCTAGCTGCTGATACAGGCTTATTTCCCCTATAAACCTATATATGGCCTGGCAGATTGTCGTTAGAAGAAATGGATGAGGGGAAGGGGGTGTTCTGGACTCTGGAGCCAAGCTATGCTCCACACTGAAGGGGGACCACTGAAGCTAACTTGGACTGTGACCTAAATGACGTTAATTTTTGTATACCTCGAAATATTTAGCAGGAGAGAAAAGTGATTCCCGCTGCTTCTCTCGCGAAAAGTGAAACGTGGTGTCACTGTTACACAGCGTGTGATTGGCCGATCACTATGATGTCACACCTAAAGTTGATGATCAGTGCCATGGCCTGAAAGGAATGGTTTGGTTTTGTCAACTCAAAACAGCTATAGAGCTAAAATTCCCTATTGCACATTACTGGAGCCAAAAATATTGACTTATGGAATAATTTATCTGTCACCACAATGACTCATGTTAACATTAGTCTTCATCCTCCAAACCACGCATGCAGTTTTTAAGAATTGTTACCATCATTTCAGTACCTCTGTAACCCAAGACCAAAAAAGATCTCAGACTGCAAATGTTGCATAACAGTACATGCAATAAATATGCAGTGAAGATATTTTGAAATGTATGACAAAAAAGTTGGGGATCTAGACTTTAAATTGAATAGTATGTAAACTATAGTATGTAAACTCTAGATCCCGTATGTAAACTTCAGCTAGTGGTTGAAATGGGTAGGCCTATACTGCAGTTGAAATTCAAAATATTGGATAGAGCTGTTTGTCCCTCCCCTCCTCCTCATCCTCGACCATCACGTGCAGTGTTGGCAAGTCTGCGTTTTTCCCGCGGAATTGGGCAACTTTTAAGTTGTTGCCGCGGATTCTGCAAATTGACTCACAAATTTAGTGGAGAATTCGGCCGCCCGAAATCACAAAAAAGATACAGCACCTTTAAAAGATATGATGGATAAACTGATGCCTTGATTGGATTCATTTAATTAATAACAAGCTGTCAACTATGATAAAATATTCTTTAATATGTTCACACTATGGTTACCTGAGTTAGAATAACTTTTTGACTTCATTCAGACAGATATATATATATATATATACAGAACGAATAAGATGGCTTTATTAACAAAATGAATAAGCATGACATACACCATGCTAATAAATTAAATCTGACTCCTGCTGACTCTCATTTGGCTCACGCTGCATTGAGCAGACCTGTTCAGTTTTGAAATGTAGTGTCTATTCTAAACTAACTATTAACTTCTATTAACTTTACAAAATTATTTTTATTACTATAAAAATCTAAACGACAGTGGGGGGAGGTGCCGCGGTGGACAGGTGATGTAATTGGTGTGTGGCTGAACACTGTGTAACACTGGTCACACTATCACAACAAGCCCCCCCCCCCCCACCACCACCACCATTACCATTATTTTGTAATCTTTAGTCCCCCTTGGAGAAACATTGGTATAGATAATATACTAAAGACAGACTTTAAACAGCTAAGTAAGTCTAGGAGACAAGAAAACACATTTTCAAAGAAAGAAATGGATGCTGGCCCTAATTTAAACATGAGGACAAAACTTATAAATCACATCAAATGCAACATACTTAGTGATATATTTGGCTGAGGTATGAGCAAATCTAATCATCAAGCAAGGGTTGTTTTGGTCAGTTTTTTGGCTCTAATTGGATGCAGAGAGGATGATCAGAGAGCATGTGGGACGTAGAATAAAACCCAGAGGAGAGCATGGTCAGATGAAGATGAGTTGATGCAAGACATGTCGAATGTCGGGATGTAAATGGACGCCCTTCCACCCCTCATCCTTGCAGTCAGACAACAGGTCAGTTTATTCTTAAGAGTCCTCAAAAGCCTCCAACAAATCCACCTCTATCTTGCCACCAAAATCCCACACTTTTTCCAGACTTATATTGCCTAGATCAATAGTCTTTCCACCCAACCGCCTAACTGTCACTCAAACGTAGCAATAATTACCTACTGATCCAAGCATCCCACCTTTGTCTTCTCACCTATATTGGGGACACTCAAGGGGATGCTAAAACAGGTTTGCTTGGTCATCCGTTGAGCCACCAACTTTGTCGAGTTCTGACAATTAATCTATCTAGCAACCAATGCGGTAACCTCCAACGTACACTCGATCAACACCAGGGTCCTCACCCCCAATACCTCACATTCACTGTAAAAAAGGAGCACAAGAACAATAAAGAGGTGCTAATGTAATAATGATCAATGTGTAATGGTCCTCCATACCTTACAGGACTAAATAATAGTGAGAGGCTCTTGATGAAATCGTTCCTTTTTTTCAGTAGAAGGCTATTCAGAATCATAATTCCAGCCATTTGAAGAAATTGCTGAGACAAGTGTTAAGTGAAATTGTCCTTGAGGTTACAGTTTTATTTGTTTCCCGCCATTGGAAAAATCATTTATTTCATTTAGATGAATTTCCCAGCAGTTGCAGGGCCATTCCAGATTTTGAGTACCTTGATAGTAGTGTGTGAATAGTTTCATGCATAAGTAATACATATTTAATTAATTGATAAGTACAATCATAGCAACAACCTGGGAAATTGTATATTCTATAGGGGTATACTGTAGAAGGTTAGACATCTCACAGGTTGGAATGAGTCGTGCTTAGTTGATATACATCTAAAGACTAACACACTAATAATATTTAATTCACAATTTTTTACAGGATTAATTTATTTAAAGATATATATATAAAAAAGCACACATACAAATACTTGTATACACCTCTTGTTTGATAAGTTTTGTTTCTTTGAGTGCATACTTTAAACACACCAGGGTTCTGCGACTTTACACATATCATCATACAATTCTGATAACAACCTTATTATTCTCACAAAAAAAGTTTCCCTGTGATGCAACCAACATGCAATAAATAAATAAATACAATGAGAAGTCATAAAAAGGGCCCCTGCAGACCATCATCATTGTCACGTGAAATCTATGAATGAATAATTCATACATATATATTTAGACCCCGCATAATTAGGGTGCACCAGAACCCCAACGTTTTGTGTTTTAGATAAAGCACTACAGGATGGAAAGGAATGCAGGGTATTCACAAAGTGCATGCTTAAAACTTTACTAATTTTTACTGAGAAAAAGAAAAAAACAGTGAGATGTGACAAAATGGCATGATGGCTTTTGCCACATCTGGACTAGCGATTAACTAGCGATGGACTAGCGATTAAAAATAGTGCAAAATGAGAAAATGCAGGCCTTTGAAAGGAAGAAATAAAACGCATGGTTAAGTGGCTTCTCTTAATTGTTTCCCTTTAATGCACCACCACTAGCAATCAGTTTGAAAACTCAGAAACTGTCAACCTCAGGAATCATTTAGTCAGTTGTTGGACAAAAACTTGGCCATCTTGCCCATTTCCAAGTAGATGATGTTTAATATTTGTACTCAGTACTTGCCCAAGTAATTATATTGTGATTATAAATTGTGTAAAGTGTAACTTTAGCGCATTAAACAACAGACAGAGCAGGAAAGAGAGAGAGAGAGAGAGAGAGAGAGAGAGAGAGAGAAGATTTTATATCTAAAACATTTATCCCTATTTCCCTGTGACAACTTTGATTACAGTTTGAGCTTTCCAAAGTTGACACATTTTTAGCCAAATGATGATCCTTTATGTGGCGTAGCTTTCAAGGGGTTTTAAAGATAATGAGTGGATCTCAGAGACGGGAGGATGAAATGAGAGAAAATGGAGGAAAACAGCATATTATCTGTAATTTGAAGTAAAGGCAGCATCGCATTGCATATATTAAGGAGGATAATACTCTTGGATGAATATGATTATTCTTTACTCTAATAATTGCGTAGAGATTCACAGCTGTAGGAGAGAAATTTCAAGGTAAATTGCAAAAGGAGAGATTACCACAAATCCTGCCAACTTATAGAAGCTCTGAAATAAGCCTAAGAGAAGCGATTTTCCTTAATTTGACCAAGCAAACACTTCTCCAACTTCTGGACAAAAGCTCAACTATTTCATCTATTTCTGCCATGATATGGTATTAAAGACAAACAGAGAGAAGAGATTCACTCATACTAAAATACAATTGTATGCTGAGATGATCTCCAAACATTGGAAAACCCAGACAGAAACTGTCAAACGTATAACACTCTCTGCAATGCAAATATGGAAACAGATAAACATCCAACTCAAATTTTTCATGAAAAAATTAAGTCACATTTTGAGAACATTATTTAAGGGGATCTACTATGGCTCTTTTTACCAGATTTAAATGAGAACTCCGGTCAATTTTGACATTGAGCTCTTTTTTTTGTACATTTGGAGTGATGTCAATACAGAGAACAACGACAAAAATCGGTGTTGCCTACACCGTGTTATCGTCTTTTTAAAATTTGCACCCTGTTGCCTTCAATGGGGCAAGTTTTAAACCTGCTTTTAGCCTCTTAACATCCTTGATTTGTCCTTGAAGTGCACAGCCATGTGAGTGGTGTTATTAAGAGTGAACACGGTCAATCTGACTGCCGTAGATGTGAAAGATATGAATAAAAATAACGTTAATTCAGCCAGCTCACATACCTGTATTTTCTTCCTGTTTTCACTCTGAGAGAGAGCCGTCTTCGGGCGTTCTCCGTCTCCAGGAATATCTGTTGTTATTATAGTTTTGCTTTTTTAAATTAGTTTTTATTTCAATATCGGTTTCAATTTTTCTTTAAATTTCAGTTTAGTTTTAGTTTGTTTCATTAATGGTTTTGTTAGTTTTAGTTTAGTTTTTATTTTGCAAACACATTTCTATTTAGTTTTTATTTTATTTAGTTTCAGTTTTAGTAATTATAGATTAGCAGAGCAAGCAGTACACTTCCAGTGTAGACCAAAGCGAGTCGTTTCATTTAAGTTTAATGTTTGCACAGATTACAGTTAACTCTTGTGCAGACATCTTAATAATAAAAATAAAATAATGGTTGGAAATTGAACAAAGCACCAAATAAATGGAACTTAAAAGTATACAAGAAAAAACTATGAAAAATTCATACAAACTAATTCATTAGTTTATGAATATACAGTTTGTACAGTATAAAACAATTTAGTCTATGGAGAGTACCGACAAAGATATATCTGGTGTGTGTGTGTGTGTGTGTGTGTGTGTCGTGTCCTGGTATTCCATAGCCTACATTGTGGGGAAATGTCTCCACGTGGATAATAATATTATTAATATTAGCAGTAAATGTTTTGTAAAAACGAAGATAATAACAGCACCTTTCAGCCTTTCAACCTTCATGAAAACATACAGTAGCCTAGCCCTAGAACATTTAAGTTGTTTTGTGCTTGATGAACTTGTTTTGGTGTTGCACCCGTGTCTCGCAAATGAAGCGGCATTCTAAAAATGCTGCGCTCAAGTTATAAGAAGTCCAACTTGCGTCTTATTACCTTGTGTTATTTCCCATTCCACCGCAAAGATGCATCCTTTATGAACAGCCGCTTAGCACTAGCGATGTATTATACGTTACGGTCCTTCATTGAGCTTGTCACAGGACAGCGGTTAATCGCCACAGCAACTTCACGCCACAGCGCCAAATCAGGTATTTCCTTGAACAGTCACAGGTCAGATTTTTCCACTAAAGTAAAGAGATTATTAATCACAAAAACGATTATTTATTTTTGGTAATTATTATTTTATTTCAGTTAGTTTTTCAGTAACTGTTGTTAGTTTCGTTTTGTTTTAGTTTTTCATTTATTATGAATTTTTTATTTTATTTCAGTTTACGAAAATGTTTTTTGACCAATAGATTTTAGTCTTAGTTCAGTTTTCGTTTACGAAAATAACCATTAAATCTCACGAGTTTGCAAACTGCAGTTGCATGTGCTCGTTTTATAGAGCTCGGGATCGTTTCGTCACGTCGCAATGCATTGTGGGAATCACGGTACGGAAGTAGATGTACTGTATAGTAGGCAGTAGATATTTCAAATTCTAACGTTGGTCATTTAGGTTTAATTTAGGTTATTTTAAGGAAAATGGTTCAGTATTGCTGTGATGCAAACTGCTGTAATCGGTCTCACGATCGACAGGGCAAACACCTCATAAATCATGTTTTCACCAGTTTTGCGTCTTGTTCTGGTGAACGGTGGGTTGTGTCTGAAGTGAATGTTCGCCAATATTATACCGGTTTACAGAACTACCGGACGAAAATAGTGGATTATTGTACCTATGATAGTTGTGTGATTACTCCTGAGATGTAACAACCCCGCATAGACAAGCTTTATAGCTCACGGAATCTGACAAGTGTGTGTGTGTGTCACCAGTTGACGATGCTGACTCGCGATCTTCATAGTGAACGCGCCGGAGAGAAATACACATTTCATACGAATTACATCGTTTTCTTTCCTTTTGAATTGTTATGTTTAAAAGTAGAAATCGCAGGTCTGTGAGGCAAGAAGGCTATGCTGAGTTTAGGTTCATTTATGAGGCGAGCTGCAGTTCAGGCGCGTGCGCCTCCGTGTCGTCGTGATTGTCTAGCTACTATGTTTACTTATTATTTATTAAATCCAGGCAATTTGTTGATGGAACATTGATCAAAATTAAGATACAATTAATACAAAACTAAATTCACTTTAAATAAAGGCTTTGTGCTTTCTTTTTGAGGTCTCTGTAAAAGTTTTAAAGCAGTTTTAGTGCCGCTTTCAGGGAACTGTCTCGTCCGTAACATTGTTTTTTCCTCATAAATGCGAACACATAAAATGAATATTTTATGTTCTGTGGAGAGCCAACCCTTCTTCGTCCAGTGGGTATTACTTTAGATTTGTAAAGGTCCATAACTCTTGGTGCCAGACAGTGCTGGAGACCGGCCGGGACGCTATTAACTTCCTCCAAACCGGCCTTTGCGGTACCGCTAAAATGGCCGCCGTTACCCACAATGCACCGTTCCATAACGTCTACGCCCGAGCTCTATTGCTGTTGTGTGTTTGAGGAGGCGGGTTTGTGCTCTATTGACTTGGACTATTACCATGCTCTCTGTGTTTGATTATTAATGCCTGTGCATCACGCGAGTTGGACACAGAGGAAAAGGTTAAACGTTCAGTTCAGCCTCGAATCTGTATCGTCATTAGTGTTAAAAGTTGTAAAGAGTACCAAATTGAACAAAACAATATAATTTAAAAATTAGAATTTATGAATGTCTACGGTATCCTCGGTATCGCAAAATCCATATCATGGCACAACAAAATACCGGTAGTCACGTTCATACCGGTATAGCGCCCACCCCTAGTTTTAAGGCCATATCAGTCTAAACTTTTTCTGGGTGCACACATCCGAAGCACGTGCACAGAAAGCTGGATGTCAGGTACAGTCTCCCTTGAGTATTAAACTAAGTTCTCTTTCAGGTGTCATTGTGGTTAAACTGTCAAATACACACAAGTTTATGTCAAAACCACACAACGTTCACATAAACATAGTCGGTAATGTCTGTGAACATAAACAGCAAGCAAAGAAATGTGTATATTAGATCTGTGTATTAAAGTGAAAGCAGCATAATAAACAGTACCTACTGCTATGCTTTTAATATGAATCAAACAACAAAAAATCACTCACTGCTCTTGATTGAATAACTTTAGTTATGTAAGAATACATTTCTTACTGGAATGCTGCTGTTAAATGCTCTGGCGAGGAGATGACGGACATGACGGACTGTGTACAGGTCACTCAGGGCGGGGCCTATGCTAATAGGGCGGAGTGCATCAGTAGTAGAGGGCGGGGCCTAAGCATATGTAATGTCACACTGCACTCATAGGCTTGTTCTGAGACTCTGCTTATGATTTATGGGGATTAAAAAAAGAGGAGTGGGTGGATTTCTACCATTTTACGGTGGTTGTGTACACACACTGCCGATACACATTTATGTTCAAACACCATGTAAAAGTGAATTTTGAATAAAATGTCCCCTTTAAAGACTAGATAGCTCTGACCAAATATCTATTACCATCACTGAAAGAATGTTTGCTCATAACTTTGAGAGAATCATGCCAGAACGTTCAGAGAACATTTCCTGTTAGCTGAGTAGGAGGTCAGCAAAAGTGTTGACCCTTTATCACACCTGTAAGCTGTCAATTTTATATTGAAACCTTCTAATAGCACCTCAGAATCTGAGCACACAGAACAGAGAGCAGATGAAGAGAGGATGAAAAGACAGTACTTTAAAAGGCCCATCAAAGTAGCAACGTACTGTACACCATCTGTGCACCTGCACCCTGGTGAGGTGCACCATGGGAGGTCTAAGATAAGTGTGAAGAACAAAAATTGCTTTCATCAGTGCAACATACACATCATTTTGTTAAAAAATGTTCTCCAGTGGATCGGAGCAAATCTGTTCACATTAATCACTGTCAATTACCACATATAGAATGGAAACCGCATAGGAGAGTTGCGCCACTTTTGTACGCTGTATATCTGCCTCTTATTAACTAACCACCCACAATACAGTTTAACAAAGAACTCTGGTTAACTCAGGAATCACTGGTTAACACTGTATCATGAGTCTTAAATAGAGGTCGACCGATTCATCGGTTTTGCCATTCATTACACGGTACGAGAGAGCTGAGAAGGGTCTGCTGCCATCATGCAGTACAAGAGCGGCCTCTAGAGGTGTAATAAAACTATCACTGATGCCTTGTGTTGTTTATTTTGACACGTGCAGTGTTGCCAACTTAGCGACTTTGTCGCTATATTTAGCGAGTATTCAGACCCCTCTAGCGACAGATTTTCAAAAAAGCGACTAGCGACAAATCTAACGACTTTTTCTGGTGTTATTGGAGACTTTTGGAGACTCTCTGACGTTGAAAGCACATCTCGTTTTTACTCTTCTCAACGAGCAGCAGGTGCTGCCGAGGGTCCCACCCCTGTCCCAAAGCACTCACAGGCGGCCCAGTCCTCGCGCAGCAGCCCCTCCCAGCTCCTCCGCGTCCAGACGGCAAAAGAATCGCGCAAATGAGTCGCTATTTTTAGCGACTTTTCAGACCCCGACTTTTTGCTTTCTTCCTGCCGTCAGTCACTATAGCTACGTCTACCCTGTTCAGTGAATGACTGAGAGGAGCAGCAGCACATTCATCTGTTGAGCGCGGCCGCTGACAGACGTGAATGAGCAGTGTTTTTACACTGACTTATCACTTATCTGCTTTTCTTTTGTTTTTTTATTTAAATAATATAGTTTCCTTTCTTTCCTTCCTTGTCCTTACGGTATTACTTGTAATATTCACTATCACAGAGCTTTTATTCGTCCGGCTCCCGAACTCTCTCAATTCAGATAATTTAGAAAAAAATTTAATTCACTACTAGCTATCATAGCTACTCGTTCTATTGTCTGACAAAAAATATATAGGACATGAGAACAGCTTTATTTTACATTCGGCTATATTGTATTATAATATATTAAATACAGTATGTGAACTGAGCATTCATTTATAGAGAAAACACATTACGAAAGTACGATGCGATGACGTCACAAATATGCTAATTGACGTATGACGTCATCTAGTGACATTTAGCCTTATACTGCCCTACAAAGCAAAAAGGCAGTAACTACGCAGAGTGCAGAACTGAGAAAAATGACTTTAAAGTTATCCTGTCGTTACCTTTTTTGCAGTTACTGTACAAACGACTACCATTTTTCTCCAAAACGACACACATTTGAGATAAGAACACTGGACACGTGACGGTGCGCGCTGCACTGAGAGCACAGGCTGCATGGACAGCGCTGACATCAGATGCGCGTTTAAAGCACCGACAGCGAAAAGGTATTCATACAGTACATTTAGTCATTATTATAAATTGATTAATTTGTTGACTAGATGCTGCATTAGTAGAGAAAGAACCGCACAACAGTATGTTTGTTTGCCTTCGAGGCTGAGGGGACGCTAACATTAGGCTTGTTTGAGATGCGCCTTGCCTCGCCTGAAATGTAGTCGAGAGTAGGCGGCTGCAGTGAGGGGAGGAGTGAAAAAAGCGCAGGCAAGACGGACAGATCTCTCTTCTCACGGTGGATCAGACTCCTGCGAGATCAAAGGCGGATATCGCGGGATTCACGGGATTCACGCTCGTGCACGGTGTTGCTAATAAACTGGATGTAATTTAAGTTCTGTTGCTTTTATATGAAAATAAATATAATGAACAAGACACCCAAAGTACTTGCTATTTAATTCCATTCCAAATATGTGTTTATCAATATTTTTTTCTTTAATAGCCTACAGACATATCTTTATAATTGTTTTATGTTTTTATAAAAATGACATCACATAACCCATATCGCACTGTCAGAGAGTTTATTCACACATAACGTACGTATGGCCTACACAACAAATGATACCAGAGTTTTAAGAACAATACATCACGGTTGTTTAAACCAATGAGCATTAAGCTGTGTCGTCAGCAAGTCGTTT
This sequence comes from Semotilus atromaculatus, assembly GCA_031834385.1. Classification (NCBI taxonomy): domain Eukaryota; kingdom Metazoa; phylum Chordata; class Actinopteri; order Cypriniformes; family Leuciscidae; genus Semotilus; species Semotilus atromaculatus. Next base: position 6,344,244 of record JAULUF010000014.1, read on the forward strand.
CCCATCATGCTTTTGATCAGCGCAGTCGGTGGAGAGCAACTGCGCGCGACTGCAGAATCCGACACGTGCGGCTTGCGGTCGCGAGAGTTTTTTGACATACGTCAGCATGACATCAGAGCAAGGCGGACCGCTCTCGGACACATTTCTAACCGGCATGCATCTCGCGTTGATCACCGGTGATCGATTCTGCGCAGATTTTGCTCATCTCAAACAAGCCTATTAGTAGCCTACCTCAAACGGTTAAAACACTGACAAAAATAAACCTAAGTCCGACCCGAATGTTTAATGTCACAATTGTTACCATCTATTTGCATTGGCTAGATTATATACAGCTGGTCACTTTTATGCATTCATTATGCAGCGAAGTTGCCTATTTAAAGCTAGATGTAAAATAGCAAACTGGTAGCCGACAGAAACATATAAACAAATCAGAAAAGCATTCGATTCGTGTTCAAAAAGAACTGATGCTAACACTGAAAACATTTCAGTGTTTGAACTTGTTTGAACAGTGAAAAACGTTTTAAAGCAAGATTTGACGTCAATTGCAACGCATTATAACACAGCTCTCGTTTCATTTAAATACAACTTGCCGTCTTGCGTCTCCGTTTTTGATTAAATCAGAGTTGATTTATTGTTAACAGAGTTTGATGATATTGTTGTAATCATCTTGTCTGGATGAGTTTTGTAAGCTGTACAAAATGGATGTAACAGTTAAACAGTTACATTTTGAATGTAACTGGTTTTATTTGTTATTTAGAGTATTACTTTTTGTTTAGTTTGAATGAATGTCTTTATTGACTTTAATATTTATTCATATTTATTTCATTTAGCATGTTTTCATGGTTCATACAGGTTTATATATATATATATATATAATAAAGTTCAGCACTGTTTTACTGTGTTATGTTTAAGCAATAAGGTTTTAGAGGCTGTGCTGTATCGTGCATAATTGTTTTTATCCAGTATCAAAAAAAAAACTATCGGTTGATTAATCGGTTATTGGCAAGTACGGCCCAACCTAGCTATCGTTATCGGTAAAATCCACTATCGGTCGATCTCTAGTATTAAATTAAGTAATATGTCAGTTTTTCTACAGAAGCACACCTCTTTCATATGTAAAAGATCATTACCACAAAATAATGGCAAGAAAACAGGTCTTTGTTTAGAGTTGTCCTTGCATGGTCAGTGTAGTCTGATTCACAACCAAATGACTCTTATGAACCAGTTTTGTTTTGAGTGTTTATAAGCGCAGCGCTGCTTTGTGTACAGCAATAACTAAGGAAATGTTATTTCGCTACTGTTTCATAAGCGCCACCTACTGTCAGATTTGCTTTTTCATTCAGTACTTTCAGCTGTTTTTGTTTTGAGCAGGTATGTTTTATGTTGCATAATTTCAAAAAGCTAACGTCAGAGCATTTTTTTTCTCTTTAAATCTATAAATGATATCTAATTAAAAAACTCATGCTACATGTGTGTAAAATCCAGTGGTTACCTCTCATTTAAGACCAGATTGGTATGTAATACTGCAAATAGACTAATAAGTTAGCTTTGAGAAAAAGCTGGTATCGGCATCGGCCCATTTTCTTGTAAAAAATCAAAATCTGCCATGAAAAATCATGATTGGTAACCTAAATTGAACCAAACTAAATCAAATTCAAATCGAATAAAGAACTTGCGAACCACAATTCTCCACAACGCAGCATTAAGAACAGACCCGCACGATTGGGAATTGCACCATTCAAATTGCATTCAGCCCATTTTTATGGACATGTTTGAGTTATTACCATATTGGCATAATTCCTTTGGTGAATCAGCAAAAAAAAAAAAAAAAAAAATGCTGCATTGAGTGGGCACAATTCATTTTTAGTGAATTGTCCATCACATGAGCAAAACCAAAAATTGTCAAACTTGAATTTCATGACTTAATTTAAGTGATGTTAAGAATTCTGACCACACACCTTCAAACTCACTGTCCTTCATTTTAGTTTCATTAAATGCGGATAAAAAAAGAAACCAACAATATAGACTTACCATTAGGGCTCTCCTCATCTATGGCTACAATGGTGGCAGGTGGGCCTGTTCTGGAGAGCTTGCACTCTGAAAAGCAAGGACACAGAGTAAATGGAAATAAGGAATGGAAAAAAGAGACATAAGAATTTCATCCAGTCTAGACCACGATGTAACTCATACTAAACAAGACATTTCAATTTCAGCTCACATTAAGTCACACAACCTGCACATAAAAAGAAAGATCTATGAGTACTGTAACCTATCCACCACTAGGTCCGCGGGACCACAAGTCAAAGATAGATTTACAAAATGATTTCTTTATGTGTATAGAGAGAGCTGTTACCACTGGGGTTGCGAAGGGTTAATAGAGTTGTGCTCTCATGCCCGATGAGAGAACAAAAGAGTAACAGAAAGATAAGATACATTGTCTTACCCTCATACTGCCAGTCTGGAGTTACAGATAGTGTCATCGGCAGAGAGCAGGAGGAGGATGGAGTGACAGAAAGGTGGGGAAAGACAGAAGAAAAAAAGACGAAGCACAAAATCAAAATTTCATCCAATGCTCATGAGATAAGACAGAGAAAATAACCAGAGTAGAGACATATACATGGAACATTTTAGAAGACAAGCAGTGCAAGTGGTGTTCATTCGAGTACATTTATTTTCTAGTGGACCTCAAGGTGTTCATGATTTTGCCAATGCCAAGTAGGATGTGTTGCCAGATCTTATGTTGGTCGTGGAAGAACATTCCTTATCAGATGATAAGGAACCATAACCAAAAATCTAACCCTGAAATCTGATTGGTTGAATGAATTGTTGTTTCAACACCAATGAGAATATTTCTTCAGAATAAAATATAGTAAGCGGACAACAAACAGTTATGGACTTTCCTTTTTTGGGGGGCAAAAACATACCAATACATATACTTGAGGTAGTACAATTATGATTAAATGGGCAGATTATCAAGTCATAAATAATTATTTTCAAATCCAATAGAGCATGAACCTTTTAGAACTTAACAGACATTTAATTAACAAACTACTACAATATGTACACCAAGTCACCAACCAAATTAATAAAACGTTGCCAGATCCGTCAAGTCAATATGTTTTGAAAATATTGAACATGCTTATAGTGCCACTCCCTGGACATTTTACCTTGAAAATGTCACAAACATATTTGTCACAAACAATTTCACAAAACATTTCCCTTCTCTAGAAATGTTGCTACAGGCACATTTCCAGTGAATGATGGGTTGCTAAAATCAAGGGAAATTAAATGAATGTTAGTCTAGCTAAATCCCAGCCCTTTACCCTACACAAAACTAACTACAAACTTAAAACCCAGTTGGTGGTAAACACATTTGATTCAATACCAACAAAAATGTTGATCCAGGAACGTATGGCCTAATTGGAAAGACCATTGTTACAAATTACCTGGACCATGAGATGGCCAATTAGGGCAAATTGTACCCAGATCAATATCTTAAAGTTTTCCTGGAACAGCAATCCTTTCATACTAATAAAGCACTTAACCACACAGTACATGCCTCCATCTAAACTTAACCATTAACCTGAAGTCTAAAAATCAATGAAAATATAGAGTTGATAAGAATGATTTTTCATCATTTTCATGAATCTCAACCCCAGCCTTAAACCTTGCCTTAAACTGCAAAAGTTTTTTTTTTTTTTTTTAATATCCATTAGACTCTTCCTAGTATTATAACAGTGTTTCTCACTTACCCTGGATATATAGGCTACATATCAATGGAGTTGGACAAAAACTATGATAAAACCTGTTGGAAAGCATCTTTTGCAGCGATTTTTGTGTGAGCTTATCAGTGAACACCCCAGACCACTCAGTGAGTTTCTCGTCTTTGTAAACTAAAGTTTAATGCTTTTTATGAAGGATTGTTCCAGTGCACCTATGCAACCATTGTGGAGGTGGAGGTGTGCTACCACAGAAACCGAAAATTCTCAGGCCAGCACCATGTGTCCAAATTTCAATCTTAAAGGTGGGGTATGTGATTTGCAAAACGGCCGGCAGATTTTGAAAATACACAACTCAAATGGTCCTACCTTCTTTCCTCCAACGCTGGCCCTGATTCGCGTGAGGGGGATGGGGGGAGAGGGGGGATGGTACGACCGTTTGATTGACGGACTTACTGTCCAATGATTCTAGGTGGTCTTGGAAATGATTGGCTGGAGTTTTTTGAGTCCTGCCCATTCCACAGATGATTAAATTGCTTAATTTTCATTTCAGTGCTTCTAACTCAGTGGCTGTAAGTGGGTTATGAATAGGATTTCAAGTGATTTTGAAAAACTTAAAAAAAAATAGAATCACATACCCCACCTTTAACCGTTCACATTTCACTTAAAGGTGCATTGCGCAACTTTTCATGTAAAAAATACCTGTTTTTCTATCCTATACATGCTTAAAGAACTGCCTGATGGGCTGAATGAGCCCTTCTCTGCTCACTGAGATTGCCTCTATAATCCTGTACAGTAAAATATATAAGAGGGATTCGGGCTCGAATTTGAGACTGGGCGTGACGTCATGCGCGTTCACGCTCACCAGGCTATGTCTCGCAGGTTTGTGTATAAGCCGCCATTCTCCGCATCAGCGAAGACAACTCGTGCGTCAAAGGTAGAAGATGGATTCAAAGAGACCGGCTTGTAGTCCATTCCAAACCCCAACGCAAACTCCACGTAAAGTAAAGAAAAGAAAAATGTTGTCTAGTGCCACCACAAGGGCCAAATTGTAGTCAGACAGGCGTCAGAGTAAGACGAGAGTCAACCTCGGGAAGGCATTCAACAAATGGAGAGATCTCCGGTCTGCTCTTGGTCTCAAACGGGATCCTATTTACTAAATAAAGTATTGACACATTTCACATTAATGTTTGTCAGTGTGTATTGTCCCTGTCAAAATATCTACTAAATAAATCAGCGCAGTTCAAGATTCTTGAGTGTGATATAACATGCTGAAAAATATGACCGATAATTAGACACAAATTTTGAGTAAATTCTAACAGAAAAGGGATGTATTGTTATTGGAATATTCTACTTAGCAGATCAATAAAACAGGCTGAACCCCGCAAGTCTTCGGCGGATAAGCCTGTTTGGCTTTTATGAAAACGTCATGGTGACATTTGATTGTTTATTACCTTGAGACATTTGAGTGAACGTTGTTGACCAACCGTGTACGGTATGATTATTATTTTGAGCTTTTGTGAAGTAATCAATTATATTGTTCATGAACGTGTTTTCATAACAATACAATCATAGGTGGATAAAGTAAACACATAAACAAAGTTTTCTACTACCCCCGTTTTCCCCTCACACATAAGAGTAATTTACTCAAATGTCTTTCCTTCCATATATTTGAAATGACTTGCAGATTTATAACTTTATTACCTCTGAAGACATTTTGGCTGTACACCAAAGATCTGTGCGGCAGATGCTCCTTTAGTTATGAACAGCTCGTGCATGCGTGCGTGTGGTCTGTGAGCGTGCACAACTCTGGTTGCAGTTTCGCTTGTCGCCAGAGGGGGCGTAGTTCTGCAACAACTCAGAGACTTGCGTTTTGCACCTTTAACCGTTCACTTAACATTTCATCAGAAACAATCTTAAACCAGGGCTTTAAGTGTAAAATACCGAACTTGTGCTTTAACAAATGATTAGGGTATATAGAAAAATTTAGCATTGGTGCACGTTGATTCCGAGCTTGCTTCATCTAAAGTCTTTGCAGGAGTTAGCACTGTCTCTTCACAGGTGTTGGGGCATCGGAAGTCTTCATAAGAAGCTGAATCCAAAATGGAGTTGACATACTTTCTAGTTATCTATTCTAGTTGTTCTTCAGACTCCAACCCCCAAATGGTTAACGTAATTTTATTTCCATGACCAACAAGGATGATGATCCTAAGCATGTCCCATTTGTCCAAATCGCTGTACAGCTTGACAGCAAAATGGGCTGCAAACAGTTTGAGTCCGATGCAATTTCTACATCAGTGCTACATGTATTAAGAACAACAAAGAGATGATTGACATAAATATAATTGTTCCTGACAGTAAAGTGATTCCATTTTTCAAAGCCATTGCCTTGCCATTAGCAAATGTTCTTTAGACGTGTCACATCTTGAAGTTACAAGAGAGACAATTGGAAACATACAACTTTAGTACAGTCCACTTTAGAATTTTCGCAGTCAAAAGAAACGCAAAAAAAGAAAGAAAGAACGGACTGCTTTTTAACCGGAAAAGCAACAAGATGTTTAACAAGGTATCTCCTAAATCCACAACTTCTAATCATCAAAGTATCTCTTAAAGGGTTAGTTCACCCAAAAATGAAAATTCTGTCAGTAATTACTCACCCTCATGTTGTTCCAACCCCGTAAGACTTTTGTTCATCTTCGGAACAGGAATTAAGAAATTTTTGATTAAATCTGAGAGCTGGATCTAAGGGGTTGAAACTTGTTCTCCCGAAAAGTTATTAAAGACATCGTAAAAATAGTCCAAGTGACTACAGTGGCTCAATCTTAAGTTTATCAAGCGACGAGAATACTTTATGTGCACAAAAAAACTAAAATATCGACTTTATTCAACTATTAATTTCCATCTCGGTCGGCCTCTCGTAGTAAAACTGCGTATCGCTTCTGTGGTGGACGTCACACGCATCACACACATGACCAGCGTCGGCCAATAGGGACACTATGTGTGACGTAGCCCTACGCTATCACTGACTAGAGGCCCACAGAGATGGAAATGAATTGTTGAAATAAAGTCGTTATTTTTGTTTGTTTTTGCGCACAAATGTATTCTCGTCGCTTGATAAACTGAAGATTGAGCCATTGTAGTCACTTGGACTATTTTAACGATGTCTTTAATAACTTTTCAGGGGAACAAGTTTCAATTCCTTAAAAGCCTATGGAGGAGTGATCCAGCTCTCAGATTTCATCAAAAAAATCTTAATTCGTGTTCCGAAGATGAACGAAAGTCTTACGGGGTTGGAACAACATGAGGGTGAGTAATTACTGACAGAATTTTCATTTTCAGGTGAACTAACCCTTTAAATCCTTGACTTCTTCTAATTTCTAACCTTCCAACAATTCAACTGATTCTACTTTAAGCTTCAACTGCATTTTGCTTGAGTCCTGCATGCTTTATTTTTTTTGCCCCAACAGTGCAGGAACTGACTTATCCCATTCTCTTGATTTACAGTGGCAAGCAATGAGACAGTGCTACGCTGCAGTCCTTGAGTGACTGATTTGATTAACATGCTCCTTCACGGTAGGCAAGACCAGATCTACGACTGCTGTTGCTAGCGGGAGGAATCCGGTCTCAACTCGCTTTTCTCCACCGGTCTCTCCTCCTTACGTACCCTTATCCGAAAATTAATGGCAAGTTATGAGAAGAAGACAGTAGACTATAAATCATACAAAATCGACACCATGAATTCTGCAACACAGATCAGTGATTATGAACAAAATGGGTTTTCTTCAGGGGCGCTAAACCGCGCTTCATTCACAAAAGAGGACAAGTAGGAAATTAACTGTCCCGTTACGCAAAGGTTAATAGTTTGAAGAGCAAGTGAAGGTCAAGTCTACAGTAAATGTTCCTGGGATTGGTTTGCTGTGTTGTGACGACGACCGATTGCATCTGTGCTTGTGTCTCCAGGGCCTGTCTCTGGCCTGCCGCTCATGAATTAGAGATTGACAGCATTTGTGTGGCGTTACGTAACATCAGAAGTGCTGACACATTAAACCGAGACAAGCTGGGCTCTCTTAGCAACTAGGCCTATGATGGCGAGCAGGGTTTCAAAGGAAAGACCAACTATCTTGTGTTCCCATTAAAGATTCATGGCTGTGGGGCCCTTTTATACTGAGCAAAGGAAAAGCATGACTCAGGCAGAAGCATAGTTATCATTGATGAACTTGGGACAAATTGGGTTCCAAGAACCCTAGACCAATAAACTTTTATTTTCTTACTTTCTTTAAGCCTAAGAGGTGACCTAAATTTATCTCAGCTCCAGCAGAGTTGAGAACCACGGCATAGTGTTTCTGTAGTCTCTGAGGCCAAGTCTACATTAATCCGGATGCATTTTTATGTTTTGACTTTGGGTCCACACTGAGATGGTGTTTTTGTCCAGCGAAAAACTAAGCATTTTAAAGACAAGTGGTTAAAATTGCTTCGTAATGTGGACTCTGTTAACAGAGGTAGTTGATATTAATTATTCATGTTTAGTCATGTGAAACATATTGTACAGATCAATGCGATTGTCTCATTTCGAAGGCTGCGTCCCCCGGAGGTCACATTTGTCGACCGCATACATCGTAACGTCTTATTTCAGAACAGTAACCATTATACATTGCTATGTGCCATTCACTGTCTCAGACTGCTAAACATGTGTTACTTTGTACACTCTTTAAATTACATTCCTACAAAAAAGATGTACGTTTTTGACAATATAATGTGTGCCTATTCAGTGCGACCTGAACGCACCAGGTGAGAGATTTTGCTAATAAAGTGATCTTGCCATAAGTACAGAGTGAGAACTTTATTATTTCTGGTCTCTCATCATCTCAGTGAGCTTTTATTATGTTTTATGCATGTGTAGTAAGATGATTTAAGCATCTTCCAACAGTTCAGTGTGGGAGGGAAACTTTTGGAAAATGCTTGAAAACGCTATATGGATGGAGAGCGTTTTGAAACAAAAACTCCGTTCTCAAATCTATCCGGATTTGTGTTGTGTGGCCTGAAGTTAGTAAACAAATATGGCACTGTTAAAGGGATAGTTCACCCAAAAATGTACATTTTGTCAACATTTACTGGTTTTGGAACAACATGATGGTCTTTCTTTTAATCGACCACAAAAAAAGAGGTTGTAAGGATGTTCTGGGAGCTCTTTTCCATAAAACAATAAGTGTTGTCCACAGGTAATCCATAGGTAAAAAAAAATTTATATAAAAAACCTTTACAATTAAAAGTTGCCAATGCAACAATTATAATTTTCATTTAGTTTAACTTGTACTAAATTAACTTTAAAAAAATATTTTTAAAAACTATTAAAAATGACTATAACGCTTAGTTTAAAAGTAGTCTAAAATTAAAATAGAAATAGAAATAGAAAAATAAATCATATTCAAATATAAATGAAATAAAAATAATTTAATAAAAATTAAAAAGAAAAATCTAAATGTCGACAAAAAAAATAATGCGAAATGACGGCGTTTCCATTAGCCGATTGGAATTGTTTCCTCACGTGATAATAAGTAATTCCAAAAATCATGGCAACAGACGTTGGTAGATTTATGTATATCTCAGCCACCGCACTGGCCATTATTAATAATCAAAGGAGACATAATGTGTGTTATCCAATCATCAATGACAAGGAAAGACCCGTGTACTTGAGAGCGGCACATATGAGGTGTTTCTGGGAGTTTCTCCCTGATATCTGCTTCGAGCTGTCTTGATTGTGGAATTCTTTGAGGTTTAGAATCCAGTATTCCTGTAATTATTTTGTCTTCTATGAATTTAATGAAGATCTCTGTCTCGTATTCAGTCCAAACATACCGCGTCATCTTCGTCAGGTGACCTGTAAATGCGCAAAGACTGTTTCCATTGCAGTTTTGCGAAATTGCCTGAAAAACCACCTCATGCGAGCGTAAAAACTTTTTTGCGATAAATGGGAGTTTTTGCAAAATTGAAGTTTTTCCATTGAGCATATTTTCATTTCACAATTTCGATTTGCGCAATTTGAAGGGTAATGGAAACGCGGCTACTGATATTAAATAGCACTGGTCCATACAACTAGTGCACTATATTTCAACTTTTCTGAAATCATTCCAATTCTACGTATCAGCTTTGCGTGAGGAACATTTAAGTCATTATTAGATTACCTCTGCCATTTCTGGAGCTTTATAGCCCATGGTCACCTTCCACCTTCACTGTATGGAAAAGAGCAGTGTAAATATTCTGTTTAACATCTCCTTTTTATCCACTCTACAAAAAAAAGTATTTGATTGATTGATTGATTGTGAGGGTGAATAAATGTCAGAGTTGTAATTTTGAGTAAAGCATTTTTTAAATGTATGGCACCAGGTTTCACTGCAAAATCAAAGGTGTAAAATCAAGACGATGAGACTTGGTCTTACAAATGCCTTAGATAACACACCTCTGAAAACTTGGAGCGGAGCCAAGGGGAGTAATCACAGAAGAAAAAAATCAATACTCAGCAACAAGCCAGCAAACAGGAAGGAAAGGATGAGGACAGGAAGGATGCAGTGAGAAACAGGCAGATTAAGAAATTGGATGAAATATTTTTATTTTGTTGAATAAATGAAATAATCAATGAAGAACAATTTTGAATGATGATCATTTTTAACAATTGAGTACAATGTTGAAATAAAAAGAAAGAAAACTTAAGTCTATCAATTCTAAATTTTAAAAAACAAAATCTAAATTCTATAATCTGATATTCTGGGTATAATCATCTTTGCCAGAAGAGAACACAAAAGAAGGGCCCTTGTAGCAGTGAGCTAGAAGAGTAGAGTGGAGAAATAAGAGCAATGAACATATACAGTATATGAGTAAGTGCAGGAAACTTGCCCCCCCTAAAGTGTGTTTTGGTCTGATAAGAAAAGGTCAAACAGAATGATTCCTTGTGTCACTGCGATATTTACTGCTAGGTCGTCGTGATGGTTCGTCGTAACTGTTGTAAATATAAACGAACATGTACGGAATGTGGTTTAGAACAAAGACAGCACAGCAAGCACTTTTCAAATACCATCTCATATCTTTCTGGAAAAGCACACCTAGTACCGTAAACTACTAATTCTGAAAAACATTATCGCTCAGGCAGAAGTTGGAAAGCATCCAATATCTGACAAAAGACGAGTACCAAAATATCTCTTAACATAGGAACATGTAAATACAACAAGCAAATTCTTGAATAACGCTACATTGAATAAAATGGAATAGAGTAAAAGATAAACACAAATGAGTAACAATAATGAGTGAATATTTAAATACTGTATATTATTGTAACGTTGAGGCAGGAATGAAACGGAGAGAGAATCCAAATGCAAGCAGCATTTTAATAAAGTAAATATGTCATCCAGGGCAAACAAAGGACCACAGAACTCAGGACAGGACCATGGAGACAGCTACAAGCAACAACAACGACAAATAACAACTGAAGCACAGAGGTTTAAGTACACAGGCAAACAAGCTAAACAATATAACAAGGGGGCGGGATAATTAGAAACACCTGAAGAGACTAATAAACAAGAAAAACTACAAAGGACTACAAAACATGGCACAAAACAGGAAATAACAAAAGTCCACACAAGACAGGAATCATGACAATCATTAGGTTAAATGAGGTATGAATACATGGATACATGTACCGTTGTTTGACTATGGTGATGTGTAGGAATGCACGTAAAGGTGTTCTAGAACAGTTAGATGTGTAGCTCATGCAGCTTTTAGACTGATTACTAATGCACCTTGTAGAAGACATTACTGTGAACCGTATTCCCTTTTAAATGGGACGTCATTACGTATTAGACGGGAAATGCACTGGTATATTTTAATTTATAAAGTCCTATTAGGTTTGTTACCCAAATATCAACGAGAATTGCTGCAACCTCATGTTAGTACGTATTCAAGCAGATCATCTAATCATATTCTTTTAATTATCCCTAGGAAGAAAACTGTTTATGGTCATTCCGCTTTTGGTTTTGCTGCTCCAAATGATTGGAATGTGCTACAAAAATCATTGAAATAAGAGACATATATTTCAATCTCTGCATTTAAAAAACAACAGTGTGTGTGTGTGTGCGTGTGTGTGTGCGTGTGTGTGTGTGTGCGCGTGTGCATGTGCGTGTGCGTGTGTGTGTGTGACCAAATGTCCCCACAAGTATAGCAAAACCTGAAATCACCTACATTGTGGGGACCAGCCAGCGGTCCCCATGAGGAGAACAGCGTATAAATCACACTAAGTAATGTTTTTTGAAAATGTAAAAATGCAGAATGTCTCCTGTGATGGGTAGGTTTAGGGACAGGGGCAGTGTAAGGGGACAGAATATATAGTTTGTACAGTATAAAAACCATTACGCCTATGGAGAGTCCCCACAAAGATAGCGAACCAGACATGTGTGTGTGTGTGTGGGGGTGGGTGTGTGTGTGTGTGTGTGTGGGTGTGTGGGGGTGTGGGTGTGGGTGTGGGTGTGGGTGTGGGTGTGGTAGTGTATGTTACAAAAATGTTTGGTTTCTTACTGAGGTTTATCAGTATGCTGTTTTAATGTGATCCAAAGAATATCAACCTGGAAATTGTTCATTAAAGATTGTCTGAATATCTGGTGACAGGGTTATATTTTAATTTAAATAAACTTTTTTTATTTGTTTTTATTCTTTTTAAATTCTATTTTACTTTTTGCCATTAGTAAAAACCTGAAACCGAAAATACTGTAATATCTAAACTTAAGTTAACACCATATTTGCTATTTCCCTCTTCTGCAGTATAAAAATGTAAAGAAACATTAAAGACATGCATGAAACCTTAGTACATAAAATCTTCCATGATGCATCTGAGACTGCTCTGATCTAACAGGTTTAATTACTCATGCTGTGATTACAGAAGTCAACCCAACTCGTTGCTGATTGAATCATCTTATTGATCATCATGCGTGTTACGTGACTCTGGGTGGAATGGTTTTTAATGACAGGAATGTTTTTCTTTGAAGAAACATCTTAGAGAAGCTAATTACTGTACATGTGCCTGACAGCATGGATTAAAGCTGTTTGCTATTTAACCATTTTATTTTTTATTTTGGTGGGAAAGATAAACCAATTTTGGCATTTTTGTCAAAAAAATTTAAACAAAAATAATTAAATTAATTAATCAAAATGTAAGGTTTTTTTTTTTTTTTTTTTTTTACAAGCAAAATGATCTGCCAATGGTGTAAGAAAAATAATCTTAATTCAAACGGAAACATGGTTGATTATCTTAACCTATTGACAGATCATTTAGCTTGTAAAACAAGACATAATATATTATGTAATTTTACTTGTCTAGTAAATGCATCTTAAATCTTTATATATTTGAACTGGAAACAAGACAAAAATACTAAGTAGGAAAAGCTTTTTTTCTTTTATGCAGTGTGTAGCCTGTCTGAATAACTATGATTATGCATAATTCATCTGGAGTGTTTTGTTTGTGAATGTTGTACAGAAGGTAGTGTGACATAATATTTTAGGTTGATTTGTATGGAATGTATGGCTCTACAGGGAGGCAATAAATCTATTTTAAATGTGTTTAAACTGAATGAACCAAAGCAAATAATATCCAAGGTCCAAGCAAGACATAAAACATGCAAAAGTCAAGATTGATAAAAAAATAGAAGATAATAACTGAGCAGTATATGGCAGGTATACTCAAAGTACATCCCTCCACAATAGTTTGGACATCTTTTGAGAATTTATTCGCAGTTTCTGGGTCAACAATACACATGAACACTCCCTTTATAATCAGCAAAGCTGGTTACATCCCAACAATTCATAATGTGTAGTGTCTAGTTTCTTTATACCGCACCACGTCTTACTTGGGGTGCACAACTTACACTCACCGGCCACTTTATTAGGTACACCTGTCCAACTGCTCGTTAACACTTAATTTCTAAGCAGCCAATCACATGGCGGCAACTCAGTGCATTTAGGCATGTAGACATGGTCAAGACAATCTCCTGCAGTTCAAACCGAGCATCAGTATGGGGAAGAAAGGTGATTTGAGTGACTTTGAACGTGGCATGATTGTTGGTGCCAGAAGGGCTGGTCTGAGTATTTCAGAAACTGCTAATCTACTGGGATTTTCACGCACAACCATCTCTAGGGTTTACAGAGAATGGTCCGAAAAAGAAAAAACATCCAGTGAGCGGCAGTTCTGTGGGCGGAAATGCCTTGTTGATGCCAGAGGTCAGAGGAGAATGGCCAGACTGGTTCGAGCTGATAGAAGGGCAACAGTGACTCAAATAACCACCCGTTACAACCAAGGTGGGCAGAAGAGCATCTCTGAACGCACAGTACGTCGAACTTTGAGGCAGATGGGCTACAGCAGCAGAAGACCACACCGGGTGCCACTCCTTTCAGCTAAGAACAGTAAACTGAGGCTACAATTTGCACAAGCTCATCGAAATTGGACAATAGAAGATTGGAAAAACGTTGCCTGGTCTGATGAGTCTCGATTTCTGCTGCGACATTCGGATGGTAGGGTCAGAATTTGGCGTCTACAACATGAAAGCATGGATCCATCCTGCCTTGTATCAACGGTTCAGGCTGGTGGTGGTGGTGTCATGGTGTGGGGAATATTTTCTTGGCACTCTTTGGGCCCCTTGGTACCAATTGAGCATCGTTGCAACGCCACAGCCTACCTGAGTATTGTTGCTGACCATGTCCATCCCTTTATGACCACAATGTACCCAACTTCTGATGGCTACTTTCAGCAGGATAATGAGCCATGTCATAAAGCTGGAATCATCTCAGACTGGTTTCTTGAACATGACAATGAGTTCGCTGTACTCAAATGGCCTCCACAGTCACCAGATCTCAATCCAATAGAGCATCTTTGGGATGTGGTGGAACGGGAGATTCGCATCATGGATGTGCAGCCGACAAATCTGCGGCAACTGTGTGATGCCATCATGTCAATATGGACCAAACTCCCTGAGGAATGCTTCCAGCACCTTGTTGAATCTATGCCACGAAGAATTGAGGCAGTTCTGAAGGCAAAAGGGGGTCCAACCCGTTACTAGCATGGGGTACCTAATAAAGTGGCCGGTGAGTGTATATTTTAAATTGCATTTATGTGGTCATGTAATCAGATGCATTTACAAAAGGTTTCATAATTAAAGTTTTTCTCAGCCACTTTGGTACATTTCTCAAATCATCAAAAATAGCAAAACAGCATGGATTACCTGCAAAAGCCAGTCTTTTGCTCAAAATCCTTAGTTCATCTCTCAAAAGTAAATACCTGTGTCAATGAACATGTCAGTGCCATCAGAATGCCGTGTCATTGTGTACGGATAAGACAGTCAAATTGCTTAGTCATGTTGTCAATATAACAGTGTACTCTGGAGGGATGTTCTAATGTAAACCATGGCTAAGGTTTTGATGACAACTATTGTAAGTTGTAGGTTACACCTTAGTGTATGTGGGAGTTTGATTGCAAGAGACTGGACAAAATTCACATTTACACTTTTACTGTTTGTACTGAAATTTGTTGACAGACCATGGCATTGCGATACAGAAAGGAAAAGACAGCACTGCATACCACAAAGAAAAAAAAAAGAAGTAGAAGTGTGAACATTGGACAATCTCCTTTGGGAAAACTGTACATGCATATTATGACAACTTGTTCAACCATTTTGCATGTAAAGACTTATGCTATGAATTAATGCCTAAATGCTGTGGGGTGTGAGACTATTCAACAGAGGCCCGTTATAATACATTTTGATCAACATGACATAAGCAGTTGATCATGTAGGAAACAACAGGGAATTGTACATAATCATTTGATGTACCAAAGCATTTGCAACTTGTTCAAAGAAATGAGAAACTGCTTTTTTGATGTGCACAAGTGACACAATGATGTGAAGATTGAACAGGTAGTTTTGAGAATTTCAATTCTGATCTGAGAAATGTACCAAAGCGACTGAGAAAATCTGTAATATCCCCCTTTTAATAATTGTAAAGCAAAGCATTAGGAAATGCAAATACTGTAATCAGTGATTTGTGCATAGGGACAAGCAAGCAGACAGCAAGAAAATAGCACCCAAATGTCAAAAGCTTGATAGCAAAATAGACAATTTAACACAAAAAAAAGCGGAACGATTCCAAAAACACTCCATCCAATTACTATGAAAGATTGCTGTTCTGGACTATATAACTGAATTAGTGAATTTGTTGAGTATTTTCAATTGTATAACATAATAGAATTATATGATAGATACTAGCTAGATAGACAGACAGATGATAGATAGATAGATAGATAGATAGATAGATAGATAGATAGATAGATAGATAGATAGATAGATAGATAGATAGATAGATAGATAGATAGATAGATAGATACTTCTTTTACCAGGTCATTTTGTTCACGGGCCCCTGAGCACCCTGCATTTTCTGAAAGTGACCCCTGAGCTGTGCAATTTGAGTATCTGTGGTACATGGTTTTACTGCCCCAGGGTTTCTATGAAGAATCTCTAGAAAAATAAAAGGACTGTGCAGAGCAGGAATGACATCCACGTCAACACACTGCAGCACATGGCTGGTTGTCCAGCGGGACACATCCATCACAGCTAAGGTCAAAGTTCTGAACTTCTACCTTCTGAGTGGGATGGATGTCTCCACGGGGAGCCATTCACTACTGTCTGCTGATCGGTCCTTTTCACGTCTCCTATACATCAATCTGCCCTTGTGCTTACAGTAAGTCACAGCTCTTGCCAGAAAATAAGTGTGAAGATAAGAACACTCAGCAAAAAACTTCCAATCAATTTAATTTGTTTTGAATTTGAAAGTGCAAAAGTTTGCATGAGTGTTTCATAATTTTAATTGAAACTGTTCTGGGTGTTAATGCATGCCAGGACGCAATGATTGGAAGGAAGACGAGGAGGGAATTGCAGTGATGGCACACGTACAATAACCGGCTGTTTTTTGCTCATTATGTATCTCATAACTTTAATCCACAAGCCAAATTTACTTTAAATTACTTTTAAGTCTTTATATGAGGACTGACCTCTTTTGAGTGGAGAAATCATCATCAACTCCAATGGGTCTGCAGTGTATTATGCATTATGAACAGCTCTGACCTGATACAATATAAACTTGTTGACTCACACCGCGTGGCGTCCCTGAAGGGAAACATTATTGCAATTCTAATGACCACTGAAATGTTTAGCAATGAAGCATGTCTGAGCTGCGAATTCATACAGCCTGATGAAAAATGGATGAGATTATATTTCTTGGAATGAATCTCAGCCTTGTCCTTAGTTAGCATTCAGTGGACACCGTGCCTAGCTGACCTACTCTGGCAGAACCATGTCCCTGAATGGAGCGGGTGCATCTGAAACTTCGGGGGCGAAAGACAAACCGCCTGAGAAGCTGGACCGCCGAACTCTAGTGGTCATGGTTCAAGTGAGAATGGAGCGTACGAGGCCAACTCCACTATCAACTTTAGCCTGTTAGTCTAATTGTATTCTCGCACACTGCAATATGGGAAGTGTCAGCTGTTCAGTTCAAGTCCGCAGGGGTAAGAATCCACCAGAGAACATACAATATCTAATAGTATCAAAACTTAGTGGACCAAAAGGACAAGGTTTAGCTGGTTAGCATGGGCCAGTTTGCAGCTACAACTACACATACTGTTCTAAAACAGGGTTTTCTCAATGGACAATTATAAATAATATATCAGGCAAGCTACTGCCATCAAGATGAATGGAACTGCTCTCTCTAGACCTCCATGTAAAGGACAGGAACCTCAGCAGAGACAGTTTGAGAGATAAAGTCAATGACAAGTAGAGTCTCACAGTAAATGATCCTCTCTATTGGTTTTGTCTTAAAGCTGCCATCAAACTGAATGAGTTTTGGCATCTATTGGAATGCAGCTCTATTTTACTTAAGCAACAAAAAACAGCAAAAGCTGTGGACCTGTTTACACCTGGTATTAAGAAGCATTTTTGTCAATCCGATCAAAAGTGGACAGCGCTAAATAAAGGTGTAAACGGGTTATAAAACGCTTTGACCCTGTCCACCTTCGACCACTTCCAGAGGTAGTCGAAAACACATTAGACCGGATTGCTCTCTGCCTACTGACTTAATGCGTAAACATTTTAGGAAGCGCTCTAGCCAGACAGGATTCAAAATATGTCGGATGAAGACCAAAGTTTGGTTTGAATACGAAAAACTTACCAAGCGCAATGTTCTCTCATCATTCCTGATTTCTAACACGTTTATTTAATCCATTAGATCGAAAGATCTGAAAAAGCCCATACATTTACCCACCCATACACTCTCCCCTCAAAGAAATCAGGACTGAAGTGGTCGAAAGTGGACAAAAGAGACGGATTACGCAATTTGAGACAGACGGAAGAGACGTAATGTGTCTCCATTGTCTACTTGAGATCGGATCGACCAAAACACCAGGTGTAAACAAGGTCTGTAAAATCTACCATATTTCCAAAAATATATATTTCCTTATACTGTGGGAAATATGGTATCTCAGCATTCAGCATTCTCACTGGCCACAATTCTGACATCAACAGCATGGTAAAAAAAACTGCCAAATAGATATTTTTAATGTGATCTTATTATGTGACTGACTGTGTGGAGGCCCACAGTTTCCGCAGTACGGAGGGAATATTACTGTACTTGATATTTTTCTGTCTCAGGTATGGTACTGTATGTCCATCAATTTGCTCTGTAATGACGCTTGAAAACAGCACTGTGCCACAAATCGGTCTGTTTTAAACTAAAATATGAAAAACAGATGTTTTCTCATGCTGAGATTTAAACAGATGTAGTGTATGTGTATGTGTATAAGAAAATATCATATATTGTAAATAAGTCAAGGCTGAATGGCTGTTTGTGTGTATTTGATTGTTTAAGTGCAGTGAAAAAAAGATCTCAATTTAGTACTGAGAGGGGGCTTTATGTGCACTTCGGGTGTGAGCACAAAATCTGCGGGAATGAGTAAAATTATGTGCAATTACGTGCAATCCCAGGCTGAAATTCAAGCCCTGCAACACCAACAATATTCAACCGGAGGAAATGAATTAATGAGAGGAGGCGGGTTTGTGTGTAACTCGCTGTCATAAAGATGAGAGCGAGAAAGAGCAGCTGGTTTCGTGTCTCTGTTCTGTGGAAATGAGTGTTGGAAGCATTTCAGATATTTCAGTTTCGATATAAAACCACTACATTGCACTTAGTTTTTTTTATTTCAGATGCCATTTTAAAACACTACAATTGAAAAGTGTTTATATTACATATAAAATTCAACCCAGCAAAGCTAGGACTGGCAGTGTTACATGCCCCTGCTGAAATACACCCGCATTTGGCAGGTTGGCGGTACAAACAAGTCCTGTGTGTAAATATGAATGCAAGACATAATTACTGCATAACATTAAATGAACTTTAAGGCTAATTTGAGTGATTCAGCATGTATTACATGCAGACTGACAATAAGAGAAAGCTTGGACTTGATACCATTGGAAGAAGGTGAGAGCACCCATGAGCATTAAGGTCAAACTCAATAAACCATGCTAACATGTCCATATCTCTACAGTTTCTTTTAAAAACAATTTACAAAAGTTTCCACACTGGAAAAAGGTGGAACCAATAAATCATGTTTAGTCTAGAATATACTTTATCTTCATTAAACCTGGAGGTCAAATGCAAATTAAGTCTTCAACCCAGACAGACTTACTGTAGGTTAAATGTGTGGCTTAGTGATAAACTATGGCAACTCCAGTTCTATTTAGGCTTTTCCAATCATATATGTGAGGACAAGAGTAAATCATTTCTATATGGACTTTGTGCACAGAGGAAGGTGTCATCCTGGAACAGAAAAATACACCCTGTTGCCATAAAGTTGGCAACCCATAATTCTCCAAAATGTCACTGCTTGGTGTAGCATTAAGATTTCAAAAATCATACAGCTTCCAAAACCACCAAGGGAGGAGTCCAACTTTTTACCTTAAAGTTACTTTCAGTTTGAACTGGATCAAACTGTTCATGGGGGGTTCATTTAGCATTCAGCTAATACAGAACTGACAGCTTAATGGAAAGGGCGACCGTCAATGAAAAATTACCAAAATTCTCATACAAAGCTGTTTTATGATTTCAGAAAACTTGAATATAACTCACACATTATTTATACTACTTTTGTGTATTTCTCCCATTTTTTGGGTCTTAATGGCTATGGTAACTATAAACTACTGTTGAATAGAGCTATGTGAAAAACTATTTTTTTTATCTTCTTTTGTATTAAATAAATGGGAAAATTTAACTATTTAGTTAATACTCTGGAACACAAAAAATATAGAATTGTCTCCAACAATAACATATAGTGTGTGTTCAAGAGAAATTGGAGAAAGATCAATATACAGAGTTCCTCTGATTTCATATCAGTGTGCTACATCAATAAAACACTAGGAATTAGACATCTGCATTCCAGTGGCATCCAATGTGACAGTATATGCTTAGTGCGTGTGAGAAGATAATCTAGTTGCGTTTAGACAAGCTGGAGATGCATTGTGCAAATTTTCTACATTACAATCTGCATGAAATTAGCATTTATCTTACTGTCATGCCAAGTCATTATGGTTTCTGCAGAGGCGAATGTTTTCTACTAGTAATGCATATGAAACCATGACTATGCAAAAAAACTAACTGTGTAACATTGTATCAGTGAATATATGAGAATATAAAAGCATGTTTATTACATTTTGAGCACTTTTATTTCGCATGTTTTTTTTTTTATTGTTTTTTTTTTATTGACTTATTTTGTCACGTGAAGGTCACATTAAAACTGGAATCTTTTTACCATAATTTTACCATCTTGCACCTTTTCAAGTGCCATTTATGGATCGATTTTAACCATTGTGCCAATCCTGAAATATGAAAATCCATCATACATTTTTTGTATTATTCATTACGTACATGTACACTGGCCACTTTATTAGGTAAACCTTGCTAGTAACAGGTTGGACCCCCTTTTGCATTTTGAACTGCCTTAATTCTTAATGGCATAGATTCAACAAGGTACTGGAAACATTCCTTAGAGACATTCCTTATTTTGTTCCATATTGATTGAAATGATAGCATCACGCAGTTGCTACAGATTTGTCGGCTGCACATCCATGATGTGGATCTCCTGTTCCACTACATCCAAAAGGTGCTCTGTTGGATTGAGATCTGGTGACTGTGGAGGCCATTTGAGTATAGTAAACTCATTGACATGTTCAAGAAACCAGTTTGAGATTTGAATTTTGTAACGGTGTGTTATCCTGCGTCCTTCGGATGAAACGTTAAACCGAGGTCCTGACTCTTCTGTGGTCATTAAAAATCCCAAGATGTCCTACGAAAAAGAGTAGGGTGTAACCCGGGCATCCTGGCCAAATTTGCCCCTTGGCCTCTTCCCATCATGGCTTCCTTGGCTTCATCACTGTCTCCTCTCCACCAATAAGCTGGTGTGTGGTGGGCGTTCTGGCACGATATGGCTGCCGTCGCATCATCCAGGTGGATGCTGCACATTGGTGGTGGTTGAGGAGATCCCCCCTTCCATGTAAAGCGCTTTGAGTACCCAGAAAAGCACTATATAAATGTAACGAATTATCCTGCAAGAAGTAGCTATCAGAAGATGGGTACACTGTAGACATAAAGGGATGGACATGGTCAGCAACAATACTCAGGTAGGCTGTAGCATTTGGTACAAAATGGCCCAAAGTGTTCCCAGAAAATATCTCACACACCATTACACCAACAGCCTGAACCGTTGATACAAGGCAGGATGGATCCATGCATTTATGTTGTTTACGCCAAATTCTGACCCTACCATCCGAATGTCGCAGCAGAAATTGAGACTCATCAGACCAGGCAAGTTTTTCCAATCTTCAATTGTCCAATTTTGGTGATCCTGTGTGAATTGAAGCCTCAGTTTCCTTGCACCGGTGATCCTCTGCTGCTGTAGTCCATCTGCTTCAAGGTTCAATGTGCAGACCTTGGTTAACAAGTGGTTATTTGAGTTAATGTTGCCTTCATATCAGCTCGAACCAGTCTGGCCATTCTCCTCTGACCTCTGGTATTAACAAGGCATTTTTGCCCATACAGAACTGCCGCTCACTGGATATTTTCTCTTTTTCTTAGTATTCTCTGTGAACCCTAAAGATGGTTGTTTCATGAAAATCCGAGTAGATCAGCGGTTTCTGAAATACTCAAACCAGCCCATCTGGCACCAACAACCAAACCACATTCAAAGTCATTTAAATCACCTTTCTTCCTCATTCTGATGCTCAGTTTGAACTTCGGCTTGACCTTGTCTACATTATATGTATATACACACACATATATATATATATATATATATATATATATGTACAATATGGAAAAAATACTCACACTGGTTTCTATGTTTCATTGTTTTTGTTTTTTTTTCCTGTGACCCATGTTTCCGAGTGTGTCTCATTATTAATAACGTTCACCTGTTCAGTCAATTATCTTATTAGTTACCCATTCAGTCGGACGTCGACTACGTTCTCCGAACCCTCCTTCAGGGAACGGTGGGTGTTATACGCAACCAGGACGTTCTCCTTGTTATTTTAGCCCAGTGTTTCATGTTTTCTTTATCTGGTGTCATCTTTGTTCTGTCGATGCTTTTGCCTGTGTTCCTACACTGTAAAAATGTATTTTGATGATTTGTTATCACAACTTTTTACATTTTGTCAAATCAACTTTGTCAGATAACATAATATTTTGAGTTTCTATTTATTAAACCAATCTCCTTTGTTGTATTAACTCAAATGTTTAATTTCAATGAACTCAAAATTTTAAGGCAACCAGGTAACTTACTTTTTTAAGTTAATCCAACTTTTTTTTTTTACAGTGTATGTTTCTCCTGTGGATTTATTAAAGACTATTATTAATGAACTATGTTTAAAAATTGTTTTTAAAAACAATTACACAAAATTAAGCTTTAAATTCTCATTTTATATCTGTAAATGTTAGGGCTCTGTTCCAAAACCTAGTGTGCTACATTGATGTATACTGCTAAAATTGAACCTCGGAACCACACTGTTAATTCCAGAATTTTACAATAGCATTTTGCTTATCAAACAACTTACTTACTGCTACTTTTCAGTAAAAATCTACGATCAACATTTCTCTCACATTGTATAGATCTTTCTTTTTTTTACTGAACTTGAAGCAAAGCATTCTTTGATTTTCTTCTTCTCGAAGGATGCATGTGATGCTTCATTGGTTATCTCAGAAGACAGCATAATCATGCTGCCTACGTTTCAGAACATCAGGAGTGTGCCTGTGTATGTGGGCAGCTCGCCAGCTTATGAAACAGAACTTATGAGTTTTGGAAAACACAGATCTCATCATCTAAATTCAATTGCTCAGAAGCAGGAATACTGGAGATGCAAGATTTTGAGGAAACTTCACGAGAAAGAACTTACCTTCTGAATCTTGAGAATAGCTAGCAGCAGTGAGCAGAAGAACGCCAATGCCTATTCCCAACCACTTATAGAGCCACGACCTCTGGCGCATCTTCATGTATTACAGCATGCTCACCTGCCAACATAAAGAAACAGATTACTATGGTCAAAAAGTTCTTTTTCGCATACATGAGTTGCATAATGGCGCACCATTTAAGATGTATGAGTCATAAGTCGTATAATTGGTATCCTTTAAATACGGTGTATTTCATAACAGACCTCAGGGGGATTTGGATGCCAAATGACCGTTTGATTTTCATCTCTTTGAAAAAATTATTTGCCATTTCCCATAAAAAGCAATCCCAAGACTTTGAAGTTTACTCAAAGAACGTTCTAATTAATTCTGGCATCAAAACAGACAATGAAGCTGGCTGAATCAATTTCCCCACCATAATTACTCGAGTCATTTTACATCATAAAAATAATAGAGAGTTTGGCTTTGGGGATGTTGCATCAAACTGAAATCCTCTATAATGACAGCGGGCAGGAAGCATTTGCTGCACATATAACCTTTTCCTTTGAAGTGAGCAGAGAGATAGATAGTGTTCTTCATGTGAGAGATATAACAATCCACAGCAAAGTGCAGCTTTGAAGTCTGCAACATGTCTAAGGGGTCAAACAACTCCTTCCTGGAAAAGACTCAAAGACCAACCTGTCTTGAAAGGTCTGGATGCAAGGGAAAGATAAGCTTTGGTCTGAAGTCAATTTATTTATATTATTATGACTAATCAGAGGAGAGTCAGAAGTGATTCTTACAATGATACAAGTCTGTAACATTTGAAATCATTTAGATAATGCAAGAAAATCAATAGTCATTATGTATATAAGGCTTTAATGAATAACAACAGTGCTCAAAAATACTTATTATTGAGACATGGGACAAAATGGTGCCCTAATTTGAGATCATTACTTTTGATAACATCACTTCCATTTTATCAGAAATTTTATTATGTCTTTGTTTTATCAAAATGAAACATATTTTATTGTTATTGTATCCCCCTGTTTTACAAAGTTTCACAGCTGTGTTATTGCTCTTTGTAAAAACCATAAAATATTTAGGATTGATTTTTTTTTAAACTATAAATAAGTAAGCTGCTCTTTCTGTCATTCCAACAAAGTGGTGTAGGGATGACGAATGTTTGTAGGCCAAAATCTGTAAATGAGTTTAGAACCTCCTGTTATATCGTCCTGAAGTCAATGTTTTTTTTTTTTGTTTTTTTTTTTAGTTTTGGTTAAATGCCTGAAATAAGGTCTGTGGTAAACACAAGCTCAAAATATTTTCATGAACCTTGTTCAATAGATGGAGCTGAGGTTTCATGTTATTTTTCTCAATATTTATAATTAATATTTGACATGACAGTATACTTTTTTCTCTTTTTTTTATCTGGCTATGTTGATCCATGAGCAGATGATAAGCAGATCCCAAACAAAATCAGTGTGCTACCTGTACTTATTATGACACTGTGAAACTCTTCTGAATTTATTTAAACCTAATATAATGTGTTAATGGAAACAGTTTTATTGGTAGCTGAAAGTATAATCAAGAAGTTAAACTTAACTTAAATAATATTTAATAAATAATCATGATATAAAGTCGCAATTGCGAGTTATAAAGTCATAATTGCATGATATAAAGTAGCAATTGTGTTATTAAGTCAGAATTGTGTGATATAAAGTAGCAATTGCGTGTTATAAAGTCAGAATCTAAACTCGCAATTGTGAGGACATTTTTTTTTATTCTTTATTCTGTAGCGGAAACCAGCTTCCATATATGGGCCTGCTAATAAGCAAGTGAAAAAAACTAACTTGGTTTGCACAAAAACATAATTGCAATTTTTCTTTCTGTGACCTATTTTTGTCCCAGTATTCAGAATCAGTGACACAAATAAATCATTTGACATCATTGACAGATATACAGCATGAATGGAAATAAGTTCATTTGCAAATATAAACTACTCACATGAGCTGAATGAACATCAGCTAGAACAAGCTAGTTTTTGGCATCTGTAATACAATCTTGACAGATTCCTTTCGGGTATCAGGACATGGGTTTGCAAAATGTACAGAGGCTATTTTGAAAAAGTAATAGCAACAAAAATATAACTTGTTGTGATCCAGACATCAAACCAAAACAGCAAATCCAAAGATACTTGACTGAAAGATCCAAATGCAGAGAGAAAAAGAGACAACCATACAGAGAGAGAAAGTGAGACTTTCAAGCCTTCTGAATTGTACTACATCAAAACCCTCAACACCAGAGTCGATCATTGCACTGCCATGCTCGCTGACTATCATTATGAATAGTCTTTGTTCTTTCAAACTGAAAGAGTCTTTGGAGACATGAATGTAATTTCATCCTCTGTTGTCAGGTCGGAAGCATATCTCTCCCCTGTGTTCCTCAATACAAAGGTCTTCCTCAGGACAATCAATGAGAGATGCTTCAGCGCTACGCTGTGAGAATGCAACGGATTGACGGCAGACACAATATGTCAAGGGGCGAGTTCTATAAATGCGTTTCCTTCGAAATATCTTTTTTTTTGGTTTCGAGAAATCTGATTGAACTAAGTGCAGGCTTTTTTGTGCAGCCCTACAATCATTGCACAATAAGGCTGCGGGCCTCCAATAAGCTAATGGTCTAAAACAGCGCTCTCTAGTTCAAACCTAATCTTTCAGAGCAACTGGGACAACACCTGCTTGACTGTGTAAAGGCTTATCAGAGCCACAATTTCACAAAGAGGGGCTGAACATATGCTGCCTTCAAATCACGTCAGAAGACTTGCATTTATGAGATGAGTGCACATGAGTGCCACCAGTTACCACGATGCAAGCTTTATTTACAGTTTTTCCCAATCGCTTTTGCTCAATTCTCAAATTAGATTTTTTTTTCTCAAACAATAATTTCAAAGAATTCTGAACAATTAGTTTCTTGTTCACATCAGATATGAATTTCTTCTTGATTTTGCACATGTGTGCAAATTTTAGCACAATGACTTAATGCACATGGCTTGTTGGTCTAAACTTGTGAGTTGTTTCTCATTAAAACTGTCAAACTCTTCACACCCTCTAAATCAAATAGTCAAAATGGTCCATTCAGTTCTCAAAATCAGTCATGGAATGTTTGCTAAATTGGCAAATGGTCTGTCATTGTAATGACATAGGAATCACAATCTTAGAGCAATAGGAAGATATAAAAGAAGATATAAGTTAGAGAAAGACATAATAGGGTGTGTAAAAATGAACAAGCAACTAAGAATTTTTCATTTACAAATTTCTGCAAAAATAAATGGACTGTATAAATGTCCAATTTCTTTTTGTGTACGGCAGTATTGACCTTTCAGTCAAATTGTACCTACTGTCTGGATCTGGATCTAAAAAGCTCAGTGTGATCCATTAGAGCATTCAGCTAGACAAAAGTGACATTCTAGTATAGTGTAAAGCAGTTAGTGTCAACAAATTTGAAATTTGTATATAACATATTTCCATGTTGAAAAACATCTAAACATTTTGATCAGTGTGGCTTTTGATTTTGGTGCCATACGCTGATTTCACGCAGCCGTTATTTTGAAATCGGGTGGGAAGAAAACCGGAAGTGTCGCCTTTAAGCATAGGAGAATCGCGAATCCGATGGCGTATTGTTGTGTTTAATGTAGAAATGAGTTATTCTAAAAATGTACATACATTTCTTTCATACTTTAGACTATATACAGTGAAATTCATTTATAAATAATTTTTTTTTTGGTCTATTAAGTGGCTTTAAGTACTATGTACTTACATAGAAAAATAAGTACAATGTACTTATTGTGTTCAGGTTGTATTGTAAAACACTTTTGCTGCTATTGAGATGTGATACTGGTAAGGTTAGGGACAGGTGTGGTGGTATGGGTCGATTTAAGGGTGGGTTAAGGTGTAAGGGAAGGGTCAACTGTGTAATTACAAATGTAATTACATCAATTAAGTACAGTTGTAATTACATGCAGGTTTTTTCAAAATATAAGTACAATGTAAAAACATGTATGTACATAATAAGTCCATTGTATCAAAGTAGTAACTTCAATGTAAGTACATAGTACTTAAAGCCACTTAATATAAAGTGGGACCTTTTTTTTTTATAGAAAAAAGAAAGTAAAAAAAGAAGCAGGAACGAACTATATACATATCCAATAGTGTAAATCGCGGCAGCAGCTTCAGGTTGGCAATCCGAGGCATTGTTGTGTATCTTTACTTCCGGGGTTCTTCCCACCGGAGCCTCACTTTCAATTTCAAAATGGCGGCTGCGTGAAATCAACGTATTGGCCAACTTACTGACACAATATCTAGGTTTTGAAGCACGAATCAAATGTTTTGGGTGTGTTACTACGTTTTGCAGACATGCAATAGAGTTCAGATGTTCAAGCAAACAGTTGTGACAATTCAACTTATAGTTTAAAAAATGTTAAGAATGTTTCATAAAATGTGCCAAAGAATTTGAGAAAAAAACTGTATGCCAATTTATTCAAAGTTGGTGGAACAGATCTTTCAGTAAAGAACTGTGGGTAATGCTAAAATCAGTCTGTCTCAATTCTGAACTGAGTGGGCTGGGATTCTGACAGAGATCAGAAAGGTAATGGGCCACACTGAACCTGTCAACATAGGTAATCCATTACACTCCTCTCTGTTTCACTGACTGTGGAACAGTACACCATTACTTCAGCCACACGCCGCCTAGAAAACAACGGTCAGGACATAATGAGGCAGGGGCGAAATGCAGTGTGATGGAACTGCAGGAGGCAGTGATTTATTCTGCCATGAGGAAATTAACATACTGTTCAACCACTGTTGACCACGCTATAGCTTTGCTTAGCTGTATTAATAGTAAGTTTACATGGACAGTTCATAAAAAAAAAAGATCTTTGCAACATTAAACACATCCTTGCTGAATACAATTTTTGTTGTTGTTGTTTTATTAAATCTCACCTTTTGAATCTTTTTTTTAACATTGATAATAATTAGAAATGCTTCTTGAGCACCAGGTCAGCATATCAGAATGATTTGTAAGGATCACATGACACTGAAGACTACCGTAACGGCTACTGAAAATTCAGCTTTTCCATGACAGGAATAAATTACAATTTATAATATATTCAAATAGAAAAGAGATTTAAATTAAAATTGTAATAATATTTCACAATATTGCTGTTTTCACTGTATTTTTTATCCAGTAAATGCAGCCTGGGTGTGAGCATGAGACTTCTTTCAAAAATCTGAAATATATAATCTTAATTGTTCCAAACTTTTGACCGATATAAATACAGTAGTGGACAAAAGTGATGTCTGAAGGGGATATTTTGATATTTGGGGAAGTTTGATTAAACTATCAAAATGTGGAAAAAATATATTTAAATACTTTAAATATGAGGGACGAACAACACTAAACTTGGTTAAGGCATTTATCTGACAAAATTATTTGTCAAAACAAACACACACACGCACACAATCTTTGAAAATTCTGAAAAATATTCACGCAGCTCTTTTTCATTTTCCTGTATTTTGTTATTTTTAACATGAAAAAGTTCTGAAAAATATTCACCCAGCTCTTTTTCATATGTTCACATCAGTGACCATGACTGTCCGACTTCTTCTAAAATAATTAATTTTAGGATGAACAGTTCCTGAAAGGCCTGATCTTGCCAAGGGTGTTTTACTGTCCATTAGGAGAGTGGCTGAAATCAATCATCTTTCATTATCTCCGGTGTGAGGTAATCAGGCAGTGTGTATTCTTAGAGAGGGGGACGTCATCTGCTACGGCAAATGAACAAAAATAAGTCTTTCCTCTGGCTCATGACTTATTCTCACTAATGTCTATTTGCCTTGTGATGAGTGACGCTTCTTGAGCTGACATCCTCTTTGAAGTAAAACTGTTCAGCCTATATGAGTGAGGATAAATTATTAACGGGTTTTATCCACATTTGGTGACAATTTCCTGTCATTCAAAAACAATGAGTTACTGGCTCTGAGATGAGCAATTGTAATGTGGGCTAAAAAACAGGAATCAAATTAATTGAGTTTGCCACAAAAGAACGTTTATGGTCAAATGATTTACTTTTTTCTATTCTGTGATCAATAGTGTAAAATAAGCAGGGTATGTGCACCAGTGTGTGTCCCTCAAACACAAGCTGAATTGATTCTTTCCTTGCTTCATTCTGTTCCTGAAAGTATTCATAGGGTAATTTCCACAGATGTTTCAGTTCAGCATGCTAAAATGAAGGATGAAATGGGAAAATTATGAACATGGCTTCAAACGGACTTATTTTCCATAACAGTATTAAGCAAACTAAACAGGTCCCTAATGCTAATCTAAATTCGCAGCATAAAAAACATTGGGAAAACCCATCTTGATAAACTAATGGAAGCGTGTAATCTCCTTTTTCTCTTAATCTCTTTTTACTGATAACTGATGTAGTTACTACTCATCTAAGAGAGACATTTTTAACCATTCCAACAAAAGACCATAATCAATCATGCTGATTCAATATATCTAGTCCGCATGGAGAGAAAGACAGACTCTTTGAGCATGAGTTCACCCCGATGATGTTCCATAAGCATAAGTCTGTTGATTCATCTTTGAAACACAAATAGAGATATTTTAACCTGATAGATCTCTAGCCCTCCATTCAAAGTCCATTCCACCAAAACGTTCACGATTCAATTAGAGATCTTAAAAGAAACTTATGAATCAAGGGGTTTAATCCGACTGCAATGTCGTCTGAAGAGGCACAAACACATAATATGATGAACAGATCTAATTTAGGCTTCTATTCAAATGTAAACAATGTTCAATGAACATTCATTGAGCACATCAGCAGATCAACAGAAGCTCAAATATTCTTTCTTGACAAGCAAGCAAGGTTGAGCTTCAGTTGACTGTATTCGATGAGCTCTGTCTGTGTGTTGATATGTGTTCATTTGTGATGAACAAAAGTATTATGAGTTTGGAAGAACATGAAGGTGAGAAACTAATGACAGGATATTTATTTATTTTTTTTGGGGGGGGGGGGGGGGGATATGAACTACCCCTTGAAAGTGAGTAAATAATGACAGAGTTGGTTGTCATTTTGGGGTGAACTCTCTCTTGAAATACATGTGAACAAGTAAATGGAAGTATCTTTTATCACATTTTTTGAGCTTGTGACCTGCAAGTGTAGCACAGAAATGAAAAAAATCTATAAATATCAAGCTCAAATCTGACACAAAACCCACTGAACTTCTACAAGCTGGAAAGTATTTAGTCTGGAGAAAGACATGTGGTCCTCAAGCCTAGACAGAATTCAGCCCAAGAGCAAATGTAAAAGCCACTGAGGGTTCTGTCAGAGGTCGACCTCCATCAGAGGGTCAAAACCCTCTCACTTTTTCCCCTTCCAGTTTTTGCCAACCCCAGAAGGGTCATTTCTGTCTAATGACAGGCTCACTGTATCCCACAAGCCCTCCGCGGTGCCGCCGCCGCCTCCAGCCAGTGTTTAGACCAGGTGGCCGAGTTGAATTGGAGGGACGAACGTCCCTGAGTGTCTGATTACAGAGGCCCCATTTGATGAGGGTGCTCCAGCTAAATGAGCATTTATTATGGTTGCCTCAGAGCAGGATAAATCCTATTAGCCAATGTCTTTAATGAGACAGCCAGAGACAGTGAAACAATGATGGGCAGCCTAGCAATGAATCAACCCACGCAAAGCACGACGGTTGGGGTGGGTACACAGAGATATGCAGAATCACAAGCATGTAGGGCATACTGTAGCTAAAAAGCGATGGATGCTTGGCTTTTGGCCAAATTGGCAATTTCAAAATAGCCAATGAGCAAATGCGCACTAAGAGCTGATGCTATATTGTGAGGAAATTATTTAGTGATATTCTTGTCAGAGGAGGAAATTAGGATAGGTTTGGATTAGCTCATTAACTCTTTCCCCGCCATTGACGGAATTTTCCGGCTTTCCGTGTTTTCACTGTTATATGGTAGAAGGCGCTACAGAGATGCATCTATCCACCGGCCAGGGACCGTAATCGGACGATTTTCAATTTTTGTTGCCAGCGGCACAGGCAATAACGTCAGCTGTGCATTCTCACTCACTTCTCTCCTACGACGAAGTGACACACACCCGCCTCCTCTCACTCACTCTTGTCCTTCGCTCCAGTTAAATAGTGCTTAATTGCGAATAGTTTTACAAATTCCCGCAGGTTTCGCGCTCACACCAAAAACGTGCACTGCTGATCTATCTAAGTGGTGCGCACAAGCCGCCTCTCAAACAGCTTGTGAGTCGCAAGTACCAAACTGAGTAGCTTACTGCACTTAAATGGCCAGTCACACACAAAATGATGTCAAAATGCCAGTATTGGTGAGTATTCAGTTAAACACAGTCAGTTTTGGAACCTAGTTATTACGTAAGTTATAACACAGTATATTGGATCCGTGCATAAGCTTTTAAAGTGACAGCAGTCTAATTGTCCTGCTGCAAAAAAAAAGAGAAAGAAAATTAGTCTCTGCTGTTGACTGAATAACTTTTGTATCTACTCGTAAGCATTAATCTGTGTTTATTTACATTATTATTATTACATCTATTATTATTTACATTACAATGAAGACTTTTGCAGATTTGATTACTTTCATTTCTGTAGTATTTCTTACCTGAATGTGTTTATTACATGTCTCTCTTTATTCTATAGCATTAATGTGTGCTGTTGTTTGAAATTTGTTATCTTTTTTTTATGAAAATAAAATTTTGCATATTTTTTATATGCTGTCAATTATAGTTCTTTGAAAGAAAATCGACAAAAATCGGTATCTGCGGGTCACAATTACAAAAAAATCTGAATCGGTCAAGAAAATCTCTAGCTATGACACATCTTCTGAAAGAGAGAGAATCTCCGGATCAAAACACATGCGAAGAAGCAGAAAAAGCGATAGCATGTAACCAGATGCATATGTAAGATAACACCATCATGAACATTAAACAGGATATAAATCAAAGACTGCCTAACGTTATCAAATGAAATGTCGACGCAGGATGAGATATAAGACTGGGAAGCTTTGGAAGTGTTGATGGACACGATCTACTCTGTCTATGTTTTGATCATCGTTCTGAATCCGATCCAGACGTAGTCTTTGACAAAAATGCGATTTTCTCAGCTTTTTGCTCAAAATGTTTTTTTTTTTAATGAAACTCACCCACATTCAAGTGTTGATGAAAAAAGAATGTGTGAAGCCAGAGTAAAACGTTTTTTGTTGTTTAAAAGCAGTGGATTTGTTATTTTGTTTGATATATTGCATGTTCAAAAAGTCATACAACAAAATCGTCTGGGGGCCATTCAACTTTTGTGAAAATTATCAAAAACTTGTTTTTTTTTAAAAGCTAGCGGGGAAAGAGTTAAATACACTAAATCTATTAACTTTATTACACTGCCCTCTAAAATGCTTGATTTTGATAGGTCAGTTGCGACATTTCGGAGTCATTTATTAACCGATAATGACTGTTGTCAATAGCAATGCTGTATAATGACCACTCTTATAGTTATTTGGGACCAGCACTTCTTTCATGTCTTTCGTATAACACCATGAACAGGCTCTCTCTCTCTCTCTCTCTCTCTCTCTCTCTCTCGTTTTCCTAAAATGTGCCATCTTGCAAATTAGTTTTTGACTATGTACAAGTCAAGAAAATAAAACTGGAGGACTTTATCATTAATAGTTGCTATCTGGTAATGTTGTTGAAGTGTTCATCTTGTTGCTAGCACAATTGGTTTGTACACTATAAGATAATAAGCAGGAAGATTTTAAAATGTTATGTCCTCAACTGATACGATACGACTGTAAATTATCCGTCTTCATTTGTCTAGGCTCAAAGCTGCTTGCTAAGAACTGTTTTTCTTCATGCAAGCTTTGCGTTTATTGAGCTTATAAAATATTTCAACTCGAATCAATATTTAGTGTATAATTATTTACTTGTGTGGCGAGCAGCCGTGTAATAAGCAGGAAAATGAACATCCAGATATTGTTATCGCAAAAAATAAACCCCTTCAGGTTGATAACTCTTTCTGGGGTTTTTTTTGTGCTGTACCAGCTGGATGTACATTATCCCTAACATATTCTTGTTACTGGAGGAAATGGGGATAAGGTTGGATTACCTCATTAAACACGTAGTATTTAATTTACTGTAAAACCCACCAGCACATGTCTACTTCTGTAAATATTTAAAAGGGGCAAACACAGCGTCATGGTAATAGACCCACTGGGTGACTCACAAGCTGTTGACCTAACCTGCGGCACAGAGACAGACACCATCACAAATAACACGGGAGTTGAGGAACATGTGGTGGGGGTCAATAATTAATGAGGAAAGGAGGGGTAGACGCCATACGTGCTCCAGAAGAGGTTATCAGAAGACCAGCATCACTTTATTGTGTTCACTTGGCATTTAGTGTTCCAGCATTTCCACATCAGCTCCTTCTATATGGTCTAACTTTGTAATTCATCACTGGTGTCAGATCACACTGACATAGAGGAGCACTGAGATGGGGACATTCCCCAGAGAGAAATTATATTGTTCAGAAGTTGTTCATAGCTCATAGCTCATAACATTTAGTCTTAGGAGAATTTGATAAGAAATGTTTGAGTTCATATTGACATCAGATTTGGACATTATTAATATTATATTTTTGGTTTCTTCTCTTTGAATGCTGGTCAATTACAATTCTGACTTAAATGTATATGTTTTGAATGTTCTCTTCATGTGGTAATACCTAAAGTGGTTTCTTTAATATGACTAAATCAACCAAACTACAGTAGGTTACACATACAGAAGTCATTTTTCAAGGGTCAAGTCAGGTTGAAATAGCTCCTTAAGGTAACAACTGCACATGTTCAACTTTTTTTTTACAGTAGACAGATCATTTTCATTAACACTGACAACATAATTGACCATTAGTTCCTTACAAAAATCTAGCATGATCACAAAAATTCCGTAGTTACAATTGTTACAACTGTAAAACTGGAATAAGTTAATAGCCACCATTGTCATAAAAATAAATTAAAATGAGAGTATTGTTTAAAAGCGATCTGATATTCATTTTATGATTTAACTAACTGTATTAACTATAGTGTAGTGTGTCTACGATAGTAAAATGACTGGATCCAAGTCAAACTTTTCTTGCGTTCGGATCTTATGTTTTAGACTGTGATCAATGTTTGAATAAGTCTGATCAATTTCTCTTTTACTTTCGTTAAATTAATTAAACGCGGGGGCAACAGATTGCGGGAATGTGCGGCGTAATAGGATGAGCAACATACGGTAATCCGGAATCGTGTAGACACATCCCTCTTGTCAGGCTGGAAAACTGTGTCAGTCACTGTATCAAAACCACTTGCCCGTTTTCATCAATAAATCTTCTAAATGCATTTGCTAGCATGTCAACGGGTCCTGTGAGAAATTCACAACATGTCCATGCGCCGAGAACCGAGATTCTATTCACATCACACGCAACCCGAGCCCCAAATGTGATTCAGTGCAGCCGACCCACAGACAAATAACCCCCTCTCTTATTTCTACTCACCTCTTCATCCAACGACTTGTCAACCATCGGAATAACAATCCAAAAATCGGGTCGCTTTGCGCGCGAAGTGTCACTAACTTTCCTTGACGCGCTACTGCGCAACGATTGAAGAAGCGCAGAAAGTCTTACCGCGTGAGTTGTAAAGCCATGCAAATCCTCCTCAGACGGCTGGAGAGTATCAGAAAGTCCTCAGTGCCGAACACATCCCGAGCAGTCGGGTTTAGGAGCTCTGCTGCCCTCTGTCTTTAATTCACTCCCGATAGCGAGGATTCCCACACAGATAGAAAATATCACGAAGTTGGGTGGCAATGCGATCTAGCCTCTGAGGTCTCATCCGCCTTAATGGCAGCCATCTATTTTGAGAGCTCAAATTGGTGAATATGCACCTGCCGTGGCGTGGGAGTAATCTTATTAGAGTGTGAAGAGCGCACAGCCACCCACATGAGAGGAAAAAACACACAAATGATATCTCTTTAAGATCTCAAATGCTACTACCAATGGGATTACACGGAGTCTTCATGCTTCTCAGATTGTTCTTCTGAGAAAAAGACGAGCTGTTAAACTAACCTGTTCACAATAAGTCTGTAATAAAAGTCAAACATCTCAGTATAATCTCAAATATTTCCCATGAAATTCTCCAAAATAATCTGAGTTTTGCTATTCATATTATTTGTATACTCTAATTTCAAAATAGTTTACATTTTGGGTTAGGAACTTTTACACTATGTAGCTAACTTTTTTGACAGCTTTTAAGCCTACAATAATGGGTATATTTATCTTTAATATACATATTTTAGAGCAGTCGGGACGAATTTCTGAACTGAACTGCACACTTCACTGTTTCTGTAAATAAAGAATAGACTGCCCGTGTGTGATGTGGGCTATTTTTTCCCACGCATATATGGTGTGGTAGTAGCTTAAAGTTTTCTGATCATCCTTTTCTTTCGTTGCTTGTTAATCTTTTTGGAGGTCGGAGAGTTTTGATGTCCTCAGTGACATTCGCAATGTTTATTCATCAGTACTCACAGTTTTATGGTTTTACCATATTTCTTTACAGAAATGTACATGGTGAAGCTTTAAGCATTTGTAATGTTGAATAATATTGATTACCACAATATATAAAGGTTGTGTTGAGGAATTAATAATGGCAGTGAATGGGGCCAGTTTAAAAGCAGATTGTGAGGCTAATTTTACAAAAGCAATTACAGACATGTCCCCACCACTTTTTGCCTGGGTCGATACTGTCGATATCTCGCTGCACTAATATACCAAATACAAATGAAACATATCCAGTTGACATTCACTTGTGTTAAATAAGTGACAAACTGGAATGTGTTGTTTTTTGAAATCATGCTGAGTGTTTGTTGCCAATGTCATCAGTTGCGGAACGTTCTCTTTTGGCTCCTGCGGAGTCTTCACACAGACGAGTTCTTCAATCTATAGCCTAATGCCGTTGTGGAGACTCTATTCTATCCGGGGATATCACAAAACAAAGTGCATAGAAACGTGTTCCTGCTCTTGATTTGCAATCATTGATGAACATCTTTGATCTGCATGAGGAAAAAAACAAACAAGGCCGGATTGGAACCCGGAACCGACACACTTACCAAAAAGTTCTACCACCAAACCATTAGAAACCAATTCCTAGTTGTGGATATAAGTATTTATTACTAACAATATATTGTAATAACTAACTATATGTAAGAATGGAACTATGACATTAAACATGAGATGTGGATAAAATAAACTCTATTGACATTGATTTCCGGACATTGTACTGTTATTTTGTCTACAGTTGTTGTTGTTGTACATTTCTGATATGGCAATTTATTAGCAAGTGGTTCATTAAAGAGTCTCTAAAATGAATATCCACCTCTTAACGTTCATGCACTAGAATGAATCATTGTTGGGGGGAAACTGATGTCTAGATATGATCCAAGACAGTGAGGCTTTGGGAGGGGCTGCACTGAGGGTATAAATATAGCCCATGGGTTAAACGTAGGTCTGTATTTAGGCAGGGAATGCTATCAGTCCATCTGTTCACTGAGTGGGATTACATTAAATCCTGTTTAGCCCCAGTATTAAGAAAACCATCCACCAAGAGGCCATCAAATAGTCTACCAAGGAGAAAGGGAATTGATAAGCTGTATGAGGACAGCTCAAAAGATACAGGGAACTTTAAACAAGTGTGCTTTAGGACACTCATGTTAATAGGATATAAGATCAGTCAAAATTGCATTGTGTCGGGAGAGACAGACCATAATACACTTAAGATTAAGCCATGAAAAGAGTGTCTGTGCTGTGATGCATCGGAGGCAGAATTATTAAAGATGCTGTTCGTTAACAAAGTTTAGTTTTTTGTCATCAATAACAAAGATGATATGAAAAATGTACATTGTGAGGACAATTCAAAATGTTAATTAAAACACAGTGTTATTGAAAATATGACAAGAAAACAGGAAAAACGCTTTTTGATGAAAGAAATATAGAAAGACTTGGGTTTTCAGATAGTCGAGTCGGTAACGTTGAGGATCGACCTGCTTGAGCTGAAGCTGAAAAGTCAATGAACACCGGTGAATTACTGAAGCACTTCGCTAGTGGTTTAATTATCTCACTCAAAAGCTTCTGTAAATCTGAGATTAATTATTGCATCATCATAAACAGAATATTACGACTAATTCACAAAATGATGCAAATCAGAGGCAAACCTCCAAGGTTAGCAAAAAAAAAAAAAAAAAAAAAAAAACGGGGAAGAGGCTTTTTAAAAAAAATAGGTATCAGCGGGGGTGAGGTTTCAGTATCTTGAATAAAGTGCTTTTGTGGAGACAGCTTATCACTTAATAGATCGACAGCCTATCTGCTACTCTTCAATGTGTTTGCTATTAAACTTTTGTTTTGGAATAATACATGTTTGGAGTTTACACAGAAAAAAAAAATGCTGTTTTATAAGAGAAGTCACAGGCAATTTCACAACAGGTAGGATTCCATTTACAGCACTTCCCATTTATTTCTGGGATCCACAAACAGGAGTTGACTGTCGTACAACTCTGACAGAAATTCAATGACAGCTTATTACTTAACAAATAGCCGGCCTATCTGCTAAGCTTCAACATGCTATAAAAGTCCCACTGAAGTGCTTTTTGAAACGCAGCATTATTCAGTGTGTTGACATTTACACTCAAATAAGAAGAGGGGGTGGGACATATTGAACAGCCCCTCCCCTTTTTTTTTAAATAGCCAATTGCCTTTACTTTATATCACAGCTCGGCCAGAGTCGTTGAGCTCGGTAAAGCTGTAGTTTCCTCCTAATCTCTGTTTCTCTTACATTGCGCTTTAAATTACAGCATTCTGTGTAGAATTCAAATGGCTCCTATGCGTTTTCTGGTCTGAGCCGAGTCGAGCACATGATCCACCCTGTGCCATCCTGTCTCTGGACCGGAGCAGACTGTGTGCGCGCTGCGGCGGTTTGCGTGACACTAACGTGAAACCAGACTTCATTCACCACAATGGAAAGCATATTTACACTGCCTGAATCGTTCCCCATCCCCTATATATAAAGTGCCCTATGTAGCCTAGCGTATGTGCCATTCACCATGTCAAAAATAGTAAATGTGTGAACAAGTGACCAGTTTTGGCCGCTGCTTCATCAGGGTCTATTTAGAGTGTAGGGGGCGGGACGCTTTAGATTCTAGAGAGCATTTGATTGGACAGAAAATCTGATGAGAAGCTGAAGTGCAGAGTGATGTCATCAAAATCATTGATCCATTTTGGCGTAAGACAGACTTATTTGTTTATTTCTTCTAAATGAGAATTTTGTCACTAGTTTACACTAGTTTATAGAAGCCAAAAAAAACAAAAAACTTCCATTTTGATTTCATGGGGACTTTAAGCTTTTGTTTTGGATTAGTCATTTTTTTTAGTTTACACAGAATAAAGACAATTTTACAGACAATTTTGTGACCGGTAGGATATAGTTGACAGCGCTTCTCGGTCCTTTCTATGGGAGAGCTGGTCAGACCGTGTAAGTTATGCTGTTTCCAAAACAACACACTAAAAATGGACAATGAATAACTACTGCAAAAAGAATTCACAATATTTTATTTAAATATAGTGCACTCAACTTTTTTCAAGAAATCACAAGGATAGTTACGCATGCTTTTGTTGTATTGTTATATTGTTGAAATATGATTCAATTAATAAAATGTAAATATTTGTTTTCATTTTGCAGTTTGTTGAATTAAATATAGGTGCCATTTTAAAATTTACTAAAACTACTGAATACGGCAAAGAAGTAAGATTTATGAAAATGATAAATTCATAAAAAAAAGAACTACACTCTTGGATTAATGAGGGTTCCTGACTAAAAATCCTAATTTTTAAAGATCCCTTTATGCCAAAAAGGAAAAATGTCTTCAATGACTAATGGGTTATTAAAAACTATAAAAACTATAAAAGAATATATATATATATATATATATATTATTAAGTATGTTCATGTTTATGAATTAAACCTAAACTCATAGAATGATCCCATATGAGAAAAAGGTTATATTGAATTTGAAGCGCCTGACAGAACCCTTTATAGTTCTATATCAATTATTTTCTTCTACGACCGTATGACTAAAATCAAACAAAAAACAAAATCTATAAAAATCGACACTGAGTTGTGTTTGTTCAGGCGTTACACAACCGAGAGCAGATGTTCAGCGCTTTCACAATCTGAAAATGCGTGTTTCATTAGGCGTAATAGGTGATTTACAATACACATCTGTTCATTAAGTGATGCTTTTCCTTTTTTTTTTTCAGTGCTCATGATCTAAATACAGCTTCTTGACCATAAAAATAAGCTTCCAGATATTTGAGGGCTACTGTTTGTTGCCAGGTGCTCAGATGCGCTTTTAAAACCCAAGCCCGAAGAGCTTGCAATACCACTCGATATGCATATTTGTCAAAGAGAAGCATTCAAATGCGTAGTCTTTAGCACAATGACTGCTACAAAGGGCCACTCTTGTAGAAAGACGGATGGGTTCATGTACAGCACCAATATAAACAAGAAAAAAAAAAAAACATTGCAATTACCCACTGCCATGAATAACGCTTATAGATGCTAAATAGCCTAGCAGCAGACATAGTGCAGCCCTTGAAGTGCACTTGAAGTGTTTGACATGCTGGGTGTGATGATATTGCATTCAAAGATGGCTTATCCTGTGTGTCTGAAAGCTTTTTGTTGTGCTTATAACAATATCTATTCTCTAGCAATATCAACCCGCTGTTTTCTTCACAGCCTCGTAGAGAGACTCTTCCCCAGAGAGACTCGTGAAACCAAACTGCCAATAAGGTCTTGGCAGTCTGGTGCCAGAAAACACTATTGAAAACATTTTGTACTGGGGTTTATTCAAATTACACAGCCTCGATAACATTCAGAGCTCCACTGCTGCATTTCATGGGTAACGAATAACTAATTCAAAAGGCGATATGTGCATTAAGGTACTTGTAGGTCATTTTACGGCTTTTTAAAGGCCTATTGCTACACATGCTTTCCTAGAACATGCAATCAGAAAGCTTTTTGTTGAAGCTGAAATTAGTAGCAGCGGTTCGCACTAATGAATGAAAGCGTATGTGTGCTGCTCAATACTAGTGGCGTGGCATAATAGAAAAAAAATAAGACTTCAAATGAAATCAGGTCTTACGTCAGGCTAGCTTGGATTAAATTGTTCATTTCTATTGCCTAACACAACACAAGAGTGGATTAGTACTGATCTCTCATTACTTCAAACTGTAACAATATATCCATCTTTGTTTGCCTAATTACTTTAGGGATCTATATGTAGCTTAATTTCATTTGGACATGTGCCCAACCTGTGCAATTCTGCCACTAATTTTCCCCTCCTATACCTAAAATAAGATAGATGAGAGGGAAAATGTGATAAGGTCATAGGTTGAGATACTTTCACTTGATATGTATTACATATCAACAAACAAGTGGTAGTTTCAGAAATGAAGATGTTAATTAGCAAACTAGTTCTACACTCTCAGAAAAAAAAAAGGGTACAAAAGCTGTCAATTTGTTCAATTTATATTATAAATAAGAGAGGTCTCTGTAAATGTAAATAAAAAACACTAATACTGGCCATGTTAGTTTGAAAATAAAGAAAATGTAATCACAATCCATTATGCCCAGAATGGACAGGCAATGATAGAGCCGTTTTCTCATAGCGCTGTCCGTGGTGCTGAAAACACTCTCCTCCTCAGTGGAGTTGGGTAATAGAAAAAAGCTGACATTTTTTTCAGATGAGCTTTGAGGATAGTCTTGGTTTCTGCAGGCCCATGTTTTAAAAATGATGTGCTTCTAGCTTTTTCCTAACATTTGTTGGACAGGAAGCTGTCGTAAACATAGGATGGCCTTCCTCTTCCTCTGGAAATAACATTATTCAAGAACCGCTATAAAGCCAAAACAATCTGTTACCTTAAATTATATGTTCATCTCTGTAAAGCTGCTTTGAAACAATGTACATTGTTAAAAGCGTTATATAAATGAATATGACTTGACTTGACTTGACTTCATATATCACTATATTTTGAGGACTGTATTTTTTATTCAGTTTTCATCAAAGAAGAAAACACATTGTTCTGCGGCATACATGATTAAAAATAATCTTCATTAATAACCATTGGTCTGTTGATGAGCTTGTGTGTGCTTTTACCTGGAAACAATTTTTTCCAATATTTTATTTGTTCATTTTATAACCTAACATATCAGCTCAAGAAGATGTATTTTTCAATTTCAAAATATAATTTCTCAAAAGTAGATGGCATTGGCTTTCAGACTCCATTCATGTCATTTTCTTCAGCATCTAAGATGTGTCCTTACAATTTGATTGAATCTCTAGTGTCCCTGAAACAAAGACCAATGAGACTTCATAAGCCATCTGAAACGTGACATATGAGCCTACAAAGCAGAAGGATGACACTAACAGACTTAAAGAGGGGCAGATGTGTTTAATTTGAAACAAATGAAAGCGAGACTAGACAAAACACACAGACAAAACCCTATCTTTCATGAGCAGTAAATCAGCATATCAGAATGATTTCTGAAGGAGCATGTGACACTGAAGACTGGAATAATTCAGTTTGCAGTCACAGGAGTAAATTACATTTTAAAAAATATTCAAATATAAACATTTTAATGCAAGTTTTACAGTATTCTTGTTTTTACTGTACTTTTGAAGAGACTTCTTTCAAAAATATTAGAAAAATCTTACTGACCCCAAATCTTTGACTGAACAGTAGTGTATTTTAATGCAGAAAGATTCATGTAGCATTGTGAGAATTATTTTTTTTTAAATAAAAATAGTGTTGCAAAAATCTTTTTCACTGTAAGAAAATACAAATCCGTAATCTTATATCTTATGCATGCTGGTGGCATGAGCTATGTGCAGGCCAG
Organism: Semotilus atromaculatus; assembly: GCA_031834385.1. Classification (NCBI taxonomy): domain Eukaryota; kingdom Metazoa; phylum Chordata; class Actinopteri; order Cypriniformes; family Leuciscidae; genus Semotilus; species Semotilus atromaculatus. The sequence goes on from JAULUF010000014.1 coordinate 6,386,531, forward strand.
CTTATTAAATCTGTGAGCTCAAGCCCCAGCATGAAATCAGCCAATCAAGTGATTCGGCCATAAAACTAAAAGGCCACAGTGCAGCCTATCATCACATTTCTAATTGCGCTTCTTCTGGTGATGCAGTGGAGGCTCAGAGGTCAGCAGCATGACAGGTGGCTAAACACACCGCCGATCTGCTTCCAAATGTCAAAACCACAATCAAATAACACAGCTCCTCTATTTAATGCTAAATTGGTTTATTGTTTGATGTTAAAATACTCTCTCTTGCACCATAAACAACTATAATTCAGCTATATGTAGGATTGATTCACCCAAAACAGAAGATGTCAACCCTGTGTTTGTTTGAGCAGCCTGGTCAGCCTGACACAGCAACACTGGCTGTATTCCAAATGGGATAAATGTGTCTCAAAAGGTCACTTCGGAGTGAGAACAATCAAGGCAGCCATCTTGGAGGGCTGTTCCAAAGAAAAGAGCTCAAAACGGCCTTCTTCAAACAAAGGGCCCTACGGAATGAAGGATTTCGAATGGTTCAACGGATGGACACTTCACTCCCATACATGAGCAGGCAAGCAGCGTACACAATTGTTCCACGATGGCGCCTCCTTAATTGGCTGAGGAATGTTTTTTGGCCCCCTACACCCTTCATAGCTCTCACTCTGGTAAACCTTTCGAAGGGATTAAGGCAAAGGACCCTTCAGAATGGGACGCAGGTACTGACTCAACTGATGGAGTGAGATGGGGCAACACTATAAACTGACCAATGTCAGAGAGTGAGAGTGTGCAGAAATTTTAGTTTTAAAATTGTGAAGGGTACTTAGCCCACATCACATATTGGGACTCTACCATTGTTTAAATTGGATATTTTGAAGTTTGATTTCATATGGTTATTTCGCTACTTTATTTAAGTGCACACTTCTTATATTTTTCTTTGGTCTTTAACTTTACCTGAGTCCTTGATCACTCTGGTCCATGTGTCAGAAAACAAAGGGAGAGTCTCCAAACTTGTGCAGTTCCAGAGGAAATTGGACAGTACCATCAAGGTAGTTGACTGTCTTATGTTATTTGTGATAAAGTGTATCTTTTTTTGTAAATATTACTGTTGTATGGGGTTTATTTGGTAAATTATTATTTTGCAACATTATTATTTTTAGGTATATTATTTTTTATTAATGAATTAATTATTTAATAAATTTTCCATTATCTTAAGTCTTTTCATTTATACCTCACCCGCATCAGGGTGACGGCACCAAATACAACCAGTCATACTCAACCCGCTCCGAGCGCGATTCGAACCAGCGTCTAACAAGAACGTTAAAGACTGCAGCCTTTCAATAGCTACAACAAACACTGGCTAGCTTCAATTAGACTGCAGAAATGATTGTGGGTGTTCTTACTTTTATTATGTTTTGTTCTTTATTAGTACAGAACATAAAATATTATGCAGTATTTTTAAATGATCACATTAAGGTATTTTGAAGATTTCTTTCTTTATAGTATGTAATCTAAAACTTCTAAAATTATTGATTAATATACGTATATTCTTTGTAATAAATAATCTTTTTACTTTATTTGACTGTTTTTGTCTTATATTATAAGAAACATTTTTGATTTATAGTATAGTAATTTGAGAAAATCTAATAAATATGGCTATAATAATTTAAACAACAAAGTGAAGTAAAAAAATAAAATAAATTGTGGTCCACAGAAAAATAAAGTGATACAGGTTTGGGATAACATGAGGGTTAATAATGACAGATTATTATTATTATTATTATTATTATTATTTATTTTTATTTTTTTGTGGGTGAACTATACTTTTAAGATGTTGCACTATAATATTGACATTTTTTACTATACGATTTTTATTCTTATTATTTTAAGCCTAACCCTCACTAAATCCTGAACATTTTATTCTCAGAATTAAACTCTAATATTACTGAATTGTGATTCAGATATCATTCTCAGCCCAGTGAGGTTTCTGTTTATTTTGAATTTATAACATGTGTTTGCTCTCAGCAAGTGGTGCTTATTTGAGACTATAAAACAAAGCACAGCAAAAAGGGATAAGGAGAAAGCGTGTTTCATGCTAATTAAAGTTAGCAAGAAAATACCAAATCCTTGGGACAGAATTTTTGGGTTTCACTGCATCAAAAAATTTCCATCACAATTATAATGATCATGGTTCAGCCCTCTCATCTTGAGCTGCTGTGATGTTGATGTGAATGGAAAATATGGGCATTTTTTACGTAGACGTTATAAAGATGCCTGAATCTCCATACAAACAGTCAGCCAGCAGCCCCATGCAATTCATATTATATTATATTAAAAATGGTTGAAGATTTGGCCCATGCAAATAACTGAGATTTTCTCTAATCTCCGTAAAACCTAATTCCTGACCTGCCTCTCTGGAGGCATAATTAGGAATGATTCATGTTTTACTTGCCAACTTTTCTCAGGAAACTTCACAGCCTTAGAATCCACAGTTCGAAGTCTTTTTCTATAGAAACTCAAATGACTCGAAAAATGTCTGAAAGTTTGTGGGAGCTAAAAGTCATTACTGTGATCCTGAAGACGCTGCAGAAGGGTGATTACCACAGATTACTTCCACCTGCCTGTAGCTCTGGTCTGCGGCACCTGAGAGACGACATGCCCCGCCACAGTGAACTTGCACTAATGAAGCTAATTCCGAGTGAACTAGAAGGACGCCACAAGGTCCTCCATGAGATCCTGCTCCTCGGGCGGCTGATGGACTTTAAGGGGGGTTATAACCTGCTTATTCCAAACCACTCCACAGGGCACTGTATCCAATTTACACTAGGCTATGCATATGGCTGTGATGATTTTGGTGAAGTTGGCAGAGTAGTAATAAGAGAGTATCTTAGAGAAATGCAATTAAGAGTAAAAAAAAACATCCCACAGCATTCCACAGAACTGCGTTTCTGTGTCATATTTCATAACCTCTCAGTTTTTTTTTTTTTTTTTTTGGATGATGCCGGGCAACTTTACTTCATCAGAAAAGCTAAAAATGTGGAGCAGGTTATGTGATGCAAATGTAATCGTTTGTAAAATCATGCACAATCATAAATTAGTTTTCAGGTCATAACAGTTTTATGCTAAAGCGATACCTCAAATTCAAAATGATTGTGAATAGGGGTGTAAGGCTTGGAGACAATTACTCAATAACATGTTCGTTTATAAAAAAAACTAAATCTTCCATGCAACTTTAATTTACAGAAATGTATTGGGAATCTTTAAAAAGAGTCCTGACAAATAGTACATTTGCGTCAAAAATACTGTTGTATGTTTCTTTTTATGAAGCTGCTGTAGGTTCAGATGTGCTGTGTAAGCAGACCGACCGGTGAGTGAATTTACCATCCACCCAATTTCTGAACACGAGGCAACATTTTCACTTTAATTTAAACAGCTGGCTTGATTTGAGAGAGGATGTTATTTCCCCTCAGTCAATAGATTCTACAAGCCCTCAACTCGATACAGTCAGAGAACTGGATGTGCATACCTGTGAAAACTGAGAATTCAATTACAAGTTAAGGACAAGCTCAGCAAGCAGTTCAAAGAGGCAGCATTAGTCAGGTCACATGACTTCACAAGGCCATAGAAGCTTCTTTTCCAGTCCATTTGTTTGCTCCTATTTTTATTTAAGCTTCTCCTTTATGGCTGGTGACAATCCACTTCCTGAAGTTATGACTCGGCTTGAAACTCATTTGTGAGAAAGTGAGCACATTTAAGACAATGTTGTCTTCTGCCTGAGCACATTAAATAGATCTATGAAGGCTTTTGTAGCTGAGCACCTTTAATTACTTTCAATACTTAACAATAGTGTGTGTGTGTGTGTGTGTGTGTGTGTGTGTGTGTGTGTGTGTGTGTGTGTGTGTGTGTGTGTGTGTGTGTGTGTGTGTGTGTGTGTGTGTGTGTGTGCGTGCGTGCGTGCGTGCGTGCGTGCGTGCGTGCGTGTGTGTGTGTGTGTGTGTGTGTGTGTGTGATTGATACTCTGGTCTGGAACACCACAAGCACAAAAGTGACAGAAATAGTTTTTAGAACTAGATAAATAGTTTAAGCATTTTTAGAACGCCACAAGCGAAGCGATGCATTTGTGTAAGAAAAAAAGCACTTTACAAAATAAAATTATAGCTTCCGGCATACGCGCTAAATGCGCAATTTACGCAACTTGTGATGTCGTAAGTAGCGTAGTGCGTCATGGCGCAGCGTAAATATCAGCAGTACGTCTCAGTACTCGCATAAGTTGCGACTGGAGTTAAGTGGAATCCGCGTTTGGCCGGAAGCTAGTTATTTTATTTGATTACATTTTAAATATACAAACAAACATATCTCTTTGCTTCAGACGGCCTTTATTAACCCCCCGGAGCCGTGTGGAGCACTTTTATGATGGATAAACGCACCTTTACGGACTTTATGGCCATTCACTGCCATTATAAAGCTTGGAAGAGCCAGGAAATGTTGTATTCCTGAATACAAACTCAGATTGTATTCGTCTGAAAGAAGAATGTCATATACACCTAGGATGACTTCAGGGTGAGTAAATCATGGGCTTATTTTTTTTGGATGAACTAAGAGATTTTTTTTTTTTTTAATGATTTGATCCATTTATAAAATGGATCAAATATTTGTAAATATTCACTGGGAAATGTTACTGCAAGAGTAACTTCATGTCAGGGATACTATAGTTAATTGAAACTAAAACTATAACCATTGAAATAATAATAATAATAAAACACTAACTGAAATGGAATGAAATAAAATAATTAAAAAAAACTTTAAAAAAATGTTCAGGTAGTTCCCAAGGCAACATTTCTCATTTTCATTTAGTTTAACTTAATATACTAAAATTAAACTGAAAAACAAATGAATAAAAAATATCTAAACATATTGGAAAAAAAAGAAAAAAAAATTGTAAAAAAAAATCAAAATATTAATTAAAACTATAATAGTATCTGATCAATACTAAAATAACATATCCATATATTCACAAAAATACATGTATGTATGTATATTTTGCCATTATTCAATAGAAAATAATAGTATCAACAGCTGCAAATAAACAAACATGTTGCCATTATTTTGCCACATTACTAAAGCTGTTAGATGCTGCATTAATATAATGTGATGTGTGTTATTTTAATACTATTAAGCAAACCACCTTCCAAAGTTCCTGTTTGAAAAAGGTCACATAATTTCTCTGCATATTTCCCCATATCATCCTGAAATGAGCTTGATATTCAGCTGGATGACCACCGCTCCACAAATTCCCCTCTCCCTCTGTGTGTTAATGTCTGCTTTGAGGAGATAATGAGGAATTATTGGTTATATGGCCCTGAAACCCATGTTTGTTTTATTTTTAATTACCTGTCAGTCCCTGCCAGCTGTAAGCCTAACAAATGTCATTGATCTGCAAAAGCATTTAGGCAAGAGACAATTTGGCTAGGTCATCTAGATATTAATGACAACACATATTTCCTTTTAACAGCATATTCCACTGAATCCTGTGAGAACACACAGCACATGGCCTGATCCCAATTTAAAAGCAGAGTGATGAACACAAGATCCACCTTAAAAATCAGCCCTAATGTTAGCAAGCTCAATTAATCTGGGAGCTCATTTCCTTCAAAGGAATAAAAAAAAGTCTTTGCTGGATCCCTCAGACCATTGCAAACTCCTTCAAGCGTTAAATATGTCTTATGAGGCAGGTCGAAATAGAATGAAATGAAATGAGATTTTACTCACTTAACAAGTTCATTGTCTCTCAGCATTAACTACAGAACAGTAAGTGTCTGTTTTTGAACACCGGTGCAGAGATGAATGTAGCTGTCTTGTGATCTACAAAAAAAAAAAAAAAGAAGTAATTATCTTTTATTCAGCACACAGGACTTTCTGAGTCACAAACTTTAGGAAATGTGAATCAATTTGAATCTGCAATAAAAACGCATGTAAGTCCAGCACTATATTGTTGCATAGCTTTGACTATCAGCATGAGGTCTGGTCCATGTTGTCGTTTATTCTGGCGAAGAACAATATATATTTAAACAAATACATAAATGGTTATAAGCTGGTTCAAATGCAGCGGCCACACATGAACCTATCACCACTGTATTAATCTTATTTCAATGGTTAGCATTATGCCATGAATTAGCATTAACTGTCCAGCCATGATCTTGAAGAAACTAGGATTACCAACACATGTCATAAGTCACTTCAAACCAAGATAAATGATACTGAGTGCCAGAGTTTCGGTCCATAACAGCCAAAAAACATGAGTGAAGATAAATTAGATCATTTCAATAGATACTATTTCTATGACCTTTACCAGCATTAGCAATATAATTCAGACATGTGGAGACAGTCCTAATAACTGCTCGAAAAACTAGGCAAATTCAATGATCAATTGAAAGGTTAAACTGTCTTAGATTTCTTGGGGGTGGATAATCATATTGATCTGTTTGTATTTGGACTGTTAGGCTGGGAGATCAGGATCATTTTTTGGATGATGTGTTAAACCCTAATGCTAAATGACCCAAAAGCTGTCTAAACTCCATCCCACTGAAGACTATCTGATCATTTACTTCAGATGTGTTGCATATTGACCACAGATACAGATAAAAAATGTTTTAAAAAAAGAATTATATATATATATATATATATATATATATATATACATATATGGTAGAGTTCTGAAAGTCTTCTGAATAAGCCTAACTTAAAAATAGAGCATAATTTCCACATCAATGGCAATTACATAACTGACATAGCAGGACTAGTGCTGCATTACAATAAGATTCATTTTACAAGCAATTCACGAACAATAAACCAGCGAACACTATATGATATATTATCAGTAAAAATTATAGCTATGTTCTTCTGATTGGTCAGCACAATGGTCTAGTATACAGAAATACTCAAAAAAATGGTGACAAATATGTCCCTAGACATGACAAACATTTCAAATAGTCAAGAGAGTGATTTAAATAAAAGAATAAATATTTGAATGTCAGGGGCTTCTATTACATTTACAGTTATTTATTTATATTTACAATTATTAATTGATTCATTAATTATATTGTTTTACTGTGTTTGTAAGGTGTCATTGAGTGTCATGTCTGGCGCCTATAAATACAATGTATAATAATAATAATAATAATAATTAAGTTGTATTTTGATTTATAATGTATATTTATTTTTTTGTTTATTTATTTATTCCTGAGCAAACCATTCCACAAGGCCTAACAAGTGTGCAAAAAAATTTTATATACAATTTTATAAATATACATTTTATTAATAGATTTTTAAAGAATAGGAAAAAATATTCACGTCCAAGGTTCAGAGTAAGATGATGTTTAGGTGTGCACTTTTTTGTTGCATACAGTTCATAATAAAAATTAAAATAAGTTTTTTTTAATGGGGATAAAACTGAATTGAGTATATACAGTATATATATTTGTAGTAATATTACCTTAATATTTTTAATATGTGACAAGCTCAGTGAATGTTGGGAACATCTTCGGCAGTTGTGTACAGTATTCTGACCTCCTGGATGTGATTGTGCTCCCGGGCAGATGACCAAATGTCCAGCTGGCTAATCTAGTTAATCTCACTGTATATATTTTTACATAAACACGAGTGACCCTGCAGTTTGTCAAAAAAAAAAAGGATCATGCATTTTTAATAGGATAGCCCTGTGTTGTCATAATTATTTTGTTTTTCTCAGTGGTGTGTATAATCATGGCTAAATTACATTCAAAGTCAGTCCCCAAGTCATGATGGCGCACACACTGAAACCATCAGAGGCATGCATTGTTTTATAAGACAAATATCATCTGTGTGAAACCAGCATATGGCAATGCTGAATGCCCATTCACATCATGTATTGCTAAGAAATGCATTAATGTACCTGCATCGTTTTATAATGGTCAATCAAAATCAATACCTTTGCGATCGTCATCACAGTCCATAAAAATGTCCATTTATACTGGAAAGATTTATAGAGAAATTAAAACAGCAAAATGAAAGTGTATATATATAAATAAATATGAATCTTGGTCTCTGAGGATATTTCAGCTCATTTCATTCGGTTTCAATATTGGAAATAAGGATTGCTGTGCAGAGCATGCAAATGCTCGCTCATCCTTCAAAGAGGCATGAGCGATCCCTCCTTACCCTTTTGGGAGCGCATGCATTTATTTGCACTGTCCCAAGAGTCCTTCAGTCGGTACACCACCACCCCATTATGACTCACCAACAAAGAGGCATTCTGAGCTCAACGCTGCAAAATGTTATTCATCGCTCTGACACTTGACACAATGTTTCCATTATGTTTTCTAAAGAGACCTGAATCTTGGCAGAATAAAATAGGACTCTATTTTCTCATTACAGAGCAAAGGAGCACGGTTTCGTTCAAAACAATGGCTCTCCCAGGATGACTGTTCAACTGGAAAACAAATATCAGAAATAGTAAGGGTGTTACTACACAGGAAATGGCCTAGAACACTTTAAATCCTTTTTAGTGCCATCTTAGTGTGTGTTGTCATTTAAAGACCCCATGAAATGAATTTTCTTTCCTGGCTGCCCGAAAGCGGAAAAATGCTACCTTACACTGTGTCCAAGACTCAAAATCATGGGTTGAGTCTTTTGGGTAATTTTTTGGGGTTATTTTTTCAGTATTTGGTTAGTTTTCGCGTTACTCAGCTCCTAGGTCAGACGTAACAACCCAGTGTTTGGGTAGTGTTTGTGTAACCCAGATCCTGAGTCAGACGTAATAACTTTGTTGGAAATCTGTAAATGTAACGTCTTTGCTTTGGGATCCCAATATGTTGATGTCGACGTGACTGGCTGAAAGGGAACGCCTCGGTTATGTATGTAACTCCCGTTCCCTGAAGGAGGGAATGGAGACATGACGTCGAACGTGATCGCCTGAAAGGGAACTGAAGTTTGATTGTTGTCATTGTTAATATTCGCTTTTCCATATGGCAAGAATCGGAGAGGGTCACATTCAGCGGACAGACACCGACACATTGTATTTTTGTATTTATTTCAACAAAGGACAACCAAAATCAAATCCATAGTAGCTTGTGAACTCCTCCTCAACACGCTTCCCTTTTTGTAGACGAAAAAGCATATTACATTGTCCAGTTTTTTCCCTGAACGATGATGTGAGTTCCTATGGCAATTCTCAATTCAGCATGAATGATCTACAATGATGACATTTTCCACAATCACGACAGAAAATCAAAATACTGCCCCAAACTCACTAGCAGAAAGGCAGCACGATATAAACAAACCAGACCCAGAATTCCACTCGGCGTGTCGTCAGCTTGACATTCTCTATATCTACCGCCTCAATTGCAGACAAGAATTTCAGTTCAGTAGAAAAATAACTCCTCTTACTTCCTGCCCTCCATCTGAATTTCACGTGTCATCAGAATAATGTGACTTCAAACAAGCTAGGGTAAAGCCACAGATCCTCTTATTTCCAAATAATAAGACAATCTCGGGTTTAGCTTCAATCGTAATTATATGCACCTGATAACGCTTCAGGCTAAGTGGCTGTTTACAAGACACCATTTTCAACTAAAAACGTAAAACTTTTTATGGGTTTTGGCCATTCGTTTACATTTACAACAGCGTTTTGGGTGCCTGAAAACGTAAACTTTTGAAAACGGGTTCAAAGGGGCTGTTTACACGACACCGGTTTCAACTAAAAACGTAAAACGTTTTAATGCATTTTATGCAAACTTTTGAAAATGGTCTTCGCGTAAACAACAATATCACAAATGACGATGACGTCATGCATATGCGTATTACGAGTTCAATCTATAGTGTTAAAAAAATATATATATATTATATATAGTGTTTCATCGCCATCTAATAGCCTGGCAGCAGAATACAGAGTCTTTATTCGTGTTCGCGGATCCGTGTGAATGGGGATCGTTTTGACAATGGTGTCGTCTGTACGTGGAAAATTTAAAGGAAAAAGTTCTCCGTTTTAAGCGTATCGTTGTCGTGTAAACGTACCCAAAGTGCACGTTTTTAAAAACAGTCTCCATGTAAACAACAAAAACGCGAATCTCTGAAGACGATGACATCATGCACATGCGTATTACGTGTTCAGTCTATAGTGTATCATCGCCATGTCATGACCTGGCAGCAGAATACAGCGTTTTTTGTTGTTTTCGTGGATCCGTGTGAATGGGAATCGTTTTTACAATATTGTCGCCTGTACGTGGAAAACTTAAAGGAAAAAGTTATCCGTTTTAAGCATATCGTTGTCGTGTAAACGTAACCTTATATGACAACTATATGTATTTGTGTTTGAGCAGGGATGGAACTTAACTTGACTCTTAACTCTTAACTCAAAATGGTGGGGCTCTGAAAACTCCAGCCAGGACATACGTGAACCGTAGTAACCGAGTTTATGGAACTCTAGCACAAAACTCCTCTCGCCAACTTTATCTCCATACCAGAACCAGCATGAAATCACCTTTCTTATTTTGCCTTGAAAAGAAGCTGGAAAAAGCGATTCAATTCTGGGTTAGCATTTACTGTATATGGTTTGTTATGGGCTGAAAATCTTGTTGTTACATTGCGCCTTGTGCTCGGCAGAGCGACTGTTGTTGAGGGAGACGGCGCTGCAGACTGGCAAATCAGTGCAAATCAAGCGTTGCCAGCAATTCAGAGATCAAAGGAGGAAGACCCTATAGGTTCTTTCTCCGTAAATAAAAAGCTTTCGTGGCAGCATGCGGGCTTGTCCAGTGATAAATTTGATTAATAAACCCAATTACACACTGTTTGCATAACCGTCCCCAGATATGTAAGCTGGGCTCCTGGATGATTGACACAGACCTGTGCAGGTGGCCCTCGAACACAAAAATATGCAAATAGCATTAGAACAAGATCATGGTATTCAGAAAACCATGAGGATTATGAAGCGAATGAAAGTAAAAGGGCACTTCAAATCAAAATGAAATTAAAATTAGCCCCATTTGCTTTTTAAATACACATTTATGTATTTTTATCTTATTACATTTATCTTATTGTCCATGAATTACTGGTGCACGTTATTGAAAATAAATAATATATATATGACCATGGAAGTCCTTGAAAAACCTCAGCCAATCCAAATGCCTGCAAATCTTCCCCTCAAACTGCTTGACTCAAAATCCACTTTTCAAGATCCAATCAATTCTCAATGAATAACATTGGGTATACCGCCCTACATTTCTTCTCATTGCATATCCTGTTTCACTCAAAAATACATCCGATTATGAAAGTAAAATGGATTTTGAATGCAGTATCACATTGACTTAGGATACCAGCATTTTGAATTCCTTTCACCCACGACTGACAACTACATTCACTATTTGTTGTTTTCATTTTGGTCGAAAAGACTACATTCATTGAGGGAAAAAAATCATTCATAAATAGCTGTGCTTTACATTAAAATGAGAAAAATGCTTATTACACATCTCAGCATTTTGAATTATGCCAAAATCAGCTATATAAAATAGTTGGAGATCATCAGTTTCACTTTCCTGCTCATCAGTGTTGTAGGAAAAGTTGTAAATTGCATCATTTGATGTAAAACCCTTTAATGACAGTAAAGGTGGAGATCAAAGATCTGTCAAGTACCTAGAGGGTCAAAACACTCTCTCGCTCTTACAAACGGGGATGTTAGTGAGCACTTTTCTTTTTATCTTGATTAATAAGAGCATTGATTCCCAACCAGGTTCCCCTGCAGGTTTAAAGAAAAAAAAAAAGAAAAAAAATCTACTTGGGGAATTGTTCACTTTTCAAAGTTTAAAGCTTCTGCTAATGAATTAAAAGATAATTGAGACTTTGTATCTCACAATTCTACCTTTTTTCTCAATTAAGAGTTTATGTCTCAAAGATGTGAATTTATAATTCAATGGATTCAATAAATTTTGGATCTATAATCCAAATTACAAGTTTAAATTTCATAATTCTGAGAAAAAAAGTCAGATGTATGTGTTTCTAACAACTTTTTTTCTCAGAATTGTGAGATATAAAGTCGCAATTAACTTTTTAAATGATTTATTACCATGGCTAAAAAAAAGAAGCTTTTATATAGTATTATAAAAAGTATAAATTTTACCTAGCACTTTTGATTCATTCTGAAAATGGCTTACATTCTGTTCACTTCAATAAATTGATTCTCTTAAAGGTACAATATGTTAAAAAAAAATTAGCAAATATCCAAAAAACACTTGCACAGTGTTATATATTTCTTACATTACTTATTACAATACGTTACGTTTAGCGGCACACTCACGCTGTTGTTGTTTCGTTCAAACATTATGGACCATGGCAAGCAGACTTTGGGACAAAAGTAGAAATAAAACTAGGAAACAATATCAGCATGGCGTTTTCAAGATGCCGAGAGCTCCACGTCCATGACAAACTTGGACTTGACAGAGTCCTCTTGCTTGTGCTTTATTAAATGTACATAAAACAAATCAATGTTATATAGCTCAACATGATGAAATGTTAGAATATGATCAGTATGTTATTCTAATGTTGATCTAGCTTACTGCTAGTCTCCTACAGACAAACTAATACATAGAATAACATTATAACTTTCAACACAATCAAATGCAGTTTAGTGTGATAGTGCAGACCAAGTGAAACAGCGCTGCGTTAGCTCACAAGTTTAATTAGTCTAATAAACTGACCTGTGTGAGTAATTCAGCACTTGCGTGTAGTTCAGTAGAATTAAATGTCCTCATTCCTTTATATAGGCATATCCTGCCTGAAGACGAAGGCAGGGGCGCAGCCGACCCCCCGGGGTTATGGGACGGGACCATCCTGGTGGTGTTGGGGAGAATGGAGGAGAAGGGACATCTTGGTGGTGGAGGGGAGGATGGAGGAGAATGGAAGCGTGAGCATCTGCAAACTCAAACATGTGTAAGTTTCGATCTTTTATACTCTTGAGTATTTAGAGCACGATTGGATAAGAGAAGGTAAACAGTGACGTAATGATTGAGTCTTCCCAGCAGAACTTACGCTAAAGCTACTTTCCAAGATTCCGCTTATCACTGCGTCATCAGTCTACGCCTTTGTTATTGAAAGAGGTTAGCGACCCCTAGTGGCGAAAAAATTACATATTGTAGCTTTAACATGAACTAACAATGAGAAATACTTCTTAAACATTTTTTAATAAATAAATGTTAATTTCAAAATTACTAATCAAAAGTTGTATCTGTTGATATTAGTTAATGGACCTGAGCTAACATGAACAAACAATGAACAGTTCTATTTTCATTAACTAATGTTAACAAACATTGATAAATACTGTAAAACATGTATTGCTCATTGTTATAAATGCATTAACTAATGTTAACTAATGGGACCTTATTGTAAAGTGTTACTTTTTAAATTTACAAATACCTTAATTTTTGTTTTGCGGCCATGCAGAATTCGTGTCAATCCATTTTGGATCTCAATCTATGACACGTGATGTATTTTGAGATTGTTTTTTTGTTGTTGTTGTTGTTGTTGTTTTGGTTTTTAAATGCTAACGTGGAAATGTCTTTGAATCTTAGAGGAATTAAATATGATTTTAAACTGTGCAGCAACCCTGGCTTGAGTGTCTTACCCTGCACATTTCTGAGAATCAGAGGATTGAAGAGCCACTTAAATTCAATCACAATTTCCCTGCACAGCTGCTAAGTAAAAAATTATTCAACTGAAATACCACACACATTAACAGAATGGAGAAATGCATTGTGTGAACTCTTAAATTCCTAAATACTGTGGTCAGTATTCTGAACACTTTCCACGAATTTGGGATTCAAAGATCTTCTTTTTATGCCTAAAACTATCTGCAATGATGTGCTTTTATTCAGAGAGGTCAGGATTCATCAAGTGCAGCTCATCCCAGTTGTTCACTCGCTCTTGAAATACTTTAAAAGCATCACAGCAAAGCAAGAGCAGTCAGGATAATGATGACCCCTGAGACATCCCAGTCCAAATTTCAACACAACAACTTTATTTATTTATTTATTTTTATTACGTATAAAATTGAAGAAAGTTCCATTGAAACAGAGAGAATGACACATCCATGAGAAAGATTACAGTAGTGAAATGTATTGTGAGCTTAATGTATTTAGTTCTGCATTAAATATTATACTAAATTATTAAATTAAATTAAATTATACTAAAAGACAACATTTATATTTATATACATATTCTGAAAGGCTGTCTGTAACAAACATAAGAACAGAAAAGTTGCAAGAGAATAAGAAATTATTAGAAATGGATGAAACAATTTTTGGTCACTCTTTAGTCTCTGGTTTTACAGACAAGGCTTAAAGGGGTCATGAATTGCGAAATATGTACTTAATATGTACTTATGTGTATGTGTGGTTTACCAAAATCACAGGGATTTCTGATGTGTAATGATTCATGTACAGTCAGATGTTCTTTGTCTCACAATCGTTGTTTATGTGTCAGTCAAATCAAACCAGTGACTAAACGGTCAACTTCACATTGTTTTTCTTAGTAGGATGAAAATAATCTGTGATTTAATCTGTGATTAAATTATATAGAAAATGACAATCGCTGGAACTGTCAATAAAACACTAAGAGTTTGTCAGTGACTATGTTCTGGACCAAAATCCCGTTATAATCAACGCATCTCTTATTTACATTGTGTTTGCACTGTTAGTTATGATGAAAGCATTCGTGAGAGAGCAGAAATCGAGTTGCAATGATGAGATCACTGCATTCATGCGCTCAACATGTCTGTGATAGGCTACAATGCACATCACTGCAACCTTTCATGCCACAATCTAAATATAATGCTATAGAACTAAATATAATGCTATAATCAATACTTTTTATGATAAGTTAATCTTAAGTAAAAAGGTGCTAAATGTTTCCCAAGGGGAGTTCCTCATGCTATTTCATATGCAAAGATGTTAGCAAATCACAGCAGTGGGCGTCTCACAGCAGACACTCCCCTTCCACCAGAGCGTTCAGGGTAGGAAAAATGCCTTTTATTTCTAAATTATGATTTTTTTTTTATGTAAAAATAATAAGTGCACCCCAGGAAATATAATAAAATAATGCAGTTCATGACCCTTTAAGCCTGGCGTATCTTAAAATGTCAGTGGCATTGTTTTGTCTCAAGATTGTTTTGTCTCTAAAGGCAAGTTAATAAAAAGCTACTTCCTGGCTTAATCTAAACCTTGTATGTAAAACCGGGCCGAAGTGTTTTTAACTACTACGAAGTGTATATACAACATAAAAGAAAATGTAAGGTAGAGTGTGCTTATTGTATCCATGTTCTAGTGCAAAACACTTTTTCTGCTTATGATGGGATTCGGGTAAGGTTAGGTTGGTTAACTCTTTCCTCATCAGCATTTTATTTTTACTGTAAACTTACTGCCAGCGTCAGCTTTTTGATTATATTCACAAAAATGTAATGGGACCCAGAATATATGTTTTTGTATGAATATGCAAACTATCAATATATCAAAAGAAAGAAATAGAGCCTCTGCCTTAGAAAAATAGATTCTAGCTTCATTCATTTTTTTTTTTATCAACACTTAAAAATGTGGGTAAATGTTGCTAACAAAATTTAAAACAGAAAGCTGAAAATCAGGTTTTTGTCAAAGACTTCCTCTGGATTGGATCCAGAGTGATGAACAAAACATAGATGGAGTAGATCGAGTCCATCAACACCCCCTAAGTTTGCAAACTTCGTTACCTCTCCATGTGGGTTCAACATTTTTTTTCAGTATACATTATGCAGTTTTCCTTCTTCACTTGTTTCTGGATACGGAGTAGATTTCAGAAGATCTGTAACAGCATCCCCTTCCATTTAACCCTGAAAATACGGATTGCTGGATAAACTTGTCAGAAAATGTCATCCCAGAAAAATTACAGAGAAAGAGTTAGTTCCTATTTGTAACAATTGAGTTAATATTTGGTACTGTTTCTTTTTCACCAGGACACACATTTTTTCACCTGAATTGTCGACATCAGACTAAATTCCAGATCTATACAGATTCATGAAAATACATCAAGTAAACTCCAGAAATCTGGATACTTCTGAAATTCAACAGTATGTTCATGATACATCTATTTCATGAAGTCAGAAGTGTGGGTTTTGTACAAAGCGCACACACACACACACACACACACACACACACACACACGCACGCACGCACGCACGCACGCACGCACGCACACACACACACTATCATTACATAGACAAGCTTTCGTTTAATAAAGGTTCCCTGGCTGATGTGATTAAAACTTAATTCTCTCTTAAATAATACATGCAGACCATCTCTAAAATGCAAAGCTGCACACTATCTGTGAAGGTAAATATATGTTTACATGAATTCGATGTAAATTATTCCCAGCTCTGGAGGCTCAACAGCGTATGTTGTTGCTGTAGTCTGAAAGAACTACACTCCTAAAGCCCCAGAGGCTGCGGAAATGGTTCTCTGTCCTGACTACTGACTAATTTTCACAGCCGCAGCATATCAGCAGAGACACAGAGCCCAAAGTCTGAGAACAATGGAAGCAATAATAGAGACCGAGCACTTGTTGAAAGCCGATACTTTTGCAATTGAGTTCAGTGATAAGAAAATGGCAAGGAACTGTTGCTATGGCATGAGAGACACCTAAGTGAGATAATATAAATCTTCTGTAGGCTAATGATTTTTAAATGTCTTCCAGTGAGAGTTTGTGTCTCACACTTCCTGTGTGTGTGTGTGTGTGTGTGCGTGTGTGTGTGTGTGTGTGTGTGTGTGTCAATGGCATTTGTAAATGTTACCAAAGCCCTTCAAATGGTCTTTGATCTAAAACAGGTTTAGATTTTAGTGAGTGAAGTACATTGAAACAAGCAGGACTGATATTAGGCTTGCAGTAAGGCACATTTTGTTATATGAATATCCGATTTTAGAATTTCTGACAAGTGTCAAGTTTATCTGCATTTTATAAGGGCTCTAAATGCAGCTCATCCACGCACAATTTAGATTTGGAACAATTAATTTTAAAATACTCTTGTTTCAAGTTTGGAGTCGTTAAAGTCGACTCGAAACAAGTTGCAATAGTCTTTGTCAGAGTGAAACGGCTTCTCAAACAAGAAAAAGTGTAGGACGGGACTTGATTGTCCATTGGGAATTTATTGGGTGGTTGAGGTTTGCTATTGGTCGATCTCATGTGAGTGACAGGCTGTCCCAATCTCACACCAGTAAACACACAGAGAAGAGATGTCACTGCAGAGGGAGGGGAAGTTATTTTTATTAAAGATTACGAGGGCACATGAATTAGAAAAAACAATATATGTGCATGCATAATTATTTTATAACAAATACTCCAATATTCCATTAAAAAAAAAATTTGTCCATTTTAATTTTATGGTGACTTTAAAGGAGCATAACGCAAGTCTCTGAGTTTTTGCAGAACTACGCCCCCTCTGGCGGCAAGCGCAACTGCAACCAGAGTCGTTGGTGTTTGAAATGGACTACTAGCCGGTCTTTTTGAATCCATCTTTTACCTTAGACGCTCGAGTTTTCGAGTTTTCTTCGCTGATGCAGATAATCAATGGCGGGCAGCTTGTACACAAGCAAGCGAGAGGTTGCCAGGTGAGCGTGAA
This sequence comes from Semotilus atromaculatus, assembly GCA_031834385.1. Taxonomy (NCBI): domain Eukaryota; kingdom Metazoa; phylum Chordata; class Actinopteri; order Cypriniformes; family Leuciscidae; genus Semotilus; species Semotilus atromaculatus. The sequence continues at coordinate 6,404,190 of JAULUF010000014.1, forward strand.
CGCGCGTGACGTCACGCTCAGTCTCAGATTCGAGCCCGAATCCCTCTTATATATTTTACTGTACAGGGTTATAGAGGCGATCGCAGTGATCGGGGAAAGGCTCATTCAGCTCATCAAGCTGTTCTTTAAGCATGTATAGGATAGAAAACTGGTATTTTTAACATGAAAAGTTGCGCAATGCACCTTTAAAGGTAGAGTAGAATAACTATTAAATTGAAAAAAAGCTCTTTAAATAAAAACAAACATAAAGCACTAGAGACCAAATGCGACATGATAAAAACATGCTTGCAGAAGCATCCAGCGTCAGGTTTGTCATGCTCAGTTGAACAGACCACAAAGGAAAGCTGGATTTATGAGAGTAGCACCCACACTCATTAATCATCTCACTCAGTAGATCTCACTGTTTTGTAGGGATATAAATGTGAGCCATTTGTGAGAAGAGACTGCAGCCTGGGAGCTGTGAACTGGCTGGCCCATCATCTTAAAATGACAAATATTGTATTCTTTTAACTCAGGCTCCCTTTGTCACACTCGCTACGGCCCACCGAGCCACTTCATCGATCACATGCACTGTGCAAACTAGCATGAACTCCCTCATTTCTGGCTAATAAATCTGCCTCGGACCGGTCTTGTGGAGTATAATCGTGCACATGGTTCATTCCGGAAGTCAGACTCCTCACAACATTCAAGCGGATTCTGGATCACTGCTCTGGAACTACAGACATAAAGATAATGATGTCTCTGTCTTTCTCATAGACAGTGAAAATCACCTGCATTAAGTTAGGGTGTTCGGAAAGGTTTTTAGAATGTTGTCAGGGTGTTCTGTTTCATATCAAAAGTAACAAAACATACAGATTATGATGTTGGGATGAATGGGATGCACTTTACAAATAAAGTTGCGTTCACGCATCAACAGAAAACAGCAATGACTAAAAAAAGTCACAGGTCTGTTACAGGTCGTCTGGCTTGTCAACGCTATAGATTTTTTAAAATCAGTTTTAATATATCCACCTTATTCTGCTCTAAACAATGCGCGCTGCCATGACGACGACTCCGGTTGCCAACTTCCGGTTCGAATCTGGTTTATATGCTTTTGCCATGTGCATGGCCGCCACTTGTGTGGCTGAAAGACATTTGTGGCTCACACTCGCCGACATGGGAGATTCTGAGCTCGCCGCTTTTCTCAATGCCCCGCTCTCTCCATCCGGCCTCTTCGGATCTGCCGTCACAGGTATTGTTGACCGTTTCTCCGAAGTTCAGAAAGCTTCCCAGGCCATGAACCTCTTCCTGCCTCGTCGCGCTAGCTCATCTGCAGGCCGCTCACGTGACCAGCCTCCTGCACGAGCCCCACCTCAGCGCCCAGCTCAGCACAGCCAGACTTCACAGCGACGCCAGGGCGGCCGCCCTCGCCCTCGCTCTCGTTCTGACAGCCGCCACAGACCCCGGGGGCTGCGGCCTAACATCACGCTGAAGCCTGATCACTCGAAGTCTGCCTAGCACAGAAAAAGACGGCGCTCTCCCGCTGCGGCCGGACCGCCGTCAAAGTACCGCCCTCTGCTAGTCCCCGCGCACGCGGCTACTACAGTAGTGTATCCTGCTATTACCAAGCCGGTTTCCCTGCCCGCTTGCATGAGCACAAACGCCGTTTTCACGGCGACCCAAATAAATCTCAAAAAGAGCAAAAAGACATCTTGTGTAAAAAATGTGCCCACAACACTGTGTTCACTCATACACAAAATCACACCAGTTCCCGTGTCCCACACAGAGCACACTCTCATAAAGCGGTCCTGACCCGCTCGAGTTTCAGAGTACATAAAAGCGCCCACGTACCCGTGTGCTCTTCCCCCCTCTGTTTCACTCTGTCACACGGCCCATAAGCTCCTCTCTGAGTGTAAGTCCCGTTGTTATAAGCACTATGAGCGCGCGCACTCAGCCCGCCATGTGCAGCGACGAGGACCGGGTAGCCATTCACCCCCTAGCATTGCGCTTCAAAGCGTGGGAAGATATTATGGGGATTTCCCAGTGGGTGCTAAACACAATAAGTCTAGGCTATCGCTTACAGTTTCGCCGCCGCCCTCCAAGTTTTCGAGCGCGACTAGAAACTACTGTGAACCCAGAAGCGGTGACGCTGCTCCGTTCAGAGATAGCAAAACTATTGTGCAAAAGGGCTATAGAGAGAGTGCCTCTGTCTATGAGCGAGTCGGGGTTTTACAGCCGTTATTTTCTTGTTCCCAAGAAAGACGGCGGCCTCAGACCAATCTTAGACCTCAGAGTGCTGAACAAAGCTCTCATGAAGAGACCGTTCAAAATGCTCACTATCAGAAAACTCCTCGCGCATGTGCGCCAGGGGGACTGGTTCATTTCACTAGATCTGAAAGATGCTTATTTTCAGATTCAGATAAATCCCCTTCACAGGCCCTTCTTACGTTTCGCCTTCGAAGGCCAGGTCTATCAATACACAGTCCTTCCGTTCGGCCTATCCTTAGCACCTCGTACGTTCACGAAGTGCATGGACGCGGCGCTCGCCCCCCTGTGGAGTCAGGGGCTGCGAATACTGAACTATTTGGACGACTGGCTGATTTTGGCACAATCACAGAGAGAGATACTGTCTCATCGTACAGTTCTCCTCGACCATCTGGAAGCTTTGGGCCTCTCTGTCAACTGGACAAAGAGCGCACTTCAACCCAGTCAGACTATTTTCTTCCTGGGTATAGAGCTAGACTCGGTCAGGATGACGGCTCGCCTGTCAACACAGCGCGCGCGCCGTGTTCAGCGTCTCGCCGCATCTTTTCAGATGAACAGACTCACGCCTCTGAAAACTTTTCAGAAGGCGTTGGGCTATATGGCCTCAGCCTCCGCGGTGCTCCAGCTGGGGTTACTGCGCATGCGCCCGCTTCAGCTCTGGTTGAAGAGCCGTGTGTCTCACCGTGCGTGGACCACGGGCCGCCAGCTGATAAAGGTAACGCAGACCTGTATCATAGCTCTGCAGCCATGGACCGTGACAGAATGGTTTCAGCGGGGCGTTTCCATGGGGACTTTTTCGCGCCGAAAAGTCATCTCGACAGACGCATCCAACACGGGTTGGGGTGCGGTCTGCGAGGGCTCACCGGCCTTCGGCCCCTGGTCAGCTCAAGAGAGCCTCCTTCACATAAACTGTTTGGAGATGTTAGCGGTCGAGAATGCGCTCACGCGTTTTCTCCCGCTCGTTCACGGTCACCACGTGCTGATCCGTTCAGACAATATGGCCGTGGTCTCCTATCTAAACCGTCGGGGCGGAGTCAGGTCCAGAAATCTTTTCAGACTGACAGAACGCATATTAGTTTGGTCGCAGTGTCACCTGCTATCGCTCAGAGCGACGCACGTGCCGGGCCATCTGAACGACGGTCCAGACAGTCTGTCCAGGAACCCCATTCCCCCCGGGGAATAGTCCCTGCACACTCTCACAGTCCAAAAGCTGTGGCGAATATTCGGCAGAGCAGAGGTGGACCTCTTCGCCTCAGAAGAAAACACCCATTGCCCAATATTTTTCTCAAAGAGCGACGACGTGCTAGCCCAGACCTGGCCCAGCCGCGCGCTTTATGCTTTCCCTCCGGTTTCTCTGCTACCACAGGTGCTTCAGAGAATCAGGGAAACACGCCACTCTGTGCTCCTCATAGCCCCGCGTTGGGAGGGTCAGACTTGGTTTCCGGAGCTCACCCAGCTGTCACAGACAGCCCCGTGGCCCATCCCAGTCAGAGCAGATCTCCTCTCCCAAGCTCGCGGCACGATCTGGCACCCCCACCCAGAGCGCTGGGCGCTACACGCGTGGGTGATCAACAACTACCCGTTGCTTTGCCAGAGGGAGTGTTAAACACGATCATGCAGGCTAGAGCGGCCTCTACGAGAAGGCTCTATGCGTCTAAATGGTCTGTGTTCTCAAAATGGTGCACCGACAAAAATCTGGACCCACGGTCATGCGAGGTTCCCTCCTTACTAAGTTTTCTCCAAGAGATGCTGGACAAGGGCAGGTCCCCGTCCACTCTCAAGGTATATGTGGCAGCTGTTGCGGCGTTCACTGAACCCCGGCGCGGACAGTCACTGGGCAAAGACGGCTTGGTCATCCGTTTCCTCAGGGGAGCTAGAAGGATGAACCCCCCACGCCCCCCTTCGGTGCCGATTTGGGATCTATCCATAGTTCTCGAAGCTATGAGAGCCCCCCCATTCGAACCACTAAACACCGTGGACCTCAAATACCTCTCGTTCAAAGCCGTTTTTCTGCTTGCACTCGCATCAGTTAAACGTGTGGGAGACCTTCACGCGCTGTCAACTAGCGCCTCCTGTCTTGAGTTTGGGCCCAATGACTCCCTAGTCGTTCTCAAACCTAGACATGGTTATGTCCCAAAAGCGATGGGTACCCCGTTCAGGGCACAAGCTATTTCTTTATCGGCTCTGCCTGCATCCGATAACGAATCTGACTCTAATCTCCTGTGTCCGGTCAGGGCCCAGAGATTATACATTTCCCGCACTGCTCCGGTCAGACGATCTGAGCAGCTGTTTGTTTCATTCGGTGGGCGCACCAAAGGCCTGGCCGCCTCGAAACAGACACTATCCAGATGGATAGTTGATGCCATTGCAGCCACATACGCGTCAAAAGACCTGCCATGCCCTATGGGCATCAGGGCTCATTCCACCAGAGGCATGTCCTCATCGTGGGCATGGTCCAGCGGAATTTCCATTGAGGACATTTGTGTGGCAGCAGGATGGTCTTCTCCTTCCACCTTTGTCAGATTTTACAATCTCGAAGTTCCCGCCTTGCAGGCTAAACTACTAGCTATCTAGTACGTTACAGCTTATCTGGTGAGCTGCACTAAAAAGGAGTTATTCACTCAGACCGGTTTCCGCTCTGTCTCTCTTATAAAGTGCTTAGTACTACACAATCACCGGCCCGCTCTGCTGGCCCTGTCACAAGTACATATATTCATTCCCACTATTAAGGGTTCCCCCGGGTCTCCCCTGGGACTCATAAGTGGATGCTTAGCACGCACGGCGTTGACCAGGTGTTCCCGTAGCGTAAGCTAGCTTACGCAATACGAGAGAACCTCTCGTAAGAGAACGAATCGGTTACCTAACGTAACCTCGGTTCTCTCTAGATGAGGGAACGAGTATTGCGTTCCTGGCCGTGCTTGTGCTACTAGCGTTTCTCGCTTCATTCTATGAAAACCAGAGTTACAGCCTATGACGCCGATATTTATACTCTCTGACCACGCCCGCTCAGGCGGGCTATGACGCAATGAGAGCACGTCGACTCTCATTGGATGAGAGTTCAATCGCGTCTCCTCATAGGCTTAAGCAGTTCCCTGTGAGCGAGCCAATGAGCTGCTAGTTAGCCCGCTCATGCTCTGCTGCAGTTGAACTGCGTTGACAATAGATACAAAATTATAGGATAATTTTTTGGCTTCAATTTCTCAGAAAGATGAATCTTTCCCGTAGCGTAAGCTAGCTTACGCAATACTCGTTCCCTCATCTAGAGAGAACCGAGGTTACGTTAGGTAACCGATTCGTTTCGGCTCATTTATGAGACCAAAGTCCCGTTTGCGCGCCGGCGCCTCCGTGTCATGATGATCCATTTTCTACTATATTTACTTCTTATTTATTAAAACCAGCCAGGCAATTGGTTGATGAAACATTGATTAAAATTAAGATACAATTAATAAAAAACGAAATTCACTTTAAAGAAAGGCTTTGTGCTTTCTCTTAGAGATCTCTGTGGAAGTTTTAAAGTCGATTTCAGAGCGGTCATGTCCGTAACGGAGAACTGTCACGTCCGCACTCCACAACATAGTTTTTTTTTTTTCTCATAAATGCGAACACGAAAAATAAAATAAAAATAATATTTTATGTTCTGTGGAGGCCGACCCTTCTTCATCCGGTTAGCAGGCTTTTACTTTTGTTTTGCGAAGTGTAATTCATAGAATTACTAAAAAATATTTGCCACCTAAAAGTTAAAGATTTGTTGTGTTATGTCACATGTGTATTTCACTCATATTAAATATAAAACGCATGTGTAGACTGATATTTTTCTAATGTCTCGACTAGAGTGCTAGCATTCTATGTAGACAAACACTTCAAACGGAAGTAGAAAACCGTTTAGTCAGTTGAACTTTGGACTTTGTGCCTGGGGTTTAAGTGAAACTGTAGCTGAGATGGCAGTTTACTTTATTTAGTTCAGTCTTGTTAATTGCCAAATATAAAAAATAATGATCACAACAGAAGATTAACAAAATAGGACACTAAGCCTAATTTTGCAAGATGGTTTGAACTTGTACACTTGTGCCAAATTTGGGTGGCCGTTCAGTGATGCCAAAATTCAAAGACTTATCTTAATTAAGACTCAATTAGAAGACACACAGAAACACACACACACACACACTAATCTGAAAAACAGTGACATGGCCGAACATGCCTCTCAGCTGGATGTTTCAGCAGTGCAAAAAAGCTCATCCATCCATCCATCATAAAAATAATCTATACAGCTCCATGGTGTTCATCACTGGCTTCCGGTAATGGACGAACATTTTTGGTCCTGAGACTTCCACAGAAGATATATGCATGCTTTAATATGTAGACCACTTATTATTGACTGCTATCAGTATATGAAGAGTTTCAACCAGTAACAAAAAGTATTTATTAAAAAATGTAACCTTTAACATTTCTATTTACTAAATAATTGCTAAATCAATTGAAACTGAAACCCTACCTACTATCATTCTTGAAGGTCTGTGACTCTCAACTACCCACAATACAAAAGATGCCTGCTAATGTATAGGAGACCATGCATTACGATATTCACACACACACAGGCAATGAAATACTAGAGGACAAAGGGCCAGAGAAACATGTACAAACTACAACATTTGACATCCTCTACAAATGATAGCCTTTGGGTTCCTGACATATGATTGATTGTCAGTGTCTGCATGAGCCTCGCAAATCATAATACACTGATATTCTGTGCTGAATAGAGTACATGTGTCACCTTGAGATTAGATAGAGGGTAAAGTATTGGCATATTATAAAAATTAAGCACCACAAGGACTACCACTGTGTTCTCAACCGCCCTACAATCCAGATAAGATAAGAATCTTTATTGTCATTGTATGCACTCAGTAGTACACATCAACGAAATGGAGTTAGCAGCTCTAAAAAAAGATGCATAAAACAATAAGTAATAATAAATAACTATTAAAACAAAATAAACGATATACATATAATTTAAACAATACACAGTAGTGCAACCACAGTATTGTAAAGTGAGTTAGTGCAAGAGTACTTTAATACAACATCAGATTTACAGGTAGCTATGTGCATGATTGTAAACATTGTTCATAGTAAAACAGTATATTATGATGGTCACCAGTACAAACATTAATGCAGCAGTACTATAATAAATAAAAATGTTCACTGTTATGTGTGACAATATATGTAAAAATGATGATTAGTTGCACTGTAAGTTCCGGGATTGAATTAGGTTCTTTAATCTGGTTGTGCGTGACTTAATGGCTCTGTAACGTCTACCTGATGGTAGCATTTAAAAAAGATAGTGACCTGGGTGTGTACAATCCTCAGAAACTTTTTGCTCTTCTTATACACCTTGTGCTCCAGCACTGGTTGTTAAGTCCCAATAATCCTTTGTGCAATGGAGATGACACGTTAAAGTCCCCTCCTGTCCCCTGCAGTGTAACTGAGATAACATGTTGAAATGCAGTATGTCATGATGCTTTCTATTGAACAACGGTAGAAGGTTACCAGCAGTTCTTGTGGCAGTCCGGCTTTTTTCAGTGTCCTCAGAAAAAGAAAAAAAACCACTGCTGTGCCTTTTTAACTTGTGCAGTGGTATTTGTGGTCCTAGTAATGTCTTCTATAATGTAAATGCCCAGGAAAAGGATGCTGGGAACCCTATCCACCCTCTCTCCATTGATGAAGACCGGAGCATAATTCCTGTCCTGGGATCTCCTAAAGTCAATAATGAGCTCCTTGGTCATGATGTTCTCAATGTTCAGAGATAGACTGTTCTCCAAACACCAATCCACCAAATTCTGAACTTCTGCTCTATAAGCTGATTCATCATTATCCCTGATCAGCCCCACTACAGTTGTGTCATCCGCAAACTTCACAATTGTGTTGGTGTCAAATGCAGGAACACATGATCCTTAAACATTATCAACACTGCTGATAATTAAACAGCTAAAACACTCTCATAGAGTTGCATATCGGTATGATGTTCATGTGACTGCTTTAGAACAAAGTAGTCCACTGGGGTAATATATATATATATATATATATATATATATCAACAAAATCAATAAATGGAAAAAGGCCTCCATACCATCTGACTGTAAGTTGAATTATTTCTCACAAGCCTGGGTGCAATTTCCTGGTAAGTGCTATATGGTACATGGATGAAAATATACCATGAGGGAATTTATGCCGACTTTGAAGTACTGTTTTTTAATACATTCTTTGGAAGAATTGTGTATTTGTGTATGGATAAAACAATCATATTACCTATAGAAGGTACTTGACAAGCCGCCTCCCAAAAAGTGGGTCTCATGGGTTGCAGACGGCAAGGGGGAAAAGACAAAAATCTTTTCAACACCATGTTCAAAAACATAAAAATGAAAATAAAAACACAAAAACAAAAAAAACTCTTAAAATGTCATGTGGTGTAACCATAAAGTAAAACAAACATATTCATATATTTTATTTGCACTGTGTACAAACCTTAATCATTATTGGAAAAAGTAAAAATTTTTACAAATATAATGAATTATTCATCAAGAGTTTTTGGGGAGTCACTCTACATGACTATAATCATTGATATACTCATAGTATCTCTTAATATTTTGATTTTGATTTTGATTTTCACATTTCAGTAATTTAGTCGTGTTTTTTTTGTCATTTTCATTAGATTTATTTAAATACGTTATATAGTTTATATTTAGTTTTGATTAAGTTTTAGTTTATTTAGTGTTTAGTTATTCATACTTCAAACTTAAACTAATTGAAAATTAGAAATATTGCCTTGGCAACTAGCTGAAATAAAGTTTATATTTTATCTTATTTTGTTTCAGTTCTTTTTTTTTTGTTTTTTTTTGTGTGTGTGTGTGTATGTTTTTAATTTTTGTTTCAGTGGATGACAAACCAGACACTGTGACAGAGGGTTATTGTGTTCCCCGGGTTAACACTAGAGGTCACATTTTCACTACAATTCCCATCATCCTGTCTGTCACTGATTGTTCATTGTCTGTCAGCTGTTTCTCGTCACCCTGTTAGCACTTGTGTATATATCCGGGTTTAGTTCAGTGTTTGTCATGGAGTCCTTGTTTGATGTTCCCACACTCCTGTTCTGTTTGCTGCCCGTTTCGTTTCGTGTCTTTGTCTTTGGATTGATTATTGAATTTTGATCAACGTGCAACGTAAGCAATGACATACATCCGAGTGAACGAGATGGAGGGAAGTTAGCGAGTGAAGGGCATGACAATTTTGGACTGGAATGCAGCCGTGATGTGGGTTTTGTGTCTTGTCTTATGTCATGTTCAGTGGTTCCCTGTCTTGTCTATTATTATCCCAGGTGTTTCTGATTTCCCACGCCCCCTTGTTATTCTGTTAGCTCATTTGTCCTTGATTACTTAAACCCTGTGTTTCTGGGGGGGGGGCAAGGGTCCGGCGACGAGACCATGAAGGCTGCGCCGCTATGGTCTTCTGCAGGGGCTTCACCACCCTGGCCGTCGGTCCATCCTGCTCCACCCTGGACGTCGACTCTTCCTGCACCGCCGTGGCCTTCGGTTCAATGCTCTGCCCTGGCCTCCACCTCGTCCTGCTCTGCCCTGGCCTGGCCACCTGTTCAGTCAGGCCCGCCCACGCTCCACGGCCCAGGCCCGCCTTGCCTATGTCCAGGTCCCGTTACCCTGCATGGGCCTGGCCCTCCGTCCCTCCCCCAGGATCAGCTTCGTGCTACCCCTCGCTTGGATCGTCTTTGGAGCGTCTGGAAGCCGCTCCTTAAAGGGGGGGTTATGTGATGATGATCGGCTGGATTGTCCTCGAGAGGGCGCTCCACTTCTGTACTTCCTTTCCCTGGACTGTTTCACGCGCATACACCCTGCACTGATTACGCACACACCTGTTGCCATTGACTCTCACACCTGCATCTAGTTTCTCACGCAGCTCCACTCACAGTTAAAACCCCACTCACACTATTACCCATTGCGAAGTCTTGATTCACTGTTGTGTACATCTCAGAGCGTTTCCTAGTCTGTTATCCAGTTCTAGTCTGTTCCTGTCTGTGTTTCTCGACCCTTGCCTGTTTCCTGGATTCTGTATTGCCTGCTGCCTGCCTCTGATCTCCTGCCTGGTATCTGGACCACGTTTAAGCCTTGTCTCCTTTGCTGTGTTTGCTGTCTCTGACCATTGCCTGTCTGACTACCTTGTAAATAAACCTATGCTGCGTATGGACTACTTGTGTCTGGTTGTATCATGACAATTACCAATTATATGCACAAAAGTTACACCTTAGTTTCACCGGTCCATATATGACTGACTGTTCAGCGACAAATTAGGCCTACACTAGAAAACTGAAATGCACAATATCTGAAAATATCAAACCCACAGATCAGTGGTGCAGTTCCCATGTACAACGCAACTTGCTGCTTAACTCCCATAGTATGATTAATCGTTGTAGAAACTATCAAGTCACGAAACTGGTCGCACATCTGTCGTTTGAACCACATTAGTTCACAGCATGTCATTAATGACGTCATGTGCAGGTGGAGAAACAACTTCTGCTAATTAATCTTACGTTACAACATAACGTAATTTTTTTTACATACTGCTGTAACGGATGGAGGACTGCATCACTGTTTTTTGTTCCCTGTCATTTTGCTTTATATGATGTATGATTCATTGTGGGTTCCCTCATATGTCATACTCATGCACACTCCTCAAAAACAGCACTGATTGTTGAACGCATATATGTATATTGAAATGGGATAAAAGAGAATTAGTTGACTGTCTGCTTAATATCTGCTAACTCTTTATTGTGATGCTCCTCCAACATATTCTACTGACTATAAGTAACTTTTCAACTTCATGTCATCTTATTCTGACCCTAACCCTACCAGTCTACTAATACTCTACTAAAACTCTAAAACTCTAGTAGTTAGTAGACGTGTAGGTGCAACTTATAGAAAACCGAATGTGTTAAAGGGAAAATCGAAATAAAGTGAAACCCTATTCTAATAACAGAACTTGTTCTGTCAATCATAGTTGGCTAACAATGCTTTTGGGAAACGCACAGTACTAGTTGAAATAAGGCACTTAAGTTGTTTTTCTACAACTACCTTCAATTTGTGGTTAAAACCAGAGAATAGCATATTGTAAATTAACAGCTTATTGAAGTGTATGTTGGAAGACATATAAAATGGTCTGTGTTTTTAAAGAACAGCACTGAATCAATCTGTTATGTGGTAGCCCTGATGAAAAATTGATCCCATTAGCTATTTGAAGGAGGGAATATAAATTAAAATGTTCTTCATGTTCCATGTAGTCAAAAATGCTTTCCATGCATTTGAGCCTCCAACAACAAATCCAAGGACAATGGCAGAGAAAGCATACATAATTTGAAAATCCAAATGAAAAAGGATTCTTTTGCTTGTAATAAGTCTGACCGAAGGACGCTCCATTTGAATACCGCGACTGCCACAATAATTCTCTGAATGATGCATGTATGACGGAGTGGTACAGGTTTACAAGACCAAGTTCTTTTAATTATAGGAAATTTTTACTACGCCACCCTTTGGAATTTCACACAGGGAAATATTAATAACACCCAAAGATTGTTACTAGGTCACACAGGTTCGACTCTCTTAAACAACGGTAGGCAGGATACGTGGGCATAGTATTAAAAAAATACAAATCTAATCGTACAAAAGTTCATTTAAAGAGAGAACAGTAGAAAAAAAATCTAATTCTTAACATTGAGAGAGACAGGGCTCTAGTTTATGTAGTTTATGCTCCTGCTCCAGTGGCGAGCCTCAACCCCAAAATAAAAGTAAAAAATAAACCAATGAAACCAGACAGCAACGATCCCCTCTACTAGTTGCAAAATGACTGCGTTCTCACAGCACGGCAGCAGAGAATCAACAGGGCTGTGAAAATAGCAACAGCTGAGGACAGTGATCGCTAGGAACAATAGGGAGAATCCTGCATCAAAGAAAATCACAAAGAAAAACAAAACAATATTACTAATACTCACCGACATACCTGAGAGGTGAGCAGTCGAATCAACTAATGAGGGAAGCCGAAGGAAACAAACAGAGATGATAAGAAAAGCTAGAATGCAAAATAAGTGATCCATTAATGCCACACGCACAGAAATTAAAACTTTAGCGAACTGCTACATGCTAACGGCATACCGGGACGACCGACGGAGAAGGAGCAGGTTCCCAGGCCGCAGATGATTTAGCTTAACTGGGGTACAGGGAACTGCACATTACTCAAAACATCAACCAATCCCTATGCCTCAAGCGGAGCTAGACGGCCTGCACGAAAACAAATATGTTAATGCTACACGCACAGGGTTGCCAACTCTCACGCATCTGGCCTCAAACATTCAGCCTCAATCTCACGCTCTCACGCTCGACAAAGAAATCTCACGCTAAATGAGACATTCTTCTGTGCTGTATTTTTTTTCCTCATGTGCGCTAATTTCTGAATTACTAAACAAGTTCAGGCTCTTAACTACTGATTGGACCACTGCTGTGTCTAATGCCTTTCTCTGATTGTCGATTCGCTGGAAACATTTGTCGTCGATCGTTACGTCAGTGACGTCCATGACCGTAATTTACCCTTTTCACACGCGCTCACGGCACACATCTTTCTCAAGCAGAGAAAAATCGCGAGTCAAAGAGGACACTGACACCGACAGACAAGACAGAGAAAGTTATAGGCTACTTTTGATATGGAACAAATTCTCTGCTCTCATATTCTATCAATATTTTTACGAGATTCAAACAATAAATACAGTTTTTGGTGCTTTTAAATGTGACAGACCGCTGTAGCGCATCAGCTGAAATGGCACGTGATACAGTACCCCCCCCCCCCCCCCCCCCGTCAACAAATCTCACTCCAAGCAAAACTCAAAAGTTGGCAACCCTGCACGCACATTACAATTTTCATTTTAGTATACTGCTACATGCTAAAGTAGCTGTTACAGATTTCTTATACACAACCGAACTTGTCTACATGTCTCAGATATTTTACCATGCCTGCAAAAATGAAAAATCAACAATTAGTTCATTTTGATTAATATAATTAACATATTGTGAAGCTTTTTTAACAAAATTATCTTTGCAAAACTCATTCCTAAACTCTAACTTATCTCTACTCTAACTAGAGTAAAACAGTATAACAGAAGTTTTTTTCCCATTAATTTTACCCACAAGGATTTTAAAAATATATATATAATTAAAGCTGCAAGCAGCATTGAAAGGGCCCTCGCACACGTGCCATCGCCACCCGGTGGCTTTAGGAAGACAGAGCACGGTGGGCAATGTGCATTTAAGTAGATAAATATAGTGGGAGTATGTCAAAGTCAGTTACAAAAATGTCCTTTATTGTGGGGATAATAGCATGCGTTATCACTCAGATAAGTGTTGCTAGCATGTTTTTAGCATGTTTAGAACTCAATGGCATATTTACTATGTTGCTAGTACTGCATCACAGTGTCAAATATGTCACTTCCTTTTGACAGTAGGTGGCGCTATTACTTTGACTTAAAATTGTAATGCGGATTTGTTCAGGCCATGACTCTTATCAAACGTGTGAAGTTTGGGGCAGATTTGACATTCCATGCCTCAGTTACAGCAAATTCCTATTTAATTGCAGTAATAGCATGCATTGGCACTTAGTTAAGTGTTTGCTAGAATGTTTCTAGTATGTTGCTAGCATGTTTAACACTTGCTGGCACTTTTTTATATATTATTAGAAGTCCACAACAGTGTTAAACATGTCACTTCCTGTTGCCAGCAGGTGGCGCTATGACTGTAACTGAATATGAGCATGCACATGTGTTCAGGACAGAACTCTTATTAAACTTGTGAAGTTTTGGGCAGATTGGACATTGCCTTCTTAAGTAAAAACAACTTCCTGTTTCATAGCATTAGCATGCTTTAGCACTTAGCTAAGAATTGCTAGCATGTTTATAACTCAATGGCATATTTACTATGTTGCCAGTACTGCATCACACTGTTAAACATGTCACTTCCTGTTGCCAGTAGGTGGCGCTATTACTATAGCTGAAAATTGTCATGTAGATGTGTTCAGGGCAGGACTCTTATCAAATGTGTGAAGTTTGGGGCAGATTGGACATTGCCTTCTTAAGTAACAACAACTTCCTGTTTCATTGCATTAGCATGCTTTAGCACTTAGCTAAGAATTGCTAGCATGTTTTAACATGTTTCTAACATGTGTATAACTCAATGGCATATTTACTATGTTGCTAGTACTGCATCACAGTGTAAAACGTGCACGGAGGGGAATGTGCATTTATGTAGGTAAATATAGGAGGAGTATGTCAATGTCAGTTACAAAAATGTCCTTTATTATGGGGATTATACAATGTGTTTTCACTCAGATAAGTGTTGCTAGCATGTTTTAGCATGTTTCTAGCATGCTTGGAACTCAATGGTATATCTAAATTTGTTGCTAGTACTGCATCACATTGTAGATGTCACTTCCTGTTGACAGTAGGTGGCGCTATTACTATAAGTGAAAATTGTCATGTAGATGTGTTCAGGGCAGGACTTTTATCAAAAGTGTGACGTTTGGGGCAGATTGGACATTCCTTGCCTGAGTTAAAACAACTTCCTGTTTCATGGCATTAATAGCATGATTTAACACTTAACTAAGTATTGCTAGCATGCTTTAGCATGTTTCTAACATGTTTAACACTCAATGGCATATTTTACTATGTTGCTAGTACTGCATCACAGTGTAAAACATGTCACTTCCTGTTGACAGTAGGTGGCGCTAATACTATAACAGAAAATTAACAGAAAATTATCATGTAGATGTGTTCAGGCCATGACTCTTATCAAACATGTGAAGTTTGGGGCAGATTGGACATTGCCTTCTTGAGTAACAACAACTTCCTCTTTCATTGCATTAGCATGCCTTAGCACTTAGCTAAGAATTGTTAGCATGTTTTAACATGTTTCTAACATGTTGAACACTAGATGGCATATTTTACTATGTTGCTAGTACTGCATCACAGTGTAAAACATGTCACTTCCTGTTGACAGTAGGTGGCGCTATTACTATAACAGAAAATTAACAGAAAATTATCATGTAGATGTGTTCAGGCCATGACTCTTATCAAACGTGTGAAGTTTGGGGCAGATTGGACATTGCCTTCTTGAGTAACAACAACTTCCTCTTTCATTGCATTGGCATGCTTTAGCACTTAGCTAAGTGTTTGCTAGCATGTTTTAGCATGTTTCTAGTATGTTGCTAGCATGTTTAGCACTTGCTGGCACTTTTTTATATGTTATTAGTAGTCCACAACAGTGTTAAACATGTCACTTCCTGTTGCCAGCAGGTGGCGCTATGACTGTAACTGAATATGAGCATGGACATGTGTTCAGGACAGAACTCTTATCAAACATGTGAAGTTTGGGGCAGATTGGACATTGTTTGCCTGAGTTACAGCAACTTCCTGTTTCATTGTATTAGCATGCTTTAGCACTTAGCTAAGAATTGCTAGCATGTTTTAACATGTTTATAACATGTTTATAACTCATTGGCATAATTAATATGTTGCTAGTACTGCATCACAGTGTTAAACATGTCACTTCCTGTTGCCAGTAGGTGGCGCTATTACTATAACTGAATATTCTCATGTAGATGTGTTCAGGCCATGACTCTTATCAAACGTGTGAAGTTTGGGGCAGATTGGACATTGTTTGCCTGAGTTACAGCAACTTCCTGTTTCATGGCGAAACATCAAAATTTGTCAGGCCGCCGAGGACACGCCCTTCGACGAAAACTCAAGATCTTCGCAATTTAACGTCGCAAAGGCCTTAAGATTAGACTCACCAAATTTGAAGATGATCAGATTAAAACTGTAGGAGGAGTTCGTTAAAGTACGAGGCCTGAAAATGGCAAAAACTGCACAAAAATCTGAGAGGAAGTTCAAAATGGCTGACTTCCTGTTGTGTTTAGGGCTACGCTCCAAGATACTTTTTTGTAGGTATTGGGCCATTACAGGTATGTACCGAATTTCGTACACGTACGTGAAACGTAACGCGAGGCGCACTCCGTTGAACCTTTATAGGTGGCGCTATCGAGCCATTTTGCCCCGCCCAATTTTGAAACGCATATCAGATGTAAATTTTCGCCAGTTCTGACGCGTGTGCAAATTTTCGTGAGTTTTCGTGCATGTTTAGGCCCTCAAAAATGCGATTCATTGCGGAGAAGAAGAAGAAGAATAATTAAAGCTGCAAGCAGCATTGAAAGGGCCCTCGCACACGTGCCATCGCCACCCGGTGGCTTTAGGAAGACAGAGCACGGTGGGCAATGTGCATTTAAGTAGATAAATATAGTGGGAGTATGTCAAAGTCAGTTACAAAAATGTCCTTTATTGTGGGGATAATAGCATGCGTTATCACTCAGATAAGTGTTGCTAGCATGTTTTTAGCATGTTTAGAACTCAATGGCATATTTACTATGTTGCTAGTACTGCATCACAGTGTCAAATATGTCACTTCCTTTTGACAGTAGGTGGCGCTATTACTTTAACTTAAAATTGTAATGCGGATTTGTTCAGGCCATGACTCTTATCAAACGTGTGAAGTTTGGGGCAGATTTGACATTCCATGCCTCAGTTACAGCAAATTCCTATTTAATTGCAGTAATAGCATGCATTGGCACTTAGTTAAGTGTTTGCTAGAATGTTTCTAGTATGTTGCTAGCATGTTTAACACTTGCTGGCACTTTTTTATATATTATTAGAAGTCCACAACAGTGTTAAACATGTCACTTCCTGTTGCCAGCAGGTGGCGCTATGACTGTAACTGAATATGAGCATGCACATGTGTTCAGGACAGAACTCTTATTAAACTTGTGAAGTTTTGGGCAGATTGGACATTGCCTTCTTAAGTAAAAACAACTTCCTGTTTCATAGCATTAGCATGCTTTAGCACTTAGCTAAGAATTGCTAGCATGTTTATAACTCAATGGCATATTTACTATGTTGCCAGTACTGCATCACACTGTTAAACATGTCACTTCCTGTTGCCAGTAGGTGGCGCTATTACTATAGCTGAAAATTGTCATGTAGATGTGTTCAGGGCAGGACTCTTATCAAATGTGTGAAGTTTGGGGCAGATTGGACATTGCCTTCTTAAGTAACAACAACTTCCTGTTTCATTGCATTAGCATGCTTTAGCACTTAGCTAAGAATTGCTAGCATGTTTTAACATGTTTCTAACATGTGTATAACTCAATGGCATATTTACTATGTTGCTAGTACTGCATCACAGTGTAAAACGTGCACGGAGGGGAATGTGCATTTATGTAGGTAAATATAGGAGGAGTATGTCAATGTCAGTTACAAAAATGTCCTTTATTATGGGGATTATACAATGTGTTTTCACTCAGATAAGTGTTGCTAGCATGTTTCTAGCATGCTTGGAACTCAATGGTATATCTAAATTTGTTGCTAGTACTGCATCACATTGTAGATGTCACTTCCTGTTGACAGTAGGTGGCGCTATTACTATAAGTGAAAATTGTCATGTAGATGTGTTCAGGGCAGGACTTTTATCAAAAGTGTGACGTTTGGGGCAGATTGGACATTCCTTGCCTGAGTTAAAACAACTTCCTGTTTCATGGCATTAATAGCATGATTTAACACTTAACTAAGTATTGCTAGCATGCTTTAGCATGTTTCTAACATGTTTAACACTCAATGGCATATTTTACTATGTTGCTAGTACTGCATCACAGTGTAAAACATGTCACTTCCTGTTGACAGTAGGTGGCGCTAATACTATAACAGAAAATTAACAGAAAATTATCATGTAGATGTGTTCAGGCCATGACTCTTATCAAACATGTGAAGTTTGGGGCAGATTGGACATTGCCTTCTTGAGTAACAACAACTTCCTCTTTCATTGCATTAGCATGCCTTAGCACTTAGCTAAGAATTGTTAGCATGTTTTAACATGTTTCTAACATGTTGAACACTAGATGGCATATTTAGGGCCCGAGCACCGATGGTGTGAGGACCCTCTTGGAATTGCTCTGTTTATTATTAGGGCCCGAGCACCGATGGTGTGAGGACCCTCTTGGAATTGCTCTGTTTATTATTATTATTCTTCTTCTTCTCCGCAATGAATCGCATTTTTGAGGGCCTAAACATGCACGAAAACTCACGAAAATTTGCACACGCGTCAGAACTGGCGAAAATTTACATCTGATATGCGTTTCAAAATTGGGCGGGGCAAAATGGCTCGATAGCGCCACCTATAAAGGTTCAACGGAGTGCGCCTCGCGTTACGTTTCACGTACGTGTACGAAATTCGGTACATACCTGTAATGGCCCAATACCTACAAAAAAGTCTCTTGGAGCGTAGCCCTAAACACAACAGGAAGTCAGCCATTTTGAACTTCCTCTCAGATTTTTGTGCAGTTTTTGCCATTTTCAGGCCTCGTACTTTAACGAACTCCTCCTACAGTTTTAATCTGATCATCTTCAAATTTGGTGAGTCTAATCTTAAGGCCTTTGCGACGTTAAATTGCGAAGATCTTGAGTTTTCGTCGAAGGGCGTGTCCTCGGCGGCCTGACAAATTTTGATGTTTCGCCATGAAACAGGAAGTTGCTGTAACTCAGGCAAACAATGTCCAATCTGCCCCAAACTTCACACGTTTGATAAGAGTTATGTCCTGAACACATGTCCATGCTCATATTCAGTTACAGTCATAGCGCCACCTGCTGGCAACAGGAAGTGACATGTTTAACACTGTTGTGGACTCCTGATAACATATAAAAAAGTGCCAGCAAGTGTTAAACATGCTAACAACATACTTGAAACATGCTAAAACATGCTAGCAAGCACTTAGCTAAGTGCTAAAGCATGCTATTACTGCAATTCAATAGGAATTTGCTGTAACTCAGGTATGGAATGTCCAATCTGCCCCAAACTTCACACGTTTGATAAGAGTCATGGCCTGAACACATCTACATGAGAATATTCAGTTATAGTAATAGCGCCACCTACTGGCAACAGGAAGTGACATGTTTAACACTGTGATGCAGTACTAGCAACATATTAATTATGCCAATGAGTTATAAACATGTTATAAACATGTTAAAACATGCTAGCAATTCTTAGCTAAGTGCTAAAGCATGCTAATACAATGAAACAGGAAGTTGCTGTAACTCAGGCAAACAATGTCCAATCTGCCCCAAACTTCACATGTTTGATAAGAGTTCTGTCCTGAACACATGTCCATGCTCATATTCAGTTACAGTCATAGCGCCACCTGCTGGCAACAGGAAGTGACATGTTTAACACTGTTGTGGACTACTAATAACATATAAAAAAGTGCCAGCAAGTGCTAAACATGCTAGCAACATACTAGAAACATGCTAAAACATGCTAGCAAACACTTAGCTAAGTGCTAAAGCATGCCAATGCAATGAAAGAGGAAGTTGTTGTTACTCAAGAAGGCAATGTCCAATCTGCCCCAAACTTCACACGTTTGATAAGAGTCATGGCCTGAACACATCTACATGATAATTTTCTGTTAATTTTCTGTTATAGTAATAGCGCCACCTACTGTCAACAGGAAGTGACATGTTTTACACTGTGATGCAGTACTAGCAACATAGTAAAATATGCCATTGAGTGTTCAACATGTTAGAAACATGTTAAAACATGCTAACAATTCTTAGCTAAGTGCTAAGGCATGCTAATGCAATGAAAGATGAAGTTGTTGTTACTCAAGAAGGCAATGTCCAATCTGCCCCAAACTTCACATGTTTGATAAGAGTCATGGCCTGAACACATCTACATGATAATTTTCTGTTAATTTTCTGTTATAGTATTAGCGCCACCTACTGTCAACAGGAAGTGACATGTTTTACACTGTGATGCAGTACTAGCAACATAGTAAAATATGCCATTGAGTGTTAAACATGTTAGAAACATGCTAAAGCATGCTAGCAATACTTAGTTAAGTGTTAAATCATGCTATTAATGCCATGAAACAGGAAGTTGTTTTAACTCAGGCAAGGAATGTCCAATCTGCCCCAAACGTCACACTTTTGATAAAAGTCCTGCCCTGAACACATCTACATGACAATTTTCACTTATAGTAATAGCGCCACCTACTGTCAACAGGAAGTGACATCTACAATGTGATGCAGTACTAGCAACAAATTTAGATATACCATTGAGTTCCAAGCATGCTAGAAACATGCTAAAACATGCTAGCAACACTTATCTGAGTGAAAACACATTGTATAATCCCCATAATAAAGGACATTTTTGTAACTGACATTGACATACTCCTCCTATATTTACCTACATAAATGCACATTCCCCTCCGTGCACGTTTTACACTGTGATGCAGTACTAGCAACATAGTAAATATGCCATTGAGTTATACACATGTTAGAAACATGTTAAAACATGCTAGCAATTCTTAGCTAAGTGCTAAAGCATGCTAATGCAATGAAACAGGAAGTTGTTGTTACTTAAGAAGGCAATGTCCAATCTGCCCCAAACTTCACACATTTGATAAGAGTCCTGCCCTGATCACATCTACATGACAATTTTCAGCTATAGTAATAGCGCCACCTACTGGCAACAGGAAGTGACATGTTTAACAGTGTGATGCAGTACTGGCAACATAGTAAATATGCCATTGAGTTATAAACATGCTAGCAATTCTTAGCTAAGTGCTAAAGCATGCTAATGCTATGAAACAGGAAGTTGTTTTTACTTAAGAAGGCAATGTCCAATCTGCCCAAAACTTCACAAGTTTAATAAGAGTTCTGTCCTGAACACATGTGCATGCTCATATTCAGTTACAGTCATAGCGCCACCTGCTGGCAACAGGAAGTGACATGTTTAACACTGTTGTGGACTTCTAATAATATATAAAAAAGTGCCAGCAAGTGTTAAACATGCTAGCAACATACTAGAAACATTCTAGCAAACACTTAACTAAGTGCCAATGCATGCTATTACTGCAATTAAATAGGAATTTGCTGTAACTGAGGCATGGAATGTCAAATCTGCCCCAAACTTCACACGTTTGATAAGAGTCATGGCCTGAACAAATCCGCATTACAATTTTAAGTTAAAGTAATAGCGCCACCTACTGTCAAAAGGAAGTGACATATTTGACACTGTGATGCAGTACTAGCAACATAGTAAATATGCCATTGAGTTCTAAACATGCTAAAAACATGCTAGCAACACTTATCTGAGTGATAACGCATGCTATTATCCCCACAATAAAGGACATTTTTGTAACTGACTTTGACATACTCCCACTATATTTATCTACTTAAATGCACATTGCCCACCGTGCTCTGTCTTCCTAAAGCCACCGGGTGGCGATGGCACGTGTGCGAGGGCCCTTTCAATGCTGCTTGCAGCTTTAATTATTATTATTCTTCTTCTTCTTCTTCTCCGCAATGAATCGCATTTTTGAGGGCCTAAACATGCACGAAAACTCACGAAAATTTGCACACGCGTCAGAACTGGCGAAAATTTACATCTGATATGCGTTTCAAAATTGGGCGGGGCAAAATGGCTCGATAGCGCCACCTATAAAGGTTCAACGGAGTGCGCCTCGCGTTACGTTTCACGTACGTGTACGAAATTCGGTACATACCTGTAATGGCCCAATACCTACAAAAAAGTCTCTTGGAGCGTAGCCCTAAACACAACAGGAAGTCAGCCATTTTGAACTTCCTCTCAGATTTTTGTGCAGTTTTTGCCATTTTCAGGCCTCGTACTTTAACGAACTCCTCCTACAGTTTTAATCTGATCATCTTCAAATTTGGTGAGTCTAATCTTAAGGCCTTTGCGACATTAAATTGCGAAGATCTTGAGTTTTCGTCGAAGGGCGTGTCCTCGGCGGCCTGACAAATTTTGATGTTTCGCCATGAAACAGGAAGTTGCTGTAACTCAGGCAAACAATGTCCAATCTGCCCCAAACTTCACACGTTTGATAAGAGTTCTGTCCTGAACACATGTCCATGCTCATATTCAGTTACAGTCACAGCGCCACCTGCTGGCAACAGGAAGTGACATGTTTAACACTGTTGTGGACTCCTGATAACATATAAAAAAGTGCCAGCAAGTGTTAAACATGCTAACAACATACTTGAAACATGCTAAAACATGCTAGCAAGCACTTAGCTAAGTGCTAAAGCATGCTATTACTGCAATTCAATAGGAATTTGCTGTAACTCAGGTATGGAATGTCCAATCTGCCCCAAACTTCACACGTTTGATAAGAGTCATGGCCTGAACACATCTACATGAGAATATTCAGTTATAGTAATAGCGCCACCTACTGGCAACAGGAAGTGACATGTTTAACACTGTGATGCAGTACTAGCAACATATTAATTATGCCAATGAGTTATAAACATGTTAGAAACATGTTAAAACATGCTAGCAATTCTTAGCTAAGTGCTAAAGCATGCTAATACAATGAAACAGGAAGTTGCTGTAACTCAGGCAAACAATGTCCAATCTGCCCCAAACTTCACATGTTTGATAAGAGTTCTGTCCTGAACACATGTCCATGCTCATATTCAGTTACAGTCATAGCGCCACCTGCTGGCAACAGGAAGTGACATGTTTAACACTGTTGTGGACTACTAATAACATATAAAAAAGTGCCAGCAAATGCTAAACATGCTAGCAACATACTAGAAACATGCTAAAACATGCTAGCAAACACTTAGCTAAGTGCTAAAGCATGCCAATGCAATGAAAGAGGAAGTTGTTGTTACTCAAGAAGGCAATGTCCAATCTGCCCCAAACTTCACACGTTTGATAAGAGTCATGGCCTGAACACATCTACATGATAATTTTCTGTTAATTTTCTGTTATAGTAATAGCGCCACCTACTGTCAACAGGAAGTGACATGTTTTACACTGTGATGCAGTACTAGCAACATAGTAAAATATGCCATTGAGTGTTCAACATGTTAGAAACATGTTAAAACATGCTAACAATTCTTAGCTAAGTGCTAAGGCATGCTAATGCAATGAAAGAGGAAGTTGTTGTTACTCAAGAAGGCAATGTCCAATCTGCCCCAAACTTCACATGTTTGATAAGAGTCATGGCCTGAACACATCTACATGATACTTTTCTGTTAATTTTCTGTTATAGTATTAGCGCCACCTACTGTCAACAGGAAGTGACATGTTTTACACTGTGATGCAGTACTAGCAACATAGTAAAATATGCCATTGAGTGTTAAACATGTTAGAAACATGCTAAAGCATGCTAGCAATACTTAGTTAAGTGTTAAATCATGCTATTAATGCCATGAAACAGGAAGTTGTTTTAACTCAGGCAAGGAATGTCCAATCTGCCCCAAACGTCACACTTTTGATAAAAGTCCTGCCCTGAACACATCTACATGACAATTTTCACTTATAGTAATAGCGCCACCTACTGTCAACAGGAAGTGACATCTACAATGTGATGCAGTACTAGCAACAAATTTAGATATACCATTGAGTTCCAAGCATGCTAGAAACATGCTAAAACATGCTAGCAACACTTATCTGAGTGAAAACACATTGTATAATCCCCATAATAAAGGACATTTTTGTAACTGACATTGACATACTCCTCCTATATTTACCTACATAAATGCACATTCCCCTCCGTGCACGTTTTACACTGTGATGCAGTACTAGCAACATAGTAAATATGCCATTGAGTTATACACATGTTAGAAACATGTTAAAACATGCTAGCAATTCTTAGCTAAGTGCTAAAGCATGCTAATGCAATGAAACAGGAAGTTGTTGTTACTTAAGAAGGCAATGTCCAATCTGCCCCAAACTTCACACATTTGATAAGAGTCCTGCCCTGAACACATCTACATGACAATTTTCAGCTATAGTAATAGCGCCACCTACTGGCAACAGGAAGTGACATGTTTAACAGTGTGATGCAGTACTGGCAACATAGTAAATATGCCATTGAGTTATAAACATGCTAGCAATTCTTAGCTAAGTGCTAAAGCATGCTAATGCTATGAAACAGGAAGTTGTTTTTACTTAAGAAGGCAATGTCCAATCTGCCCAAAACTTCACAAGTTTAATAAGAGTTCTGTCCTGAACACATGTGCATGCTCATATTCAGTTACAGTCATAGCGCCACCTGCTGGCAACAGGAAGTGACATGTTTAACACTGTTGTGGACTTCTAATAATATATAAAAAAGTGCCAGCAAGTGTTAAACATGCTATCAACATACTAGAAACATGCTAAAACATGCTAGCAAACACTTAGCTAAATGTTAAATTATGTTATTACTGCAATTAAATAGGAATTTGCTGTAACTCAGGCATGGAATGTCAAATCTGCCCCAAACTTCACACATTTGATAAGAGTCATGGCCTGAACACATCTACGTGACAATTTTCAGTTATAGTAATAGCGCCACCTACTAGCAACAGGAAGTGTCATGTTTAACACTGTGATGCAATACTGGCAACACATTAAATATGCCATTGAGTTATAAACATGTTATAAACATGTTAAAACATGCTAGCAATTCTTAGCTAAGTGCTAAAGCATGTTAATGCAATGAAACAGGAAGTTGTTGTTACTCAAGAAGGCAATGTCCAATCTGCGCCAAACTTCACACATTTGATAAGAGTTCTGCCCTGAACACATGTCCATGACAATTTTCAGTTATAGTAATAGCGCCACCTACTGTCGACAGGAAGTGACATGTTTTACATTGTGATGCAGTACTAGCAACATATTAATTAAATATGCCATTGAGTTCTAAACATGCTAGAAACATGCTAAAACATGCTAGCAACACTTATCTGAGTGATAACGCATGCTACTATCCCCATAATAAAGGACATTTTTGTAACTGACTTTGACATACTCCTCCTATATTTACCTACTTAAATGCACATTGCCCACCGTGCTCTGTCTTCCTGAAGCCACCGGGTGGCGGTGGCACGGGTGCGAGGGCCCTTTCATCGCTGCTTGCAGCTTTAATTTACTATGTTGCTAGTACTGCATCACAGTGTAAAACATGTCACTTCCTGTTGACAGTAGGTGGCGCTATTACTATAACAGAAAATTAACAGAAAATTATCATGTAGATGTGTTCAGGCCATGACTCTTATCAAACGTGTGAAGTTTGGGGCAGATTGGACATTGCCTTCTTGAGTAACAACAACTTCCTCTTTCATTGCATTGGCATGCTTTAGCACTTAGCTAAGTGTTTGCTAGCATGTTTTAGCATGTTTCTAGTATGTTGCTAGCATGTTTAGCACTTGCTGGCACTTTTTTATATGTTATTAGTAGTCCACAACAGTGTTAAACATGTCACTTCCTGTTGCCAGCAGGTGGCGCTATGACTGTAACTGAATATGAGCATGGACATGTGTTCAGGACAGAACTCTTATCAAACATGTGAAGTTTGGGGCAGATTGGACATTGTTTGCCTGAGTTACAGCAACTTCCTGTTTCATTGTATTAGCATGCTTTAGCACTTAGCTAAGAATTGCTAGCATGTTTTAACATGTTTATAACATGTTTATAACTCATTGGCATAATTAATATGTTGCTAGTACTGCATCACAGTGTTAAACATGTCACTTCCTGTTGCCAGTAGGTGGCGCTATTACTATAACTGAATATTCTCATGTAGATGTGTTCAGGCCATGACTCTTATCAAACGTGTGAAGTTTGGGGCAGATTGGACATTGTTTGCCTGAGTTACAGCAACTTCCTGTTTCATGGCGAAACATCAAAATTTGTCAGGCCGCCGAGGACACGCCCTTCGACGAAAACTCAAGATCTTCGCAATTTAACGTCGCAAAGGCCTTAAGATTAGACTCACCAAATTTGAAGATGATCAGATTAAAACTGTAGGAGGAGTTCGTTAAAGTACGAGGCCTGAAAATGGCAAAAACTGCACAAAAATCTGAGAGGAAGTTCAAAATGGCTGACTTCCTGTTGTGTTTAGGGCTACGCTCCAAGATACTTTTTTGTAGGTATTGGGCCATTACAGGTATGTACCGAATTTCGTACACGTACGTGAAACGTAACGCGAGGCGCACTCCGTTGAACCTTTATAGGTGGCGCTATCGAGCCATTTTGCCCCGCCCAATTTTGAAACGCATATCAGATGTAAATTTTCGCCAGTTCTGACGCGTGTGCAAATTTTCGTGAGTTTTCGTGCATGTTTAGGCCCTCAAAAATGCGATTCATTGCGGAGAAGAAGAAGAATAATTAAAGCTGCAAGCAGCATTGAAAGCGCCCTCGCACACGTGCCATCGCCACCCGGTGGCTTTAGGAAGACAGAGCACGGTGGGCAATGTGCATTTAAGTAGATAAATATAGTGGGAGTATGTCAAAGTCAGTTACAAAAATGTCCTTTATTGTGGGGATAATAGCATGCGTTATCACTCAGATAAGTGTTGCTAGCATGTTTTTAGCATGTTTAGAACTCAATGGCAAATTTACTATGTTGCTAGTACTGCATCACAGTGTCAAATATGTCACTTCCTTTTGACAGTAGGTGGCGCTATTACTTTAACTTAAAATTGTAATGCGGATTTGTTCAGGCCATGACTCTTATCAAACGTGTGAAGTTTGGGGCAGATTTGACATTCCATGCCTCAGTTACAGCAAATTCCTATTTAATTGCAGTAATAGCATGCATTGGCACTTAGTTAAGTGTTTGCTAGAATGTTTCTAGTATGTTGCTAGCATGTTTAACACTTGCTGGCACTTTTTTATATATTATTAGAAGTCCACAACAGTGTTAAACATGTCACTTCCTGTTGCCAGCAGGTGGCGCTATGACTGTAACTGAATATGAGCATGCACATGTGTTCAGGACAGAACTCTTATTAAACTTGTGAAGTTTTGGGCAGATTGGACATTGCCTTCTTAAGTAAAAACAACTTCCTGTTTCATAGCATTAGCATGCTTTAGCACTTAGCTAAGAATTGCTAGCATGTTTATAACTCAATGGCATATTTACTATGTTGCCAGTACTGCATCACACTGTTAAACATGTCACTTCCTGTTGCCAGTAGGTGGCGCTATTACTATAGCTGAAAATTGTCATGTAGATGTGTTCAGGGCAGGACTCTTATCAAATGTGTGAAGTTTGGGGCAGATTGGACATTGCCTTCTTAAGTAACAACAACTTCCTGTTTCATTGCATTAGCATGCTTTAGCACTTAGCTAAGAATTGCTAGCATGTTTTAACATGTTTCTAACATGTGTATAACTCAATGGCATATTTACTATGTTGCTAGTACTGCATCACAGTGTAAAACGTGCACGGAGGGGAATGTGCATTTATGTAGGTAAATATAGGAGGAGTATGTCAATGTCAGTTACAAAAATGTCCTTTATTATGGGGATTATACAATGTGTTTTCACTCAGATAAGTGTTGCTAGCATGTTTCTAGCATGCTTGGAACTCAATGGTATATCTAAATTTGTTGCTAGTACTGCATCACATTGTAGATGTCACTTCCTGTTGACAGTAGGTGGCGCTATTACTATAAGTGAAAATTGTCATGTAGATGTGTTCAGGGCAGGACTTTTATCAAAAGTGTGACGTTTGGGGCAGATTGGACATTCCTTGCCTGAGTTAAAACAACTTCCTGTTTCATGGCATTAATAGCATGATTTAACACTTAACTAAGTATTGCTAGCATGCTTTAGCATGTTTCTAACATGTTTAACACTCAATGGCATATTTTACTATGTTGCTAGTACTGCATCACAGTGTAAAACATGTCACTTCCTGTTGACAGTAGGTGGCGCTAATACTATAACAGAAAATTAACAGAAAATTATCATGTAGATGTGTTCAGGCCATGACTCTTATCAAACATGTGAAGTTTGGGGCAGATTGGACATTGCCTTCTTGAGTAACAACAACTTCCTCTTTCATTGCATTAGCATGCCTTAGCACTTAGCTAAGAATTGTTAGCATGTTTTAACATGTTTCTAACATGTTGAACACTCAATGGCATATTTTACTATGTTGCTAGTACTGCATCACAGTGTAAAACATGTCACTTCCTGTTGACAGTAGGTGGCGCTATTACTATAACAGAAAATTAACAGAAAATTATCATGTAGATGTGTTCAGGCCATGACTCTTATCAAACGTGTGAAGTTTGGGGCAGATTGGACATTGCCTTCTTGAGTAACAACAACTTCCTCTTTCATTGCATTAGCATGCTTTAGCACTTAGCTAAGTGTTTGCTAGCATGTTTTAGCATGTTTCTAGTATGTTGCTAGCATGTTTAGCACTTGCTGGCACTTGTTTATATGTTATTAGTAGTCCACAACAGTGTTAAACATGTCACTTCCTGTTGCCAGCAGGTGGCGCTATGACTGTAACTGAATATGAGCGTGGACATGTGTTCAGGACATAACTCTTATCAAACGTGTGAAGTTTGGGGCAGATTGGACATTGCCTTCTTGAGTAACAACAACTTCCTCTTTCATTGCATTGGCATGCTTTAGCACTTAGCTAAGTGTTTGCTAGCATGTTTTAGCATGTTTCTAGTATGTTGCTAGCATGTTTAGCACTTGCTGGCACTTTTTTATATGTTATTAGTAGTCCACAACAGTGTTAAACATGTCACTTCCTGTTGCCAGCAGGTGGCGCTATGACTGTAACTGAATATGAGCATGGACATGTGTTCAGGACAGAACTCTTATCAAACATGTGAAGTTTGGGGCAGATTGGACATTGCCTGAGTTACAGCAACTTCCTGTTTCATGGCGAAACATCAAAATTTGTCAGGCCGCCGAGGACACGCCCTTCGACGAAAACTCAAGATCTTCGCAATTTAACGTCGCAAAGGCTTTAAGATTACACTCACCAAATTTAAAGATGATCAGATTGAAACTGTAGGAGGAGTTCGTTAAAGTACGAGGCCTGAAAATGGCAAAAACTGCACAAAAATCAGAGGAAGATCAAAATGGCTGACTTCCTGTTGTGTTTACGGATACGCTCCAAGAGACTTTTTTGTAGGTATTGGGCCATTACATGTATTTACCTATTTGGAGTCCAGAACAGTGTTAAACGTCACTTCCTGTTGCCAGCAGGCGGCGCTATGACTATGTCTGAATATGAGCATGGAAATGTGTTTAGGAGATAACTCTTATCAAACGTGTGAAGTTTGGCGCAGATGGGACGTTGCCTTTTTGAGTAACAACAACGTCTTGTTTCATTGAATTAGCATGCTTTAGGACTTAGCTAAGTATTGCTAGCATGTTTTAACATGTTTCTTGTATGTTTAGAACTCAATGGCATTTTTAACCTGTTGCTAGAAGGGCATCAACGTGTTAAACATGTCACTTCCTGTTGCCAGTAGGTGGCGCTATTACTATAACTGAATATTGTCATGTAGATGTGTTCAGGCCATGACTCTTATCAAACGTGTGAAGTTTGGGGCAGATTGGACATTCCATACCTGAGTTACAGCAAATTCCTATTGAATTGCAGTAATAGCATGCTTTAGCACTTAGCTAAGTGCTTGCTAGCATGTTTTAGCATGTTTCAAGTATGTTGTTAGCATGTTTAACACTTGCTGGCACTTTTTTATATGTTATCAGGAGTCCACAACAGTGTTAAACATGTCACTTCCTGTTGCCAGCAGGTGGCGCTGTGACTGTAACTGAATATGAGCATGGACATGTGTTCAGGACATAACTCTTATCAAACGTGGGAAGTTTGGGGCAGATTGGACATTGTTTGCCTGAGTTACAGCAACTTCCTGTTTCATGGCGAAACATCAAAATTTGTCAGGCCGCCGAGGACACGCCCTTTGACGAAAACTCAAGATCTTCGCAATTTCACGTCGCAAAGGCCTTAAGATTACACTCACCAAATTTGAAGATGATCAGATTAAAACTGTAGGAGGAGTTCGTTAAAGTATGAGGCCTGAAAAGGGCAAAAACTGCACAAAAATCTGAGAGGAAGTTCAAAATGGCTGACTTCCTGTTGTGTTTAGGGCTACGCTCCAAGAGGCTTTTTTGTAGGTATTGGGCCATTACATGTATGTACCGAATTTCGTACACGTACGTGAAACGTAACGCGAGGCGCACTCCGTTGAACCTTTATAGGTGGCGCTATCGAGCCATTTTGCCCCGCCCAATTTTGAAACGCATATCAGATGTAAATTTTCGCCAGTTCTGAGGCGTGTGCAAATTTTCGTGAGTTTTCGTGCATGTTTAGGCCCTCAAAAATGCGATTCATTGCGGAGAAGAATAATAATAATAAACAGAGCAATTCCAAGAGGGTCCTCACACCATCGGTGCTCGGACCCTAATAATAATAATAATAAACAGAACAATTCCAAGAGGGTCCTCACACCATCGGTGCTCGGGCCCTAATTATTGTTAAAGAATTATAAGCCATGAACAAAACCAAACAGAAATTAAAGCTGCAAGCAGCGATGAAAGGGCCCTCGCACCCGTGCCACCGCCACCCGGTGGCTTCAGGAAGACAGAGCACGGTGGGCAATGTGCATTTAAGTAGGTAAATATAGGAGGAGTATGTCAAAGTCAGTTACAAAAATGTCCTTTATTATGGGGATAGCAGCATGCGTTATCACTCAGATAAGTGTTGCTAGCATGTTTTAGCATGTTTCTAGCATGTTTAGAACTCAATGGCATATTTAATTAATATGTTGCTAGTACTGCATCACAATGTAAAACATGTCACTTCCTGTCGACAGTAGGTGGCGCTATTACTATAACTGAAAATTGTCATGGACATGTGTTCAGGGCAGAACTCTTATCAAATGTGTGAAGTTTGGCGCAGATTGGACATTGCCTTCTTGAGTAACAACAACTTCCTGTTTCATTGCATTAACATGCTTTAGCACTTAGCTAAGAATTGCTAGCATGTTTTAACATGTTTATAACATGTTTATAACTCAATGGCATATTTAATGTGTTGCCAGTATTGCATCACAGTGTTAAACATGACACTTCCTGTTGCTAGTAGGTGGCGCTATTACTATAACTGAAAATTGTCACGTAGATGTGTTCAGGCCATGACTCTTATCAAATGTGTGAAGTTTGGGGCAGATTTGACATTCCATGCCTGAGTTACAGCAAATTCCTATTTAATTGCAGTAATAACATAATTTAACATTTAGCTAAGTGTTTGCTAGCATGTTTTAGCATGTTTCTAGTATGTTGATAGCATGTTTAACACTTGCTGGCACTTTTTTATCTATTATTAGGAGTCCACAACAGTGTTAAACATGTCACTTCCTGTTGCCAGCAGGTGGCGCTATGACTGTAACTGAATTTGAGCATGGACATGTGTTCAGGACAGAACTCTTATGAAACGTGTGAAGTTTGGGGCAGATTGGACATTGCCTTCTTGAGTAACAGCAACTTCCTGTTTCATTGTATTAACATGCTTTAGCACTTAGCTAAGAATTGCTAGCATGTTTTAACATGTTTATAACATGTTTATAACTCAATGGCATATTTAATGTGTTGCTAGTATTGCATCACAGTGTTAAACATGACACTTCCTGTTGCTAGTAGGTGGCGCTATTACTATAACTGAAAATTGTCACGTAGATGTGTTCAGGCCATGACTCTTATCAAATGTGTGAAGTTTGGGGCAGATTTGACATTCCATGCCTGAGTTACAGCAAATTCCTATTTAATTGCAGTAATAACATAATTTAACATTTAGCTAAGTGTTTGCTAGCATGTTTTAGCATGTTTCTAGTATGTTGATAGCATGTTTAACACATGCTGGCACTTTTTTATCTATTATTAGGAGTCCACAACAGTGTTAAACATGTCACTTCCTGTTGCCAGCAGGTGGCGCTATGACTGTAACTGAATTTGAGCATGGACATGTGTTCAGGACAGAACTCTTATCAAACGTGTGAAGTTTGAGGCAGATTGGACATTGTTTGCCTGAGTTACAGCAACTTCCTGTTTCATGGCGAAACATCGAAATTTGTCAGGCCGCCGAGGACACGCCCTTTGACGAAAACTCAAGATCTTCGCAATTTACTGTCGCGAAGGCCTTAAGGTTAGACTCACCAAATTTGAAGATGATCAGATTAAAACTGTAGGAGGAGTTTGTCAAAGTACGAGGCCTGAAAATGGCAAAAACTGCACAAAAATCTAAGAGGAAGTGTTGCTATCATGCTTTAGCATTTTTTTAGCATGTTTGGAACTCAATGGCATATTTAATATGTTGCTAGTACTGCATCACAGTGTAAAACATGTCACTTCCTGTTGACAGTAGGCAGCGCTATTACAGCAAATTCCTATTTAATTGCAGTAATAGCATACTTTAGCACTTAGCTAAGTGTTTGCTAGCATGTTTTAACATGTTTCTAGTATGAGGTTAGCATGTTTAGCACTTGCTGGCACTTTTTTATATATTATTAGGAGTCCTCAACAGTGTTAAACATGTCACTTCCTGTTGCCAGCAGCTGGTGCTATGACTGTAACTGAATATGAGCATTGACATGTGTTCAGGGCAGGACTCTTATCAAACGTGTGAAGTTTGGGGCAGATTGGACATTGCCTTCCTGAGTAACAAAAACTTCCTGTTTCATTGTATTAGCATGCTTTAGCACTTAGCTAAGAATTGCTAGCATGTTTTAACATGTTTCTAACATGATTATAACTCATTGGCATAATTAATATGTTGCTAGTACTGCATCACAGTGTTAAACATGTCACTTCCTGTTGCCAGTAGGTGGCGCTATTACTATAACTGAATATTCTCATGTAGATGTGTTCAGGCCATGACTCTTATCAAACGTGTGAAGTTTGGGGCAGATTGGACATTCCATACCTGAGTTACAGCAAATTCCTATTGAATTGCAGTAATAGCATGCTTTAGCACTTAGCTAAGTGCTTGCTAGCATGTTTTAGCATGTTTCAAGTATGTTGTTAGCATGTTTAACACTTGCTGGCACTTTTTTATATGTTATCAGGAGTCCACAACAGTGTTAAACATGTCACTTCCTGTTGCCAGCAGGTGGCGCTATGACTGTAACTGAATATGAGCATGGACATGTGTTCAGGACAGAACTCTTATCAAACGTGTGAAGTTTGGGGCAGATTGGACATTGTTTGCCTGAGTTACAGCAACTTCCTGTTTCATGGCGAAACATCAAAATTTGTCAGGCCGCCGAGGACACGCCCTTCGACGAAAACTCAAGATCTTCGCAATTTAACGTCGCAAAGGCCTTAAGATTACACTCACCAAATTTGAAGATGATCAGATTCAAACTGTAGGAGGAGTTCGTTAAAGTACGAGGCCTGAAAATGGCAAAAACTGCACAAAAATCTGAGAGGAAGTTCAAAATGGCTGACTTCCTGTTGTGTTTAGGGCTACGCTCCAAGAGACTTTTTTGTAGGTATTGGGCCATTACATGTATGTACCGAATTTCGTACACGTACGTGAAACGTAACGCGAGGCGCACTCCGTTGAACCTTTATAGGTGGCGCTATCGAGCCATTTTGCCCCGCCCAATTTTGAAACGCATATCAGATGTAAATTTTCGCCAGTTCTGACGCGTGTGCAAATTTTCGTGAGTTTTCGTGCATGTTTAGGCCCTCAAAAATGCGATTCATTGCGGAGAAGAAGAAGAAGAAGAAGAATAAATATAGCTGCGAGCAGCGATTACGGGCCCAAGCCGGTGGCACCGCAACCCCGGTGCCTTTAGTACCTAAAGGCACCGGGGTGGCGGTTCCGCCAGCTTTGGCCCTTCATCGCTGCTCGCAGCTATATTTATATGTATATATATATATATATATATATATATATATATATATATATACGGCCCGGTGGCACCGCCACCCCGGTGCCTTTGGGGTTATTGTGCACGACGTGCAAAAACGTAACCCCGCTTTGACTGTCGAAAAGAAGTGTGCTGTAGAGCTTGCATCAGTGTGGGCTCTGCAAAAGTGCGCATCGAGGGCACATATCAACCACAAAGTATGCGTGAGCAACCTTCTGAAACCTAAAATGAAAAATGAGACACCCTACGGTCTCATGGATTTAACGGACACATGAAATAAGTACACAAGACTGAAAATTCATATGAAGTGTGTCATTAGGGACAGGGCCTATGATCGTGAACCACAATAGCCACATATATGAGATAATTTAAATTTAGAATCATTTTTAATGTCATAGGATGTCATATGTCAATATGTTTTGTAGCACTTAAATGTGTAAATCCAGAAGCCTAGTATTTATCTGGAGGTCTTTGTCCTTTGCCTGTCAACCTGGTTCAATAGGGGCTGGCTGCAGACTACGGGGCGAGTGGAGCTCCATTCAAAAAGCGGAAATACGTCACCTCCACTGCGCCGGAGCGCATGCGTGATTTTTTTTCCCAAACCACTTCAGCGGAAATCCCGCCCTGCAGCCGATTTCATTGGTTTAGGTTATAGTGACGGGTAGGTTTAGGGATCAGGGTTGGGTGTAGGCAATCTGTACAGTGATTGACATGACCAATGAAAACTTTAGAATTAGCTGCAGGGCGGGATTTGGGAACTATAACTGGTTTAGGTTATAGTGACGGGTAGGTTTAGGGATCAGGGTTGGGTGTAGGCAATCTGTACAGTGATTGACATGACCAATGAAAACTTTAGAATTAGCTGCAGGGCGGGATTTCCGCTGAAGTTGTTTGGGAAAAAAAATCACGCGGAGCGCATATATACGTCACCAATTAGCAAATACCTGAATAGAAGGCCAGTATGGAATGTAAAAACCCCGCGAATTTACTCCGCCCCGCCCCCGCGAAGTGGAGGTGACGTATTTCCTGTTTGAGAGTGGAGCTCCAGTCGCCCACAGTCTGCAGCCAGACCCTTCTCACCTGGTTTGTCTCTGCCTTTTCTGTTCTGCCCTGTTTGCCATTGTTCACCCTGCCTGTCTTGACCATTCTTAATAAAAAGCTGCAAATGGATTCAAAAAGACAAGGCCTTAAACTTAAATTTGAACAAGGATTAAACTCTTGTAACTGTAACAGACACCAAGGCACAATCACACACATGCACGCACGCACGCACACACAGTTTAAAAACAAAAAAATATTTATCCAACCCCATTTAAAAACAGTCTGTGATTCCTTTACTTTATTAAAAAAACTTATTTAAAAAATACAAGGCTTAAGACATTTATTTTCCTTTTTAATGCAGGCCAAACCACACAGCAGTGAAATGGTTAATCTAGCCCTCCTCCCCCTACACACACACACACACACACACACACACAGACAGGCACAAACACAGAGACGTAGGCTTATGGCAAGCCGTTTTAACATTTAATCATTTAAACCCACTAGTCTCTATTTTCATGCTACTAGTACTTATTTTTTAGATACTAGTATTTTTAGATACTAATATAGTATCTAATGAATAAGTACTAGTATCTTTTAAAAGGTACTAGTCCCTAAGGAATAAGCACTAGTATCTAAAGAATAGGCACTAGTACCTAAAGAATAAGCACTAGTCGCTGTACAATATGCGTACCGAGTTTTATGATTGTAGGTAAAACTATATAACTAACACCCCCACTTTTGTCAAAAGGTGGCGCTACTGAGCCCCTGCACCACGCCCGTTTCTGAAACTTTGCACATGTCTACTGGCTAATAAATGTGATCTGTCTGTCGAGTTTCATGCAATTTTAAGCAATTTCAGGCATGCTAAGAGTCTCAAAAGCATCCAAAAAGAATATTAAAGTTTGATGCGTTTGATGCGTTGTCACGGCAACAGTATCTTAGACATCAATAATCCTTTCACAAGTCTACATCTGGCGTGTGTTTACATTATACACATAAAGTTTGAAGCAAATCGGGTAAAAATAAGAGGGTGATTTCAAAGCATTTTGAAAGTGACACACTTCCTGCTGCCAGTTGGTGGCGCTATAACATTGACTCACAATAGTCACATCCATGTGATCGGACTCTTACAACGAACACACTGCTGAAGTTTCATCAAGATCAGTTAATGTATGCAGAAGTTATAACACACTTCCTGTTTCCATTATTCGCCATAAATTCGTTTCCTCGCCACGGCCAAACCGTTCGAGATATCAAAAATCCCCTGGCAACTTTTCATCGTCAATCTCTTGACTTCATGCTGACCGAGTTTCGTGGCGATTGGTTGAATTCTCTAGGAGGAGTATATCGAATTCCATTGCATGCGTTTTCCAAACAAGCCTTAATAGCCGACTTCCTGTTGGGCTGGGGTAAAAAGTAAAAGTACAACGGATATATGAACCGATGAGATCTATATGTGTACCAAGTTTCATATTATTACATGCAAGCGTGTTTGATTTATGGACCAAGTTTTCGGACCCTGTTCCAGGGGGCGCTGTCGAGCCCCCCTGCCACGCCCGGGTACCAGCTTCAGCCCGGCCCTGATGGCCGCGGGTTCTGACCCGTGTGCAAAGTTTCAAGAGTTTTTGAGCATGTTAAGGGCCCCAAAAGTGCGCTGAGAGTCTCAAAAGTATCCAAAAGGAATATTAAAGTTTGATGCGTTGTCACGGCAACAGCATCTAAGATATCAACAATCCTTTCACAGGTCTACATCTGGCGTGTGTCTACATTATACACATCAAGTTTGAAGCAAATCGGGTAAAGCCTGTTTGATTTATGGACCAAGTTTTCGGACCCCGTTCCAGGGGGCGCTGTCGAGCCCCCCTGCCACGCCCGGGTACCAGCTTCAGCCCGGCCCTGATGGCCGCGGTTTCTGACCCGTGTGCAAAGTTTCAAGAGTTTTTGAGCATGTTAAGGGCCCCAAAAGTGCGCTAAGAATCTCAAAAGTATCCAAAAAGAATATTAAAGTTTGATGCGTTGTCACGGCAACAGCATCTAAGATATCAACAATCCTTTCACAGGTCTACATCTGGCTTGTGTCTACATTATACACATCAAGTTTGAAGCAAATAGGGTAAAGCGTGTTGGATATATGGACCAAATTGTCTGACCCGTTCAAGGGGGCGCTGTCGAGCCCCCTTGCCACGCCCGGGTACCAGCTTCAGCCCGGCCCTGATGGCCGCGGGTTTTGTCCCGTGTGCAAAGTTTCAAGAGTTTTCGAGCACGTTAAGAACCCCAAAAGTGCCCGAAAGCATAAAAAAGCATGAAAAAGCTTAAAAAAAGGAACATTAATGTTTGATGCATTGCCATGGCAACAGTATCTAAGATATCAATAATCCTTTCACAGGTCTACATCTGGCGTGTGTCTACATTATGCACATAAAGTTTGAAGCAAATCGGGTAAAAATAAGAGGGTGATTTAAAAGCATTTTGAAAGTGACACACTTCCTGCTGCCAGTTGGTGGCGCTATAACTTTGACTCACAATAGTCACATCCATGTGATCGGACTCTTACAACGAACACACTGCTGAAGTTTCATCAAGATTAGTTAATGTATGCAGTAGTTATAACACACTTCCTGTTTCACGTTTCTCGCCATAATTTCGTTTACTCGCCACGGCCAAACCGTTCGAGATATCAAAAATCCCCTGGCAATTTTTCATCCTCAGTGTCTTGACTTCATGCTGACCGAGTTTCGTGCCGTGTGTTTGAATTCTCTAGGAGGAGTATTTCACATTCCATTGCATGTGTTTTCCAAACAACCCTTAATAGCCGACTTCCTGTTGGGCTGGGGTAAAAAGTAAGAGCATGAAGTATATATGAATCGATGAGATCTATATGTGTACTGAGTTTCATATTATTACATGCAAGCGTGTTTGATTTATGGACCAAGTGTTCAAACCCCGTTCCAGGGGGCGCTGTCGAGCCCCCCTGCCACGCCCGGGTACCATCT
Organism: Semotilus atromaculatus; assembly: GCA_031834385.1. Lineage (NCBI taxonomy): Eukaryota > Metazoa > Chordata > Actinopteri > Cypriniformes > Leuciscidae > Semotilus > Semotilus atromaculatus. The sequence goes on from JAULUF010000014.1 coordinate 6,442,332, forward strand.
TCAGCCCGACCCTGATGGCCGCGGGTTCTGAGATGTGTGCAAAGTTTCAAGAGTTTTCGAGCATGTTAAGGCCCCCAAAAGTGCCCAAAAGGTAGTAAAATAATAATAATAATAATAATAATAATAAAGAATAATCCTTAGGAAAACAATAGGGCCTTCGCCTTTTCAAGGCTTGGGCCCTAATAATAAACAGAGCAATTCCAAGAGGGTCCTCACACCATCGGTGCTCGGGCCCTAATGAGGTGAATTACAACAAACATTATAAACTTTGATTTAAAGCAAAAAGTATTCAAAAATAGGACCAAAAGACAAAGGTAAGACATATAAGACGTGACAGCTTTATTGGGGAAAAGAACGTCCTGGTTGCGTTTGCAACCCACCGTTCCCTGAAGGAGGGAACGGAGGACGTAGTCGACTGAAATGAGATCACGTCTAGGGAGCCAATCCTCTTCGATTACAATTGAACAAGCCAATGGAATTGGCGTGCGTGACTCACATCACACACTCCGCCCCCGCAGAGCAGGCACAAATACGTAAGTGGATGCACGCACCAGTTGCTTTTTCGCTGAGGAGCCGATCAGCCCCCGGAGTCAGCGGTGGTCCAGCAGAAGTGGCAAGGGGACTACGTCCTCCGTTTCCTCCTTCAGGGAACGGTGGGTTGCATACGCAACCAGGACGTTCCCTTTCAGTCGAGAACGGTCTGACGTAGTCGACTGAAATGGGATCCATTTGAAAATGCCACTAGTGCTGCCACCTTCCAGTGCCTAGACAGAGCCACCTGACCCCCCCCCCCCCCCCCCCCCCCCCCCCCCCGTTGTTCCTGCAGGATCACTGGGAAAGCGTTCCCTATACATGGAAGGAAGGGACGCTGCGGAACCACATCCTGCTCAAGGAGGTAACATGTGGAAATACACATATGAACTGGGTGGATGACCATGCAGTACAACATATGGAATGTCACTGAGACAGTGACGGCAGAGCAAACTCTGCCACGGGAAGACACGGGCTCGCTGCAGGGAGCCGTACCGTGGAAGAAAACACATATGGGATCGCCGTAGGGATCACAACATATGGACCCAGCCTAACACAAGTGCATACGAGTGATAGGCCTGGCTTCGGACGTTCCGCCACGTCCGTAGCCGAAGGGTATGGAGGAACTCGACAGGGTTCAGCTAAGGAGAACTCTACTGGATCAAGAATTGCGCACGTATCCAGTCCAAAGGAGGGGAATGGCGCAGCAAGCCGACACTTCGAACCGGGCTCACGGTGAACTGGCTTCATAAGAAGGGAGCCTACGAGAAGCAGCGGTTCGACTACAGGTGTCGTCCAGCCCCCAACTCTAACACATCTGTCAGCGAAGCACTCTATGTCAATGCCCAGGCGGGAGCACGCAACTCACTTCAGGAGGAGCTCACCACCTAAGTGGACACGTGCATCTTGGAATTCTCCCCAAGATGAAGGCAACCACTAATTTAGTGGGCCAACCTCGCTTGGAAACAGCCTTCCCTTTCTGCTGATTTCCTTAACAGACAAGAGCTGGTCTGAGGTACTAGCTTAAACTCTGTGCACGTACAACCGCAATGAAGCAGACGGACAGAAAAGCCAGGGCTGGGTCTGTCTCCTCCAGGCAGCGCTTGCAGGCTCGCTACCTGGTCCCACCTTTAGCGAGAGGTAGGAACCTTGGGCACATATCCAGGCCGGGGTCTCAACTTGTGAGAGTTAGCCGGCCCGAATTCCAGGCACAACTCGTTGACCGAAAGCGAGCAAGTCCCTACCCTCTAGTAGAAACCAGGCGAGCAGGAGAACTGTTTCTTAAACAGAATTTTTAACTCACTGCCTACAGTGGTTCAGGGGCAGACTCTGCAGTAGCACCAGAAAAGGCCCTAGAGGATAAAGAGGGGTGCAAGGGGATTCATTTCCCTTGCCCCCCTCAGGAACATGACGATCAGGACGTGCTTCCCATGTTACTGCATCATAATGTGCGTCAAAAAATAGAGGCGACATCATTTTGAGGGTGGAGGGAAACAGCCCAACTCCAACCCATCTTGCAGGAAAGAGAGCACTGAAATGACTGAATGCTTTCAGGATCTCCTCACGGAGAGAAGACACACTCAACGAATAGGTTCCACTTCTAATTGGCGTAAGCCCAACTTCCTATACAGGGAATGCTACCGCAGAAGTGATGGTGACTACCACATAATCCTGTGGTAGCTACCTGAACCACCGCGTCCAATTTTAGGACCGACCTGAAATCCTCCAGAGGTCCGAACGCGGGTGCCATCATACCCCGTCCCTGAGAATGTTTTCAGGGGAAGTCAGGAAGGGCTGTCGAGGGGAGAAATAGGTCTGGTTGGGCCAATAAGGGGCAACTATCAAGACCTGCTCCACTCCTGACCTAGCACAGTACGTGCAAGCGACATGCGCGCACCAGACAGGAGCCTTACTCAACACTAGGTGTGAAGAATATCACTGAGCTTCAGGAGCATTTCTGCTCAACACCTGAGTGTGATGAAATTCACTGAGCTCCAGGAGCATCCCTGCTCAACACCTGAGTGTGATAAAAATCACTGACTTGAGAGGGCGCAAGCAACAATGAATCGCATAGCCGCTTAAGAAGGCTCACTGGAGAACGCAATTCTGCGGGGCCCCGGGGCCAGCTGAGAGCCAGTGTCTGTCCAAGGGATGTCCGCTCGGACAGAAAAAATTAAACTGGCAAGGGAACGAATCCGGAAATGCAAACAGATATAACTGTGCGTCCCCGAAGTGGTCCCTGCCCAGCTGGACCGCCTGGGGATGGAGTCTCCACTCTCCCTGGCCATAGGCTGTCGTGAGGCTCGTTGGCGGCACGGTTGAGCAGCCGGAAGAAATAGTGGAATGAAGCGACCTCAGAAGCTTCAGACTCCAAGGAGGAGGTGACGGGCTTGTAACTTGCAAGGGAAGCGTAGCGCAACAGTCGCAATGTAGACAATGAATGCCAATGCAGTCGGAGGGCCGCCCAGACCTCCGTTACTGCATGCCCTTTGTACGTGGCCCCTCAGCCGGTTATGATGGACACTCGTTCAAAAGGCCCGGCTGTTACGGACTGAGGGTTTGGCAGCAGGACAGGGTGCTTTCACACGAAGCGTACCGCTCTGCCTTGGTCACCTCGGGACTCGGCCAAGAAGTCAGTGCTGAAGCGGTATTCATATGGAGGAAGCCGACTGGCTGCATCTACCATATACCCCAGGAGCCTCTAAAGAGCACTAACCATCCACACACTCGTCTTTTCTCAGAGATGCGGTGGCCTAATCCATCTCCAAACTAGAAAAGAGATACTCAGTCTGTGGACGAGTTTACTCTTTCCCAGTTGACCTGAGGACCCAACTGGCTATGAGCACTTGAAGGGTAGGACTTGTACTGAGTCTGATGGAATAGTTCCACCTGGACCGGTTTGGGAAAAATTTTTGGCTTCCACAAACCGGGCCAGGGACCAAGACGTACCCGAGGTGGGGCAGCAAGGTGGAGGACAGGGACCCGGTTCGGAAGGCCCGAAGGCGGCCTGAAGTAGGGTCTGAGTGTGGTGCATGACACTTACCTGTCTCCATGAGACGGCCAGGGATGCGTGAGAAGGCGGATGACCGGGTCCTCGAACCGCACCCAGCGGCCGTGCTGGCGAACAAGAGGGGGCTGAGGGGTGCAAGGTTAAACAGGTCACACACCGCCAGACTTACCCTCTTGGGACCCAGGAACAAAGGAATTTGCTCTTTCTTTGTAGTGTGGGTACCGCTTGCTCCGCTCTTTTTTGGGAACAAGCGGCGGAACAGACACACGCACCACAAAGACTCCACCCGGCCCTCACCCGGGGGGAGGGAGTGACCAACTTCAAGAGCACCTTCCTTCATCCCTAAGTGGCCTGCTCAGAAAGCTTACGCTATCGCTTACCACCTGGCTTGGCAGAGCCTGGAGCGGGCTGGGTGTCCCCACTGCGGTCGGCTCCATGCTGAGGCCTGGGTGAAGGCTGCTGCGGAGGCCCAGCGAGAGTGACGACCGGGGAACGCCCTCGGCGATGAGCAGACAGAGGAACTGCCACCGGTGGCGGGTGAACACAAATTTGCCGGTGTGAAAGATCTATTAGGGCACCTAGGCTTAGTATGCCCCTCCTGTCCACACTGATAGCACACAATAGTTTTAATGTTAGCACTCAGTTTCCCGCTAAAACCACCATTATCACCCACAAACTTACCTCCTGTCATACTCGTCTTCGGGGGTGTTACTGATCTTTTCTGGGTCTTTTGGGGTCTTTGAATGTTTTCCATTGATTGTAATACCAGGGTTGACCTCGTCTTCATGCTGCGACAAACACATCTGCGAGCTCTGCATCCTGTGCTGCTGACTCTGGGTTATGTTCTTTTACCCATGTTTGAGGCTCTGGAGCAAGTACCTGAAGATATTGCTCCAAGATAATCACCTCCGCAACTTCCTCCTTACTCCGATTCTGTGGCTGAATCCACTTATTAAAAGTGTCCTTCAGACGCCCATATAGCTCCTTAGGGGTCTCATCCGCTCTTACATCTGTGGCCCGAAACCTCAAACGATAGGACTCAGGATTAATATCATACTTCTTTAAAACTGCTGCTTTCACTTCATCATAAACAAGAGATTCGTTAATATCCATGTTCACATAAGCACTACGAGCTTTGCCTGTAAGTAATGGCACTAACCTCACAGCCCAGTCAGTTCTTGGCCATCGGCATGCAGCGGCTATCCGCTCAAAAGTCGTAAGAAAATGCTCCACATCATCGTCTTCATTAAGCGGCTGTATACGCGGCTCGTCATAACCCTTGGCTGTTCTACGACTTGACCAACAACGGATGGTGAGCCCCGAGCATCTACCTGCTCACTCCCTTGACTCAAAGGGGTATATTGAAGCCCAGAAGGAGGAACATTAGCTGGTGTAGTTCTCGTATGTACCTCTTCCTGAAGAAGCTTGAACTGATGTTGAAGAGCCCTCCATCTATTCTCCTGCCGCGCTGTCTCCAGGTCAAGTTGTTCATCTCTCTCTTGCTGCATTTTCATATGTGCACTAAACATGTCCCGTAACTCTTCAACTGTAACATTCTGTGAGTCACCTGAAGCTGGTGGATCGTCAGCACCAGCTCCTCCTGTAGCTGACGTCACCTTCTCATCACTCTTCCCCGTTCTCTTCGTTCCCATTTTTACCAATGAAGTAGGTCAAAATACCAAATCATACCAAACATACCAAAAATCAAATAACAAACAAAAAAAGACATACAATAACGATGGGTCACTGCATTTGCCTCTCAAACATTTACAGAGGTCAAGGGTCTACAGAACCTGTTCTCTCACAGAACACTCACCCCACATACAGAAACAATCAACAAATTTATACCTTGGTGGCCAGCACCAATTAACACATAAAGGGGAATACACAGACATATAATGGCCATTACACAGAATAAACAAATATGCAAACATCCAATATCCATAAACAAACACTTCAAATAATACCATCAAATGACTTCACTTAATAAATGTACCTCTTATAAATAAACAAAAGAAAAGGCAGTGAAATAGTCCTTGGAGTTCCCCCGGAGCAGAAACCGGAATGGTTGTGGCCCGAGCATTGGCCGGAACCATATATATACGTCCGATGTTTCCACCCGAACCCCTTTTGATGGTGCACCAGCTCACGGGACTCAAACGTAACAAACAAACAAACAAAAAGAACGGTAAGAATAAACTCAAACTAAATGTTAAAGAGTGTGCGCACTTAACTCCAAACGAAAGTTTAAATAAAGTTTATTAAACCAAAATAATGTTGTTGTGTAATCTTTACTATAAACAAATTCCATTTAATAAAAACTCAGCTGACCTGACCCAGGCTCACCAACATCCGCCACAGCCGGGCACAGGTGCACCTGTGTCACGACAGACCGCCCCACTGGAGGGATAACCTCATAACCCTTCACCGCCCCTCCGTCAAGAGTAGCGAGGGGGGAAGAACCACTCAGTCAGTTTTCGGCAGTAAAAGGTGCCGTCCACGACCTAGTAAGTTCTCCATGCACTTTGGAAAAGAAGGGTACTGGGGCGGCGGGCTGAAAACCAGCACGGCCCGCCCTGAGATACCAATCATCCAACCGAGACTGAACAGGACACGGTGGTTCTCTTCTTTAAAGTTCCACTCGAGCCTGGCAGCCTTGGCGGCCCGTTTCAGCATAACTGACAATTCTGGATCCAGCTCGGGCAACGTCAAGCTACCAGGGGGAGACAACGCAGCCGAGTCATCATCTCCAGAGGCCAGCTCACCCTCCGATGCTGCAATCGGCTTCCTGTCCTCTGGGTGGAGCCCCGGATAAAGCGACTGAACCACCCATTACAGATGGACCAGCACGCTCCACAGGGGACTCCAACAGCTGCAGTGGAAGGGAGGACTGAGGAGCCCACAGGGAATGGTAACCGGACGAGACATCCAACACTATCCTCCTATCACCCATCCCACGCGGCACCCGTAGGGCGGGGCGCAGTAATTGGGACTCGCGCTTTGCGGACAAAAGCGAGTCACGATCTCAACACCGCGACAGTCATATTCCCGCAATAGGAACATAAACCGTCCACAAAAACTTGCCTCAACGTGCTGTAAGCCCAAACACGTGACACAACAATTGTGACCGTCATAGAGGAACCGGGAACGACCGCATCCAGAAACGCACGGGTGGAATGACATCTTGAAAAAGACGCAAATGCACCCGTGTTGCTCTTTCAGGAAATAGGACCCATCACCAGTGCCGGAGCACACAGGGGAATGACCGCGGCAACACTGAACAGAGAACTGAAACAGTGAAGCACTCACTTTTAAGCCCTCTAACCAGCCGTCAACAAACATAAACAAACAGAAATTTGTTGCTGTTAAAACAGCAGTTGAGAGCTCAAAGCTCGCGATCACCGCTGCACTTGCACTGTAGAAACCACCAGCACTGGGAGAGTCTTCCAGAAGAACACCGACACACTCGCTCGTTGTAAACTACAGCAATCTTCAGAGAAATCAAACGATCGGCTCCGAAGCGAAAGGCAACTGGTGCGTGCATCCACTTCCGTATTTGTGCCCGCTCTGCGAGGGCGGAGTGTGTGATGTGAGTCACGCACACCAATTCCATTGGCTTGTTCAATAGTAATCGAAGAGGATTGGCTCCCTAGACGTGATCTCATTTCAGTCGACGTCGACTACGTCTGACGTTCTCGACTAAAAGGGAACTACAGGCCCATAAAGCATTTCAAATGACAATCGAAATAAAAACTAAGGGTAAATTTAAAACTATTTAAAGATGTTGATTATGTATAGAGAAACAATATATTTTACATTTATTGTAAAATATACATATGTCTATACAAGTAATTCAGTATTTTAAGAGCGTACTAAGAAAACTGACCATTCGCAGTGCTTCATGGGAGAGGGCAGGTGCTAAAGAGTTATTTTGGCTATGTATTTGTTTGTTTAGATTCTCTGATTGGTGAAGATTTTTTGCTAAATCATGGGCAATGTAATTTTTCACCAGTAATTCAGCTGTTAAACAAGATTATAAAAAATAAAAAAAAAGCTGAAATAATGCAGGCATATACAGTAGCTTCAACAGATGGATATATAACAACCTAGCTCAGTTGGTCTGTGGGTTTATAAGATATTGTTAAAACTAAATTCCTCTATGGAGAAAATGAATGTGATTTTAACTTCCGGAGCCCAACTGTTGCATTCTATTAATAAACAGATGTCTGAAATACTTGATTCTGGTTAGTCAGGCACTTTGGCCATTTTGCAGTCAAATCATTGTACTATGTCTTTGACTGTTGTCCAGAAAACCTATTTTCTAAGAAGCTCTGCTAGTTTCGTGTCTTTCGTATCAATCCATGCTCACAATAAAACTACTACTTATCTAGCTAGGATTATCTTTTTGCTAGTTTGGTATCTCCCTATATACAGTAAAATGGTCTCTGCAAGAAACTTCCAGGCAGGTGTGTTGAGACAGGTTGGAGTTGAACTCTGCAGTACTTTGGCCCTCTAGGAGCAGGATTGGACACCCTGACAAAGTCTTTTCTGGGAACCACATGAGACATTATGTTGTCAACAGCTCCAGGTCATTCTTTAGATCACCTAGTAGCCATGATGACTGAAGTAACGCAATCTCTGTACTTTTTTATTTTGCTTTGTCATTTGCTTTTGTGCTACTGTATTTCACTGTGGCTTCAGCAAGTAACAATGGATTGAGCCACTTTGTGCAGTATCTCCACCATGGTTTTGCAATTCATTGTTAAAAACATGAAAATCAGAACTCCTTCAGCCACGACTTTTATTAACAGTGTTACCAAGCAATATTGTAGATTAAATCAACTGTGACTTGCTATATCAAAATTACTTTCAGTTATGAAAATGTAGAAAAAACATTTTGTATGCCAACCTGGAAGTTATCATCACTCTCGTTCCACAGCTGAGCAGCCTCCATTGCAATCACCCCCGAAACCTCACTCCACTTTGGGTCACAGCACAAATGTAACCCCACCGGTTCTACTTGTACCACTCTGGGCAGGATTCAAACTTGCATTTCTGGCATGGGAGGTGGGCACGATTACAAGGATGCTAAAGACCGCAGCCTCCAGTTCGCCTCTTGAGGCCAGGGGAGTTTTCTTGTACATTGTTTTAATAATAATGCTCTTGCAAACTATAGCTGGTCTCCGTTACACTCACCATGAACTCTGAAGTGAAGTAAGCCACGTCACAGACAATCAATGTACACTTACATCAATGGTAGTTCTTATTATGTTGGGTTAGACCCTACTCTGAAGTAGGAGCTAATTTAGTACCCCCAAAGGGTGTTTCTATAACTAAAATCGTCCCCAGTTCCTGCATTGTGAAAACACCAAAAAGCAGGTACCTCTGCCAATAGTTATAGGAACGATGCATCTGGTGCGAAAGCCTCTGTTGTAAACATTCCGGTTCCCATACGTTTCCAGAATGGGATGCGGGCATGCTAATAAGGATGCTGAAGACTGCAGCCCCTAGTGTCAGTTGCTAATGAGCCTCTTGGGGCCAGGGGAGGGAGGTTTACTCAGACAACTCTTACTAGAATACTGTCTTACACTTGATGGATGTTCTGTCAAATCTCAGTCGTCAGTTAGGTCCGTCGTAACTTGGGTGTGCTCTTAAATACCAAACTTTCATTTGAAAGCCACGTTTATAGCATCTGCAAATCCGCATTCTTCCATCTTAAAAATGTATCTAAATTACGACATATGCTCTCAATGGCACATGAGGAACAGTTAGTCCATGCGTTCATGACCTCAAGGCTAGATTATTGTAATTCTCTACCGGGTGGTTGCCCTGCACGCTTAATAAACAAACTCCAGCTGGTCAAAAACGCGGAAGTATGGCCATATTAGCCAGGTTCTGTCAACATGGCATTGGCTCCCTATTAAACATTGTATACATTTTAAAATCTTCCTGATAACTTGCAAGGCATTAAATGGTTTAACTTCTTTTTTTTTACGCTTTTAACGCATTCTAGTCCTTCACGTCTATTGCGATCTCAAAATTCTGGCCAGTTGATAATACCTAAAATATCAAAATCAACAATCAACACAGCCGAGCCTTCCTCAATATGTGAACGGCCCCTTAAAGGGCACCTATTATGGCATTTAAAATGTTCCTAATATTGTCCTGGGAGTCCCCAACAACAGTTTTACGTGCATGCAATGACAAAAAACACTTTTGTTGTCTTATAATATGCATTTATTTTTACCTGATTTGCTCACCGACTCTCAAAAGATTCGTTTAACGACTCATTTTTCAAACCCCTCCTTTGCGTGACGCTAATCTGCGGTGATTGGTCAGATGACCCAGTCAGTTATTTTTTGCGTTAGCCCAAAGCTTAAACATATTGATAAAGCACTGCAGTACTACAGGTATTGCTCTATTCTTTATGACAACTCCAATAACAACGACAAACATTTCACATATTTAAAAAAAATGACATTGGAGACCTAGAGGCTGCGCTGAGCGTAACTTACACAACACACACACATACTTATTGAGCATGCTACAAAACCCATAAAAGCAACAATTATTAATAATACTTACAGGTTGCGATTCGGAGGAGGAAGCTGATCCAAATAAACTTGATACTGAACCTTCCTTCAGTATCAACCGGCTCGCGAATCCATATTTGACAGCATTTATGTTTTTGAAGCAATCATCTTCAAAATGACGCGAACACAGCAATAACTTCGGACTATACATCTGTGGTATAGTTGCATATATGAACTGTAGCCACTGATTCTTCAAATGCTCGTCTCTGGGCAGATGAAAAAATTTCGCTTTTGCACCACACTTCAGAACACATCGTCTCGTCGCCATGATGTTTTCAAGTTTCCCTGGCTTCTACGAGTACGAGCGCAATGAGTGGGCGTATCTTATTCAAATAACTTGTACAAGTGACGTCATAAAGTTAGAGAAAATGCATCGTTCGTCTATCGATTCATATCAGCGACTCAGAGTCGACTCTTACTTTTGAGAGACAATAACTTTGTATACGGTGAACTTTCATGTTTAAAACTTTGCAGGATGTTTTAGTTCACTTAGATCTATGTTACACACTACATGAAGGGCAATTTTCAAAAATCCATAATAGGTACCCTTTAAGTCTGTTTTAATGCCTCATCAACTTTAGCTTTCTCCTCTTCATTGAAGTTGTGAAAGAAGTTTTCTTTGCTGCTGCATCCTTTACTGTCTATGGCTGCATTTCTCCAACTACGGGCTAGGCCACGGGTCAAACAGAAAATGTGTGCTGCCTTAATTGCGCGTTAATAAAAATGAGTGCCGTTAAAATGAATTTACGTTAATGCGTTATTAACACGTTAATTTTAACAGCCCTATTATAAACACAATGAGGCTGTAAAAGTGGGCTAGTGAGAAGTTTGGCGGGATGATGTTTAATGTACCTGACAAACTCTGTAGTCCCATTTAGCCAACAGTTAGCAACCGCCTTTATCAAGATCTTAAAAAAAATTTTTTTAATCTCTTTAAAAAATAATTTTAAAATCATTGAATGTGTTTTTGGTTAAAATAATTTTGTAAACAAAACAAAAACAAAAATCTACTGGCATCAGGACGATGGAACCGGAAGTGCTAAAATGCTGACTTGTTTCTAGATTTTGGCTTACAAAATGCATTTTCCCTGCTGCATACAGGGGAAATATAAAGCACAGAGACAAACCATTTAAAATTCAAAACTGTTGCATTGTTTAAAAAATGTAACCATCATTAGATATGTTTACATGCATTCATTTGTGTTATTCGGAATGGATTCAATATGATTTAAGATTCTGAAAGTTCCGTTGATAAACCCTAATCCAATTCACATATTCATTTACATGTACATTTCATGTATTTTGAAACTACACAGTGCCCAGTCACCGCACTCAGAACTAGAGAAAGCCACCTCAGTAATGTCACTGGAGCTACAGTAAGCATAATTGACAATTTTGCCTTGATGATATATCTACAAAGAAAGCTGGCAGATGTCAGAAGATATATCAAATATTTTGAAAATATTCAGTTTCCTCAACGGTACTGCACGTGCACAATGTTATTTTGAAATAGTGACAAAATAGTCAAGCATTCAAGCAGCGCGCCCTCCTCATATGGCAGGAATCCCCTTTTAAATCCCGCTCGGAGCAGTGAGAGTAGAATCAGAGGGGTTACATTTGTGCCATGAGTGACCAGAATCGAAGTGAGGTTTAGGGGGCTGAGTGTAACAGAGGCAAGCTAGTAAGAGCTGTGTGTGTACACCTCACTCCCCTGATATCAAGAGGCATGCGGGTGACTAACGTTAAAGACTGCGGTCTTAAGCGTTTTCTTTAGCATGCTCGCCTCCCGTGCCATAGACACTGGTTCGAATCCTGCTCAGAGTGGGTCAAGTAGGACCAGTTACATTTACAAGAAGGCTTTTCAGTTCAATTGAGCCATCAATCCGATTATTAACAAACTATTTTTTTATTTATGTAAACGTATCTATTGTAATGTCACAATCCAATCTTTCATGTCACGTCTTGACCATGTAAAGTCAGTAAACCGCTGCAACATTTGTTTGATATCCTTTGATGTTATGTAACTATAAACTGAGGGACGAGTCTGTACACACAAAAAGAAAACACTATATATAAAAAACAGCACTAGACACATGGAAGGGCACCATGTGTTCAATGTTTGTGTGAGTATGGAGGAGATGCAGTGAAAATAAGATGAGTCATACCCTATAGAGCTTCAAAACTCAATGGGTGGTTGACATGAATGCCCTAATTGGAGACCACAAAATATATGGCATACTTTTATGACACAAGAAAACAAGATACTTTAAAAGAGATCTGCTCAAAAATACACTTTAAATGATACAGCGTTCAGTTGAGACTAAATCAAACTAACCTGAGAAATCTGAGGGTGGCTGAATTGGTTTTCCCCGCCAGATATGAAATAAATAGAGACCCTTTCAGTCAAGCGTCAGTGCACTTGTGTTTGAGTCTGGTGGCGAAATTATGAAAGATGATACTTGGAATGCTCAAGCCCTGCTGTGCCATTGCTCAAACTCATAAATCAATGCACTAAAATATTTAATGCCTGGACTGGAATTAATTCAGTGGCCATCATGTACTATAATTGCCATTGTTTGAATAACCCCACCAATGGAATATACAGAAATATCATTTTAAAATTCTGCACACACTCTGTAAACCTGCAGGCAGATCAGCAAGACTGAAGAAAACAAAAGTGTTTAACTTTAACCCTCTCCCTTCTCTTTTTAACCCTTTTTCACACCCTGACATTATAACCATTCAGGGTGTGTTTTTACATTCAAACCAACATGGATGATGACCTTTAACCCTTATTCATAATTTAACATGACTGTCCTCTTCACATGTTATTGTTTATTTATTTAGCTAGCTAGCTAGCCAGCCCTAAATTCAACATGGCTCACTAAATATTAAAAAGTATTTTGGAATGTCTATAATATATCGAACAAATATAACAAATTTACACTACATGACCAAAACTGTTTGGACACCCCAGTAAATGGCTATTTCAACCTTTTCCATTATTAACAGGTGCATGAAATTTGGCATCCAGCCATACAATCTCCTTAGACGAACAGACACAATTTGGGGAGGGCCCTTTTCTATTCCAGCATCACAAAACCTCTGTCCACAAAATTATACTGAAAAAAAAATTGTGAGTCTGGTGTGTAAGAACTTGACTAGACTGAACAATGTCCACACCTGAACCCCTTTTGGGATGAACTGAAATAGCCAGTTAGGCTGTAAATAACATGTTAGGCTGGCACAAGGGCAAATCCCTGCATCCATGCTTCAGCATCCACTGGAAAGCCTTCACAAAAGTATAGAAGAATTTGGGTATGACCAACACAGAATAAATGCAGATGGTTTTAAAATTAAATGTTCAACAAACACAAATGTGCCCAAATACTGGTGTGATGCTTTCTCATAATAACACACCAGTAATAAAATGTGGGTTATGCACAGCAAAATTCTAAAATCCAGTAAAAACAAGTTGCATCGCTTCCGGTTAAGGTATTTTGTTCATGCTACATTCAATTTGGAGCTTTTTTTTACTCAAGATGCCTTCAAGGGACCTATCAAAGATGAGCATAACCAATGACCATCGCATATGCAAGCTGACATACAAAGTTCTATCATGAAACTCTAGATGGCGCAGGCTAATATAGATCCTTAACTCTCATAGTTAAGGATCTGCTTGTAATCACTGCTTGTAATCATATCTGCTTGCAATCATATCATTTTCTATGGTTCCTCCTGTTTTAGCAGCCATTGAGCTTGCATGCTCAACCTTCAAATACTTGGTTAGCATTTGCCTTAGCCGTGAAGTGCGCTTTCAGAAACCTTCCACCTTCCCCAGCTCCACCTGTATAGATCTGCTACGGGTAATGTAATCTATATCCTATTGTACAGCAGCAGTATGTCAGCATTACTTACTCACAGCAGCATGTTGTGCGTGTATTGGCAGTAGCAAGTCCCGTACATGCTCTGCAGCAGTATAGCAGATCTGTTCTGCCAAGACCAAATATATCAACATTGTCATACCCATTACCATGCGAAACACACCGAGATTTGTCATTACAGAAATCAAAAAAGTTTTTTTTAGTTTTCTATTCTATATTCTAAATAGTATAAATGGAACTAAAAATAAAAAAATACAAGTTACCCAGGATAGTATATTGACAATGACAAGATAATAAATAACAAGGGAGATGTGGTTAATGGTTTCAACAAATTCTTTGCAAATGTGGGTCCAGATCTGGCAGGAATGATAAACGGTCCAGAAACAACAGAAGGGGTGGATGCTGGTCTTCGGAATTGAAATCCTAGCTTTATCCCCCCTTAGAGCAGAGGAAAGAAATGAGATAATAGACACTGTAAGATAGTGTAAAAGCAAATTCTCCATGGATTGGAATAATATTGATATGATTATAATAATAATAAAAAAGTTATTGAAGAAATTGCAGAGGCATTCACTATCTTGCCATCTCTAACTTGTCTTTTCAATTCAGTCAATTTCCAAATAAAATGAAAATAGCTAAAGTAATACAATTATATAAAACTGGGGATAGATACCATTTCACAAATTACAGCCCTGTTTCTGCACACCCCCAATTCTTCAAAATCCTTAAAGAACATTTTACAGAAAGACTTGACAAATTCATTGAAATAGTTGATGGTCAAGACAGGATTCCAGACAGATAGATCTATCTTTGGCACTAATGGAAATACTGAGGCAATCACAAATTGCAAAGATGAGAAGAAAGATGTAGTGGGAATTTCCATAGATCTAAAAGAAAGCATTTGACACCGTAAATCATGACATTTTATTGCATAAACTAGAGAGGAATGGTATCAGAAGGGTTGGACTGGACGAGTAGCTATTTAAGAAACAGGCAACAATTTGTTGAAACTGGTAAACATAAATATACATGAACATAACTTGTGCTGAACCGCAGGAATTGCAAATTGTCATTAAATATATGCAAAACAAATTTTATTTTATTTAGAAAACATAAAACAAACCTTCAAGAAGAATTGAAAATTGTCAACATAAGAATAGAAAGAGCATATAAAAAAAAAATTCTTGGTGTGATTTTAGACCACCAAATCTGCTGGAAATCACACATAAAACACGTTATAGCAAAACTGGCAAATATAATAGCAATATTGAATAAATCAATACATATTCTGGACAGTAAATCAATGTTTATTCTGTATAATACACCCATACTACCATATTTGAGTTACTGTGTGGAAATCTGGGAACACAAAACCTATACCTACAGTTGTTATGCACATTACAAAAGAGAGCAATCAGAACCATTAATATCGTTGGATCTCTGGAACAGACAAACTCATTATTCTTGAAGTCACACACACTGAAGTTCATTAATCTGGTTAAATTTAAAGGAACACTATGGAAATAAGCTCATTTTCCAACTCCCCTAGAGTTAAACAGTTGAGTTTTCCCGTTTTCGAATCCATTCAGCCGATCTCCGGGTCTGGAGGTAGCACTTTTAGCATAGCTTAGCATAGATCATTGAATCTAATTAGACCATTAGCATCTCTCTCAAAAAAAGGACAAAAGAGTTTCGATATTTTACCTATTTAAAACTTGACTTTTCTGTGGTTACATCGTGTATGAAGACCAATGGAAAATAAAAAGTAGCAATTTTCTAGGACAATATGGCTAGGAACTAGGGGTGTAACGGTTCACAAAATTCACGGTTCGGTTCGATACGATACACTTGTGCCGCGGTTCGGTTCGGTACGGTTCGGTACGTTTTCAATGCAGCAAAAAGAAAGAAATGCCAGAGAAATTTCCTTGATTTTTTTAAAATTATATTTCTATTAAAATTAACATCATAAAGTATGATTTTTTTTTTTTTTTTACTTTGAGCAATGATGGAGATATACTTGACTTTTCTTAGGAGCATAGGCTATAAAACAAAACAGCTCCTTGGACAAAATGAAATGTTATATTGTAGTAGTTATAAACAAAGGTTTATTTTAGTTCAGATTAACATTTGAGGGCAGCAATTGTATTCATAATGTCAAAATAAAACCGACGTAATGTTACTTGAAAGCAATATAGCCTACTATTCCTGCCAAACCTCCATGGTTACAGTTAGTGTTATACAGTAAACCCATGGTGAATGTTGCTGATCTGTGGACACTGAATAGTTAATTCATGGCACAATGTTTCTTCCTGGTTTCCACGTCAGCGCGGTTTGATCCGTTAATAACGGAGAAATGTGAATGTTTCTCACTAGATCTCGCAGCGATGTTATTAGCAGAGTGTAGTAGTACTGTAGTACTGTGTAGTAACAGAGATCGGCTCGCGCTGCATTGGTCCAAACTGATAAACAGTCCGTCAACCACATAATAATGAGTAGCTCAGTTTCGTTCCGCTTACATTACATTTGCCATTTGATGTTGGGCAATGTTGTGGTCGCACCAGCATCTCGAGTGCGCTTGCCACGGGCAACGCGCGGCGCGCTCCTACATTTAAAATAACGAAATTTTGGTCGGCAGGAAAAATGGTCCAACGAACCGCTCGGTTTGAAAATGCGTACCGAAAGCCTCGTACCGAACGGTTCGATACGAATATGCGTATCGTTACACCCCTACTAGGAACTATACTCTCATTCCTGCGTAATAATCAAGGAACTTTGCTGAAGAACCATGGGTGCAGCCGCTGCGTAATATCATTGTGCCTGCTGCACCCATGGTACTGCAGCAAAGTTCCTTGATTATTACGCAGTAATACGCCACAAGTCATGTTCAAAGCAAGAAAGAAGAAATAATCTACTTCCAAAAAAAAAAAAAAAAGTAAAGTAAGAAACATTACTTTTTCGTTATTATTTCGTCCATTGTGATGTAGTAAGGCAGGCAAAAATTTGACCATTGCAGTCTGTTTGGTTATGTAAAATCAAAACCCTTAACACAAAAAAACATTAAAACTAATTTATTGAGAAAAGTGGACTGATGCTTCAAAATAAAGGGCTGGTCAATGGTGAACAGAGACAAACAGTTGTATTCAAAAAGGCTGTTGTATCTCCTGGGGCAGCAACAGGTATGATAACCAAGCAACAAAGCAGAAGAATAAAATGGCTCCAAGCCTTATTGACGAAATGATTTGGCTCTGTTTGCATATCAAGCGTTTTAATTAAATGCTTAGGTAAATTGAGGCTAGTAGAGATGCACTAGTGCACGACAACATTGACTGACTTGACAGCAGCCTCAGATAATTACTTTGGTTCAGCCATGTTCATCAAGGCAATCATTGGAAACATCCTCATACATATTTGAAGTATGTTCCTCCGTTCTGCTGTAATTAAGATGAG
The DNA here is from genome assembly GCA_031834385.1 of Semotilus atromaculatus. Taxonomy (NCBI): domain Eukaryota; kingdom Metazoa; phylum Chordata; class Actinopteri; order Cypriniformes; family Leuciscidae; genus Semotilus; species Semotilus atromaculatus. The sequence continues at coordinate 6,459,797 of JAULUF010000014.1, forward strand.
TGCTCCATCTCTTCAATTAAGGAAAGTTTTCTGGTTTTATATTGTTATCTTCAATCACACAAGCCTTGACTATATGTTATTGATTGGTTGCTGAATACAGGTGGCCCATACACAGATAACCATAAAATAACACTGTATACTATAATTATACACTCACACAAAAGAGATCTGATTAAATTATATAACTAATATCAGTGACACTGACACTTGCTGCTGATTTAGACAGAAATTACTGTAAATAATAATATAGTTATTGGGAGCAGGCAATTTAGGCATGATTACACATTATGGAATATAATTGGCATGGGGAGGGGGGCATATTTACACCCACATGATAATTAATCTACTGTAAACTTTTTAAATTGTCTGAACTCAATCAGACTGAGTCAATTGGAAAGTATGTGTGCTACTTGCATCAAGCTCAACAGACATCTTTGTTTCACAATAGATGATTAATTCTTTATTATTTTATGTTCCTTCAGAAAAGCCCATTTTACAAAAGATTGGTTTGATAGGTGATGATTTTAAAAGACATTTAGTGCTTCAATTTATTAATCTTACTGCTTTTATTTGTTTGCTGTCATTTGGTGTTTGATTGGTATTCTTTCTTTGTGGTTTATAATTGTCAACATTTTTATGTCACTTCAATATAAAGAAAAACTAAATTTTATAGGAGAAGGTCAAACCAATTGAGACTGGAAGCTGTCGCCATGGTTCCTCAGTTCTCAATCTAATTTAAATTCATCATGAGCATCCAAAGACTTTTTTTTTCTTTTGTTGCAAAGAATCAAATCAGTTGGTTGGACTTTCTGTTCAGTTAAATACTTGTCTTCACTGTTTGGTATGAACCACTTCATGGTACACTGAAAAAAAATGGTGTAGAATTTACTTTGTATATTTGTGAAATTTACTAGCGATTTCTGAGAGAAAACCGCAAACATTAAATCGCCACTTACCATTCCTGTGACTTTAAACAAACTAATGTGTCTCAACCTGCCCTCTTTTCCCACTCCATGCATATCCATGATGTAAATCTCCTTTTCCACCACATCCTAAAGCTGCTCTATTGGATTGATTAGATCCCAAATCAATGGATCCGTTTTTTTCTCCCTCGTCTCTTAAGTCCCTTTTGTATGTGCGTGTGTGTGTATGTGAATGGAAGTGTATTTGTAGGTTCATCATATCTTTCGAAATTCAAATAATTCCCCACAGCTCTCATGCTGTTTATGCCAAATTCTGACCCTATACCATCTGCATGTTGCAGCAGAAATCGAGACACAGAACAGGCAAGTTTTTCCAATCTTTTATTGTCCAATTTTGTAGCCTCAGTTTCCTGTTCTTAGCTGAGAGAGTGGCACCTGGTGTGATCTTCTGCTGCTGTAGTCCATCTGCTTCAAGGTTCAATTTGTTGTGCATTCAGACATACTCTTCTGCAGACCTCAGATGTAACAAACGAGTTACTGTTGCCTTTCTACCAGCTCAAACCAGTCTGGCCATTCTCCTCTGACCTCTGGCATCAACAAGGTTTTTCGCCCACAGAACTGCTGCTCGAGATATTTTCTCTTTTTCTTACCATTCTGTAAACCCAAGAGATGGTTGTGCGTGAAAATCCCAGGTAGATCAGCAGTTTTTGAAATACTCAAACCAGTCTGTCACCAACAACCATTCAAGTGACTTATATCACCTTTCTTCCTCATTCTGATGCTTAGTTTGAACTTCAGCAAACCGTCTTGCCCATGTCTACATGCCTAAATGAATTGAGTTGTTGTCATGTGATTTGATATTTGATATAACGATCAGTTGAACAGGTGTACCTAATAAAATGGCTGGTGAGTGTACAACAAAATGCAGTTCAGGGAATTCTGTTTGTCACTTGTTGATTGGATGGAGATAGATCTGAATGCGAGCTTTCAGTTGATTGTAAACTGATTAATGAAGTCCAAGGGATAGAGACGTTTGTTGCTCAATGGATGAAGATAAAATTATATTGAAATAAAAAAAATAAAAAAATCGACTTTATGCATCGACTTTAATGTAGTTCACAATAGGATCTATAACATGGATTTAGAAAATAGATAGGGGGAATTTTGGATTTAGAAAATAGATAGGGGGGATTTTCATTTCATGCTTCATTTGATTATCGAAATCAGCAAGTTTGAACATATCAAAACTACAGTAACAAATCGTCAAGAAGAAATACTGATTCAGGCGAGTGATTCTAAATAAAACCTATGGTTCCAGATGCAATATTTACCAATTAATCCATTTAATTCATAAATATTGCAAGGATGCCAACACCACGCTGATAGCTTTGATTTATTTCCAAATTCCAAAAGGACTCTCACGTTGCCTGACACAATTTTCCATGCCAGCTTTGTGCTGGATCAAACCTCAACAGGACCATCAAATATTTAGGGGGAAAATCCCTCTTACTCAAATCGCAAATCCTCAACAGAGGCGACCTGGACGAATGGAGATTGAAGGAAAGTTACACTGATGGAAGCAGAGTAGTCTAAGATTCTTCTTGTTGTCAATTTAAGGTGATGGGAAGGTTTTGTGCAAGTAAACAATTACGAAAGCATGTATGGGGTTTTGAAGATCTCTAGTCTGTAAATCTCAGTAAATGAATGTAAAACAGTTTGATGCTGCTGTGTGTAACACGTACACATCTATCTGTGAATGCATGTGAAGAAATGAACAAGGGAATTGGGGAAATCACTAGGAATGAATTGAGGCTGCGGATAACTCTATTTATTTTCATGTGCTGTCTTTGCTGTTTTAGCGCCCCATTCACTAATGGAATTATGCAAATCATAAAAGGCGAGAATTAACCCAAAAAACTGAATGCTAAATGCAGTTTGCATGTGCAGGTCAGTTCTGAGTGCTAATGTTGTAGAGGATGTAACAGACTTCCACAACCTAGCATGCTATGCTAGGACCATGCTACTTTTGCTCCACTATGACAACTGAATCGGTTCTACAAAACGCATCTGGATAACACTCTTCTCCATCATTTGATGAATTACTTCTGTCATAATCAATAGAAAATGTACTCAAATATCTCTTTAAAGCAACACCAATGAACTTTTCTTCTATGGTCGCCCTACTGGTTGGAAGCGGAATTGTCCATTACCGCTGTCGTAAATAATTTAGCCTTCCGCAGCCTACTGTTGCACGCACGCTCGTTGTTTATCCAGCACCGTCTTTGGAATGAACGATGTCCACAGACAAGGTAGAGTATGTTGCATTATTTCATGAAAGTATGATGTATTGCGACATCAGAAACGAAGAAAACTAAATACTGACTATTGTAACGCTTGACGTAAAGCAGTCGAATTTTGTAGTTCTTTTTGTGCTCGGGTTCCTGCCCGAAACCCTAAGTTACATAGTGCCAGTAAAAGCGATACAGACACCGTCAGGCTATGGCAGACGTGTCATTTAACCAATTGTAAGTCGATGTACCATCACAAGGGTCTTGGAAATATATTATGAAGGTTGAAAAAGCTACATAGTGTTACTTTAAATGAAATTTCATTTGTTTTATAAATTTATGCCGCAACATATAATGAGCCCCATTTCCATGGAAAGAGACGTTTGTGCTGACATGAATGACAATGACTTAAAGAGTTCAACAAGACATTAAAATTCTGTCATCACTTATTCACCCTCAAGGTGTTCCAAACCTGTACAAGTTTTTTTTTTTCTTCTGTTGAACACAAAAGAAGGTATTTTGAAGAACGTCGGTAACGAGAAAGTTGAAGGGAGCATTTGACTTCCACAGTGTTTTTTTATAGGTTTTTTTTATAGTAAATAGTATTTTTTTCACAGTATATTCTCTTACTATTGAAGTAACTGTTTGATTACCAACATTCTTTAAAATATCTTCTTTTGTGTTCAACAGACAAAAAAAACAAAAAAAACGCATACAGGTTTGGAACAACATGAGGGTGTAAATGATGACAAAAATACTTGGTCACTGGTCAGCATCTGATGTAGTAGTTTGCAGCAGGTTTTCAGAAACCCTCCACCTTCCCCATCTTCACCTGTATAGCTATGTTACGGGTAATTCATGCATGTTATTGTACAGTACTGTACTTGCTCTGCAGCAGCGTAGCAGATCAATTCTAAGATACAACAGATGTTCTAACATATTAACATTGTCATAACCATTACCATGCCAAACACTATGAGAGTAGCACAACTGTTTAGTTAATTTGCTCCATTGTGTTTAATACCTACAGGCCAGATATGTCTGTTACACAGTTTTTTAATAACAAGAGTGATATTTAAAGCACTTCAGACTTGTCTGAATTAACCCATGTAATCATTGTTTGGTATTAGTTACTGGCCACAGGCACTTTTCTTAGAGAAGGTCATTGTATCTGGTATTTAAGGATAAACAACCAACAATGGTGCCCTCTTCCTGTGAATCAATGTAGAGTGTTAAATAATGACCTAAAGTTAATTGAGACATCCTCTCAGACATATTAGAATAGATTTTTTTCTAGTGCCTTGAGTTGGCCCCGCACGCAAATTTTGGTCCTCGAGCAGAAATTCAGTTAAACATTTGTGTTGCATCAAGCAGACATCAATACAAGATAGACTAATGCACAAAGTGTTCCTGTGCAAAAACATGCGTCTTATTCACTAACCACCTACAATCCATTTTAACCAATTCTCTTTTTTGTACTGTTATTAAAGAGGAAATTTAAAAGTATATAAGTGTCTATTTTGAATTAATTATCATTATAAGTGCAAAAAAAAAAAAAAAAGATTTAATACTTAAAGGGGTCATGACATGGTTTTTTGTTTTGTTTTATTATGTTCCCTTAAGTGCAATTATAGTATTACTATAGTTTTTTGTACAAAAAAACTTTTAAAATGTAGTGATTTATGACATTTTCCCACCCTGTTTCTCACCTCTGATTCAAACAGTCTGTTTTGGGGTGTTTCCCCTTTAAGACTTCAGTGTTAACGCCTATACTGTTATGATTGGCTAACGTCAGTGCTGCTTATGCATAAATTATTAACGTTAATCTTTTTGTATCACATGTAGACTACACAATGCTCCACCACGTGAAACTTCGGTCTTCCAATCTTTTACCATCGTGTCAATTCTCAATTGATTTTGATTCATATGCGTGAGGGAGGGAGGGGGAGAGAGAGAGAGAGAGAGAGCAAGACAGTTTGAAGGCGCGCGCGCGGCCGGGGCTCTCTCTCTCTCTCTGCTCGTTCTTTCAGTAACATCATGCCCTGTCACACTCATCTACATCACTCACCGTTCAAATAAAGCTTTGGCGCGCTGCAAATAAACTGCATCCGACTGCTTTCCCTGACGTCTGGATCATTCGGCAGCGTATTCAAACATGTTGTATCTTGTAAACAGACCCACTCGCTTGACGACAACGCATGCGATGATGTGAAATGAGGCGTAGTTGTCCTGCGCTGGAGGCAGTCATATGCAAACGACTGGTACGTCACTTCGCACCGTGACGTCACTTCTTACCATGGATCCAGAACGAGCTGTATTTAGAGCTTGATTAAATAAATGCTTCGTTTATAATGGGGAGGACGTCTTAAGCTATGAAACTTGCAGGAAGTTTTCATAGTACATAGATCTCTTATATACCAAAAGATCAAGGCAAATTTGGTTTCTCATGTCATGACCCCTTTAAGATATAAACAGCATATATTGAATGTATATATAATTACCATATCATTATTGCATTTACATTTGCATCCATTTGACAGAAATGAATCAACTTAATGTGATGCAAATTTGTCAGTCTTACATAAATGCAACGGGTAAGATTTGTTTTACAAATAAACAACCAGGGTTATATATTTTTCATCAATAAATCAATGTGGACCTTAATAAACAACTACCAACAACTGGACCTAAATAAATAAATAAATAAATAAATAAATAAATATATATATGTATATAAGCCCGTATAAAAAAAAAAATATATATATATATATATATATATATAAAAATATATATATGTATATAAGCCTTATATATATATATATAAGCCCGTTCTCATCCCAAGGTGTAATATAATGACGCTTTTGCCAAAGTGTCAGAATATGACGCCTTGGGATGAGGATGCGCTGTATATATATATATATATATATATATATATATATATATATATGAAGAGTTCAGATGCAAAAGCCTCTAAGTGCCATCTGAAATTTTCTTCTAGAATGATAATTTTTATCAAGCTTGTTTAAGTTCAATAATTTCACTTAAATGACAATTAATAATTTTCATAGCCATTTAAGTGAAATTACTGAACTTAAATGTACAAGCTTGATAAAAATTATCATTCTAGAAGAAAATTTCAGATGGCACTTAGAGGCTTTTGCATCTGAACTCTTCATATGCTCTAGTGCGTATGGTATACTGCCGTGGGTTTATTTAAAGGTTTACCACATCAAAACTTGACAAAGATAAAATGCTCCTTCTTGACTTTAAAATACAAGTGAACATAGCTCTTGTGCTGTGAGATGTGATGCTTAAAGGGATACTTCATCTTTGGAAACGTATTTAAAATGGGTCATTTATGTAGAAGAAATGTGAAATTATTTTTGAATTTGGAGCTTTCTAGACTGAGAAAAGTCAGAAAATTTATTTTTGGCTTATGTGGATGAAAGACAACAACTCCCAGAATGCACTTGCTTCGCTCCTCCTATAGGAGGCCACGCCTACCGGTAACAGAGCGCAGTGTTACATGTCCGGGAAAAAGAGGATGTAAACCCCTACTACTCAGCTTTCTCCACAGAACAAGAGCCTGCTAGCTTAGCTTCCAAAAGAAGATGGCTGACACTATGTGTATATTCTGTGAGTGAGATCCCACCATCTATGGGCGGGTTGAGAACATGCGAGACAGCCCCTACTACTGGCTGTAGTCTTTAGCCTCTGGTCAAAAAATCCTCTGATGACGCAAAATGACGATTTTTGTGTCATCTGAGGATTTTTTCCAGTCAAAAAATACATAAATCTCTCGTCTCAGGGGGATATGAGGGTGGAAAACACGGTAATTCAAAAATACTACAGGTTTTCTAATACAAAGCTTAATGCTAAATCATGAGGTATCCCTTCAACTGGTGTATAAGATCAAAATTAGACATGCATTTCCGGGTCTCCATTATGTTGGAGGAAATGCATATTGCCTTTAGCACACCCCAACACCTTATTAAGGCATTGAAAATCTGAAATATAGCAAATAAAAAAATTACATAGTGTACATCACCACATCCAGGTTGCACAAATGCAATATCAGGCAAAAACCATCTGGTACAATACCCGGAAAAGAGCATTTTAAAAGAGTGATGTCTTCCATTTGGAAATTTAGTATGCAAAACACACACCCACTCGACAGTTTTAGCATAATGAGAGTTAAGGGGGAGATTTTTTCAGCAGCCAACTCTACCTCCACCCATTTCCATTCCACAGCAGATGGCTGTATTTGCTCCAACTTGCATCAATTTACAAAAACAGAATGAGCATGGATTTTCCGCAAGCGCACACAAGCAAATTCAATTAAGATTTCAGCTGCGTCCAAATTCAGAATCCCCTCAGCATCATGAACGTCACCAGCGCTGAGTAAATGCAATAATAAGGAATGCATGTAGAGAGACTTCATAGACTGCAGGTCAACCATGGCAAACAGAGTTGAACCCAAAATAACATAGCCATTTTTGAAGGGGACTTGTGCTTTTTTTTATTTTACCTTTCCTTTAGTGTGTAATGTTGCTGGTTGTGCTTGTAAACAATCTGCAAAATTACAAAGCAAAAAGTCTCGGTAAAGAGAGTGAATCTCTCCAACAGAAAACACTTGCCTGCAATGCCTCATTTGGAATCCTGCCATTATTTCCATGATGTAGCATCAACCACACCATGTAACACATTTGGATAATGCTGGCTTACTTTAGCTCGCCCTCAAACAAAAGTAGTTATTGGGTCAGGAAGAGTTTATCAGTATGTCAAGGAATCACTGTTTTGTTTTGATTTTTCTCATTGCGGTGTACAAAGTGATTAGATGACTTTACTTAAAGAAGTGGAGAAACCCGTTGTCTTAAAAAAAATGTTAACACTTAACTCTTTTGTAACATCAAGGTCTGGTTTCACAGGCAGGGCTTAGATTAAGCCATGATTAGGCTTTAGTTCATTATGATATTTAGTTATTATGATATTTAAGTAGCTTTTTTAAACATGCCTTGGAAAAAAAAAACATTAGATGACATGACATATTTTAAGCAACACAGGCTCATTGGAAAAACGTAGCTGTGTCAACATTTTTGCCAAACGCGACATATGTTCTAATATGTACATATTACTGCCGTTTCCAACAGAAATGAAAACTAAAGGCAGTAAAAAAGCTAGAACTTTAATTGTTTTAATTAATTATGTTTAAAGGGGCAGATTATGATAAGACATATTTTCACAAGGCTCCGTGCACAATTCTGTTATGACCTCAAAACGTCCCGGGTTACGTATGTAACCCTAGTTCCCTGAAGGAACGAGACGCTGCGTGAAAACGCTGCGGGAACGCTTCTAGCGTTGTGCGTCTTGAAGCATAGTATGGAATCAGCCAACGGCGAGACGGAACGTCACGAGTGACGTCATCGACCAGGAAACTATAAAGCACACCCATGAACACAATGGCGACAGCTTCTGGAAAAGTCTGAAGCAAGTCGATCAAGGGAATGCTGGGAGTATGGCAACGACACGCAGCGTCTCATTCCTTCAGGGAACTAGGGTTACATACGTAACCCGGGACGTTCCCTATCAGGAACATCGAGCTGCGTGAAAACGCTGCGGGAACGCTAATACCCACGTCGCCATAAGAGCAAGTGACCGACTGTGTGAATCACGGATTAAATTCAGCCGAAAGCACCTGCGCCCCAGGGGTGGAGCTAAGGTCTAGGTCATAGAACCTGACGAAAGTATGCGGTGAGGACCAGCCTGCCGCATCACACACATTATGAAGAGAAACTCCTGACAATAAGGCTTTGGAAGCCACCATACTCCTGGTAGAGTGAGCTTGGACAGTCAAAGGTGAAGGCTGACCAGCTGACTCATAAGCAAGTGAGATGGCCTCGACCACCCACTTGCTCATCCTCTGCTTAGACACTGGAGACCCCTTCTTAGGTGGGGTCAACAAACAAACAACTGTTCTGATTTCCTCCACAGGGCAGGTCTGTGGACATAAGTATCTAGAGCCCGGACAGGGCAGAGCAGATTAAGTTTTTCCTGATCTGACGATGTAAAAGGAGGAGGACAGAAGGCCTGCAGAACTATAGGTCTGGCCACATTGGTAGGGACCTTAGGGACATAACCTGGCCTGGGGTGGAGAAAAGCCTTCACCATCCCAGGCGCAAATTCCAAACACGAAGGAGCAACCGAGAGAGCCTGAATATCTCCGATTCTCTTAAGAGAAGAAATTGCAAGAAGAAAAATAGTCTTTAAAGTAACAAACTTTTCAGAAACTTCTTCAATAGGCTCAAAAGGAGCTAGGGAAAGACCTTCTAGAACGATGGCCAAGTCCCACGCTGGCACCCTCGTGCGGACTACAGGCCTCAGCCTCAAAGTACCACGGAGGAAACGAGTTATAAACGGGTGTCTCCCCAAAGAGACTCCACTGAAAGGGACATGGTAAGCAGCAAGTGCCGCCACATACACCTTTAGTGTGGAGGGGGATAACCCTGAGGAGAAACGCTCCTGCAGGAACTCCAGCACTGCACCCACTGGGCAGTTAACTGGGTCCAACAGGTGTTCTCCACACCAAGAAGTGAAGAGCCTCCACTTCAAGGCGTATAACTTCCTCGTGGAAGGAGCTCTGGAGTGAAGGATGGTCTCAACAACCTCGGTTGAGAGACCAGCACCTACGAGCTGGGCCCCCTCAGAGGCCAAGCCCATAGCTTCCACAACTCTGGGCGGGGGTGATAAATCAACCCGCTCGCCTGAGAGAGAAGGTCCCTCCTGATCGGAATCTCCAGAGGAGAACCGTCTAGGAGAGATATAAGGTCCGCAAACCAAACTCAGGCCGGCCAGTACGGGGCTACCAATAGTAGACTGACCCCGTCCCGGCGAACCCTCTCCAGAACTCCTGGGAGCAGAGCAATCGGGGGAAAGGCGTACAGACGTGACCTCGGCCACGGCTGTACCATAGCGTCCAACCCCGCGGGGCTGGATGACTGAGAGAGAACCACAGTGGACAGTGTGATGTCTCCCTGGACGCAAATAGGTCTACCTCGGCACGACCGCACTGCATCTGAAGGAGCTCCACCACCTCGGGTGGAGTCTCCATTCCCCGGGCCTCGGCCCCTGCCTCGACAGGATGTCCGCTCCCTGATTTAAATACCCCGGGAGATAAATCGCCCTCAAAGAGAGGAGCTTCCCCTGGGACCATAGAAGGATCTGGCGAGCCAGATTGTATAACGGGCGAGAGCGCAGACCCCCCTGATGGTTTATGTAAGAGACCACCGATGTGTTGTCGGACCAGACAAGAACATGATGACCTCTGAGGTCTGGTAGGAAGTGTTTCAGAGCCTGAAACACTGCCAACATCTCTAGACAATTTATATGCCATAATCGATGATAGTCCTGCCACAGACCCTGGGCTGGGTGACCACTCATGATCACCCCCCAGCCTGTGAGGGAAGCATCTGTCGTTAGCGTTACACGACGACAAAGAGCTCCCAGCACAGGTCCCTGGGACAGAAACCAAGGATCCCTCCAAATGACCAGAGCACGGAGGCAACGCCATGTAACTTTGATCATGCGGAGGGGGTTTCCCCTCAGGGAGAACCCCTTGGTTCTGAGCCACCACTGTAATAGTCTCGTGTACAGCAGGCTGCAAGGTATAACCTTAGACGCTGCTGCCATGAGACCCAGCAATCTCTGGAACTGCTTTACAATGAGCAACTGGCCTAGCTTCACTTGTTTTGTGGCTGACCCCAGAAAGAGGTTCTCTGAGATGGAGATAACACACTCTTCTTGGCATTCAGCCTCAACCCCAATTTCTTGAAGTGCGCGAGGACGACATCTCGATGCCGAGCCGCCACTTCGTGAACGTGCGGGGAGATAAAGCTAGACCGAACGGAAGAACATAATATTGGTACGCTTCGCCCCCGAAAGCGAACCTCAGGACTTCCTGTGTTGCGAAAGGATGGAGATATGGAAATACGCGTCCTTCAGATCTATCGTGACAGACCAGTCCTCGGATCTGATTTGTGACACGATCTGCTTCAGAGTGAGCCTCTTGAACCAGAGCTTGCTACTGAGCGACTTAACGGGCGCAGATCTAAAATTGGACGCAACCCCACCATCCTTCTTTGGAACGATGAAATATCGGCTGTAATAACCAGACTCCTTGCTGGGAGGAGGAACCCGTTCTATAGCCTCCTTCTGAAGGAGCGTTTTCACCTCTTGTCCCATTACCAGAGCCTGCTCAGGGCCCACCACTGTGGGCAGGACCCCGCTGAATCGAGGAGGACGAGACCTAATATCATAACCTTTCTCTATCGAATGCAGGACCCACTGAGATACTTTTGGACACTCCGCCAGAAAATCTACAAAGGGTACCAGCCTCTCGAGACTGGCCTCTGGAATATTCTGAGCAGCAAACACAGCGCCCTGTAACGGCGCACCGGCAGGAAACAACTGGTTTGACTGCTCTAAACCCCTCCTCAGAGGGGGCGAGCGTCCCTCGGGAAGCGCTCGCTGGGCCCGTCTACGCCCCGACACGAAGGCGGGGTTGGCAGAAGGGACCCCTGAGGGTACCGGGAGAAAATGGGCACCGTCTGATGCGGTGAACACCTTTCTCTCACGGTAGGGACCACCCTCAGCATCCTGACGCCAGTGGCGTCAGGACTTCTTAGACGAAGCCTTCTTGGCCATAATGACTGTCCTCAGATCAGTCTTATGGCCAGAAGACCTCGGTTGAGAGTGTCACGCCTGGTCCCACTGCAGGGGGAGCACAAGACGCGACACTCTGTAGAGGGGGCGAGCGTCCCTCGGGAAGCGCTCGCTGGGCCCGTCTACGCCCCGACGCGAAGGCGGGGTTGGCAGAAGGGACCCCTGAGGGCACCGTGAGAGAATGGGCACCGTCAGATGCAGTGAACACCTTTCTCTCACGGTGGGGACCACCCTCAGCATCCTGACACTGGTGGCGTCAGAACTACTTTTTTTTTTTTTTTTTTTTTTGATGAAGCCACTTGGCTATAATGACTGTCCTCAGATCAGTTTAACCCCCGAAAACTTCATCTGAGAGTGTCGCGTCTGGTTCCACTATTTTGCAGGGGGAGCACAAGACGCGACGCTCTGATTTTATTGCGCCCATGCGAGGAGCTTATCGACAGCCAGGACTGACCCGCCCATCAGTCCCTGTCTTTAAATGCCGGTGCCTAAAAGACGAATTCGTTTCAGCGGAGAGATGGCAGTAGGCGTCTCTCCAGTTTTTCTAGGCATCGCCTCATAACCGTAAATAAGCCTCAGCAATATAAAAATATTTTTGTAGAGATCTGAGGGCTAAAAATACAGTATGAAATCGTTTTCTTCCAGGACTTCGACACCTCGGTGTGGAGATCCGGAAAAATGGCAGGCACCGTCGTGGAGGTTGCACTCGGGAAGGCAAACATAGTTTATACAATATTTTTATATAAAAAACTCCTGCCAAACTGCTGACCACTCAATGTTTAATTTTTCTACAGCATGAGTAAGCACCTCCATAAGCTCCTCATTTATTTCTGTTCAGGGGAATATATCATATATCATATATATCATAATCCCCTTATTTTATAGTTTATATAATATTATTATTATTATATTTTTAATACCAACAACATTCAGCTCCTCAGAACTGGATAGTTGCAATATTAATGCCACAGCCTGGGCAGAAGAAACCGCAGAGCGTGCTTCCAACCCTAAACTGAGGCACTGAATCTAACAGTTAAAGGCTGAGATAGGGCGAGGCCCGTCTCAAACCCCGCTGTCAGATTCACCCGCGATCCCCACGACACGCGCCGCTGCTCTGCCTCGACAGACGCGGGACCCGAGCCGCGGGGAGCGCGAGCCGAACCACTCTCCTCAAAGAGTGATCGACGGGAGCAGAGCGTTCTTATTGGAAAACGCTTGCAATGCACACAATCAGCCCCCTCGAGAGCTGACCGGGCATGCTGTACTCCCAAACAAACAACACACAGATCGTGTGAATCCCCACCCGTGAAATAACGAGTACAGGGGGGAACACACACTTTCTGTAATGCTGCTCGCTTAGATATGTGAATACATATATATAGCCTTTTTTTTTTTTTAAGTGAAAAACTCCTGCCTAGCAATCACTAAAGACAGACAAAAACACTGGGACAGATTCACACACAAATCGCTTGCTGAAGACAACAGAAGCTGTCGCCATTGTGTTCATGGGTGTGCTTTATAGTTTCCTGGTCGATGACGTCACTCGTGACGTTCCGTCTCGCCGTTGGCTGATTCCATACTATGCTTCAAGACGCACAACGCTAGAAGCGTTCCCGCAGCGTTTTCACGCAGCTCGATGTTCCTGATAGGGAACCCTTTTTACCATAGTGCATGATATGTAAGCTAATATTTTTGGGATTTTGCATCACTTAAGAAACTGTTAAAATTGAAGGGCAAGTTTCTTTCAGTTAAAACAGCTCAATAATGCATTTTAGTCTGGGACTATAGACTTGTGCTTCGGGGGCCAGCACTTCCAGCACATCATTGTTTTGCATGTTTCTTTATTGCTCTAATGTGTTAAAAACCTTAAAAAAAAGTATAAAGTACAAAAAAGATTTAAAAAAAAAAAGTTTTTAGATTGTTGCGATTTTACCGTATGCAATTCAGTAGCTTCTCGCTGAAATGGCTTAAACTAAAAAGTTAAACTAATACTAATACTCTCTCTATTTTTAAGTATATTATTGATATTATCATATCATCTCGGTTACGAATTTAACCCTCGTTCCCTGAGTAGGGAACGGATACTTAATGTAGAATGACGACGAAATGGGGTTTCGCTTAGAAAGCCTATCAACTTCGAGTATTACAAAACGAGCCAATGGCAAAGAAATGCCATGGGTCTGCAGAGTGTGCATAGCGTAACTCCGCCCCAACTCATGGGTATGAAAGGAAGACGCCGGCAACATGCAGATATGTTTCTTCGCTGAGGAGCCGAGACTGAACTCAGGCAATTCCCACGGTACAGCGAAGGTGGCAGGGAGATGTAACGTCTCCTTTCCCTACTCAGGGAATGAGGGTTACATTCGTAACCGAGACATTCCCTTTCGTAGTCACTTCGAGTTACGCAGAATGACGACGAAATGTGGTTCCCAGTCTAATCACGCCACTCGGCTGTCTTCCAGTGCCCTGCGTAAGTCTGAGATCCCTTTCCTGACACTAGCATGGACGAAGGACTCCTACTTAACACAGGAATAATAAGGTACACTGGGAACCATATCTCAGTGGAATATGCAATCAGTGCCAGCCTGAAGGGGGTGGACTTAAGAATACACATATGACCGGAGGGATGCATATGGAAAAACACTGGGGTGTCAAGCCCGCAGGGTGGAATATTTCAACCCCAGGAGTGGCAAGGTGGCTTGCCAAGGGAAAGACACATGCTCAGAGAGGCTTACAGTGGAAATACACATGTGGGGGTCGCCGGAGGGGAATCATGCACACGGAGGCACCCTGCCGATGCAAAAGCTAGCGCAGGCATGGACTCTGGCGTGACGTCAACAGTGCTGGAGGAACTCAGGGCTTGCAGGGAAGCTCACCTGAGGAAAAGATCACACGTATCCAGCCCTTGGAGTGGAATGGCGAGCAAGCGAAGACACTTGAGCGGGTCCAGTTACTGGCTAGTTGAAGCGAGTACACAAGAGGACACTGGCTCTACTCGGAGATTATAGAATCTCGCAAAAGTGTTGGGTGTCGCCCTGCCTGCAGTTCTGCAGATGTCTGTTAGCGAGGCGCCATGCGCTAAAGCCCAAGAGGAAGCCACACACCTTGCTGCTGGTATGAAAAAGCAATGGTGTCCACTATCCAGTGAGACAACCTTTGCTTGGAGAAAGCCTTTCCCTTCAGCTTCCCAACATAACAGACAAAGAGCTGGTCTGAGGTCCTGAAACACTGCATTTTGTCTACGTAAGCACGGAGGGCGCGGACTGGACAGAGCAGTGCCAAGGCTGGGTTTGCCTCCTCCAGGGGCAGCGCTTGCAGGTTCACCTGATCTCAAAAGGGAGTGGTGGGAACCTTGGGCACATATCCAGGCCGGGGTCTCAGGATAACGTGAGAATAGGCCGCCCAGAATTCCAGGCACGCTTCGTCAGCGGAAAAGGCGTGCAGATCTCCTGCCCTCTTAATGGAGGCCAATGCAACCAGGAGCACTGTCTTAACTGTCTTAGGTGTCGCCCAGCCTGCAGCTCTACATATATCTGTCAGCGAGGCGCCTTGAGCCAACCCCCAGGAGGAAGCAACACTTCTAGTTGAGTGTGCTCGCAACCGGAATGGGCAAGAAACGCCTTGGGCTTCGTAAGCCAAGGCGATGGCATCCACTATCCAGTGGGCCATCCTCTGCTTGGAGACAGCCTTTCCATTCTGATGGCCTCCGTAACAGACGAAGAGCTGATCTGAGGTCCTGAAGCTTTGCGTTCTGTCCATGTAAAACCGCAAAGAGTGGACGGGACAGAGAGAAGCTAGGGTCCCTAAAGGACTGGTCCCTAAAGGGAGTGGTAGGAACCTTGGGCACATATCCGAGCCGGGGTCTCATGACAATGTAAGAGTTGGCCCGCCCGAATTCTAGGCACGATTCGTCGACCGAAAATGCTTGCAGGTCCCCTACCCTCTTGATGGAGGCCAGACCAGTCAGGAGCACTGTCTTTAGTGACAGGATATTTAACACAGCTGACTACAGTGGTTCAAAGGGAGGTTTCTGCAGTGCGCTGAGCACCAGAGACAGGTCCAAAGAGGGTATAGAGGGGGGGTCGAGGCGGATGAGCTAGATCAGGGAAGAAGAAATGCTAGATCGGGGGAATAAGCCAAGGGGCTCCACCTCTATTGATGTAATGGAGTCTCGACCGTAACGCCGCGATGGTCATGTTCCCGCAATGAGAACATGAGTCATCCAGGAGACCCATTTCAGTGTGCCTATAGCTCAAGCATGTGATACAGTGATCATGCCCGTCAGCCGGAGACAAACATAGGCCGCATCCAGAAACACACAATCTGAATGACATCTTGAAAAAGACGCAGACAGATCGTGTTAGGTCTTTTCAAAGTGCTCTGAGGTGCTGAAACGCACAGGGAGATAGCCGCGTCTACACACCAGGAATGCAACCAAGTGTGAGAACTCACTCTCAATCGTCACACCCACCAAACCGACAAAGCTGTGAAAACAGCTGTTTATGCACTGAAGAGAAGACGCATGGAGATTGCGAACCTCGCTGTCAGCGCCGTTACACCAACACCACAAACCAGAGATTCTTCTTGACGGAGACTCGAAGACGCTCAGTAAATCTTTTCAGGAGACAGGAACAGCATACACCATCTGGCTCCGAAACGAAAGACAAGGATGCGAACGGACCTGCTGCTTATTATATGCTCCCGAGCACCAGCACTGCAGCTGGTGCAATTATCGCATGCCAAAATGAATTGGCTCATTTTATTTCACTCAAAGTAGATCGGCTCTCGCAAGCGATCCCCATTCGTCAGAATCACTTCTGACTCCAGTTGTAGAGATCTAATGAGTGGGAACTGAGACTTTGCATCATCAATGTGAATATCACCATGGGTGCCACCAGATAATGGTTCAGGACAAGAAGACTGCAGTTGTTATATGTGTCCCTTTGGATTTGCCACCAAAACTTAACAGAACAGCACTTCTGTTTCTCTGCTGCAAATGCATTGCAGGTGATACAAAGAAGGTGAGTTGCTCTTAAAAGGCCTTTTTTTTAAAAATCAGCCATGAGAAATACATTAAACTTTAATTTGGATGAAATTGCTAAGATACCAATGTCAACACTTCCACAAGTAAGGACAGATTGCTTCCAAAACAATTGTTAACAATAGTTTACCTTTTCAAGAGGACTTCAGGAATTCAGACAAAGGCTTTTACAACAAACAAACGGAACTCTGACGTCAAACAAACTCTCCACGGAAAAAGCTCTAACATGAAAGCACCCTGAAAGACTGAAAACTCCAGTAAGTATTAAAGTATTAAAGAAACTCTTGCTATAGAGACACTGACACCTCTGACAGCCAGTAGTACAGAGGCTTCGCTCCAAGTGCATGCTGAATCTGCGACTGATTCATTTATGTCCATAGTACCATAGTACAGCTGATACACCAACATTGAATACTTAATATTTGGGGTTTGAGAATGAGCACTAGTAATAATGATGATTGCCTTAGCAAAGACTACTAATGATCTTTTAGAGGGCTTGTGTGAACAACACACACATTAGAACAATCAATGTTTAATGATAAAGAGGGAACATGTCTGCCCCTCAGATCTAAGTTTATGGGCAACAAGTGAGACAAAATCAATGACTGAAATGAACATGCTGCATAAGCTACAGGAAGCTTGCCAGGCCCGGATTGGCTAATTGGGAGCACCGAGAGAATTCCTGGTGGGCCGGTCTGTTTTATTGGCCAGGAGGACCGGTGTTGTCATGGCACTGGGTTGAATGCTTTCCCTATAGGCTCCAGTCACAGCGCAGCCCCACTATTTTTTTATAATTATTTTCTCGCAGCCCCAAAAAAAAAAAAAAAAAAAAAACTCAGTTGTTAGAGATGTGCGAACAAAAAATAAGACATACAAAACATGGATAATAGTAGCGCCTACAAGTCAGGGCCGTACCCACCATATCGCGACTCAAACACCGCTTGTCTGCAATGGCAAAATGTTTGAGATGACAGATCAAAGCAGGATTTATGTTCACAGATGCGCGAGCCGCGCGCAAATCCCAACGCGACGCTTCACAAGATAAGATGCAAGTGGCTAAACTAAACAGCTGTTTTATGATAGAAGTTTTAAACGACCGACAAAAATAATCAGTTTGCAAAGACTGTATCAATCAAAGCTCAGCTTCGGGAAGGGGAGATTTACAGGTAAAGATAAAGAGACTGAGAGAAGAAGAACGAGAGAAGGAGATGGAGATAAGAGAGGAGAACATTTAGAGCAATAGCTATTGCATACTGTGTCCAGAATGAGAATAACTTTATTACAATGGATTCCTATTTAACACGTATATACATAAGTTCTTTGCCAATGACAGTGGACAATTAATATGCCCCCGAACCCCCTAGCAAGATCACTTTTGGGACCTGTGTACCCTGTGTACAGCTATTGCACTGAATAGAAAATTATATTTTTGAAAAATACAATGAATTACAAGGCTGTACAGAACAGTGCACTATTGCAGACTTATATACTGAGGTTTTAATTACATTATTTTAATAGTCAGTCGGGAACTAAAGTGGGCCGGTCAAAGCATGAAACTCCAGGGCTGAAAATGAGTCCCACTCCGGCCCTGAAGCTTGCTGAATGCACAATGCATTAAACTACATCATAAAGCATCTTTGGCTGTTATTGATGTGTTGATGTGATTAGCTATTCACAGTTCTGCGCCTTCAGATTCATTGAAGCATAAGAGGAATCTTGTTTAATACATTGCCATAGAATTAATGAGCTAAATCTAAATATCCATTAAGCCGGTCATTTAAACGAATGGGAAAAGAATCCTTGTTTTGTTGTTTGCTGTGGACATTACTTTTATTCTTTATATATATATATATATATTCATTTAATATTACATTTTTATCATTGTTATTTTTAATTCATTGATTTTTCTTTTATAATATTGGAACTTTATCATGAAAATGGGTGCTACATGCTAAATTCCCTTACAAAAAAGAAGTTTATTCAAGTGATCTATTAGTACACTCCTTTTAAACAGAAAGTATACTTTCAGTCTACATGTTATATACTTCTCAGAAATATACTTCTCAGAAAAATTAGACTTAAGTGTACTTGATTTATATGGAGAGAAAAGACCAAGTATATTTGGCCTGTACTTGTAAAAAAAATTTTGATCGAGATATACTTAAAAGTATAATTAAGTATTCAAAGTATACTTGGCTTGTAGTTGTGTTAACTCTTTTGATTGAGTAGCCTACATAGTTTTTCATATACAGTCTTATGAAACTTGCATTGTTTGAAAATATTGATAATGTTTTCACTGTTATACGGTAGGGGGCGCTATGACACATCTTCAAGTACAGAATCTCCGGATCAAAACACAGGAGAAGAAGAAAACCGGAAAAGAGTTTATCCCACTTTTGGTCTCGGCGGAATTATACTTTAAGTATAACGCTGTGTTCACTTAGAGAAAACTAGTAGTAACTAAACTAGTAGTTTATTGAGAGTACACTTCAGCGTGTACTTTCATAAACAAACAAAAAATACTACTTGTATTAAAATAGTAAACTACTAGTATACTTACAAGTTCACTTGTAGTACAGATGCATTACAAATGAGAAACCGATAGTTGTGTACTTAAACTTTGCTACTGTTACACTTATAGTACACTTAAACGTATACGTTTATATACTAAAAGTAGGCCATTTTAGTCCCAGGCAGTATTGAATTCGTACACTTACAAGTTTACTACCAATCTTTCATTTGAAAGCCATGTTTCTAGCATCTGTAAAACCACATTGTTCCATCTTAAAAATATATCTAAATTATATATGTTTTCAATGAAATATGCAATTTATTTAAAATATACATTTTTAATTTTGCTGACTACTTACAAAGCACTAAATGGTTTAACTTCCCAGTACTTTACGCATTATAGTCCTTCACGTCTACTGTGATCTCAAAATTCTGGCCAGTTGATAATACCTAGAATATCAAAATCAACTGCTGGCGGTAGATCCTTTTTCCTATTTAGCACCAAAACTTTGGAACAGTCTTCCTACCATTGTCCGGGAAGCAGACACACTCAGATATGTGAGTCTACTTAAATACATTTCTATTTTTCAAATCAGTTAAATCATATAGGCTGCATAGATAAGGTCAGCCGGAACCAGGGACACTTCCTATAACACCTGATGTTCTCGTTACATCATAGAAGAATGGCATCAACTCTAATGTTAGTCTTTCCGTTTATTCCGAGGTTTACTGAAGTCACCCGGTCAGGCCTGGATTTATGTTGCGTTTTGTTTCTGTTTGTGGCAGCAGTCGTCTGTGAGGGACTGCTGCCTTTACTTTGGTTTTGTATTTGTTTATGTATTATTATTAAGTTTGTGAACGTTCGCCGGTTCCCGCCTCCCTCTCATTACAATGAACTGTTACAACGTCATTTTATAAAACAAATTAAAAGAATCCATGCACTTTGAAATGTCTTAAAAACATCAAAGAAGAACAAGTAGGGGTTAGTTTACCCCAAAATGAAAAAAAATTGTCATTAATTATACTCATGTCGTTCCAGACCCTTAAGACTTTCGTTCATCTTCTGAATAAAACCCTAAATTAAATCTGTTTATCATATAAAGCAATCAAGCCTCTTCAGAAAATATGGACTAAACCGATCAATGCATAGGATTAGTTTTACAACCACTATAAAAATTATACTGTAGTTGCGTGGGCTGTCAACGGAGGGACAGAAATCTCTCAGATTTCATTAATAATGTCTTCATTTGTGTTCCGAAGATGAACGAAAGTCTAACAAGTTTGGACTGACATGAGGGTGATTAAATTTTGACAGAATTTTAATTATAACTATCCCTTGTATAGTGCTTTGTTTAAGGCAATAATTTGAATGCTGAGCTATGTAACATCTCAGTAATGAGCAGAACAAAGAAATCTAATGAAGTATTACAGACAGATTTGCATGTGTTATAATTAATTAAATGCTGCCATGGCAACTTTATTTATCATTTCTATTGATGTAGATATGTGATAACTGTAGTCAGATATTGTGTTAACACAGTGTACCACTCTCTGTGATATGCATCCGAATCTGATCTGTGTGTTTGAACTGAAACTACAGGAAGTGTCAGACTGGACGTGTCACACTCAGTAGAAGTGGCCTAAGAATTCCCAAGGGGAAAGAAATTACATATTCATTTAAGGTCCTTCTGATTGGAATCACATTTTTTGAGTGGGGGGGGGGGGGACTTTATTTTTGCAGTTCTTGTATTTGATTAATGGTGATCACAGATAAATCATCTAACATTGTTCCTATTGTCCTGAAATGCTCTTCTTTAAATTGCTTTCTAATGTTAAGTAATGGTGATGATGTCTCTTGCATTGTACATGTCTCTTCAAATAAAAGTATAATAAATATCATAAATGTTCAAGTTACCAATGTTTAGTTTTTATTTATTTTTACCGGCGAGACTTTTGATGGAAGGCAAGAACAATGCAAATTAATAAAATCTATATAAATATAATATAAAATATACATATAAAATATCAATTTCAAACATTAAAGACAAGTAAACAGTCAATAGAACAAAGATACAAATGAAATACACAGTGCTTTTCAAGGTTTTCAGGTAGATCTAACAGTAGTTAAATACAGATTATGTAGATTAGGTCCAGTAATTGAATAAAGTAATCAAATGTAAAATAACACTGCATAGGCTTCACTGTATAAATTAAATATAGATAATTCCTTATTAAAGTTCTAAAAGTCATTCAGTCAAGAGCCCTAAGTGATTTTTTTTTTAACTTTTTTTTTTTTTTTTTACAGACAGCAGCAGGAATATGAGGTTGTTATCATTTTAGGACATATGTTACACATGGATTGTTTTTCTCGACTGTTACGTTCTCTTAAGACATAACTTACAATGTTTACTATATGGATACTTGCCAAGACAAGCATTTTCAACATAATTTTGAGTGAAATTGTCCGTTCAAGCACAAGAAGACATGAAAGAGAGAGTGAAAGAGAGATCAATGAAGAATTACTGTCTGAGATGCAGCTTTCTGGGTGTGCGCTTCGGTACAAAAAAAGTGAGTTCTCATTCACGTCTTCTTGCATGTTTAGGTGTATGTTTAAACGAAAAGGATATACTGAAAACGGAAATGTTTTGTCTTTGTACAGATGACATCACAGATCCGCGGAAATGACTTTGCAGGCTGGGCCGGTAGTTAGCAATGTCACTTTGTAAAGAAAGACTACGCGCCTGCACACATACACATTTCTTTTACAGAGAACTTGCACCAAACGCGGATGCCTATAGACTGAACATGTAATACACGTACATGCCGTCACAGTTTTCACAGATTGGCGTTTTTTTAGTTTACATGGAGACGATAACGGTATTGTTTTAAAAAACATGCACTTTATAATCTATTTTCAAATGTTTCCATTAAAAGTGTCAATAAACAGTTTCAGGTTGCACACAAGTATATTCTTTTAAAATAGGCTATTAATTACGTAATATGGACTCTTTGCAATAGTATGCTAAAGTGTACGATAGATAGATAGATAGATAGATAGATAGATAGATAGATAGATAGATAGATAGATAGATAGATAGATAGATAGATAGATAGATAGATAGATAGATAGATAGATAGATAGATAGATAGATAGATCTATCAATCAATCAATGTCAATCAATGAAAACATCACATGTGAACCTTTCCATCTCATGTCAACAGGGAATCAAACTAGAGTTTAAGCTAGCCAGCATGACAGAGGTAAGATTACACAGTTTACACCCTATGATGGAGATACGTGTGATTTTTTTTTTAATGGATTTTATGGATTTACATCATGGGAGACAGAGCGTGCCTTACCAGGGTACAATTTCTTATGTGCTTTGCAAACACCACATACAACTCTAATTTTCTGCACTTTGAACATAACCAATAGTTTTACCCTCTCGAGACACTTTATCTTTTGACAGCTACAGTATGATGCAATGGAATAAATATGGAAATTTGCTCCTCTAAAATCTTGTATTCAATTATTGCATTGGACTATTCATTAAAAGTTTGAAAAGGTTGCCATAAAAAAAGTCCAATTTATGAGCGAATACTCATTTTCATCTCATTTCCACTTTGGGGTGGTCAAAGAGAACAGATCTATGCTAGAACAACTTATTCTGCTTTCCGATAACATAACATGTGTATGTTTACGCTATTCACAGGTGGTATGGCTGGCAATAAATTTCACATCAAAGAAATTTATGGGACTCGTGTTGCAAGTCCCCCTGCATGTGTTCTTTATATAGGCAACATTTTTCTTGCCTATATAAATTCATTCTTCTCGATGGCTCATTTGGACCATCAGACTCGGCTATGAGATTCAGTTTGCCCGTTCAGTGGCATCTTGAACGAGAGCCTGTAATTCCTGCAAGCTGTGCTGCGGCCGTTTCCCCTGTGCGCTTCAGCACTGAAAGAGCTTATTTTCAAGAGCAAACACAGGTGTGACACCGCATCTTTTTAAAGATGTTATTCCACCCGTGCATTTCTAGATATAGTCGTTCCTGTCCTCAGATCGCTGTCTCACATGTCTGGGAACAAGCATGTTGAGACGGTGTTCGTGGGTGGTTTATGTTTTCACATGAAAACATGAACACATCGGCACGCCAGTCTCTTCTTTCTCCGGAAAGCTTGAGTCCCCTCTGCTGTTGACCAGCCGCGGGTCAGCTTGACACTGCTGGGAGATCGAGGATCTCAGCGAGAGTTTATCTGACGGGCAGAATCCCTGTGGACCTCCTGCTCCTCAGGATGCCATGTGCCGTTGAGCTCTTAGAAGAAAAGGTTCTATATAGAACCTTAAAAGGTTAAATCGGCACTACGTATTTGGAACCCCTAAAAGGTTCTATACAGAACCCTTTTTAAGGGTTCAATAAAAATAACCCTTTAGGGTTTTTTGTAAGCAGGAAAAATGTTCTATATGGAACCTTTTAGGGATTCGTTCATTATCATTTGTTTTGTCATTTCCGGATTAAATATTTAATATTATTGACAAACATCAAGACCCTAAAATGTATTTATGAATGCATGTGAATGATCACAAAATTCAAGATATGGGGGTTAGAAAATGTATATATTTGTATCATTTTATGTAGTTAATCAATATCACACGAAGAGTGCCATTTCAGTTTTTCTCCTCCAAAATTCAGCATGATTAAAATGTGATATTAAGTTACTACAACAGTTTAATAAACAATAATTTAATTACAATACAAAATGTTGCAGAATAAATGTAATATATTAATGAATAATAGCCTATAAAGAAACTTTGTGCCAAAAGGGTTCTTTCTTGTCATTATAGAACCTTTTTAGCATAAAAGGTTCTTTGGAGTTGAGTAAAGAACCCTATGGTTCTATATAGAACCTCAATGAACCCTTTTTTCTAAGAGTGCTGGTTATCACGGTATCCCAACGCTTCACTCACCACTCTAGATAAGGATCAATAGATGCCGATTGCTGCATCTGAGAGAAGGCTATTATGCTCTGGAAATGAAGATGATGCTGCACATCCCACTGTAATGTTGTGCTCAGGCTGAATCAGATTCAGAGTTGACAGCCATGCTTTCCTTGGCTGCTGCACACTCAGTCTCATTCGGAGCTTCGTGGCTGGTGCCTGGGCCCACAGCGCGACACGTAAATCGCCTTGGCCCACCCATGCCTTCTTCCTGGGTCTGTTGCCAGCAGCCATGTCACCCTGTAGCCCAAGACTGGTTGCCCACTGAAGCTAAGCAGGGCTGAGCCTGGTTAGTACCTGGATGGGAGACCTTCTGAGAAAACCAGGTTGCTGCTGGAAGAGGTGTTAGTGAGGCCAGCAGGGGGCGCTCACCCTGTGGTCTGTGTGGGTCCTAACGCCCCAGTATAGTGATGGGGACACTGTACTGTCAAAGAGCACTGTCCTTCGGATGAGACGTTAAACCGAGGTCCTGACTCTCTGTGGTCATAAAAAAATCCCAGGATGTCCTTCGATAAAAGAGTAGGGGTGTAACCCCGGCATCCTGGTCAAATTTGCCCATTGGCCTCTGTCCACATGGCCTCCTAATAATCCCCATATACCGATTGGCTTCATCACTCTGTCTCCTCTCCACCAGTAAGCTGATGTGTGGTGGGCGTTCTGGCGAAATATGGCTGCCGTCGCATCATCCAGGTGGATGCTGCACATTGGTGGTGGTTGAGGAGATCCCCCCCCCCCCCCCCCTTCCATGTAAAGCGCTTTGAGGTCCCAGAAAAAGCGCTATATAAATGTAACTAATTATTATTATTGTCTGTGTGAAGAACTTTAGCAGTATGAAAGCATATTGGTGCTTTCTGCCAAAAAAACGGAACGGCAAAGAAGCCAAAATCTGCTTACCGTAAGTTTGTCCTCTCTCGCTACCCTTGATGGTGAGGTGGTCAGGGGGTTTGTGGGGATTCCCCAGGTGGAGTGTGCAGTTGCAGTGCATGCCCGCAATATGCTGCCACCTGGTGGGGTCATCTGCAGCTCCCATCCAGCACCTGTGAGACAACAGCAGCTCGCTGCTGGGGCTTATAGCGCTGCTGGTCAGGTCCCCTCCTCCCTGCATGTGATGGCTCCCTGCAAGTCTACTAAGCCAAAGCACTCATATGCACAAGGGTAGTTCTGAGCAGGGGTTGATGCAGGAACTGCGAATGATGTCTGACCGTGATCAAGTCACAGCGCAGACCACCTTGGTGATCAAGAAGTGCCTCCTAGCTAAACCTTGTAGGGGTGCGAGATGCCCCTCTTCTGTCACCAGTGGGTTTCGAAGACACAACCAAGCCTTCTTACAAGGCCCAATCGTGTAACCACGTAAGTGTTGCACCACACACTCAGACCCCACTTCCACCTCGCTGCCCCACTGCAGGTACGTCTGCGGTCCCTCTGACCCTGCTTGTACGGTCTCTGGTGGTCTGGCTAGCACTTCCCAGCTCATTTGGACCATCAAACTCGGCTATGAGATTCAGTTCGCCCGTTCAGTGGCATCTTGAACGGGAAAGATGCTAATGCAGAAACGCATCTTCGGATGCATCCGTCTCCGAGATTGGTTTGCAGAGATCGAACTGAAGGTGCTCAGACACCTCAGCCAGTTGGCCCTGACATTTTGGTATCTTGCCATCATTAGTGGAGAGCAATATTGTCAGTTACTTTCAGCATGTTCCTCATACAAAGAAAACATGTGACATCAGAAGATTGGAAATATGGTCTAAATCACTTTGATGCTATCACTAATCTGCTTTTGAATGAATGCCATGAGGGGACATGAGGGGCTGAACTAATGATTTAATATTGTTCCTGCAAATCAATATCGCTTCATATGTTTTAATTTATTTTAAGATCATTTAAAATGTTTTCTATAATTAAAATGTTTTGTGTATTTTAACAACAAAAAAAGTATTTTTTAAAAATCACCAGGAAAAAGTAATATTGGAGAAAACAGCAAAAACTTTCAACTTTAATGCTTAACTTCACCAATAAACTCCTTTTGTTTTTCCTCATTTGTAAATCACTTTTGACAAAAGCATCTGCTAAATCAGTAAGTGTTTTGTTGTTGTTTTCCCTACCTTTTATGTGCCAGCATTTGGCAACAATACTGATACACGATCAGATTGGAGGGGTGGGTGGCTGTGGGCGCAGAATATTGAATTTATTTATTTATCCACATAGGAAATGGTCTAAAGGAACAAACTATTAATTTATATGATGCATGACCAATACCAGGTTTATTTTATAGGAGATGCTTTCAGAGCTGTGTGCCTGCCATCTATTGACCATGCCTGGCTGTCTATATCAGCATCATTTAAATCAGCCTTAAATTTAAATGTAACATAATCAATACTATAATAATAGTTATCCTATAAATAATAATAGTATACTCCTATTGTCATACATTCATTCAACTTCTGACACAAAAGTGCTTTTCACACAATCTAAATATTTATTTGCACATAGATTTGACTCACAGCACAACCAAACACCATGTGTTCCCATTCATTCCATTCAATTTCAATGGGGACCAGTCTTGCTATGCTGTATCACTCACTAAAAGAAAGGTAGTAGTAATCCACATTGTTTATTCATATAGCAGTGTTTTGTTTGGAACTCAAGAGTACTGCATCTATCACTGCGACCTGCAGACATCACATTTGGTCTCTTTCACTAACATAATATTTGTGCTTAAAATATGTAAACAGTAGAAATCTGTTATGAGGATGTTAGTTTGATTCTGTTAATTTACTGTTTTCCTGTGTTCCAGGTCCTTGTTTGTTTCTATGGTTACTGAATATGTTATGCAGCTGTCTATAGTTCTGTTGATTAGCATGCCTATGTTTAAGCCCTCAGTGCTTTGTCTTGCACTACACCATGTCTACACCGGGCGCAACAATTGTTGCATTGAGTCTTTGCATTGAGAACTTGAAGCTGTCTATACGGATGTGATGTGATGTGATAAAGCAACCATTGCAAGTCCATTTGTTCTTTATGTCCAAAGTGGTGTCAGCACTTGAAATATGTCAGACATAGAACAGGACATCAACTTACTGTTTCACAGTTTTTGTCACACCCTTCACGTCACACCGCATCCAGTGTAGACAGCATCGATTATAATAGGTTCTATTTGCTTTTGAATTCTCACACGAGCTACTTGTGTCTGGTGTAGACAGGGCGTTAATGCTGTGTTAGTTAGATGGTGTTGTTCTCCGTTTCATAAATATTGAGTTTATTCTTTACTCTGCATCACGCTTCCCCTTTGTTTGGATTACACTGCACAGCTAACCGTAACAAAGCAAGACCCAGATTAGATTTATTTTGATGAAAAACAACATGGATTTACCTGCAGTGCGCCTCCTATTGCTGGAGCAAGGAAAGCGCTCCCTTGAGGACCCCACAATGGACTTTTTACTTGTGGATGAGGCCAATGACAGCTCCACTCCAAATCCAGAGTCTAGCCAGACTTCAGCCACGGCCACCACGGACTAAGAGCTTGAGCCCACTGCAGACTGGCAGACTGAGTCTGCCATGAAAACAGTACCAGAGACTACTGAGGCCATCTTCATCCCAAAGCCTGTGTCCCACGTGAGCTGGCAACAAAGTCCAATGAGGTGGACATATTAGTGGAGTACAATTGCATGGAGTGGACTAGAAAGCTGAATGTGCATAAATGGCGTTTTTTTTTTTTTTTTTCATGGTGGGAGCAATGCCATATTAACCCAGCTGACTGCCAGGTTGGTTCAGAAGTGGAGTTTCTTTCAGCTGGACCAGTTCCCGCTGTCATGATCGGGGCTCAAACCCAGAGTGTGTTGCTGGTAGCCCAGAGCACTAACCACTATGGTGTGGACTCAAATACGCAAAAAAAAAATAAAAAAAATAATCAAGCATCACAACCAGGGCTGAAGAAGGTACAGATCCACAATGACTTGATGCAGGCAAAAATGTCCAATAACATAAAGCAAAGTTCCCAAACAAGCAGGTCAAAAGATCTGGATAAAAAGTCTCTCAAGGTAATCCAAACAGGCATACACAAAAGAACTTCAAGACTGAGCAAAGATACAAACAAATGCAGGTCTTATACACCTACACACACTCTAACAAGCCAGGCACAGGTAATATCGTTGAGCAAATAATGAACAGGAAATCAGGAAGAAGTTGTGGAAGGTATTGCACTCTCTGTTTCCCTCTGCTGGACAGACACCCTTAAGGTTTATGTGGCTGCTATTTCGGCTTGCCACAACCAGATTGAGGGGGCTTCAGAGGGGGGAAATATCCTGATGTCCAATTTCTTGCGTGGTGCCATACTATCTGAAGACTGTAGGTTCCATCATGGGATCATTGAATTGTACCTGAAGGGTTGTCAGATGCTCCCTTCAAACCCAGTCAGCCCCAGACAAGATTCTGACTCTTAAGGTAGCTTTGCTTATTGCAATTACTTCTCTAAAAAAAGTAGGAGACTTGCAGGCCTTGTCAGTCACCTCCTAATGCCTGCATTCTGCCCTTGGACTGGTCAAGGTGGTACTGCACCCTAGGCCAGATTAAATCCCTAAGGTGCCTTCTCCACCATTTCATCCTGTTTTTCTTTCAAGCCTTCTCTCTTCACCAATTTGAAACTCAGGAGCAGGAGATGCATCATAAGTTGTGTCCAGTCAGGGCTCTTATGGTTCACATCCACCGCTCAGGCTAGATGCATAAATCTGCCATAAATTCCTAATGTGCGAACACCATGGCATCAATGTTCCCTCATAAGAGAACGTCTCTGGGTTATGTATATAACCCGGTTACCTGTGATTGGGACAGAGACATAACAAACATATTCCAAAACATAAACCAGAGACATTTTAATTATTCCAAACTTTTGATCGGCCTTCTAATATTTTCTCAGCAAATATTGATCATTTGCAGCCAATTACAATTTTTTCAATTAAATAATCGGTATCAGGTATATATTTTATGTTTTTATAAAGTCGCATACTCACCAAGGCTGCATTTATTTGATCCAAAATACAGTAAAAAATGGTAATATTTTGTAATATTACAATTTAAAATAACTGTTCTCTACTTGAATATATTTTAAAATGTAATTTATTCCTTTGATGGAAAGCTGAATTTTCAGTATCATTACTCCAGTCTTCAGTGTCAAATGATCCTTCAGAAATCATTCTAATATGCTAATTTTCCCATTTTTAAAAACATTTAAAAAATCTTACCAATCCCAAACTTTTGAACGGAAGTGTATATAGTTTGAAAAGCTGGCCAACTGGGAAAAAAAAACTTGATGCTGCAAACGGCCAACCCAACCTTGGATGTGATTCCGGCAGTGTTCTTTTGAAACCATGATTCAGCAGTTAGCTTTTTAAAAACATTCATCTCCAATAGTTATCGATCACTACAAATCCACTCATTTGAAAAGATAGTGATTCAAGAGTTATCTATATTTGTGACATGTGGTTGATTTCTTAACCTCTGGGTATGATGTCTTCATGTGGGTCTCCTTCAGAAGTAATGACTGAGCGGTACTGCTCACCCAGCGCTCTGTGTCATGAGGCAATCAATAAGATTCACACCATCAATATGTGCTGTGGTGACAAGGTTTTATAGGGTGAAGATGATTAATCTCTCAGTCTACTCCTCTTGCCGTATGTTTCTCATCTGCATTGGGATTTTGTATAAAACAGCATGAAAGGAGAGTCATACATATGCTCAATCTGCTCTACTTTGAGTTAGTCATTGAACTACTCTTGACTACATTAACTTGGTGTATCATTAAAGAAAGATTAACATTCATCAACATTAAAAAGTTTGAGGGTAGAATGCGCTTTGAGCTTTTAGAAAAAAATTATTATCATCTCAAACTATATTTGGGTATGTGTTGTAGGGATCTGTCCTTACCAAGTTTAAAAAAAAAAAAAGATCCCATCAATTCAGCAAGTTTTGTGGCTTTTAGTCAGTGTATGTGAGCTTTGAGGTCATCTATATGGTAAAACAATGTCTACACATTTAAATATGACAGTCTCTTCTGGGGAAATAATGATGGACTAATCCTAGACTAAACTGATTTGTGTTGAATGAAATGAAATGCTCTTAAGAATGAGAATAAACCTCATAATTATTTTTGTTGCATATATCTGAACATGCAATATGTAAAAAGAAAGAACAGACCCTCTGCTTTTAAAAAGAAAGAAAAAAAATTATATCAAAATTCTTTTATTCTAGCTTCATGCATTCTTTTTTTATCAACACTTAAAAAAAGCAACATTTTGAGTTTTTGTCAAAAACTACATATGGATCATATTCAGAACAATGATCACAACATAGATGGAGTACATCGAGTCCTAGTTCTATAGATAGTTCTATAGATCATCAAGTTAATAAATTGTGTCGTTTAACTTTAAGGTTTTTGTTTCAGGCGCGAGGCTTTTTGGTGGTGTAGGCTACGCCATGGTGAGACGAACATTTAGAAGCTAAAAACATTGTTGAAAATCGTTGTATTTTATCATTTTAACATGGATGAATGCTGCAGCTTGTTACGGTTTCATTTTGCTTTGCATTCAGTTCATTTTCTAATTTAGATAATTTGTGAGAGCAGACAGGCATAACATCTCAACTGAGAGGAGACAAAATGGCGTGTTAAAAACGTATGTGCGGTAAGCTTTGGCTGTCAAAAAAAACATCAGTAAATGCGATCAAAGCATGGTTAAATTCTGCATATTTTCTTTCGCCAGAATAATTTTCTTATTGAGAGCATTTGAAGTAGTGTTTAACATAACTACATTTTAAAGTAAAGCCCATTGCGACCGTTTGTCATTGACAAACAGTCTAAATGAATGACGAACAGCAAAATATGTTAAATTTCTTCTTATTTGTTAACTTGTGTTAAACTGTTCAACAGAAACCGAGCATAAAGAGAAACTGATGGCGTATACATCTTTTTGCCTATAACTATGCGCTGAATGGTCACGTACACGACTTGTGTGGAATGATCCGAAGTTCTGCCTATAGTCAGCAGAAGATGACCATGTAAAGAGTGACATTAAAGTGCAATTTTAAAGATGTGAATATTTTCTAGAGATAAAAATTCCAGACACAGCTAATTCAGTTTTGAACTTAATGTATTTGATAATTCTTTCTTATCAGATTCTTCAAAAAGTCTTCTAGTCACAATCAATCACAACAATGTATACAATGACAGAT
The DNA here is from genome assembly GCA_031834385.1 of Semotilus atromaculatus. Classification (NCBI taxonomy): domain Eukaryota; kingdom Metazoa; phylum Chordata; class Actinopteri; order Cypriniformes; family Leuciscidae; genus Semotilus; species Semotilus atromaculatus. Next base: position 6,491,498 of record JAULUF010000014.1, read on the forward strand.
AATTCACAAATATTCACAATAGTTTATAAAACGCGATAAAACATTATGCGATAAAAATTCTAATTGGAGCCTGTACTCCGTCGATTCTTGCACCCAACAACACAACAATATGATATTTTGGCAGAACGCAAATGGAAAAGGGACAGGCTACTTGTCTTATTCCAAATGTTCAAAGACTCTCTAACATCATTTCAGAATGCTGCCAGGTCTGCGAAAGCTGCTTATTTCTCGAACTTAATTGAATCCAATTACTCTAACCCAAAGGTTCTGTTTTCTGTCTTTCAGTCTGTTGTTAATCCTCCTGTTAACACACTGTCAGTTGCCTCAGATGCTCTATGTGAAGGCTCCCAAAGATTTTTTATTAACAAAATCACTAACTTACAACTTAGTGTCTGCCCTAATTTAACCTATATCTGTCTTACCTTTCATTTCTAAGCTATTGGAGAAAATTGTGCTGGATCAACTCAACACTTTTTGTAAAATAATTGTAAGGTTTTTTCAATCGGGTTTTAGGTCTGCTCACAGCACTGAGTCCGCCCTCCTGAGAGTGTTAAACAATATCATCTCTCTACTGATTCCGGAGATACTGTGGTCCTTGTTATCTTAGATCTCTCGGCAGCTTTTGATACTATTGACCATCCTACTCTTTTATCTAGAGTAGAGTCTTGGGTATGTCTAAAAGTTTCTGTCCTGAAATGGTTTCAGTCATACCTGTCTGACAAAGTTTTTACGAAAAGTGTGTAATTTCTCCATCTCTATGGCACCTCTGTCCTCTGGCCTTCCACAGGGCTCTATTTTGGCTCCTTCTTTATTTTCTCTATACATGCTATCTCTGGGCGCTATTCTTCTAAGGAGCCATGGTGTATACTTTCATTTTTATGGGGACGACACTCAAATTTATATTCCAATCAAGAGAAACAACCCTGCAGCGATGATTTCTCTTCTGTGATGCTTAGAGGAGGTTAAAGCATAGCTAGCCCAAAATTTCCTCTTCCTAAATCAAGGCAAGACTAAGGTTATTGTTTTCGGCCCAAATGAAAACTCTCCGTGTATAAATCCAGAGTCAGAGAGTCTATCAGCTTTTAAATCCCCAGGGGTGTGGAACTTAGGTGTTCTTGTTGACCTGCCTTTAAAATTTGACAAACATATCTCATCCGTAATCAGTTCCAGTTTCTACCAACTTCGTCTATTGTCTAAAATCAAAAGCTTTCTCACTCCGAAAACTCTGGAAATGGCTGTTCATGAATTTATTACATGTCGGCTAGATTACTGCAATTCATTATATTGTGGTATATCAAGTTTTCCAATTGCTCGTCTTCAGTTAGTCCACAGACTTCGGCATAAGTGTCGCAAATATGACCACATCTCTCCAATTCTCAAATCTCTACACTGGCTGCCAGTTTGACAGAGAATAGATTTCAAAATTCTACTCTTTGTTTTTAAATTTCTTCATAACTTCATAATCCTGCCTATCTCTCTGAACTTGTTCATCCCTAAACTCCTTCCAGAAGCCTAAGATCCAACGACCAGGCTCTGCTGGTAGTCCCTCGCGTTAGACTCAAGTGTAGAAGGGAGCGTGCATTTGCGATGGCAGGGCCACAACTCTGGAACACCCTGCCCCTTGAGGTTAGAACGGCCCCTACTCCTTCTGTTTTCAAGTCTGTTAAAAACCTACCTGTTTTCTTTAGTATTGTAGGGACTGGGCTAAGAGTGAATCTGAATAAATAAAAATATCCGTGCTAAAGTCCCAAAACCTTCAGGCACCGAAAGACTGAATTTTACACACACACACACACACGAGCCCTTCCCTCCCCCAACACACGAGGGAAGCTCCTGTTCCGAGACTTTATAACCCATCGGAATGTCGCAGAATGTCTCTGAACAAAGAGACGGACATTTCTGTTGTGTAAAGACATAAAAACCATTAAATATATTTTGTTAAATGTATGTGTTTTTCCCCATGTCACAGTGAAATATCTTTGTTTGGCCACGGCATAAATAGACATTAGAAATACCTTCTTTATGCATTTTCCTTTGACTTTCATTTGATGTGTTTGACACCTCTAAAATGCTCATGGAACGGGCTATCTGAATATGCACAGAGATATAAAGTAAAGTGTATTTTTAATAGGTTTCACCGCCAGTGAAGATTCAAACTGTTAAACTATACACCCTCCTTGAACACACCCCTGTACCACGAGGGGCATGTTCTCCCAAACAAAGGACAATAAACCGAGGGTTCCCGCGTGCAACATCCATTCCCCGATTGGCTCAGTGAACAGGAAGGGGATGGAATTCTACAAGGTGATAAATGTAGGAGCGCGGCTCCGCCCAACTCTCTCTTGAACTTTCCAGCATGTCAGAAACATGTAATTCACGCGGAGGTCCCCTCAGGGGATCAGATCATATCCTGGATCTTTTCTTTACTTTCTAGCCTAAAATCTGTTTTCTGTATTCAACTTGTTTCACTTCCACGAAGTGACATGACCTGAGCCGAACTATCTCCGTTGGTAACGTGACCTAAAAGACTTCCGACCGCTGTTCAAAGACTCGCGCCGCATCACGTGACTCCACGGAACCAAGGACTCAGCTCACGCACGCAGCTAAACCATGCGGGCCGCACGCGCACGGAGAACAAAAGATCTGCCGTCCAAAACGCGGCTAGACCATGCAGGCCGCTCAAGGAACGCAGCAACACATGAGAGAACCCTTCCACATGCAAGTAAATTTGGGTTACCCTGTTTTCAGAGCATTAAGAATGTGTTTTCGTGTTGTTTCAGGAAAGTTGACTGTCTAGGTGAAAGTAACCCTATCCCTATCTCTCTCTTACTCGCTCTCACGCGTGTAATTTATCCATATCTCTATATCTCACACACTTCCTCGTTCATTGATGTCTTATTGTGTTTTGTATGTCTATTATGTTTGTAAATATATATATATATATATATTCCATGGCAACCGTAGTAAATATATAAGTAGACATGCCTTTATTAAATCCATTATATTCATTTGATTGATTCATTTACTTTGCTCATTTTTAAGTCCCTTAAGTGCAAACAGGTCCTACTCGCTTTATCAATTAAAGATACTTTAAAGAGTATATGTCTATAGGGCAGCAAACCCAATTCTTCTGGCCAGAGAATTTCGTTTCCTGAAATCCTATAAAGTAAGATGATATTGTGGATCCCCACAATATTATTCTGGCAATTGAGCTAATTAATTTTGCCTGTTTTGTAAGACGTGATCAGTGTAATTAACTGTAATCAACTTGTAGTTAAAATGCAAGGATACACAGTTAAATATGCAGGTAAAAGGACATCCTCCCTTAGAGGGAGATTTAGTAACTTGTAAGACTGATCTAATCCAAACATGTATGAATAATTATTAATTATGAATTATTAATTATGATATGCAAATTCCCCACGGATTAGATCCGCCCAAAGTCTTTACAATGGTGGAGAATGCGGGCACACTTTAAACTTGTTTTTGAGCAAATTCAGTTTTCAATCTATGTCTATATTGTGATTTAATATTGTACGTGCACCTCGGTTGAGCGAACGCTATGCGAACTCACCTTGACTGATTAAAGGCAAAAAGCCGTTTCAGTCCAGCGAAGCTAAGAAGTAAACTGCAGTTTCATAGTTTCAGAGTATTAAAGTTGTCCGACAAAAGATGAAGAAACCTCTTTTGAACAACGACAATTTTTAATGTTAAACTCCCCTGGCGGAACGAGATTCTTCGGCCAGGGTGAAGACAAGATTTAGTGAAACGATGCTCTTTCACTATTCTTAAGAAAGGCCTGATATTAATTATAATCGTTAGATTATCGATAACTCCTGGTTAAAACATTTGACGTAGCTACTCAATTGTAAAACCTAACGCATATTTGATCATAAGTGCTATTTGATAATATGTTATGGGAGTCGAAAAAACAGACGAAAAATCCCTGTTTTATTTACGCACAGCGAAGCAATCCTGCAAGACGTGTTTGTTAAAATATAGCACCAAAAAAAAAAAAGAACCCAAAACCTAAAAACATTTTTAATCATAAGTGCTATTTGATAAATGTTATTTGGATCCGAACGACAGACGTATAATTCCTGTTGTCCCTATGTGTGTGTGTAGAAAAATCCTGCCACACAGTTTTGTGAAATATAGCACAGAAAAATCCAAAACATAAAAACATTTTTAATCATAAGTGCTATTTGATAAATGTTATTTGGATCCGAATGACAGACGTATAATTCCTGTTATCCATATTAATGTGCGGAAATGAAGAAATCCTTCCGTGTACACGTGTCGAAATAGGAAAACCCGCCGAGGTTTAAAATGTATAAGCGAACACGCGTGAATCATAGTACTAATTGTTGTATGTGGGAATCAAAAAAAAAAACAGATGCCTAATTCCTGTTGTCCCTATGTGTGTGCGTAGAAAAAATCCTGCCACACCGTTTTGTGAAACATAGCACAGAAAGATCCAAAACATAAAAACATTTTAATCATAAAATGCTATTTGATCAATGTATTTGGATCCAACCGACAGACGTATAATTCCTGTTTTCTCCTACACAGCGCAGAAAAAAATTCCTGCAAGGCGTGTTAGAACATAGCACCAAAAATCCGCTGAGATTTAGTTTGATAAGTGTGATCGCTACAGAAAACGAAGCGTCTGCACGCTCAAATTTGAATCACACATGGAAGCAGGCTGGTTGTTATTCCGCTGACAAACACTAGAGGGCAGCCCTTAGGCCTAAGTGCTTGACAGTTCTCGAATTACGCACCGCCCCCTGACTTCATCCTGCATGAACGAAATGTCGCCCCCGTGTGGACACTAGTAACAAGGTCATCCTTTCCTAAACAATTTCTCTCGTCACAATTTCAGATTTTTCCAGTGAATTTCTGAAAGTGTTTCTCTAACTTTCAATGCATGTGCAAGTTCCAGTGTTACTAACATGATGTCACTCCTGACTGTGTACGCTTATTTTGAATTTGGTTCAAACCACATTTGAATTTAAATTCAAAAGTAAGTATTAGCAGTTTCTGATGACCACTTAGGAGGAGTGCGGCCCCCTTATGGCCTTCCCCTGCTAAGTCAGCTCATCTCGTACTTTCTACTCTTATTCTGTTTTGAAGTGGCTCTATCCCAGTTGGTATTTTGGTTATTATCACTGATACCTCACCGTAGTTGTGATCATCATCAAGTACAATGCCAACCTTTAATTTCCTACACTTGTTCAAATTTGGTTTGGAACAAACAAATTTCACGATTAATTTGAATTAAGTCCCCTTTCCTGTTGGGAATGGTTTTATAGCTTTATTTCTATATTTCCTTTTTCAAATTATTTTTAATAATTCTGATTTGGTACGTTATGACAACCGTATCTGATTTGAATTGTATTTAAACCAGTTTGAATGCAGTTTAAATCAAGTTCTGTCAGACAGGTTGACCACTAAGAGGAAGTGGCCCAAACGCGCCACTACTGCCTGTCTTCTTCCGGGGTCCATCCTACTTTATTACTTTTAATTATTAATTTTTATTAATAATAAAAGTAATAATAATAAATAATAAATAAAAAAAAGTTAATTTTTTTTGTACGAATTTTTTTTTTTGTGGTTAAGTTATTGTGATAACCTCATTTTCATGACTTCCTTTTTACCATTATCTAGTAAAACTTTTGCTTCTATTTTCTACATACGTAATTACTCAATTCAGGTTAAACAAGAAAGCTTTCATTCACTGTTAAGCCACTTGTTCACACTGTTCTGTGTTTATAGGTAGAATCCACTAAAGAGCGTGTGGTGATTTGACAGTCATCTCTGCTTGGAGTCCAGCATGATGGTTCATCTGACCTGTGTCCCCAGCGCTGACTGAGCGCGGGTCTCGGACTTTCCCGTGTCTCTCCGTTAGTGCGGCCCGCAACACATCACCAATTTGGCACTGCCGGTTGTGATTCAAAGTCGGGTTGCGTGAGAGGGCGCACATCGGTACAGATATACGGAGGGGCCCGGGACACTGCTGTCAAGCGTTTGGGGACGACAGAGAGACCAACCACTATGCTGACTCCAACCCGAATGACCTCATTTCACCCCAGTTAAACTAGAAAAAGGTATTAAACCCATCCACTTAATATTGGCCACAGAATCTAGAGATTCCCCCGGCCATTGAAGTGTCCGGCTCCCTTTTCCTCTCCGAGCCACACACCGCAGGCTTAGGCCTCCTTTTCCCCTGTAACTCTTCCTGTGTACTATTAACGCCATTTCATCACAGACCTTTCCATCTTAAATGGTTGCATGTTATTTCAAACTCTGCTATCTTGCCATTGCTCTTTTTCTGTTGTGCTCTGTTCCTTTCAGTTCACCTAGAGACAGAACCTATCTGAGACACCAAGGAAAGCTGAATAATAGTTTGACAGCCAAGCCGTTAGCATCAACAGGTTACCCCGAAGCTACCGCCACGTCAAAAATCTTTATTCAGGCCCATGCTGACCTACCCAAATTGTCCCACTGAATGATTTAACTGTCTGCATCAGTTAACCAAAATTTTCATACACGGCATAGCCTGTATTATAGCTCGTTAAACGTAGAACAAACTTGCTTGGTCTCTCTGTGTGTGTTGTGTTCCTCTCGCCCACAGTCGAAACCAGTATGTTCCGGCCCTACAGTCCCACAACCGCTGGGACAACCTGGAGACATGGCTGAGATTCATGACACCTCCATTCCTGCCCAAGGTCGCCAGCGACTCGGAGCTCCAAAGCCAAGAGCAGCGCCGACGTGGACAAGCTGATGGCGCACAAACCAAGCCAAAGCTCCCACGACAAAGACCGGCCAGACACGTCCAAACCCTCGCTTGCCAGCTCATCGCACAAGCACGTCTCCGTGAAAGGAGCCGCCTCGCCCTGGAGCACGAAGTTGCAACGCTAAGGATGCAAGCCGAGGACGACAACGACCCCGAGCTACAGAAGGAAGTGGAAAGACTTCAAACTGCCCTGTCTGATCTTCATCGCCACACAGACCGAAGAGAGCATTCAGAGAAAACAACCAGAGTGGTACTCAACGAGAAACTCCGACAAAAGTGAAGCCCCCTTTGCAAAGAGCAGAGGCTGAACTAAAAGAGACTCGAAAGCCATGGCCTGCGGAAAAAAAAAAAACCCGCAAGAGGCCCGCGATACCATCCACAAGCTCGTTCAGCAGAGACTGAACTAAAGAAAGAGACACTAAAGCAAAGGCCTGTGTAAAACACTTACAAGCGGCCCGAGCTGAAATCCATGAACTCATTCAGCACAAAGACAATATCAAATGCGAAATTGACATTGTTCACGGAGAGCTGAAACACTCTCATAGACTGCAGAATGACCGGGAAGGGGAAACGCACACCACAAAGTTTCCCCTTGACCAGCTGGTCCGCACCTGTCAGCCTACAACCCAGAGCTAAAAAGGGGGGGGTGAAAGCCCACTGTTCAAAACATCACCAGCCAGCCCACAAGAACCCCCGTCAGCAGCGAGGGGAGAAGAGCCTTTCCAGGAGAGCCCCTGCTACTTACAACGGCAGGGCTCCCAGAAGACTTAACAAGCTGGTGAGAAACCTCCCTACGTTCACTCCGAACCCTGCAGGAGGCCACAACGTGCACGCCTACCTACAAGACATTGACTTTCACTTAAAAAACTGTTACCAACGTCACCGCGTGGGACAGATTATCCGAAATCTGCACCCCACAGTGAGTCATCACCTAGGCATTCTGGCCTGCCCACATAGCATGACTACTCAACAGCTAAGAGAAGCTTACACCAAGCAAAAGACTGTCCGAAAGACTTTGAAAAACCACAATGATTTTGAACTGCAAAACCAGAAGACACTGCACGAACACAGTGCAAGACTCTGCTAAAAAGGTCCCTGATCAGCATAGGACATAGAACTTTTAAAAGTAGATGAAAATGTGTGCTCAAAGAGTTGCAAGACTCAGCATTAGTAAACTTAGAATTTTACTGATTTAAAGGAATCTTAAATGGACGTGTAAGCCTCAACAACCAACAGACTATACACAACCCTGTTTAAACAAACAGTTTCTAGATACTTTTTGAAAAATGCACTGCTGTACATTAGTTTCCATGACAATGACTTGTTACAAGAAACACTAGCTCCAAATAGGGCATACATCACCTTAACGCCAGGGTGTAGAACCACCACGGCTTTAAACTACTGTTAACCTACGGGCGTGCTTTTGATCGTTGCGATCCAACCAGAACACAACGTGCAATACGCATCTTTGATCGCTGGCCTGTCTAAATGCAGATAAAACGATAGCTGGAATTGACATCTCTACTCTAAGTAAAATAGCCTTAGATTTCCAACTAAAAGTAAAAGTAGCATGTTCAGCAGTAAAAGCATAAGTCTGTTTGACAAAGAAACCTCATCTCAGCAGCTTGTAAACTGTATCGATATCTTATGCTTTGATTAACAGGAAATCCAAATGGTAGTATGACTAAACCTGTGTCTAACAAAGAAAGCTCAGGACAGAGTTATATCTAGGTAGACCTGGGTGTCTACAAATGTAAAGGCCTTACAAATTATTGTTATGTAATTCACCTACATTTTTTGCTGCATCTACCAGCAGAGAGCTACCTAGCGATCAAAACTGTTACTCGCTGAGAAGTCAGCATTCGTGCACGAGAGGGACGTAACCATATATGCTTAGACAAGCTTTGACTTACAGCAAATCTATTTCCTTACTCTGTAAACAAATAGAATAAGCTACGTAAAATAAAGAGAAGAGTTAGCTAATGCCAAAACTCATCTGCATTTTACTTAATGTAACACCAAGTCCTAGAAAGACTTAAAATATAGTTGCATCCTGTTAACCCGTTTAAACATGCATAATTCATGTAAAATGTACAGACATTCTTTAGGGACTGTTGAATTGTCTGACATGCTCTGGTTCCCATGACAACGCCTTGTCACAGGAAGTGCTAACTTGTGATGTCACTTTGTAAACAAACCAGCCTAGGTGCCTAAGCTAACCTAGCATCCCTCCCGCTTACGCTAAGCTAAACTAACATAGCATCCAGCTAGCTTACGCTACGCTAACCTAGCCTAGCCTCCATCCAGCTTAGGCTAAGCTACATAATAACTTCTACAGTTAGCAGTTAGCATAATTTACTTGAGCCCTTAATCACCGCTTGTGTTCACACAATGCAAACTATTCTAGAATGCTTTCTTTAACACCAGTTAGGGTTTCTAATTATTCACTTTCCGTGTTTACAATTCTTTGCAGCTAAAGTTCACCTTCACTAGTGAAGGCATCGTCCTTGCTAACCGTCGAAGGCTAACTTTGCAGATACCCTGTTAATTAAACTTACGTTTAACTACATGTAAACTGTGTAGCTAGAGAATAATTCATATAGCAATAGGAATTTTCATCGACAGGTGACTAAACCGATCATTCCCCGTGTTTGATCACTTTATTCCCTTTTGCTTTAAAAAATTTTTCCTCTCGTTAATTCTTTCATTTCTTTAACTTTCATAATAACAGCAGTCAGCTGTTCCCTTGGCTAATCAGTCATCTATATGATTTAATTTAATTTCCTCTCTTGTTCAAATGTGGTTCCATTTCCCATAGGGCCCAGAAAGGAAACAGAGACACCCTTATTTGTTATTTTGGCTTAGTTTCAACCAGTGCACTCATTTTCGTGACCCTGCAGCACAAGTAATTTCAACAATTTACTAGGGCACAACTATAATCCTGAAGATTGATAATAAGCAGAATTTAAATAAGAAAGCTGTCCGTTTCCCTCTTATCCTTCACTTCGTCAAGCCGTAGTGACCGAGACATCCAAGAGCCTGAAGTTGCTTAAAGAGCTTCTTCACAATAGACTTTACAAAGACAACAAGAGGGACGAACACGACATCCTATGCCTCAGCATAAAACCTGCAACAGGCACACAGAACACTGCTTGTCAACAACAGACCACAGAGCTAACACAGCTGACACAGCTGACAACTTCCCACGACTGGGACCAAAATCCCAAAAGACCAAGAAATGCTGCTTTGTCTGTCTCCGCAAAGAACTACACAAGACCGGCCCTAACCGCCCGTCGATCACCACACCAGCCGCGACGTCAAGACTCCTCGGGCACATGATCAAACAAGGTATGGCCCGGAAACTCTTTGAAAGACTCTGAGAGACAAAATCGAACTCTTACATCTCAAACACGCGAGCTGACTGTGCAGTCATACAGCCAGAACGACATCCGGCTCAAACAGGTAGCTCACATTCACCTGACAATTGGTTCTTTTAGTCTGAAACACCCGGTGTACATCTCACAAATGGACACTTACCCCTTTCTGATTGGCAAAGATCTGCTAGAGCGCTTTGAGCCTTTACTAGACTTCAAACACCTGACAGTCTGGGCCCAAGTTCAAGAACGCCTCCTCCCCCTCCAGTCACACAGGTTACCAAAGCCAGACTGGCCGGTCATAGAGGTAACGAGAACTACAACAAAGCCAGACTCTAAGGTCACAGAGTTCATAGAACTCCAGCAGCCATCCAGGGGTACACAGCCTCAACACCAAGTCAAGGTTCAAGTTCGCTACCATGCACCTTCCAGCTCGCCAAAGACCATAACAACTTCATGAACATTGGGAGTCACCACCACTTTAGACCCCTCCAACCACCCTAGCACACTGTCTAGACCCACCGACAACCGGTGCCCCAAACACCCGCTATACACCTGGCACATGCTACGTGCACAAGACAACATTCAGCGTTCTGCACCAAATGCCATCACTGCGCCACAGCTTGTGGTGGCACAGTGCAAAAGGGGGGTCATGCACATGTGAATGTATGCTCAAGACGCAGCACCAGAGACACTTGCAAGACACCGAAGCAAGTGGCATACCGGCATCCTCAAAGCGAAGTAAATTTTTTTTTTTCCTCCCTTTCTCTCTTTCTCCCTCTCTTTCACTTTTACCAGGATGTTGCTGTGCTTCGCCATCCTGTGCCTCCAGCCAACCAGAGAGCAACCGCAATCGGACATCTCACCAGGTCCGGCACCAGTCATCGTCCTAAAGGAACCACCAGGACTCCTCATCACCAATGGCCGGACCCACACTCAGAAAGTGTACGTGCCACCTGATCCTCGCAACGTCTACAGAGCACACTACCCCAGCGCAACAACACAATACAGCTGGGTAGGTGCCCGATGGACAGAGGACTCCCTCACTCACGCTGAGGCTGATATTGAACACATGCTCAACCAACTTGAGAAAATGACTGTCACGCTAGCGGAGCCAGGTGGCCACAACCGCCGCTCCCAACGGTTTCTACGAGCTTTGCTCGGAGCCGCCACTGCCGTCGGAACTCTGTTTAACATTTGTATGCCCAGTGTGAATGCAGTAAACCTAGCCACTGTGAGGCGGCATGTAGCCGAAATTCAGGCTGAGATTCCACAGATAAAAGAGCAACTCACGACACAGAGTGCATCCCTGCAGACCATCGACAAGACACTAAAGGGAATTGTGGTAACTTTCAACACTCACAGCGTTCTGCCGACCCCAACAGTGAACTCCATGAAAAAGCTGTTACTGTCTCCCAGAATGACGTTGCTCAAACTCAGCTGGTAACAGCCCTGAGGACAAACCCGCTGCGGGGAGTGAACCCCTCCATCGACAGCCTCGCCATGGGTAGAATTCCACCGCACCTGATACCCTTAGGCCTCATGCAAACCGTGGTGGTGTCCGCCATCACCACGCCAACTGACTCTTTACAAATACACCTTGCCTACTCTCTGGGTAGTGCCATCCCACTCTGCGTCGACCACAAGCAGAAAAAAAGGGGGGGCTTTCTCCTGAACTTGCCCATCCTAGAGTCAAGCCGAAGCTCAATAACATTGTCAATGTCAGATTTTGAAAAGTAACACTCACTTCAAGATATGCACGCTGGACGTGGATGCCTCACACGACAGCGACACAAAGCTGCCCCAGCTCTGAATCCGCACATGTGCACATTGACCAAAGACGTTTAGTATCTCTGCCCCTAACAAACCTTTCCTCAGAGACAACACTGACGGAATCTGCGGCCTGCAGATCAGCGGCACACGCTGCCCTGCTAAAGCCAAGCCTCGTACTCAGGTCACCGAGACCCACGCAGAGATTGTAGGTGAAAGGGGGACTCCTTAACACTCCTGTGCGCACAGCCGCACTCACTGACGACCAAAATGACACTGACACCTGTGTCACCTTGCTCGACCAGAGCGTGTAATCCAAGCATCAAAGGTGCCATCCTTCACCTCGACGACCTGGCATCGTATCCTCTTCCAAGCGAAGAGCACCAATCAGAACTGACCTTGTTCCCATCGACATAGCCCTCCAAGCTGTGTCTCAACTGCCCGCCTTAACTGCCTCACCTGTTGTCCAATCCTGGACTGCAGCTGATCCTGCGCTGGGTACCTCTACGGTAATCAACCACACCCTGACACTTGACTTTCAGGAGGCTCAACGAGAGGCGAAAATCTACAGCCAAGCTCACGGGACCCTCAGGAAGAGGGTACCACGCCGGAGGCTGCGTCAAACTTAATCAAGCTGAGCCCTCAGCCTCTGCTCGAGAGCACCTGCTACCCTATCATCATGATTCACCTGTCATCCGTCCACTGTGATAGTTGTTGTCCGATTAAGTCCACACAGGGACTTCATCGGACAAAAAGGGGGATATTGTAGGGACTGGGCTAAGAGTGAATCTGAATAAATAAAAATATCCGTGCTAAAGTCCCAAAACCTTCAGGCACCGAAAGACTGAATTTTACACACACACACACACACGAGCCCTTCCCTCCCCCAACACACGAGGGAAGCTCCTGTTCCGAGACTTTATAACCCATCGGAATGTCGCAGAATGTCTCTGAACAAAGAGACGGACATTTCTGTTGTGTAAAGACATAAAAACCATTAAATATATTTTGTTAAATGTATGTGTTTTTCCCCATGTCACAGTGAAATATCTTTGTTTGGCCACGGCATAAATAGACATTAGAAATACCTTCTTTATGCATTTTAAATACCTCTGTATTTTTCCTTTGACTTTCATTTGATGTGTTTGACACCTCTAAAATGCTCATGGAACGGGCTATCTGAATATGCACAGAGATATAAAGTAAAGTGTATTTTTAATAGGTTTCACCGCCAGTGAAGATTCAAACTGTTAAACTATACACCCTCCTTGAACACACCCCTGTACCACGAGGGGCATGTTCTCCCAAACAAAGGACAATAAACCGAGGGTTCCCGCGTGCAACATCCATTCCCCGATTGGCTCAGTGAACAGGAAGGGGATGGAATTCTACAAGGTGATAAATGTAGGAGCGCGGCTCCGCCCAACTCTCTCTTGAACTTTCCAGCACGTCAGAAACATGTAATTCACGCGGAGGTCCCCTCAGGGGATCAGATCATATCCTGGATCTTTTCTTTACTTTCTAGCCTAAAATCTGTTTTCTGTATTCAACTTGTTTCACTTCCACGAAGTGACATGACCTGAGCCGAACTATCTCCGTTGGTAACGTGACCTAAAAGTCAAGTCAAGTCAAGTCAAGTATATTTATATAGCGCTTTTCACAATACAGATTGTATCAAAGCAGCTTCACATTATCAATCAAAACAACATAACAATGTTTGTTTATTAGTGAAAAACAATAAAATAAAAAAGACATCCAAGTTTGGAAGGGCTGATCAATGTTATTAATGATTGGTTAATTCATTTGAATATCCCCAACTGAGCAAGCCAAAGGCAACAGTGGCAAGGAACCGAAAAACTCCATCAAGTGACCCAGTGGTGTCCTGAAACTCCATCAAGTAACCCAATGGAGAAAAAAAAACCTTGGGAGAACCCAGGCTCAGTCGGGGCCCAGTTCTCCTCTGGCTTTTATGAACTAGAGGCAGGATTTACAGTAACTGTAAGTTTTAAAATTTTATATGAATGCCTGGCTGAAGAGATGCGTCTTTAGTCTAGTTTTAAACTGGGAGAGCGAGTCTGAGCAACGAACAATATCAGGAAGGCTATTCCAGAGCTTCGGAGCTAAATGTGAAAATGCTCTCCCTCCTTTGGTGGATCTGGATATCCTAGGTATGACCAGAAGCCTCGAATTTAGTGATCTTAAAGAGCGCGATGGATTATAGGGCGATAGAAGGTCCGTTAAATAGACTGGAGCTAAACCATTTAGGGCTTTATAGGTCAGTAGCAATACCTTGTAATTAATACGGAACTTTATAGGTAACCAATGAAGTGATGATAAAATCGGTGTTATATGATCATATTTTCTTGATCTAGTAAGAACTCTAGCGGCTGCATTTTGGACTAACTGTAGCTTGTTTATTGAGGATGCAGGACAACCAGCTAATAAAGCATTACAATAATCTAGTCTCGAGGTCATGAATGCATGAACTAACTTTTCTGCATCAGAGACTGATAGCATATTACGTAGTTTAGCAATGTTTCTAAGGTGGAAAAAGGCTGTTTTTGTAACATATGAAATATGCTTTTCAAAAGACAGGTTGCAGTCTAATATAACACCCAGGTCTTTTACAGTAGAGGATAAAGTAACAGGGCATCCTACTATGTTAAAGTAGTGTTGTGAGAGGTTTTGTGGACGGTTTTTAGAACCGATGAGTATTACCTCTGTTTTGTCTGGATTTAATAAAAGAAAATTACGCGTCATCCAATCTTTTATATCTTTAACACAGTCTGTCAATTTGGATAATTTAGCGTATTCATCTGGCCGTGATGAAATATATATTTGAGTGTCATCGGCGTAACAATGGAAACTAATTCCATGTTTCCTTATAATATTACCAAGTGGCAGCATATATATTGAGAATAATAGAGGGCCTAACACAGATCCCTGTGGCACTCCATAGTTTGCCGAAGTTATGATCGATTTTTCTCCATTTAAATAGACAAAATGGTAGCGGTCGGATAAGTATGACCTGAACCAGCTTAATGCTTGTCCATGAATACCAGTATAATTTTGTAGTCGATCTAGGAGTATTGTGTGATCTATAGTATTGAACGCTGCACTAAGATCAAGTAAAACTAGTATTGAGATACAGCCTTGGTCCGAAGCTAAAAGTAAATCATTTGTTATTCTAACCAGCGCAGTTTCAGTGCTATGATGCGGTCTGAATCCAGACTGAAACTTTTCATAGATGTCGTTTTCTTGTAAGAAAGAGCCGAGTTGAGCGGACACAACTTTTTCTAATATTTTAGACATAAATGGAAGATTTGAAATGGGTCTGTAATTTACTAGGTTATTTGGATCTAATTGTGGTTTCTTAATAAGAGGTTTTATAACTGCCAGCTTGAACGTTCTTGGAACATGACCTAAAGATAAAGATGAGTTAATAATATTGAGAAGAGGCTCTTCCACTATAGGTAACACTTCTTTCAGTAGTTTAGTTGGTATAGGATCTAATAAACATGTTGTTGTTTTAGATGAAGTGATAAGTTTGTTTAACTCTTTTTGTTCTATAGTTGTAAAGCATTGTAATTGCTCTTGCGGAGCGACAATTGTGGCCGAATCATAAGGCGGGAGCAAGGATTGAACATTTACAATTGTGGTTCTGATGCTTTCAATTTTCTCGTTGAAGAAGTTCATGAAATCATTACTACTAAACTGTAACAAGGTATTTTGTTCAGACGACGTCTGTTTATTTGTTAGTCTAGCCACGGTGTTAAATAAAAACCTTGGATTGTTTTGGTTGTTTTCTATTAGTTTGCGGAGGTGCTCAGCCCTGGCCGCTTTTAGGGCCTTTTTATAACGTGACATACTGTCTTTCCACGCGATTCTAAATACCTCTAAATGAGTTTGTTTCCATTTACGCTCTAAATTACGGGTTTCTCTCTTTAGAGCATGCGTAGTATTATTGTACCATGGTGCTATACTTTTCTCTCTGACCTTTTTTAATCTAATGGGTGCAACAATATCCAATGTTCTAGAGAGAATGGTGCTCATAGTGCTAGTTAGTTCGTCTAGTTCATCTGTTCGTTTGGGTTCAGGCCGCAGCTGAGACAGATCAGATAAGCTATTTGAGAAATTATCTATGGTGGATGGAAGGATTGTTCTGCCTGGTCGATAACATGGCGCAGCATGACATATTACAGACGTACGTAATATGCAAGTTACCAAGTAATGGTCAGTGACATCATCACTTTGTGGAATGATATCTATATCGGTTGGATCGGTTCCATATGATATAATTAAATCGAGTGTATGATTAAGACGATGAGTTGGTCTGGTGACGTTTTGCTTGACCCCGAAGGAGTTTAATAAATCTGTAAACGCAGCCCCTAACGCATCATTTGAATTATCGATGTGTATGTTAAAATCTCCAACAATTAATGCTTTATCGACGTTGACCAATAGATCTGAGAGAAAATCTGCAAACTCTTTTAGGAAAACAGTGTAAGGCCCTGGAGGTCTATATACGGTAGCCAAGGCTAGAGATAATAGGGATTTTTTTCTTACATCTAAGAGCGTAACATTTAGCACAAGTACTTCAAACGAATTAAACCTATGACGAGTTTTCTGAGTAACATTAACGATATCCCTGTAGATTGTTGCAACACCGCCGCCACGACCGATTAGACGGGGCTCATGCTTATAACAGTATCCTGGCGGAGTAGACTCATTTAGACCGAAATAATCATTTGGTTTAAGCCAGGTTTCAGTAAGGCACAGTACATCGAAATTATTATCTGTGACCATTTCATTTACAATAACCGCCTTAGGTGTGAGCGATCTAATGTTAAGAAGACCTAGCTTTAGAAATTGTTTTTGTTCACTAATAGCGTGTTTTTTTGTTTTAATAACAATTAGATTTTTTCTAGATCCCGCAGTAGATTTATTATTTGATCTCAGTAAACGAGGAATAGACACAGTTTCTAGGCAATGTTCTACACTAGTATTAATATAAATTAAATTGGTGCAGCAGAGACTGTGATTTGGATTTTTGGTTACTAGTCAGACGGTGTTTAACATCTTAGAGATGTTATCCGACAGAAGATCTGCCCCGATTCTACTTGGGTGTAAGCCATCAGCACGGAAGAGCCTCGGTCGCTCCCAGAACAGATTCCAATTATTTACAAAGAGCAGTTTCTGCTCATTGCACCATGACATTAACCATTCATTTAGCGCGAATAATCTACTGAACTTTTCATGCCCTCGTCGGTACGTGGGAAGCGGTCCAGACACAATGATCGTTGTTTCAGGCGATGTGCTGCGAACCGTTTCGATCAGGCTCCTGAAGTCTTTCTTCAGAACCTCTGTCTGTCGCAGCCTAGTGTCGTTAGCTCCCCCGTGCAACACAACAGCTCCGACGCGCTCGTCACCGTTCAAGATCTCAGGTACCCGCGCAGCGATATCAAGAACACGAGCACCAGGAAAGCAATGACTGTGCACCTTACTTTTACCTAACGTAGCGTGGACGTGTTGGACGGTGGAATCGCCGATGATCACAGCATCGCGTTCCGTTTCGCGAAGAGAGGAGAAGCGGTTCTGAGTGGAGATCTCGAAAACCGGAAGGGGCGAGAAGATTCTGGTCCTGGCTCGCGGCTTCCGCGGAACCAGCCAGGCTTCGTGGCGTTGTGTCGGAGCCGGAGTGAATGAAACCATGGCTGATCGGGACCTGGACGCTCGGGACCAATGCTGAGAAACGCACGGAGTAGACGCGGCGCCTTATTAAAAGTCAGTGTAACATCTGATGATTCTGAAAGGTAGGAAATATCTACTGGTAATTCGAAGAATATATTATGCAGCCCCATAATAAAGACATGATGGGTAGGTTACAAGGAAGATAAAGTATTTCGCAAAGCTGAACCTATGTTACCTTATATGTCCCTTTAAATGTTCTGGCTGCTTTAAATGTTCGCTGTCTGCTTTGACAGATTGAGTCAGATAGAGGGTGACAGGCCAAAGTGAAAAAAGACTGATGCAGGGGGAAAGACTTGAGGCTACATTGAATTTTGGGGACAGCACATAGTTTCAAATGATAATGGATCGAACTGACGCAGTCAGGAGAAGAAGAAAGAAGGGAGATAATACTGAAGAAGAAATAAGACTATAACTTTGTGAAGCATAATCATTAGGAGTGTCAACTATGGACCTAATTAGTAGAGAAAAATTCACAATAAGCAGAAGTCTTACTTTCCTTATGGATATAATATTTCACACAGAATGAAAAGAACATACAGCTGTCAGAAAGAAACCGCTCTTAAAATATGGATGAATAGTGTATGAAATATCCATGATTTCAGGATTAAATGTCATTATTTTGTTTTACTCAACCTATTTTACGCATTTCACCAAACGAAGGTTATTGCTCTTAAAATGATTAATGCAGCCATTTAACCAGACTCAATGAGGAATGCTAAATTGTAAATAATAAAAATCAAGTAACCATAGCCATTCAAAGTTAAGGTGAATAAAATGGCTTATCAATAAATACTACTTTTTCTTTTTCTTTCTTTCTTTCTTTTTTAAGCCAACATCAAAGGTCTCGTATCCAATCAAATTCTAAGGTATATTGTGAAACCACTTAATTAAATCATAAGTCCATTGACATATATTTAACAATCATAACACCTGTAAAATCTTTTTATCAAAATGTAAATGTACAGTATGTCCTGTCTTTAGATAACTTAACATATTTTAGAATGACATGGAGGTAAGTAAATAATGACAAAAAGTTAATTTTGGGTGAACTATCCCTTTTAAACTTGTGAGGAGCACACATCACATCAAGACACTCAGCATGGCCACTGAACATCCCAATGTTTTAAAAGCCTTGATGATTTTTATCATAAAATCTGTCAGTTTCACCTTCCTCTTGATATGTTCAGCAATAGAAGAAAATAGTGTCCATGTCTTTGTCCTCTGAGAGAAAGCAAAGCATTTATATGATTGAAGACATTGTTCTTAATTTGGATGATCCCATTAGAGAGACTCCAGGGGGTGTTTTAATTTATCCGCCTCTCACACGAAAGCGTGGATAAAATGTTCACTGGACAATTAAGTGATTCTCACATCTAATTGGCCATAACTCAGGATGTACCAAGACCAAGCCTGAGACTGACACTCATTTGAAAGCTTCAATTATTGCAGGCTGAGCGAACATGGAGAATTTCTGAACTCTTGAATACATTTAATATAGTTATTTTTAAATCTATTTTTTATGGTGATTATCTCTTGCATATTTTTATTTTTAAGATATTTCAGATGTTTAGCTGGATAGTGATCAGTACTAACCTTAACCCAGTTTTATATTGAGTTATTCACCACAGCATTGGTTTATTCACCTGATAGCGTGCGCAACTGTCACCTCTGTGGGGAAGGGAGTGAGACAAGTGACTGTTGATAAATAAAACTATGATAAATAAATCATTTTATGTTGTTTAGGCCTGGCAGCATAATGGCAAATGTCGGTTACACTTTATTTCGATAGTCACTTTAGACATTCTACTAACTATAAGTAACTTTTCAACTACATGTCAACTAACTCTCATTAGAGTATTAGTATATTATAGTAGACTGTCAGTAGACGGTTAGGTTATGGTTAGGTGTTAGGGTTCGGGTTAGGAGAATAAGTTGACTTGTAGTCGCCAAGTTACTTATAGTCAGTTGAATGTCTGTTGGGGGACCAACAAAATAAAGTGTTAGCAGATATTAAGCTGACAGTCTACTAATACTCTACTGACAGTTAGTTGACATGTAGTTAAAAAGTTACTTATAGTTAGTAGAATGTCTAAAGTGGACTATCGAAATAAAGTGTTACCCAAATGTCAGTAAATTTCTATTCTAGTCTTTTTCTTAAAAATGTGCAAAACTACACAGACTATTCTTGGGTTATTTGAACAAGAAGTCGAGTAGTCAGTCTGAAAGCTACAATATGTAATTTGTTTCGCTGCTAGGGGTCGCTAACCTCTTACAATAATAAAGGCGTAGGCTGATGACGCATAAGTGGAATCATGGAACTTACCGTGAAGCTGATGGATCTAATAATGTTTATGGATGAGTGAATAAATTGATGTTTTTAACATGACTGTGGTATGAAGCAGGGTGCGATTGCTAATGAGAGACAGATATCAGCGCCACACGCAAGTCCGGCGGATATAAAGGAATTTCATTCTACTGAACTACACGCAAGTGCTGAATTACTACTCACACAGGTCAGTTTATTAGACAAATTAAACTTGTGAGCTTGGTCTACACTATCACACTAAACTGCATTTGAGTGTGTTGAAAGTTATAATGTTATTCTATGTGTTAGTTTGTCTGTATGAGACTAGCAGTAAGCTAGATCAACATTGGAATAACATACATATCATATTCTAATATTTCATCATGTTGAACTATATAACATTGATTAGTTTTATGTACATTTGTTCACCTGTCTAATAAAGTATGTAAGAGCGGCATCTCTGTCAAGTCCAAGTTTATCACAGACGTGGAGCTCTCGGCATCTCGAAAAAGCCATGCTGATATTGATCCTCGTTTTAGTTCTCCTTTTGTCCCAAAGTTCCCCTTCAGGGACTACCGCTGCGTGTAATCGCAGTGGGAACGCCCCCCAGCGTAGCGCGTCTGAATATATGAATGAAATCAGTCAATGGAGAGAATGAGCGTACGGCGAGTGACGTCATCGACCAGGAAGCTATAAATATCCCCTGAATACACAAGCCGCCAGCTTCTGTTACTTCAGCAGCGCTCTGTGTGTGTCTGGAATCTTTCAATTGTGTTTGTCTGTCTTAGTCAGGAGTTTATCACTATATATATATATATATATATTTATATATAAAAAAAACAATATGAGCGAGCAGTATAGAAAGTGTGCTCCCCCCTGTACTCGATACATCACGGGTGGGGATTCACATGAGTTATGTGTTGCTTGTTTAGGAATGCAGCATGCCCAGTCGGCTCTCGAGGGAGTCGATTGTCAGCATTGCGAGCGTTTTCCTATTAGAACTCTGCGCTCGCGGCGATCGCTCTTCGAGGAGAGCGGTATGCTGCGAGCTCCCCAAGGCTCGGGTCCCGCTTCTGTTGAGGCGGCAGCCATATCCGGCGGGATCCAGTGCCTCTCACTCGGCTCTGGAAGCACGCGCTGCGGCGGTTACTTCTGCCCGGGTGGAGGCACATGATGATGTTGAATTGAGATTATCCAGTTCCGAGGAGCTGGATGTCGATAGTGTTGCATCAGAAGAAACAAGTTTTTCACATTATACTGCTAATGAGGAAGGGCTGATGGATGTGTTATCTCGGGCTGTTGAAAAACTCAGCATCGAGTGGCCAGCTGATAGGCAGGAGTCTAAAAGTAAAAGCAAACTAGACGATAGATTTCTGTCTGCACGACCTCAGCCCGCTCGTCGGTGCCTACCATTTTTCCCAGATCTCCACGCTGAGGTTTCAAAAAGGATTTCTGCTGATATGATCAATGAGCTGAGGCAGACCGCTGATCTCACTCTTCGGGCCACCAGGGAGACGTGATACCTTTTGGCCTCTTGCACATGAGACCGTTACAGTGGTGGCTCAGAACCAAGGGATTCTCCCCGAGGGGAAATCCGCTTCGCAGGATCGTGAGTTCGCGACGGTGTCATCGCGCCCTGATCATGTGGAAAGATCCTTGGTTTCTGTCCCAAGGTCCTGTGTTGGGGGCTCCTTGTAGTCGCGTCATGCTAACGACAGATGCCTCTCTCACGGGTTGGGGGGCGATCATGAGTGGTCGCCCAGCTCAGGGTCTGTGGGGGGACCATCACCGTCTATGGCACATAAATTGTCTAGAGATGTTGGCAGTGTTTCAGGCCCTGAAACATTTCCTCCCAGACCTAAGGGGCCACCATGTTCTTGTCCGGACAGACAACACATCGGTGGTCTCTTATATCAACCATCAGGGGGGTCTGCGTTCTCGCCCGCTTTACAAACTGGCACGTCAGATCCTTCTATGCTCCCAGGGGAAAATTCTCTCTCTCAGAGCTATTTATCTCCCGGGGTATTTGAATCAGGGGGCAGACATCCTGTCGAGGCAGGGGCCGAGGCCCGGGGAGTGGAGTCTTCACCCCGAGGTGGTAGAGCTCCTATGGGAACATTTCGGTCGTGCCGAGGTAGACCTTTTTGCGTCCCGAGAGACATCACACTGTCCACTGTGGTTCTCTCTCAGCCAGCCAGCCCCACTGGGGTTGGACGCGATGGTACATCCGTGGCCGAGGTCACGTCTGTACGCTTTTCCCCCGATTGCTCTGCTCCCGGGAGTTCTGGAGAGGGTTCGCCGGGACGGGCTCAGTCTCCTGCTAATAGCCCCGTTCTGGCCGGCCCGAGTATGGTTTGCGGACCTAGTGTCTCTCCTCGACGGCTCTCCCCTGGAGATACCGATCAGGAGAGATCTACTTTCTCAGGCGAGTGGGTCGATCCTTCACCCCCGCCCAGAACTATGGAGGCTGTGGGCTTGGCCTCTGAGGGGGCCCAGCTCATAGATTCTGGTCTCTCGACTGAGGTCGTTGAGACCATCCTCCAATCCAGAGCTCCTTGCACGAGGAAGTTATATGCCGCAAGGTGGAAACTTTTCACCTCTTGGTGTGGAGAGCGCCAGCAGGACCCAGTTAACTGCCCGGTTGGTACACTGCTGGATTTCCTGCAGGACCGTCTCTCCACAGGGTTATCCCACTCTACACTGAAGGTGTATGTGGCGGCCTTAGCTGCTTACCACGCCCCTTCAAGTGGAGGTTCCCTCGGGAGACACCCACTTATATCTCGCTTCCTTCGTGGCACCTTGAGGCTGAGGCCTGCAGTTCGCACGAGGGTACCAGCTTGGGACCTGGCCGTCGTCTTAGAGGGTCTCTCCCTAGCTCTTTTCGAGCCCATTGAGGAAGTTTCGGAAAAGTTTCTTACTCTAAAGACTATCCTTCTTCTCGCTATCTCATCTCTAAAAAGAATTGGAGATATTCAAGCACTTTCGGTGGCTCCCTCGTGCCTGGAATTTGCGCCTGGTATGGTTAAGGCCTTTCTCTGTCCGAGACCAGGTTATGTTCCTAAGGTACCAACTACTTTTGATAGACCTATAGTTCTGCAGGCTTTCTGTCCTCCGCCTTTTATGACGTCAGACCAGGAGAAACTTAATTTGCTGTGCCCCGTTAGGGCTTTAGATGTGTATGTCCACAGAGCTGCCCTGTGGAGGAAATCGGAACAACTTTTCGTTTGTTTTGGGTCACCCAGGAAAGGGTGTCCTGCATCTAAGCAAAGGATGAGCAAGTGGGTGGTCGAGGCCATCTCGCTCGCTTATGGTTCGGGCCATCAGCCTTCACCTTTGGCTGTAAGGGCTCATTCCACTAGGAGTATGGCTGCCTCTACAGCTCTTCTTTCAGGAGCTTCTCTTCAGGACGTTTGTGATGCGGCAGGCTGGTCCTCACCGCACACTTTCGTCAGGTTTTATTCCCTTGACCTTAGCTCCACTCCCGGGGCTCAGGTTCTCTCGTCGGTTTGTGTCTCCGAATGACACACGACGGGGATTTGGTCGTATGGGGATGTGGGTATTGCGTTCCCACTGCGATTACACGCAGCGGTAGTCCCTGAAGGGGAACGTCCCGGGTTACGTATGTAACCCTAGTTCCCCGAAGGGACGGACGCTGCGTGTCCTGCCATACTCTCGGCATCCCCTTGGGTCGCTTGCTTCAGTAACTTTAGAAGCTGGCGGCTTGTGTATTCAGGGGATATTTATAGCTTCCTGGTCGATGACGTCACTCGCCGTACGCTCATTCTCTCCATTGACTGATTTCATTCATATATTCAGACGCGCTACGCTGGGGGGCGTTCCCACTGCGATTACACGCAGCGTCCGTCCCTTCGGGGAACTAGGGTTACATACGTAACCCGGGACGTTTGCTTGCCATGGTCCATAATGTTTGAACGAAACAACAACAGCGTGAGCGTGCCGCTAGACGTAACGCAGTTGTCCACGTCTGTCGCCATGGTTACTATGGCAGTACGAGCAGAAACCAGGGATAACTCAGATATTACATTATTGACAGGCGACAAGTGAACATGGACGAGCCATTATTTAAAATTGGAATTTCTCTGAAATTAAAAATCTTTTGGAACTTTTGGGATATTGTAAGTACACAACTGCAGCAAATATATCACAATGTGCAAGTGATTTTTGAATATTTCATTACAAAAATCGTACATATTGTAGCTTTAAAGGGCCTGATAGACTTCAAGCGAAATCGAAGTACTGATGTGACGTCATTTCAAACAAAATCAGGCCAGAGTTTGAAACATCTTGCCAAGAAAACTTGTCTGGTAAACACATTTGAACTACCATTGGTCCGTGGCGATTATGTAATAGGTAGGTGTGCTGAGTCTATGCCTTTTTTTATTTTACATAGAAATCTTCTCCAATAAATTTGGTACCCGTTAATAGACGCTGCTTTCAAACGCTCTCGTTTGTGTTTGCTTGAGAGCTCAAAGGTCAAAGGTTTTTTTGAAGTGTTGATTGAGGGAGAAAATCAGAATTCCTTACTTTTTGACCATATACACTGTATAACAACAACTGCCACAAATTGCATGTTTTTTTGTTTTGTTTTTTGCTCGAAATAACATTGAGGTGTTTTTCCCTCATATGAGCTCCATATTCTCACTAGATGATAATGAACCATAAATCTTATGTATCAAATATGACTAATTTGCAACACATATGCAAGCTTTAATGCTTTAAAAAGTTTCAAACTTTTCCATAAAAAAAATTATGCTGTTACTATTATATCTGATTTCAGGCTTTAAAGATTTAAGCAATCTGAATAAAAATGACAAGAGCTTAAAGAACACATAATTGGTCTGTTTGACTGTTCTGGATATGCATGTTCTTGTCATTTATTTTCTGCACTTTCTCAGTCATTAACTTGTATGGCAAATAATAGACATAAGTTCATAATCACTCTATGCTAAAATGCCTATACAGCCCTTTTTTAGTGCATTTATTTAATTTATTCTCTCTGAGATTGAGGTGTACAGCAGGCTCAGGTTAGCCTGGCTGTGCCCTCCTACGCACTTCCGCTCAATTTCATTTTCCTTCAGGACTACGTCTGGGACTGCTGTATATTATTAGGTTTCCAGAAAAAAAAATTTTGTAGAACCAATCAGCGAATAGAGGGAGTGGCTGAGAACGATGACGTTGATGTAGTGCGTCAGTTTGAGTTGGAGTTCAGTAATGGCAGCGTAGAAAGACGTGAGAAAAGCTATTCGGTCCGTTGTTGCAGATCCGAAACTACCGCAGCGGCGTATTGTTAATGATTAGACCCAGCTTCGACAGTTGACTGAATACATCACTGTCCTTAGTGTCAAATATACATTTAGAATTTAGAATTGTTCCTTGAACTCTCGTTGACAAACATCTTATTCTAAACATAATCCTCTGATCATTCGGACTTGTTGTTTCTGGCCGCATGACATACGTCACGACCACACGTTAGCGATTGGCTATGGCAGATCCTGAGTGACTCTGGGCAGATCCAATAGTTTTGAACTTTAACAGAGAATCCGCCTACAAGGAAGTAAACGTTTCTCAATGGAGAAAGGCCAGACTCTCTGTACAAATGAAATGTACGAGAGTCTGGTAGAACGAGGCTAGGCTCAGGTACCCCCATTGGAAAATATTCTTGTCAGGTTGAGTCTGAGGGCTCAAAGTTCTCTGTATCATCTTACCAAAGTGATGTCCAGCACTGGTTAAGTGTGGACAGAAGAAGACTATTTTTTAAGGATATAGTCATCCTTCTGTGGCTTCCTCAGCATCTTTACACCTCTTTAACTTAACTTAAAAAAAATGCTCAAACTCTAAAGGCTGTAATACACTACACCATTTAAAATTCAAACACATTTTAAAACACTTGCCGACTCTGTAAATGATTGAGAAAAATATTGGATAGCATGGACTAAACGATCGAGGGTTTTAACACACTACCAGAGTTACATGTCTTTCCAAACACAACAAACCAATGCAGAAACATTGGTCTAATTGCTAGGAGATGCATGACAAATGAAAACAATGTGTTCTAAAATTGGCTTTAAATATCAAACATGTTTTATATCCTCCAACTACTCCAACTACACTGAATCAAAGTCTGAAGCAAAATAATCAGTCTGTGGCGTTAATATACTACATGATTTTCTGTGGAAAGAGCTAACAGACATTCTTAAATTGGACTGGTCTAATGTGCAAGATTCAAGAAAGAGAGAGATCTTTAACCCGGCGCATTACAAATATGCAACAGTTTGGCATAAGTGTGTACAACCAAGCCGAACAATAGTTATAACTTTAAAACTTTAACTTTTGCAACAAAGAAAGAGAATAATAATGTTTATTCAGATATGCACTTCTGTGCATCATACAATTTACACAAGAAATTATATTTGTATAACTATAACTGTAACAGGGACTTAACTACAGTCCCCACAGGGCCTGCAGGGCTACTACTGTATTCAGAGGACTGAATGTGTGTGTTCTTACATTGCACCTTTTTTATCAAAAATTTTATGATTTTAAACTGTCTTTCTGCTTTTTTTTTTTTTTACTGGAAAAATAACCATATATGCTATTGTATACAACGCTTTTTATATAATATAACATTTATCTACTACACCTTTTGCATGTAGCATGAACAAATAAATGATATATGATAGGTAAAGTTAATAGGTTCTAAAAAATTAATCTTGTAAAATATTAGGCTAAAGTTTGTCTGGTAATTTGCAATATTGTGGCAAAATGAAAAATGTTGCATCCTTAAAATATCAAATAAGGGCATGGCATTGATTCACCAATGTCATCAAAATCTCAATCCAGCCAGGCTAACAAAGTTGGTAACCCTGCCTGCCTATATTCAAAACAATGATTTGGATTACAGCATATGTATACTGTATGGATACACTAGTATGGATATAACAGTATGGATGCCTATTGGAAGCCTAATTTTGAGTGTTTCCACATTCACATGTAATTATCATACAAACACAGTCTTGTTCAGCTAAGCAAACCAAAAAATAAATAGCAATATTATAGATATTGAGTACTATTGGAAAAGGTTAGCTTTCTTTGTAATTGAATATACAAATATGCTAATGCATGGGACAAGCAATTCACATACATTAATTTTAAGACAACAGCACAGTGACTCATGCAATTTTTTAGCAATCATTAAACTTAAACATTTTTGATGGCAACAGTAGGCAAATTGGCTACTGTGGAAAGTATCAATCATTAAGTATGGAAAAGTAAAATTTTACTCAAATGGATACCTTGCACTTCTCTTCCCTGCAGTTACCTAAGATGAATGGTATGAGGTCCCCCTGTGGTGCATCCCAAATAGGGATTTGTGTTAAGCAACACTTAACACTTTTAACAGCATCTTTTGTGTTCCATACAAAGAGCCAAAAGCCCTATTTGGACTGGATTTAACATGGAGAGGTGGGGTAAAGTAATTATTACCTGAGCTTCTCAGTGATTTTAGTCCCGTACGAATGTGCCATCTCAGGAATAATTTTTCACATCCTTATTCAATCATTATTATAATCACCAATTTTTTTATTGCACGTAAAGACAGTAAAATACTTGGAAAGAACCGGATCGGACACTAGGTTTATTCTTGCCTTTGTATTTGATAATCTTAATAAAGGTTGTATTTGGTATGATATTTAAAATTATATTAAGTGTCTGATTCATTGATAAACAAACATTCTCCACCCTATCTAGATAATCAGCTTGCTAACAATTTTTGGCGTGTATAAAACAAATAATTTGCTTCAAATGATGATTCATATATATATATACACTAACCTAAAGGATTATTAGGAACACCATACTAATACTGTGTTTGACCCCCTTTCGGCTTCAGAACTGCCTTAATTCTACGTGGCATTGATTCAACAAGGTGCTGAAAGCATTCTTTAGAAATGTTGGCCCATATTGATAGGATAGCATCTTGCAGTTGATGGAAATTTGTGGGATGCACATCCAGGGCACAAAGCTCCCGTTCCACCACATCCCAAAGATACTCTATTGGGTTGAGATCTGGTGACTGTGGGGGCCATTTTAGTACAGTGAACTCATTGTCATGTTCAAGAAATCAATTTGAAATGATTCGAGCTTTGTGACATGGTGCATTATCCATATTATTAGTACCTGGATGGGAGACCTCCTGAGAAAACCAGGTTGCTGCTGGAAGAGGTGTTAGTGAGGCCAGAAGGGAGTGCTCTACCTGTGGTCTGTGTGGGTCCTAATGCCCCAGTATAGTGATGGGGACACTATACTGTCAAAGAGCACCATCCTTCGGATGAAACGTTAAACTGAGGTCCTGACTCTCTGTGGTCATTAAAAAAATCCCAGGATGTCTTTCGAAAGAGTAGGGGTGTAACCCCGGCATCCTGGCCAAATCTGCCCATTGGCCTCTGTCCATCATGGCCTCCTAATCATCCCCGTATACTGATTGGCTTCATTACTCTGTCTTCTCTCCACCAGTAAGCTGGTGTGTGGTGGGCGTACTGGCACAATATGGCTGCCGTCACATCATCCAGGTGGATGCTGCACATTGGTGGTGGTTGAGGAGATTCCCCCCTTCCTTGTAAAGCACTTTGAGGTCCCAGATAAAGCGCTATATAAATGTAACGAATTATTAATTATTATTATTATTATCCTGCTGGAAGTAGCCATCAGAGGATGGGTACATGGTGGCCATAAAGGGATGGACATGGTCAGAAACAATGCTCAGGTAGGCCGTGGCATTTAAACGATGCCCAATTGGCACTAAGGGGCCTAAAGTGTGCCAAGAAAACATCCCCCACACCATTACACCACCACCACCAGCCTGCACAGTGGTAACAAGGTATGATGGATCCATGTTCTCATTCTGTTTACGCCAAAGTCTGACTCCACCATCTGAATGTCTCAACAGAAATCCAGACTCATCAGACCAGGCAACATTTTTCCAGTCTTCAACTGTCCAATTTTGGTGAGCTCTTGCAAATTGAAACCTCTTTTTCCTATTTGTAGTGGAGATGAGTGGTACCCGGTGGGGTCTTCTGCGGTTGTAGCCCATCCGCCTCAAGGTTCAATTCAATTCAATTCAATTCAAATTTATTTGTATAGCGCTTTTCACAATACACATTGTTTCAAAGCAGCTTTACAGAAAGTGCATTAAAAATGTACATAGAAAATACAGTTAGTTCATCATGTATTAATTTAGGGCATAACATATCGCCGGCGTTGAGTCGTCTCTTCACAGGCGTCGAGTCGTCTCTCCACAGGCGTTTAGTCGTCTCATCACAGGTGTTGGATCATCCGAAGTCTCCGTGAGAGGCTGGATACAAACTGGAGCTGACGAACGCTATTTACCTCGGGACTTTCGTCCCGAGATAACAGCAGAAAGGCAGATGAGAAATAATTAGCGTAGCTGATGTTCATAATATTAATGCATTCGATCTGATTCGGCAGTAGTATAAAAGGTAAGCATTATGTGAATGCTTGGTTAAAGAGATGCGTCTTTAATCTGGTTTTAAACTGGGACAGCGAGTCTGAGCCTCGAACAATATCAGGAAGGCTATTCCAGAGTTTAGGAGCTAAATGTGAGAACGCCCTCCCTCCTTTAGTGGACTTAGATATCCTTGGAATGACCAGAAGCCTCGAATTTAGTGATCTTAAAGAGCGCGACGGATTGTAGGGCGATAGAAGGTCCGTTAAATAGACTGGAGCTAAACCATTTAGGGCTTTATAGGTCAGTAGCAATACCTTGTAATTGATACGGAACTTAATAGGTAACCAATGTAGAGATGATAAAATTGGTGTTATATGATCATATTTTCTTGATCTAGTAAGAACTCTAGCGGCTGCATTTTGGACTAACTGTAGCTTGTTTATTGAGGATACAGGACAACCAGCTAATAAAGCATTACAGTAATCTAGTCTCGAGGTCATGAATGCATGAACTAACTTTTCTGCATCAGAAACGGATAGCATGTTACGTAGCTTAGCAATGTTTCTAAGGTGGAAAAAGGCTGTTCTTGTAACATATGAAATATGATTTTCGAAAGTCAAGTTGCGGTCAAGTATGACACCCAGGTCTTTTACTGTAGTGGATAAAGTAACAGGGCATCCTTCTAAATTAAAGTTGTATTGTAAGGGATTTTGTGGGTAGTTTTTCGGACCAATAAGTAATACCTCTGTTTTGTCTGAATTTAATAGCAGGAAATTACACGTCATCCAGTATTTTATATCTTTAAGACATTCTGTCAAGTTAGATAAGTTAGTGGTTTCATCTGGCCGTGATGAAATATATAATTGAGTGTCATCAGCGTAACAGTGAAAATTAATTCCATGTTTTCTTATAATATTACCAAGTGGCAGCATATATATTGAGAATAGTAGAGGGCCTAACACAGATCCTTGCGGTACTCCATAGTTTACTGACGTTATCTTTGATTTTTCCCCATTTAAGCAGACAAAGTGGTAACGGTCTGATAAGTACGATCTAAACCAGCTTAATGCCTGTCCCTGAACACCAGTGTAGTTTTGTAGTCGATCCAGGAGTATTTTATGATCTATAGTATCAAATGCAGCGCTTAGATCCAGTAGAACAAGTATTGAGATGCAGCCTTGGTCAGAAGCTAAAAGTAAATCATTTGTAATTTTAACTAGCGCAGTTTCTGTGCTATGATACTGTCTGAATCCTGACTGAAATTTTTCATAGATATCATTTTCTTGCAAGAAAGAGCACAATTGAGCGGACACAACTTTTTCTAGTATTTTAGACATAAATGGAAGATTTGAAATGGGTCTGTAATTTGCTAGGTTATTTGGATCTAATTGTGGTTTCTTAATAAGAGGTTTTATTACTGCCAGCTTGAATATTCTTGGAACGTGACCTAAAAATAAGGATGAATTAATAATATTGAGAAGAGGCTCTTCCACTACAGGTAACACTTCTTTAAGTAATTTAGTGGGTATTGGATCTAATAAACAAGTTGTTGGTTTAGATGCAATAATAAGTTTATTTAGCTCTTCCTGTCCTATAGTTGTAAAGCGGTGTAGTTGTTCTTGAGGGGCGGTAATTGAGGCTGAATCATAAGACACCATAATAGATTGTATATTTACAATTGTGTTTCTGATGTTTTCTATTTTCTCAGTGAAGAAATTCATAAAGTCATTACTACTACATTGTAACGGAATATTTTGCTCAGGTGATGCCTGTTTATTTGTTAGTCTGGCCACGGTGTTAAATAAGAACCTTGGATTATTTTGGTTATTTTCTATTAGTCTGCGGAGATGCTCAGCCCTGGCTGATTTAAGAGCCTTTTTGTAACGTGACATACTGTCTTTCCACGCGATTCTAAAGACCTCTAAATTTGTTTGTTTCCATTTACGCTCTAAGTTACGAGTTTCTCTCTTGATAGCATGCGTAGCATTGTTGTACCATGGTGC
Source organism: Semotilus atromaculatus (assembly GCA_031834385.1). Classification (NCBI taxonomy): domain Eukaryota; kingdom Metazoa; phylum Chordata; class Actinopteri; order Cypriniformes; family Leuciscidae; genus Semotilus; species Semotilus atromaculatus. Next base: position 6,522,981 of record JAULUF010000014.1, read on the forward strand.
TCTAGTTTTCTCTCTAACCTTTTTTAATCTAATTGGTGCAACAATTTCTAATGTACTAGAGAAAATGGTGCTCAAACTGCTAGTCATTTCCTCTAGTTCATCTGTTTGTTTGGGTTCACTGAGCAGCTGAGATAGATCAGGTAAGTTATTTGAGAATCTATCTATAGTGTTTGGAAGGATTGTTCTGCCTGGTCGATAACGTGGCGCAACATGACAAATTTCAGCAGTACGTAACATGCAAGTTACCATGTAATGATCAGTTACATCATCGCTTTGCGGTACAATATCTATATCGGTTGGATTGGTTCCATATGATATGATTAAATCTAGTGTATGATTTAGGCGATGAGTGGGACCACTGACGTTTTGCGTGACCCCGAAGGAGTTTAATAAATCTGTAAACGCAGTCCCTAACGCATCATTTGTGTTATCTACGTGTATGTTAAAATCTCCAACAATTATTGCTTTATCGACATTGACCAATAGATTTGATAGAAAGTCTGCAAACTCTTTTAGGAAATCGGCGTAAGGCCCTGGAGGTCTATATACAGTAGCCAAGGCTAGAGATAATAGGGATTTCTTTCTTAAATCTAATAGTGTAACATTTAGCACAAGTACCTCAAACGAATTAAACCTGTGACCTGTTTTCTGAGTAACATTAAGAATATCTCTATAGATTGTTGCAACACCGCCGCCACGACCAATCAGACGGGGCTCATGCTTATAACAGTATCCTGGCGGAGTAGACTCATTTAGACCGAAATAATCATTTGGTTTAAGCCAGGTTTCAGTAAGGCACAGTACATCGAAACTATTATCTGTGACCATTTCATTTACAATAACCGCCTTAGGTGTGAGCGATCTAATGTTTAGAAGACCTAGCTTTAGAAATTGTTTATCACTGAAATTGAGATTTTCTGGTTTAATTACAATTAAATTTTTCCTAGATCCTACATTATATATATTATTTGGCCTTACTAAACGAGGAATAGACACAGTTTCTATATAATGTTCTACATTGGTGCTTATATCAATTAAGTTGGGACAGCAAAGACTGTGATTTGGACTTTGACTTACTAGTCATATGGTGTGTAGCGTCTTGGAGATGTTGTCCGACAGCACAGCCGCTCCAACTCTGCTGGGGTGAAGGCCATCAGCACGGAAGAGCCTAGGTCGCTCCCAGAACAGATTCCAATTATTTACAAAGAGCAGTCTCTGTTCATTACACCATGACATTAACCATTCATTTAGAGCAAATAATCTACTGAACCTTTCTTGTCCTAGTCGGTACGTGGGAAGCGGTCCAGACACGACGATCGTTGCTTCAGGCGATGTGCTGCGTACCGTCGCGATCAGGCTCCTGTAGTCCTCCTTCAGAACCTCCGTCTGCCGCAGCCTGATGTCGTTCGTCCCCACATGCAGCACGACAGCTCCGACGCGCTCGTCACCGTTCAGGATCTCGGGAACCTGCGCAGCGACATCGAGAACACGAGCACCAGGAAAGCAGTGAGTGCGCACCTTACCTTTAGCCGAGGTAGCGCGGACATGACGGACGATGGAACTGCCGATGATCACGGCGTCGTCGCGTTCCGACTCGCGAAGAGGGGAGAAGCGGTTCCGGGTGGAGATCTCGAAGGCCGGGAGGGGTGGGGAGGTCCTTGGTCTGGTCCTGGCTCGCGTCTTCCGCCGTGGAATCACCCAGGGTCCGTGGTGCTGTGTCGGTGCCGGAGTGAATGAAGCCAGGGATGATCGCGTCCTGGTTGCTCGGGACCTGTGCAGAGAAACACACGGAGTAGACGAGGTCGGAGTCAAAAAATTATTAACCACTGACCTGTGAGCATCTGCGCGTGATGTTTCAAGCGCGGACCGTCGATCTCGCAGCTCAGCCTGTCTCTCCAACAGCTCGCGGATCCGTCTCTCGACCGATTCGAGCTCCAACTGCACCGAATGCAGCTCAAAGGTGTCTTCACCTGCACTCAGAGGTAACGTTAGACACACATCCGATATATTCGCCATTATAGCAGATGTGCTATAGTGGCGAATTATAGCTTTCAGTTATACGGGTGTAAATAAGACGATCGACAGGCGAGAGACCACGCGTGCAGTGCTAGCGGGCTAAGGCTAGTAGTAGAAGTTCGGAAAGTTGGTTATAAGTAGCGATATCAAAGCAATCTGATTGTTTTTTATAAGGAATAGTATCCGCGATATGTTCACACGTTTGTAAAATTGGAAAATTTAGGTTTATAACTAAATGTGAAAGGAGAAAATCAAGGATTAGGAATCAATTCGACGGAGTTGTCTCAGTAAGCTTGTGTTAGGGTTAACGCATGCGCAGAATTTTGTGCGTGTTGTGGCTTCACAAATGCTTTGCTGCATACCTCGGTTGTAACGAGTGGTTATTTCAGTCAAAGTTGCTCTTCTATCAGCTTGAATCAGTCGGCCCATTCTCCTCTGACCTCTAGCATCAACAAGGCATTTTCGCCCACAGGACTGCCGCATACTGGATGTTTTTCCCTTTTCACACCATTCTTTGTAAACCCTAGAAATGGTTGTGCGTCAGGCTTGTGCACAATTCAGAATTGAATTAAGAATGACTCCTTAATTCCAATTCAGTTCTTGAATTTGAATTGAATTTGAATTGATGTCAAAAACAGGATCTAGAATTACAATTCGAATTTGAATTAAAGGAAGCAGAATTGCAATTCAATAAAAATTCAAAGAAATTCATATACATATTTTAAATTAAGTGTTTAACAATGAAGCTTTACAGTATTTGTCAGATATGATTGCATTATGCACTTTGTGTTATTTGATTACTTTGAAATGAAAATTGGAACAAAACTAATTAAACAACATTGAGGGGTAATTTATTTCAGGAATTTTATCATTATCTATATTTTAGAACAAAATGTATGCAGGGTTGAGGAGTGACTAGTCATGTGTAATGCAATTATGTTATCAAATTACAAAATTAATTACTGAGGTAAAATGTGTAATTTAATTAGTTACTAAAAGGAAATTGCTATGCATTGATAAAGTATTCCAAATAAAATAACCCAAACCACATTTATAATGGGTAACTAATAACAGTAAGCAATTACATTTCCAAAGTAACCTTACTAACACTGAATGTATGTGAGATTCATCACATTCCTTCTGTTGTGACTGTGTGGAATTTCTTTGAATTGCCATGAATTTAATTCCACTTCCTGTCATTCCAATTCAAATTCAAATTCAACTTCCTGTGGGGCGGAGTCAAGTCAATTCAAATTCCAATTCATGAATTGAATGCAGGCCAATTCTGAAATTCTGAATTTTGCACAAGCCTGTTGTGTATAAGTATCCACTATACGACAAGACAAGGCAATGTAGCTGTTGTGGAAAAAAAGACTGATAAAGAACAACTGTCGCAGCAACAAATTTTCCCCCCTCCGCCCAACTCGTGAACTTGGGTATCAAAATTATCTCCGATCAAGCTTCCCGGTGCTAAATATGACTTGAGAGGGTGTTCATATCCAATTTTAACTAGGAAACTCATATTTTCGATAATTCCGATTGCACTTGAAGGCAGCATTTTTCTGTATGTTTCAACTCTGTTTAACCTAACAATCATCTGTAGTGTAACAACGTGTCTACATCAGACGTGACAGTTGTCGTGTTGCACCGCACCACGTTGCATCCAGTGTAGACAGCATAACTAATTCAGGGCTCTCAAGTGTCACGCATTGAGCATGACAGTCACTCATTTTGGTCTTTTGTCACGCCCTCCTGCCACACATTGTATTTCTCACGCGGAAAAACTATTTATAACATATTTAATATGCCGCAATGCCCAACATTTCTCTGGCCTCGCCGCTCTCACTATAGAACCGGCAGGAATCAAGCGTGTGACGCGCGTCTCCCCTGGAATTCTTTAGTCGAGCCTGCCACTTACCAGCCAATCAAAAGAAAAGAAAAAAGAAAAGCCCAACACAATAGCCAATCAGAAAATAGAACTATTGTATCTGGGTAAGATTTAATGCAACAACCAATGAAAAAAGCATATCCTGGAATTGTTCACGTGATTCTGCACAACATCTTCCGAGAGTTTAAATAGAGGAAACACTGGATCTCCGAGCATCATATTGAGCACAGAGTAAGTCATGATCTCCTGTTTTAATGTTACAACAAATTCACAACTTGTTTGACACAAACAATGACAACTTGACTGCTGTTAGAGAATGTTTCCCAGATAATTAGCATCAGTTTTTCATGAGTGTCTGTAATTTAGCCTTAACTTATCCTGGCCATGCATGCATTAATCAATGCATCTGTCTTTCAAAGATGTCAGGTAAAAAGCAATTATGAGATCAAAGTACATTGCACATTAAATCCCCAAAAGGTTGATTACAATGTCCATGAATACCAATTTTCCTAAATAATACAACCAATTCTATGTTTATGGCATATATGAGACATTCATCCATGACATGGACAGAATACTGCTCCGTAATGTATTTTTGTATATATTGTTACTGAAATAGATTTTAAATGGACATGCAGTGTTAGATGTCACTCTTGCCTGTCTTCAAAACTTGAGAGCCCTGCTAATTATAATGGGTTCAATTTGGTTTTGTCACGTTGTTCGCGTCTGGTGTAGACGGGCTCAATCCGAAATTGCACTCTAAACCCTCAATTACTATTGCCTACGTACGTTAGTCCACTAATAGTTCACTTGAAGGAGTGAATGGAGTGAGCGAGTTTGTACAACCGTTAAGCGTACATCGACTGTACACTTGTTATTGCGGTGCAATGTTGGATAGAATGAGTGCACTCTAGAATGAGTGCACTCGATTACGTCCATGGTTTCAGACACCACTACAAGTGGCTGTTCCCTCAAATAATGCCCTAGGGTATAGCGGTCGATTTCGAATTCAGCCATGGCGTTATGTTGCCTTTCCATGCTATTATACTTCTGAAGTCGTGATTATGAGCTACTCACATTTATGTGTTGTCTGAAAGAACAAGAATCATGGAGGACACCATGTTTATATACCGGTACCTATTTATTGGGAAAATCAAAATGATATTTAGCGTCCCATTCATTGACTACCATATAAACATTTACTGTGCTATAGATTGTCAGCTTGCAGACAATTCTGGAATTTTCGTCAAATACAAGCTATTTTCCCAGTGTATAAAACATGTGCTTCAAATGATTTAAATGGATTTTGCTATGCCAATAGGTGGCGACAAGGGACTGTCTTAATGAGTCAAGTCATTCACTCCTTCAATTCGTTTAAAAGTACTGATTCATTGATTCATTCAGGAATGAATCTTTACTAGAAATGATCAGGTAATAGAGGTTGTTAAAGAGCACAAGTATGGATCCATTATTGATGACAAATGATGTTTTGAGCCAAATACTAGTTTGCTTTGCAAGAAAGGCCAGCAGTGCCTGTATTGCCTTAGGAAGCTGGCCAAGTTTAATGTGGACAAGACCCTGAGGACCCTTTTCTATAGGTCCTTTGTTGAGTCAGTTGTCACTTTCTTTACTGTAAAACAAAACAAAAAAACTCCCTTTCCAGGTTAATTAAGGTGAGCAGCTGCATCACAGGTTCTAAGCAGAAAAGCCTGGAGGAACTTTATCAGAAGCAGATGCTAAGAAGGGTTGAATCCTGTCAGATAGTTCTCATCCCTTACAGGCTGAATTTCAGATGTTGCCATCTGGAACACGCTTTAAACTCCCAAAATTCAGAACCAACAGATACTCTACAAACACTCTTTTGTACCTGCAGCCATTCTACTTTTTAATTCTATAAAGAACCATAGATAACTTATTGACTTGCAATTTATTGATTGTTTACCGTTTTTTGTTGTTGTTGTTGTTGTTGTTGTTGTTGTTGTTGTTGTTTTTTTTTTGTTTTTTTTTTTACTATGCCTGCGAGGAAGGCAATCTTTGTATTGTGTTTGTGTGATTTGTACTATACTATCTGCTGCACAATAAATTGCCCAATCGGGGACAATAAAGTAACTAACTAACTAACTATGTGTGTTGCTCGGAGATGCAATCTGCAGTGGCTTCTTTTTATGAGGTGAAAAATAGACAAAAGTTAAGGTATATATTAATGTCTTGTTTACAGAACTCTAATAATCATTCTTATAATCAGAACAACAGCGTGGTTAACTGCGGCATTATGCCTAGAAAAACTGTAATCTAAAATGATACTGTGTAGCGTCTGGACCAATCATATATTTAATGAATAATCCAGCAAACTCACTCTCCCTACAAAGGTCTATGAAACTTCCCCCAAAACTAAGGTCCCAAATGAAGCTAACACTGGCAGAACTCGGTGTCCTGTTACAGGACACAATAAGACTGATAAGAGTTTTATGACTCCAAAAGGAATTTGCAGGGAATTGTGACGCTCTCTTAATTCTTGCTGAGAAGGAGAAATAAACCCTTTTAATCCTATATATTATATATATATATATATATATATATATATATATATATATATATATATATATATATAACCATGTGAGAAATGTATTAACATCTAAATGTTAATGATAAATCTCATGATTTTCCTTTTATGTGGTTGGTCATATGTGTAGCATGTTTAGTCTCTATAAACTCCAATCTTCATCCCCGTTTTGTTAATTTACATTACATTTTGCTAACTTTGTGACGCATGGGTATTATAAGAATCTTAAAGATTCTTTTTCTTAAACATCCAATGAAATTAAATATTAAAATTCCCTATTAGAACACAAAGGGTTGTAAAATCTTACTGGCTCACACACCTCAAGAGGGTGTGTCATCTTCACGCTTTAAAAATCACTGATCACAAGATCAGCTCTCTTACCCTGTTAGTCCCTTTCTGAAATCCTGATGTGAAGATGATGCTGAACTAGAAGTCCCCCAAGGATCCCCAAGCTTGTGCCAGGCTGCGGCCTTTTCTTTCCATTCACCAAAGATCCTCTGACTCACACTGGTTCTCCCTCATCAAGACCACATCAGCAAAGATCAACTGGAGCCTCAACAAATTGCATTAGGACAGTTTTATTCATATGGGCGAGACATGCAAGGATCAAACTTAGTCTCATTATTTGATACATTAAATATCCTTACCCTTTTAAAGAAGGGCGTGTTAGAACTAAACTGATGGTTTGCTCAAGGCTGTTGATCTGCTGAACCTCAAACAATGCTATAACTTCTTGGTTTCCTGTATTCTGCTTCAGCTCACTTTCCCTTGGTCAACTGTATGTATGTATGTTGAAGGATTACAAATTTAAGAAATGTTTCATTTAGGTTCAACAGTATTTTAACTGAGAATTTCTGAGGCCAAGAAGATTAAGTTAAGCATTCCAGGTGTTTGACTTTCACCTTTTGTCACGTCCCCAAAGTACAGCCGGGCCCTTTGTCTCTATGATAATGTTAAGGTTTGAGTGATCTAATCAGGCTGATTGGATTAGCATCTCAAGGCTCTGTTATGCTGATGAGATCAGGAAATATCTGCTAACCAGCTGACAGCTGGCTACACACCCCACTTCTATGTAATCCCTCCCCCTTTGAAATGTATATTTTAACCACAATGTATACCTTTTAGTCAGACGAGATTGAGTTGCCTACAGCGACGCAATAAAGAACTTCTGCTTGAAAAATACCTCAACGTCTCCTGGTCTGCGCTTCTAACTTTTCTACGCTTGAGAGAAAATAAGTTCACTACAATGTGTATGTTAGAGTAGTTTAAGTGTTTAGTCTAGTTAATAAAATCTTGTTCATGTTACACGTAAAGTTGTCTGTGTCTCAAGCTCATATATGGAGTCCCTAATCATAGATTTTTGGCTACAGGCTCTGAATAGTACTGTACAGTAAGAAAGATATTTCCCATGCCCCGGAAATGTACATTTCTACTAATTAATAACCAGCATTGAGGGTTCACATGATGAACTGAGTAATTGGTTATAATGGTAATGTATATCAAGTTAATACGATTAACTGCTCCAAATATGCTAAATCAATTATAACAAGTTATTATTGATTATTAATATTTCATAGAGCTAATTTGCTACAATATTTTACTTGCAAGATAAAATATCTTAATAATTAGGGGTAACACTTTATAATAACTGCACACTATTAATCATTAGTTAAGCATTAGTAAACAGTTAATTCATCATTTATAAAGCATTAATAGACATTAATAAGAAGTTTATAACTACAGCTATAAATGCTTTATTCTTGATTTGAAAGCATATATATAATGTGTTTAATAATTGTATTTTCATACTTTATTCATGATCAATTTATCATTTCTAAATGATGTATTGCATTATTTATAAAACATTTATTTAAGAGGTGTCAGTGGTTCATACGATTACTTAGAAAGTGTAAGTAAATGATTAATAAACTATTTAAATGTACATTCATACATCTTATTATTCAGACATATAGTAATAGTTACTTAATGTGTTAATATATGCTTTATTACCATGTATTTATACTGTAATTCAGGGTTAATTCGGGTAGTTATAAAGCATTTAGTAGTGGTCAGTTAACTATTTCTGTGAGCTCATCTAAAGTGAGGACTATTCATGCTTTGTAAAGCATTTACAAATGAGATTTGTGTTGTTTCACTGTGTTGTGTTTGTTTCATTTTTCTGTTTTGAAGATAAATGAGCCTTTAAATCTCATTTATAAATGTTTTACAAGGCATGAATAGTCCTCACTTTAGATGAGCTCACAAATATAGTTAACTGACCACTACTAAATGCTTTATAACTACCTGATTTTACTCCATTTACTTACACTTTCTAAGTGATCTTACGAATCACTGACAACTCTTAAATAACTGGTTTGTAAATAATGCAATACTTAATTTAGAAATTATTAATTGATCATTAAGAAAGTATGAAAATACAATTATTAAACACATTACAGATATGCTTGTAAATCAGGAAAAAAAACATTTATAACTGTATTTATAAACTGCTTATTAATGTCTATTAATGCTTTATTAATTAAGAATGAACTGTTTACTCATGCTTAACTAATGATTAATAGCGTGCAGTTATTATAAAGCAGTGCTTCTCAATTATTTTCTGTTACGCCCCCCCTAGAAAGAAGTAAACATTTTGCGCCCCCCAACTCTCCACCGCGACTGTAAATGGTATCATTTTTTCTATAAAGTTGTTATAAGTACACCTCTGCATTACATTGTATCCTTATTAACATTAAAGAAAACGAAGAAAAAAAAAGAAATATAGATCAACTTACAACAAAGAATACCTTTATTAACATTGTTTTTTATTCAGTAACAGAAAAGACTTAGAGTGTTTTTTTTTTTTTTTGCACTGAGCAATTTGGTATCCCACCTTATATGACAGTGCTCGCTGGTTTACACCGCGAGCAGGAGCGTCGCGCAAGGGCCGATTCACATATAGCGCCTAAACGCGTAGACAACGCTAGTCGCGCCGCGTTCTCATTTTACCAAAGCACTAGGGCGGTTGCGCTCCGGAGGCGTCTGTCGTTGCTAAGCTTGTTGTTGTTAAGGTTCTTGTCACGTGACCTACGGTGCGCTTGCGGCATTCTGAAAAGTCGAGATGTTTTTATCTCGATGCGGCGCGGACGCGCTTGGAAAAAACGAGCGCGTCGCACCGCGACCACGTCGCTTCCATTATGAGCGCGCATACCGCGCGCCTACATTTGAAATAACTAACTTGAGCGCGCAAAAGACGCGATATGTGAATCGGCCCTAAAGCAGCAGTGCAGCGGGGGTTTCGGCGGCGAGTCTATTTTTGCTGCACTGCTCACGCTCAATTAAAGTGAAAGCACACTTTTGATGGACAAAATTTATATGATTTCACACAAAAAGTGTCTAAAGCGCACAGAATTTGCATGTCTGGTGTGTTTTAACAAGAACTGCAGTATGTCAGAAAAGAAAATGAAGACTCAAATTTTATAGAAAATGTACCCACCCATTAAACTTGTTTAATTATTTATTCAGTTTGGGCTTTGAACAAACTTCAAGTCTATCAAGTTTATGACCAACTTCTAAAAACAAATTTAACAAAAGTCTTTGTAAAGAAATGCTTGCTTATATGTCGCCTGGGCGCCGCTGTTGTGACGCTGTACAAACGCTTCCAGTAGTTGCGCTGACGCGCTGCTCACGCGCTGCTCACGCGCTGCTCACGCGCCACTCATGCTTGCGGAGTGAAACGGCCGTTACGTTTGTCTCATTATCTTCGTCTCTCTCCGCCTTTCTTTTCATCCCTGTTATTTTTTTTAAATGGTGTCTCTTAAGGGTTTGTTATCTGCACTTCATATCTCCTGTGTGCTCTTTAGGTGAAAAAAAAACCTACTTCCTGCGGCAAAAAAAATATTACCCGGGATCGCGCGCGCCCCCCCTGGCATCGCTCAGAGCCCCCCCAGGGGGGCGCGCCCCACTATTTGAGAAGCACTGTTATAAAGTGTTACCTAATTAGGATTATTAGAACTCCTGTTAAATTTTTTCTTAAATAGACATTTTCAAATATAATATTTTTTATATGCTGTATGTATGATATTATATACTGTACACTCACCTAAAGGATTATTAGGAACATCATACTAATACTGTGTTTGACCCCCTTTCGCCTTCAGAACTGCCTTAATTCTACGTGGTATTGATTCAACAAGGTGCTGAAAGCATTCTTTAGAAATGTTGGCCCATATTGATAGGATAGCATATTGCAGTTGATGGAGATTTGTGGGATGCACATCCAGGGCACGAAGCTCCCGTTCCACCACATCCAAAGATGCTCTATTGGGTTGAGATCTGGTGACTGTGGGGGCCATTTTAGTACAGTGAACTCATTGTCATGTTCAAGAAACCAATTTGATTCGAGCTTTGTGACATGGTGCATTATCCTGCTGGAAGTAGCCATCAGAGGATGGGTACATGGTGGCCATAAAGGGATGGACATGGTCAGAAACAATGCTCAGGTAGGCCGTGGCATTTAAAGGGTCACTCCACCGATTTTGACATGAATGTGTATTGAAAGTGGGTAATATGTGTAGTAGAATAGTAGCAGAAATTTTTTATTTTGTTCCTTCCTGTCCAATAAAATGCCGAAAATGACTTTTTAGTGCTTGTGGATTATAGACAACAATCCCCATAGTGCATTGCAATGCTCAGCTCCACAGGCCACTCCCACTACTCCGCTATCGATATGTGGTGCGAAACTCGGGTGAACAACCACACACACGTCCGTGTCATCCTCCGAACCTATAATTTCATACAGGAGAAATTCGCACCGCTGGAATTCGCGGCAGCAGACTGACTCTTCTTCTGTGTCCATTGGCGCACAGTGAGAGCACAGGCACCACCAATCTGTCCCAGCTCGAGGCATTGCGGGCTCCTCGTCCGCGGCAGGCAGATCGGCTGTGGTGGAAGCAGGTTCAGCCGCCTCCTGTTCTTCCATAGCCCTCAGCTGCTCGTCGCTGTACTCAGGCTCATAAAGGTAGCCACGAACATCTGTTTCTGCCATATTAAAATCCCAATCCTCCATAATGTATCCGTCTTCGTTTTCAGAACCTTCGGCGTCCATTTTTTCAAAAAGTTTCGCCACTGGCACTGATCTGTGATAGGTCTGTTAGCGCATTAGGTCCATCCCCCAATGGGCTGGTTGGAAAGGGTGGGAACTAGTGCTTGTAGTCTTTACAGAAATACCCCATTCTTACACTTCCTCCTACAATGACGCAAATTGAAGATTTTTGCGTCATTGTAGGCGGAAGTGAAAAAGGTAAATAGTGGATTTCTCTCGTCTCAGGGGACAATGAAAGATTTTTTCAGGACCATTCAATAGTATTACTGGGTTTCTAACAATGGAAAGCTTAATGCAAATGGGTGGAGTGTCCCTTTAAACGATGCCCAATTGGCACTAAGGGTTCTAAAGTGTGCCAAGAAAACATCCCCCACACCATTACACCACCACCACCAGCCTGCACAGTGGTAACAAGGCATGATGGATCCATGTTCTCATTCTGTTTACGCCAAATTCTGACTCTACCATCTGAATGTCTCAACAGAAATCGAGACTCATCAGACCATGCAACATTTTTCCAGTCTTCAACTGTCCAATTTTGGTGAGCTCTTGCAAATTGTAGCCTCTTTTTCCTATTTGTAGTGGAGATGAGTGGTACCCGGTGGGGTCTTCTGCTGTTGTAGCCCATCCGCCTCAAGGTTGTGCGTGTTGTGCTGCATACCTCGGTTGTAACGAGTGGTTATTTCAGTGGCTCTTCTATCAGCTTGAATCAGTCGGCCCATTCTCCTCTGACCTCTAGCATCAACAAGGCATTTTCACCCACAGGACTGACGCATACTGGATGTTTTTCCCTTTTCACACCATTCTTTGTAAACCCTAGAAATGGTTGTGCGTGAAAATCCCAGTAACTGAGCAAATTTTGAAATACTCAGTACCCGTCTGGCACCAACAACCATGCCACGCTCAAAATTGCTTAAATCACCTTTCTTTCCCATTCTGACATTCAGTTTGGAGTTCAGGAGATTGTCTTGACCAGGACCACACCCCTAAATGCATTGAAGCAACTGCCATGTGATTGGTTGATAAGATAATTGCATTAATGAGAAATTGAACAGGTGTTTCTAATAATCCTTTAGGTGAGTGTATGTATGAATGAGCTCCAGTTGTCTTTAAAAACATATCCTACTCTAGGTTCATTTCAGATGAGGTTAAAAACTCATTTATTTTCCTTAGCTTTTAATAATGTTTTGTAATTTCTATGTATTTGTTTATTTTTTGTTATTTTTATGTATAGCACTTTCATACCCATTGTGGTTTTTGAAAGTGCTCTAGAAATAAAGTTGAGTTAAGTGAGATTTGATCATGTAAGTTTAGGAAAGCATATAGGCCTAACTAAATGCAGTGTCTGAGGAAGAGCAAAGGTGTTTCAAATGTTACTCAGAAAGCATAATTGGCAGCTTTATTGGTGTGTGTTTGTTCAAATAAAAGTTTGTATTATTTGTATCTTTGTATCTTTGATTTTGGATGCTCTGATGGATGTGCATGTCTTTATTTTTACCCTCTTGTTTTTTCATTTTTTGCAGTCTCCATGGTTGCTTGGGTTTCAGAAAGACAGAGAAAGACAGTCTCAACAGGGTTTGCCAAATAAAATGTTTTCATCAGTGGCCATGGACTGACAGAATTTTCCACATCAATTTGCAAAAAAAAAGTTTAAAATTATCCTGCTCGTTGTCATTCTCTTCTCATTACGAGAGAACACAGCTGGCAGTCCGCTATGGCTGCTATTCTTGTGTGACCTATAATATATAAGAATCAATTTGCAATGGATGGGTAAAGCCTGAATTAGAATAATCCCATTGTGAATCCCTTCCTAAAAAAAACAAAAACATAGAGCAAGGTTAAGAGGCAATTGTAATGAGGACATTATTTGTTTATCAAGTCAATAGCACATTGGAGCACAGCGCTTATAAGCATTTTTTGGCATAAAAAATAATTACCACAGCAGTTACCATGGATGTTATTTGATTTTTCAGGGTGGGTATTTTAACTCCTATTTTGGTGTTATAACAATCTTATTCCTTCAGACTGTGTGTTTGAGTAATCACATTACCTTATTATTAGGGCTGTTCGATTATGGAAAAAACCATAATAACAATGATTATTTTGGTTTAGATACTGGTGAAATTTTACAGTTCCCTATTTGTAAATCACTTCAAAGTCTATCTACTCGTTCAGATTTGTTCTTCAGAGCCGAGCAGTGTGTATGAATTCAAGGAATCTGATTCGGCTGGATATGTGGCGCATCACAGCGGTCTCTCACATGCGGACACAGTTAAGTTCCCTTGGGTGCTTAAGAAAAAAGGAGAAGTTTTCTCTTGAAGACCAAAACACAGACCGAAAGCATCTTTTTAAAGATGCCTTTCCGCCAGTCAAGTCAGTCAAGTCACCTTTATTTATATAGCGCTTTTTACAATACAAATTGTTTCAAAGCAGCTTTACAGAGATAACAGGAAAACAATGTTGTAATAGTATTGTTAAATTCAAAATTAAATGTTAAATGTCCCCAACTAAGCAAGCCAAAAGCCAATGGCGACAAAGGCGAAGAGAGGCGAAAAAGGCAACAGTGGCAAGGAACCAAAACTCCATCAGATGACAGAATGGAGAAAAAAACCTTGGGAGAACCCAGGCTCAGTCAGGGGGCCAGTCCTCCTTTGGCCAACGAACGAACAGTGTATGATTATGAGTTAGGCAGCATAATGTCAGGAGTCAGATGTGATCAGAACTTTCACGATATTTATCCAGTTCATCTGGTTGGGTTGGGTCATCCGGCCGGTGAGGAGATGAGTGTGTTGAGGTGTCCATGGGCCTTCACAGTGTTGATGGGGCTGGCTCATCAGGGATGCGTTGTCGTCGTGTCCATGTGATGGTCCTTCCTCAGATCTGGATATGGCCTGGATCCGGCGGTTCGCGGTAAACCTCGGGATAAGCAGAGAGACTAATATTAGCGTAGACGCCATCCTTCTTATGATGTACAAAGTACATCAGGAATTATGGGAAGTGTTCCCGGTTCCGGCTGATCTAAACTATGCAGCCTAACATTGAATTATAGAAATCTATAATGTGTTATGTGTACGCTAAGCCAAAGAGATGTGTTTTTAGTCTAGATTTAAACTGACAGACTGTATCTGCTTCCCGGACTGTGGTAGGAAGATTGTTCCAAAGTTTTGGTGCTAAATAGGAAAAGGATCTACCGCCAGCAGTCGATTTTGATATTCTAGGTATTATCAATTGGCCAGAATTTTGAGATCGCAATAGACGTGAAGGACTATAATGCGTTAAGAGCTCGCTCAAGTACTGGGGAGCTAAACCATTTAGTGCTTTGTAAGTAATCAGCATTATTTTAAAATGTATACGATGTTTAATAGGCAGCCAATGCAGTGTTGACAGAACCGGGCTAATATGGTCATACTTCCTGGTTCTGGTAAGAACTCTAGCGGCTGCGTTTTGAACTAGCTGTAGTTTGTTTATTAAGCGTGCAGGGCAACCACCCAGTAGAGCATTACAATAATCTAGCCTTGATGTCATGAATGCATGAACTAATTGTTCCGCATTTGTCAGTGAGAGCATATGACGTAATTTAGATATATTTTTAAGATGGAAAAATGCGGTTTTACAGATACTAGACACGTGACTTTCAAATGAAAGATTGGTATCAAAGAGCACACCCAGGTTCCTAACTGACGACGAAGACTTAACAGAGCAGCCATCGATTGTTAGACAATATTCTGGGTTATTACGTGTGGCAGTTTTTTGTCCAATGATTAGAATCTCTGTTTTTTCAGAATTTAGTAATAGGAAATTACTGGTCATCCAATTTTTTATATCAGCTATGCATTCCGTTCATTTTGAGAATTGGTAAGTTTCGTTAGGTTTTGAAGAAATATACAGCTGAGTATCATCAGCATAACAGTGGAAGCTAATTCCATATTTCCTAATGATATATCCTAATGGTAGCATGTACAGAGTGAACAGCAGCGGTCCTAGTACTGAGCCTTGTGGTACGCCATACTGAACTTGTGATCGATAAGACATCTCTTCATTTACTGCTACAAACTGAAAACGGTCAGATAAGTATGATTTAAACCATGCTAGTGCAATTCCACTAATGCCAACATAGTTTTCTAGTCTATTTAAAAGAATGTTGTGGTCGATAGTATCAAATGCAGCACTAAGATCAAGTAACACTAATAGAGAGATACAACCGATCGGATGATAAGAGCAAATCATTTGTGACTTTAATGAGAGCAGTCTCAGTACTATGGTACGGTCTAAATCCGGACTGAAAATCCTCGCAGATATTATTTCTTTCTAAAAAGGAACACAGTTGTGATGATACTGCTTTTTCTAGTATCTTTGACAGAAAAGGCAGATTCGAGATTGGCCTGTAATTGACTAATTCTGTCGGATCAAGTTGCGGTTTTTTAACAAGCGGTTTAATCATAGCCAACTTAAAGGTTTTTGGTACGTATCCTAGAGACAAAGATGAATTAATGATATTTAGAAGAGGATCTATGACCTCTGGAAGCATCTCTTTCAGTAGCTTAGTCGGTATAGGGTCTAGCATACAAGTTGTCGATTTAGATGAATTAACAAATTTGCAAAATTCTTCCTCTCCTATAGCAACAAATGAATCAAAATGTTCCTCACGGAGACTACAATGCACTCCCTGATGCGCTACTGTAGTAGACGGTTGCATAGTTATAATTTTGTCCCTGATATTATAGATCTTATAAGTGAAGAAGTTCATAAAGTCATTACTGCTGTGTTTCTTGGAAACTTCTGGGCTTGAAGCTTTCTTTTTCGTTAGTTTAGCCACTTGTTCAAATAAATACCTAGGATTATGTTTATTTTCTTCTAATAGGGTTGAAAAATAATCCGTTCTAGCATCTTTTAATGCCTCTCTGTAAGCAATCGAGCTCTCCTTCCATGAAATCCGAAATACCTCTAGTTTTGTTTCCTTCCAGTTTCGCTCCATTTTTCTGGCTGCTCTCTTAAGGGCCCGGGTGTGCTCGTTGTACCACGGCGTTGGACTATTTTCTTTAATCTTCTTTAAGCGCAACGGAGCAACTATGTCTAAAGTGCTGGAAAAGAGAGATTCAAACGTTTCTGTTACAATATCAAGTTCTTCTAAGCTATCCGGGATGCTGAGATGATGAAACTGATTAGGAAGATTATTAATAAAGCCATCTTTAGTGGCAGAAGTGATAGGTCTAACATATTTATAACACGGAGTCGGCTTTGCAGCCTTGGCTAAATGTAATTTACACAAGACTAGATAATGATCTGAGATGTCGTCGCTCTGCTGCAGAATTTCAACGGCATCAACATCTATTCCATGAGATAATATTAGATCTAGAGTATGGTTACGACAATGAGTAGGTTCTGACACGTGTTGTCTCACTCCAATTGAGTTTATAATGTCTTTAAATGCCAATCCCAATGCATCTTTTTCATTATCTACATGTATATTAAAATCACCAACAATTAGGACTTTATCGGCAGCCAATACTAATTCTGATAGAAAGTCAGCAAATTCTTTGATAAAATCTTTATGGTGCCCTGGTGGCCTGTATACAGTAGCCAGCAGAATTCTCAAACGTGATTTATTGTTTACACTATATATTTTTACATTAAGCACCAACACTTCAAAAGAAGTATATTTAAAACTAGATTTCTTAGTGGTTTTGAAAATATTACTATAATATTACAGCAACACCTCCCCCTTTGCCTTTCGGACGAGGCTCATGTTTATAACAGTAATCTTGCGGAGTGGACTCATTTAAAGTAATGTAATCGTTCGGTTTTAGCCAGGTTTCTGTCAAACACAGCACATCTAGGTTATAGTCTGTAATCTTATCATTAACTATGAGCGCTTTTGAATTAAGGGATCGAATATTCAACAACCCAAGCTTTATCGTTTGCTCATCTGTATTATATCTGTTTTTTATTTGTTGAACATCAATTAAACTTTTAACCTTAGAAAGGTTTGGCAGTTTTTTGGATTTCCAAATTCGGGGAACAGACACAGTCTCTATATGATGATATCTAGGTGAAAGAGCCTCTATGTGATGGGATTTATCTGACCTTGGTGACGTGAGGCCGCTAGCAGACGGTCGGTTTAGCCAGTCTGTCTGCTTCCTGACCTGAGCCCCAGGTTGTCATGTTTTATCTCTAAGACTATGAGCCAAATTACTAGAGAGAAGAGCAGCACCATCCCAGGAGGGATGAATACCATCTCTTTTCAACAGGTCAGGTTTGCCCCAAAAACTTTTCCAATTGTCTATGAATTCTATATTATTTTGCGGACACCAATTAGACAACCAGCCATTGAGTGAACACAATCTACTAACTATCTCATCACTCCTTCGAACAGGAAGGGGGCCAGAGCAAATTACAGTGCCTGACATCGTACTTGCGAGTTCAAACACCTCTTTAATATTAATTTTGGTGATCTCCGACTGGCGAAGTCGAACATCATTTGTGCCGACGTGAATAACAATCTTAGAGAATTTACGATTAGCATTAGCCAGCACTTTTAAATTTGCTTTGATGTCAGGCGCTCTGGCTCCCGGCAAACATGTGACTATGGTGGCTGGTGTCTCTATTTTCACGTTCCGTGTAATAGAATCGCCAATTACCAGGGCACAATCAACATAATTCTCAGTGGGTGTTTCACTGAGTGGGGCAAATCGATTTGTTATGGTGATCGGAACAGAAGAGTGGTTTTTTGATCCGCGACTAGAGCGATCTCTCACAGTTACCCATCTGCCTGGCTGCACAGGCAATAACTCAGCCGGAACCGAATCATGTAAATGGTTCACTATGCTAGGCGCATCCAAAGTAGTATCTAAGGCTCGTGCACACTTACTATCCTCGATTAAAGTTTGGATGCGTGTCTCTAATTCTGAAATCTTCTCCGTCAGCCTGACTGTCTCCTTGCATTTATCACATATAAACCCTATATTGCCGACGGGGAAGGCTATGGTAAACATGTGGCATGAGGTGCAGGTGACAATAACAGGACAAGACATTACTCACCGTGTTTGTTGACTGATTCTTACTCACCTAGGCTTTTTATGAACTCAGAGGCGCGGGCGCGCACGAGAAAAATAAATAAATAAATAACTGAGCGCACGGGCGGCGCGTTAACAGGCTAACGAGATACAAGCGTGTTGTGTTAACAATAACGGAAGCTAGCGATGTTAGGTTAGTCTGAGATGTTAGGTAAACTGTTTTAGTAGTATAAACACTAGAAATGATCGTAAATGTATGGTTCAAAACAGAGAGAAATACGAGGCTTTAGATGGAGCTTACAGCCCCGGAGCAAACACACTCACACACAGCAGGCAGCGAGGCAGACAGGAGCAATCGATCACAGTCCAAGAGTCGTCAGTGTGTTTCTAGTTGCGGTTGATACCTGTCAGCCTCGGGTCGGCCACAATCGCTGCCTCGTGTGTCAGGTTTTTCACACGCTGATAAAGCTTTCATGGATGGCCAATGTTCTCACTGTGGCGGTCGCGACTCTCCTTTCTGGTAGGAGTGTCACCTCAGCCACTCCCAGCGCTGGTCTTTATGGAATTCACAAGAGCTCGCAGGTAGCGCTGCCACCAGGCTGCCAAGGTCGCACTTGTTGTCTGAAGTGTTCCTGAGACGGACGACACAGGGATGACAGGAGCTGCTCTTTTCCAGGAGATGGTGAACACACCGTTGGAGGGTCGGGTGAAGAATACTTGGTTTCCTTTTGTTTTTGTTTCGCCGCTTCCTCAAGGAACAGCAGTAGCCAAATTTTCAACGCAAGAGCAGACTCCGCATTGCCTGAGTTACACAGCATGGTGTTTTATTAACAAAGTTTGGGAATAACACGTTCAAATGATCTATCCATCACATCATTCCAATCATCACATCATTCCAACCAGCTGTCAACAATCAGTAATCAACATGTCTACCTAATCAGCAAAATGAGTTGAGGCCTATATATATATACAGTATATACACACACACACACATTCGACTCACCCATGTTCCTCGACAGTTCTCAGCATCCCACCACCACCCCGTCTCCTCACACTCGCTTGGTTACTTTCCTAACCAGAAATACTGGGGGAATACTCTGGGTTGGGGCCAAATTCCGAGCTCCGAGCCCTACCATCAGACAACAAGCCAAATATGCATACTACTTTACTCTGATCTGATTATTTGTAAGTGTGAACTTGTGAACTGCAGAACGGATGGCACATTCAGTGTGGCACGTTCCGAGGACATAAAGCTTCGCCAACGGGCGGTTCCAGTTGGTGTTGGCGAACCAAGGTAGGTGTTCCAGTACACCTACAGCCATGGAATCAGGACACACAGCTTCTGGCGCCATTGTTCTGTGGCTGCCGTCACATAAGTGGATGCTGCACACTGCTTGTAGTTGAGGGGAGACCCCATGATATGATTGTAGAGGGCTTTGGGTGTTTAATTAATAATAATCAAACAATTGTGGTATCAAAAAATTCATATAGATTTTTCCTATCGATATGGGTTTCGACTTGATGTGTGCCAAATTTGGTGGGATTACCATGGAGGTTGCTAGGTGATTTTGTTTTGGAACCTCCAGAAAACTTTAACTAGATTTTTCTCAAAATTGACTTAGCTGAATACTGATTTTAAATAAGTGTAGCTCATACCAGCAGTCCTTGCAGGTAAAATGTCCTTGAAGGTAAATTGACAATATTTACTGGCCATCAGAGTCTAGCAACTTTTGACCCTATGTGGTGTTTAGCAACAAATACTTCTTTAGTTTCTTACTGTTCAGAAAAATACATTATATTGAAATTAAAAGGCCAGTGTTTAAAGAATTATTTTTCTTTTTGTTTTTAAATCCTGAGGTCATGTGCAGGGAAGACATGCTGAAGTTCTTCTCAAATTGCACTATTAAATTATAGGTTTTTTTTATGATCTTTTATTTGAAAAGTTTGATTTGATAAAACAAATGTAGTTCATCAGAGACAATCGAGCTCAGTTATAGTTTATTGATTATTCATCCAAAATATATTATTTTCATTTGAAAAAATTACTTTAAAAAATTGACTTTGCACTAGATAAAAATATCAAACCAAGTGGCATCTGAACCACCCCCCTTAACAGATACTTTGATACATTTATATAATGCTAAGACATTTATAAATGTATTTATTGCAATCCAGGCACACCGTATTGTGTTGTTTTGTTTCATCTTGTTTTGCCAGGGATGAATCTGAGTGGAATGAGACAGCAGATAGTTGTGGAGAAAAAATCTGAGATGATCTGGACAGACTCTGTTGGGTCTCTCAGATCGTATTGTTCCCACAGGAAAAGTCAGTTCACGTCTTTGAGATGAACCAAGCTAAGATTCATCACAGAGGAACACACTGGAGTGCTCTCTGAACCTGAGTTACATGCTCATGTGAGTGTGACATGTTGAGGGATTATCCATCCTCCCAGAATCCCTGACTGAGAGGAAGCCAGATTCACACAGACAGAATGGGAAATATGAAGAGAGAGAGAAACAGAATAGTACGTTTTTAGAGTGGTGCAAGCATGAGGTGAGACACTGATGTTTTTTTTTTCTTTGAAGCTTGTTCTTATGTGTGTAATTCATGCAGTGATGATGTCTCTGGTGCGTATTTTAATCCCATTTTATGAGGAGGATTTGCATGATCAATAAGAGTTGCTTCAAAATTATGTCATGCTTGATTGTTTTTCTTATATCATATAAACTCATCAAGACTTGCAGATTGACTAAAGCTTAACAGTACTTACATCTAAATCATATGTCATGATTGCTTTGTTTAATTTAATGTTAAATTAGTATTCTTTGTGTATGTTTACTAGAATTACCGTCTGTGGAATTTTCCCAAAAAATCCTTCTTTATCCACTCTTTTCCCTAAATCCAATCTTTTTGAATATGTTAATTCATCCTACACATTTAACTGAGTCTCATTAAACACATTTTTTTATCACCATAGCGAGCCCCTGCTATTGGCTGTTATAGAACAACCTGTGGCAAAATGTTCAAATTATCATGTATATCACATTGGATAAAAGTGACGGTTTCAAAACCTAATGAGCGGCTATAGTAGGCAGCATTTTTAGGTTTCAGAGTCGTGCTCCCAAACATGAAAGATGTTCCAAGAGTGGGCAGCATGATTTAGCTGTTTGATAAGATACCTAATTTTGGGTAATTTCAAAGAATTTCATACATCTTTCTCATAGAAGGCAATAGCAGAATGCATTGTGATAAGCCCAGTGAAAAGACACAGGACAAAGCAAGAGAAATGTCCATTATAAATTTAATGTATTTAGTACTGAAAAGTATTGTTATAAAATGAATATATATTGGAAAAAAAAAGTGCTTCTAGCTACATTTTTGCAGCTAGATAATTCCAACTTTTATTCCATTTCTCACAAACAATGATTAGAAGGGCAGACTATCATTTAATAAAAGTGTTTCCGCGTGGTTACATTTACAATAGCCTACTAGGTTTATGACAAAATGCTTTTAACATAATACATGATTTGTAAAGTAATACATTTTGATGTTTGCGTCACTTAATCCGCTCCATATGGCTTTTCTAAAATAAACTTGCTAGGTAGTTCCCCTGGTATAGAATTATCAATGCACTATCGATGCAAAGCACATGGGTACGAGTCCTGTGAAACATGAGTCACAATAAAAGAGATCAAAAACTTGTAGAAACAAGCTAAAATTAGGCTACATGACTGCTTCAGCAAATGCACTTTTATCTCATATCGAACTGATGCTATACACCCAAAAACCAATGTAATAAAACCAACACAATCTCATTGTAATTCGTAGACATTTTATGTTTTGGCTAATTTGTAACTAATGTATTCATTTGTATGATCTCATTTGTATACGAATCCGTATGATTCTATTTGCTTATGCCCCACTGACAGGTGTTTAGGCGTGGGTTAAGGGTGAACCTTCATGCTTTCATGATTCACATCGTACAAAATCATATGAAATTGCCACCTAATAAAATAGTTACATTTTCCTGTGGGATCGGGTTAAATAAAATATTGCAAATTCTTGTTCCTCTGCTTTTAGCGCCACATTTACTAGACATTTAATTTAAAAAAAAAATTTCCCCAACCATGCAAGATGCAACACACCGGTAATATTTTGCGGAAATGAGACTAGGTTGAATAACATGGATTCATCTAACAAAAAAATTAATAAAAATGCATGGAAAAGTGTGTGCTCATATCCTTTATTAGAGTATTTCTGTCATGATAACTCTCGGAGAGATTAGCATGGTGATGGACATGGCAATGTTAATGTATTTGGCAGAATATATCTGCCATGCTGCTGTTGATTATTGCTGCTGCTGCAGATCAAGTCCATTGACATGCTGCTGTGAGCATGTAAGACATGCTGCTGCACATTTAACATGCACGAAATTACCCCCCAAAAAAGCACAGGGAATGGACTATAAAAGGCAATATATGCATGCTGCTGAGTGTAAGAAAACAAGCTGCTGCTTCAGCAGACATGCATATATCCACACATATGAATGAACATTGACAGGACGGGATAGGACAGATGAAATCAGCCGATATTTATCACACCTAAGTGTTGAGCAGTGCTCCTGTCTTGTGCGCACATCGCAGCGCATTGAGACGGGCCCTTTTTCGAAAGCCTCCGTTCAATTTGTTACACAGAGATTGGTCTGTAGCGTTCAACCTGAGACACATGTACTTCAGATCTCTATCCTTCCGGACCAACGGCCATCCTGTGTTCATGCATTCGAAAGGTGTGAAGTAAGTACATAGTCCTACCCTTCAAGTGCTCATAGCCAGTTGGGTCCTCAGGTCAACTGGGAAAGAGTAAACTCGTCCAGGGGCTGAGGATCTCTTTTCTAGTTTGGAAATGGATTCGGTCCTCCGCATCTCTGAAAAAGAGAGGGTGGATGGTTAGTGCTGTATAGATGTGAGAAAGGGTCCCACTGAAACTCTTCAAAGACTCCTGGGGCATATGGCAGACGCAGCCACTAAGGTTCCTCCATAGGCCGAGTCCCGAGGTGGCCGTGGCAGAGCGGCACGCTCCGTGTGAAAGCACCCTGGCCTGCCACCAAACCCTCAGTCCATAACAGACCTTTTGTTTCTCCGGGCCAATGGTCCCTAGAATGAGTGTCCATCAGTACCGGCTGAGGGGCCACGTACAAAGGGCATGCAGTAACGGAGGTCTGGGCGGCCCTCCAACTACATTGGCATCCATTGCCTCGAGTTGCTCGCAGTTCATCTCGCTTTGAGACACCGCTACTCAGCGAATTTGTAATGGTCTGAAAAGTCGTTGCGCTACGCTTCCCTCGCATGTCACAACTCTCCCGCTACCACCTCTTTGGAGTCAGAAGCTTCTGAGGTCGCTTCATTCCACTTATTACTTCTGGCCTGCTGAATCGTGCCGCTGACGAGCCTCACGACAGCCTATGCCCCATGGAGAGTGGAGTCTCTGTCCCCAGGTGGTCCAGCTGATTGGGACCACTTCGGGGCCACACAGTTACATCTGTTGCCCCTCCGGACACGTCCCTCCACCAGTTGTTTTTTTCTCCTGTCTACCGCAAGAATTTTTAATGCCGTAGAGTCCATCACTTCTGTAAGAGCACCCTCTCAAAATGAGGCACGCTCCCCCTTAGAAGTGGAACCTATTCGTTTAAATGAGTCTTCTCTCCGTGAGAAGATCCCGAAGGTGTTCGATCACTTCAGTGCTTCTTTCCTGCTAATGGGTTGGAGTGAGGGCTGTCTCCTCCACCTCAAAATATTGTTGTATTGACGCACAATCGTATTGACGCACATCATGATGCAGTGGATACAAATCCGTGGGAAGCACGACTTGATCGTCAGGTTCCAGAGGGGAGCAATAAGACTGAATCAGCATTGCGCCCCCTCTTTACCCTCTTGGGACTTATCTCTGGTGTTACTGCTCTGCAGAGACCCCCCTTGAGCCCTGCAGACAGTGAGTTCAAAATCCTGTTTTTAGAGAAACAGTTCTCCTGCTTGCTTGTCTCTATTGGCGCTTTTCCACTGCATGGTACGGTACGGTTCGGTTCGGTACGGCACGCTTTGGCGCTTTTCCACTGCATGGTACGGTACGGCTCGGTTCAGTACGGCTCACTTATGGCGCATTTCCACTGCATGGTACGGTACGGTACGGCTCGCTTCGGCTCGCTTTAAATGGTACCTGGTCTGTTGAGGTTCCAAGCGTACCGTACCGGTACTAAAATGTGACGTGCAAACACTGCAGATCACTGATTGGTCAGACAGAATCGTCACTACCAGCGTCATTGTATTTGCGACACGAGACGAGACACTAAACCCGCTAGATTTAAATAGCCAGTAGACAACAGCCAATGCTGTAGCGTCTGTTTTTAAAGTACTTGCTTGAAAAAAGAAGATGAAAACTTTGCAATGGCTGAAGCGTGGTCAGCGAGGTGCAGATGTTCCTCTCGTTGGTTGCCGAGGAGTCGCGCAACTATAACGATCAGTCCCACCCACTTGAAGCGGTACTAACTGCAGTGGAAAAGCAACCGAGCTAAAGCGAACCGAACCGTGCCGTACCGAGTCGAGTCGTACCACGCAGTGGAAAAGCAAAGCGAGCCGAACCGTTCCGCGCCGAGTCGAACCGTACCGAGCCGAACCGAACCGTACCATGCAGTGGAAAAGCGCCATATCTAGAGGGTAGGGACTTGCACGCATTTTCGGTCAACGAATTGTGCCTGGAATTTGGGCCGGCTAACTCTCATGAAATCTGAGACCCCGGCCTGAATGTGCCCAAGGTTCCTACCTCTCCTAGGGACCAGGTGGTAAGCCTGCAAGCGCTGTATGTATCCCTTAACCCTCTATTGCATGATATATGAAATAATAGAGAAAAAAAATATTTCCACACATTTTATTACCAGTCATAGAGCACATTGAACAATTCAACACATAATTTACAAAAATTATAATAATAGGGGGTAGATCTAGGTATGTTACTTTGGCGCAACAACATGCAATAATGGGACTAAAAACAAAAAGTGCAGTCTATTTAATATATATCTCTTTATTTCATAACAAAACACATTTTATGAAAGATCTTCAACATCAACTTCATTTAAAAAAAACATTTGTGCTGAAAAAGTAATGCAGTTTAATCCAGTTACCATCTTAGTGGAGTTTGTTACCTAGAAGTAACAATGCGCAACAAAGGAGTATTATTTTTATGCATTCATTCTCATTAAATTTTCTCTTTCTGCCATAGAATGTTGTTATGTTCATTGTCACTGAAAAAGATAATTACACAATTATTATATGTATCTGGAAATATTGGAGGCAGATTGAACATTTGGTGCACACGCACGCACGCACGCACACACACACACACACACACACATCTGAGCTTACAAAGCTACAAATTCTATGCATACTTATAGCTAAACTGTCATCATAAATATTGTTATTGTTATTAAGTATTTTAAATTTTTAAAAAACAAGGCACATAATGACAAATACTGACAAAAAAATCTGTGTGAAATGTTATATTGGTGATAATATTGTATTGCTAACTAGCATGAAAACAGGAAATTCTCATTCCACTGTTGCATATTGTTGCTTTGAGGCAACATAGCTATTTTACC
The DNA here is from genome assembly GCA_031834385.1 of Semotilus atromaculatus. Classification (NCBI taxonomy): domain Eukaryota; kingdom Metazoa; phylum Chordata; class Actinopteri; order Cypriniformes; family Leuciscidae; genus Semotilus; species Semotilus atromaculatus. Next base: position 6,549,213 of record JAULUF010000014.1, read on the forward strand.
CATTTACAAAAGAAATATTCAATGAAAACATAATCAACAGAGTGAAATTAAATCAGAACTTACCCAAAATTGTGAAAATATTTTTTATTTCATGGAAATCCTAAGGAAAATGTCACTTTTTCAAAGTTTTGTGGAGCTGAAAAAACATGGCTACCGCATGTGAGTGCAGGTGAGGAAAAGACATTGAAAAGGGGGGTGGACAAGTAATTTGATCAAATACAAGCATTCTATCGGCTTTTCATACTTCCTCCAGATTAAAATAAGCTCTTTTTTTTGGTGTATGATTTTGTAAGCCTGAGAATATGAGGGAAAATGGGTATGTTACCCTGAAGCAACACTATGCAATAGAGGGATATGTGTATTCTTCCACGGTATGGTTCCCTGCGGTGAGCCACCCCAGTGACATTCCAAATGTTGTACTGCCCGGTCATCCGCCCAGTCCATATGTGCATTCTCCACATGTTACCTCCCTTGGGCAGGATGTGGCTTACGCAGCATCCCTTCCTTCCATTGATAGGGAACGCTTTCCCAGCGGTCCTGTGGAACAGCAGTGACTTCCCTGGCCTAAGCCCTGTCCCTTCTCCACCTCAATAATGCAGGGTTGCCAACTCTCACGCATCTGGCGTGACAGTCACGCATTCAGCCTCAATCTCACGCTCTCACGCTCGACAAAGAAATCTCACGCTAAATGAGACATTCTTCTGTGGTGTATTATTTTTTTTTTCTCTCATGTGCGCTAATTTCCGAATTACTAAACAAGTTCAGGCTCTTAACTACTGATTGGACCACTGCTGTGTCTAATGCCTTTCTCTGATTGTCGATTCGCTGGAAACATTTGTCGTCGTTACGTCAGTGACGTCCGTGACCGTAATTTACCCTTTTCACACGCGCTCACGGCACACATCTTTCTCAAGCAGAGACAAATCGCGAGTCAAAGAGGACACTGACACCGACAGACAAGACAGAGAAAGTTATAGGCTACTTTTGATATGGAACTAATTCTCTGCTCTCATATTCTGTCAATATTTTTACGAGATTCAAACAATAAATACAGTTCCCTATCAGGAACATCGAGCTGCGTGAAAACGCTGCGGGAACGCTTCTAGCGTTGTGCGTCTTGAAGCATAGTATGGAATCAGCCAAAGGCGAGACGGAACGTCACGAGTGACGTCATCGACCAGGAAACTATAAAGCACACCCATGAACACAATGGCGACAGCTTCTGTTGTCTTCAGCAAGCGATTTGTGTGTGAATCTGTCCCAGTGTTTTTGTCTGTCTTTAGTGATTGCTAGGCAGGAGTTTTTCACTTAAAAAAAAAAAAAAAAGGCTATATATATGTATTCACATATCTAAGCGAGCAGCATTACAGAAAGTGTGTGTTCCCCCCTGTACTCGTTATTTCACGGGTGGGGATTTACACGATCTGTGTGTTGTTTGTTTGGGAGTACAGCATGCCCGGTCAGCTCTCGAGGGGGCTGATTGTGAGCATTGCGAGCGTTTTCCAAAGAACGCTCTGCTCCCGCCGATCACTCTTTGAGGAGAGTGGTTCGGCTCGCGCTCCCCGCGGCTCGGGTCCCGCGTCTGTCGAGGCAGCGCGGCGGCGCGTGTCGTGGGGATCGCGGGTGAATCTGACAGCGGGGTTTGAGACGGGCCTCGCCCTATCTCAGCCTTTAACTGTTAGATTCAGTGCCTCAGTTTAGGGTTGGAAGCACGCTCTGCGGTTTCTTCTGCCCAGGCTGTGGCATTAATATTGCAACTATCCAGTTCTGAGGAGCTGAATGTTGTTGCTATTAAAAATATAATAATAATAATATTACATAAATTATTATAAAATAAGGGGATTATGAGGACTCATTCCCCTGAACAGAAATAAATGAGGAGCTTATGGAGGTGCTAACTCATGCTGTAGAAAAATTAAACATTGAGTGGTCAGCAGTTTGGCAGGAGTTTTTTATATAAAAATATATTGTATAAACTATGTTTGCCTTCCCGAGTGCAACCTCCACGAAGGTGCCTACCATTTTTCCGGATCTCCACACCGAGGTGTCGAAGTCCTGGAAGAAAACGATTTCATACTGTATTTTTAGCCATCAGATCTCTACAAAAAATATTTTAATACTGCTGAGGCTTATTTACGGTTATGAGGCGATGCCTAGAAAAGCTGGAGAGATGCCTACTGCCATCTCTCCGCTGAAACGAATTCGTCTTTTAAGGCACCGGCGTTTAAAGACAGGGACTGATGGGCGGGTCAGTCCTGACTGTCGATAAGCTCCTCGCATGGGTGCAATAAAATCAGAGCGTCGCGTCTTGTGCTCCCCTGCAAAATAGTGGAACCAGACGCGACACTCTCAGATGAAGTTTTCGGGGGTTAAACTGATCTGAGGACAGTCATTATAGCCAAGTGGCTTCATCTAAAAAAAAAAAAAAAAAAAAGTAGTTCTGACACCACCGGTGTCAGGATGCTGAGGGTGGTCCCCACCGTGAGAGAAAGGTGTTCACTGCATCTGACGGTGCCCATTCTCTCACGGTGCCCTCAGGGGTCCCTTCTGCCAACCCCGCCTTCGCGTCGGGGCGTAGACGGGCCCAGCGAGCGCTTCCCGAGGGACGCTCGCTCCCTCTACAGAGTGTCGCGTCTTGTGCTCCCCCTGCAGTGGGACCAGGCGTGACACTCTCAACCGAGGTCTTCTGGCCATAAGACTGATCTGAGGACAGTCATTATGGCCAAGAAGGCTTCGTCTAAGAAGTCCTGACGCCGCTGGCAGAGCGGAAAAGTCTTCCAAAAGTATCTCAGTGGGTTCTGCAGTCGATAGAGAGGGGTTATGCCATTCAGTTCAGATCTCCTCCTCCTCGATTCAACGGGGTCCTGCCCACCGTGGTGGGCCCCGAGCAGGCTCTGGTATTGGAACAGGAGGTGAAAACACTCCTTCAAAAGGAGGCTATAGAACGGGTTCCTCCTCCCAGCAAGGAGTCAGGTTATTACAGCCGATATTTCATCGTTCCAAAGAAGGATGGGGGGTTGCGTCCAATTTTAGATCTGCACCTATTAAACCGTGCTGTAGCCAAGCTCAAGTTCAAGATGCTCACGCTAAAGCAAATCGTGTCACAAATCAGGTCCGAGGACTGGTTTGTCACGATAGATCTGAAGGACGCATACTTCCACATTTCCATCCTTCCGCAACACAGGAAGTTCCTGAGGTTCGCTTTCGGGGGCGAAGCGTACCAATATCGTGTTCTTCCATTCGGTCTAGCTCTATCTCCCCGCACGTTCACGAAATGCATGGATGCAGCGCTATATAGTTCCACTGCGACTCCAGGGCATTCGTATATTGAACTACATAGACGATTGGGTGATTCTAGCTCAATCGCAACAACAAGCGGTTCGGCATCGAGATGTCGTCCTCGCGCACATAAAGAAACTGGGGTTGAGGCTGAATGCCAAGAAGAGTGTTCTATCTCCATCACAGAAGACATCTTTTCTGGGGGCATTTTGGGATTCAGTAGCAATGCGGGCGTGCCTGTCGCCGGCCCGCATCACTTCAATTCTCTCAGCCGTAAAACGAGTAAAGCTAGGCCAGTTGCTCACTGTGAAGCAGTTCCAGAGACTGCTGGGTCTGATGGCAGCAGTGTCCAATGTTATTCCCTGCGGCCTGTTGTACATGAGACCATTACAGTGGTGGCTCAGAACCAAGGGGTTCTCCCTGAGGGGAAACCCCCTCCGCACGATCAAAGTTACGTGGCGCTGCCTACGTGCTCTGGTCATGTGGAGGGATCCTTGTTTTCTGTCCCAGGGACCTGTGCTGGGAGCTCTTTGTCGTCGTGTAACGCTAACGACAGATGCTTCCCTCACAGGCTGGGGGGCGATCATGAGTGGTCGCCCAGCCCAGGGTCTGTGGCAGGACCATCATCGATTATGGCATATAAATTGTCTAGAGATGTTGGCTGTGTTTCAGGCTCTGAAACACTTCCTACCAGACCTGAGAGGTCATCATGTTCTTGTCCGGTCCGACAATACATCGGTGGTCTCTTACATAAACCATCAGGGGGGTCTGCGCTCTCGCCCGTTATACAATCTGGCTCGCCAGATCCTTCTATGGACCCAGGGGAAGTTCCTTTCATTGAGGGCGATTTATCTTCCGGGGTATCTAAATCAGGGAGCGGACATCCTGTCGGGGCAGGGGCCGAGGCCCGGGGAATGGAGACTCCACCCCGAGGTGGTGGAGCTCCTGTGGATGCAGTACGGTCACGCCGAGGTGGACCTATTTGCATCCAGGGAGACATCACACTGTCCACTGTGGTTCTCTCTCAGTTATCCAGTCCCTCTGGGGTTGGATGCTATGGTACAGGTGTGGCCGAGGTCACACCTGTACGCCTTTCCCCCGATTGCTCTGCTCCCAGGAGTTCTGGAGAGGGTTCGCCAGGACGGGGTCAGTCTACTATTGGTAGCCCCGTACTGGCCGGCCCGAGTTTGGTTTGCGGACCTTATATCTCTCCTCGACGGTTCTCCTCTGGAGATTCCGATCAGGGGGGACCTTCTCTCTCAGGCGAGCGGGTTGATTTATCACCCCCGCCCAGAGTTGTGGAAGCTATGGGCTTGGCCTCTGAGGGGGCCCAGCTCGTAGGTGCTGGTCTCTCAACCGAGGTTGTTGAGACCATCCTTCACTCCAGAGCTCCTTCCACAAGGAAGTTATACGCCTTGAAGTGGAGGCTCTTCACTTCTTGGTGTGGAGAACACCTGTTGGACCCAGTTAACTGCCCAGTGGGTGCAGTGCTGGAGTTCCCGCAGGAGCATTTCTCCTCAGGGTTATCCCCCTCCACACTAAAGGTGTATGTGGCGGCACTTGCTGCTTACCATGTCCCTTTCAGTGGAGTCTCTGTGGGGAGACACCCGTTTATAACTCGCTTCCTTCGTGGTACTTTGAGGCTGAGGCCTGTAGTCCGCACGAGGGTGCCAGCATGGGACTTGGTCATCGTTCTAGAAGGTCTTTCCCTAGCTCCTTTTGAGCCTATTGAAGAAGTTTCTGAAAAGTTTGTTACTTTAAGGACTATTTTTCTCCTTGCTATTTCTTCTCTTAAGAGAATCGGAGATATTCAGGCTCTCTCGGTTGCTCCTTCGTGTTTGGAATTTTCGCCTAGGATGGTGAAGGCCTTTCTCCACCCCAGGCCAGGTTATGTCCCTAAGGTTCCTACCTATGTGGCCAGACCTATAGTTCTGCAGGCCTTCTGCTTTACATCGTCTGATCAGGAAAAACTCAATCTGCTCTGCCCTGTCCGGGCTCTAGATACTTATGTCCACAGAGCTGCCCTGTGGAGGAAATCAAAACAGTTGTTTGTTTGTTTTGGACCACCTAAGAAGGGGTCTCCAGTGTCTAAGCAGAGGATGAGCAAGTGGGTGGTCGAGGCCATCTCACTTGCTTATGAGTCGGCTGGTCAGCCTTCACCTTTGACTGTCCGAGCTCACTCTACCAGGAGTATGGTGGCTTCCAAAGCCTTATTGTCAGGAGTTTCTCTTCATGACGTGTGTGATGCGGCAGGCTGGTCCTCACCGCATACTTTCGTCAGGTTTTATGACCTAGACCTTAGCTCCACTCCTGGGGCGCAGGTGCTTTCGGCTGAATTTAATCCTTGATTCACACAGTCGGTCACTTGCTCTTATGGCGACGTGGGTATTAGCGTTCCCGCAGCGTTTTCACGCAGCTCGATGTTCCTGATAGGGAACGTCCCGGGTTACGTATGTAACCCTAGTTCCCTGAAGGAACGAGACGCTGCGTGTCGTTGCCATACTCCCAGCATTCCCTTGATCGACTTGCTTCAGACTTTTCCAGAAGCTGTCGCCATTGTGTTCATGGGTGTGCTTTATAGTTTCCTGGTCGATGACGTCACTCGTGACGTTCCGTCTCGCCTTTGGCTGATTCCATACTATGCTTCAAGACGCACAACGCTAGAAGCGTTCCCGCAGCGTTTTCACGCAGCGTCTCGTTCCTTCAGGGAACTAGGGTTACATACGTAACCCGGGACGTTTTTGGTGCTTTTAACCCCTTAACTGTCACTCCCACTTTTTTCGCATAGACATGAAAATCACTATGCAAACTTAAATGGTTGTAATTCAAGAATGCTTTGGAATATAGACCTATGGTTGGTCTTGTTTTAAAGAAGACATTTGCCAGATTGTTGTAGAAGTGAAATAAATGATGAAAGTGAAAGAGAAAAAAAGTTATTTAAGTTTGAGTTTATGAAAATGAACAATGTAAAAAAATAATTATTTAAATTTTATATAAAATATATATATTACAAAATATATTTTACTCTAAAACTGCAAGAAAATTAAAGCCAAAAATCTTAAGAAGTTGTGTTCCAAATTTTAGGCTAATATCTCAAAAAATAATCTTTCAGTAAGATTTTATTTGGGCGCAGTATACCAATTTCTTTCACTAGGACAGCCAAGCTTCCTTACTGACCATATAAGGGCGCCTCCATGTTTTGAGTGATCTGAACCATGTATTTCCATAATTTTCATACAATTTATGAAGTAGACATCCTATTTAGAAGTAGTATGGGTGGTTTGACAATATTTGATTTGAATTCAACCTCTAATAAACTCATAAAGAGAGCACACATGTGCGTTATAGCTCGCAGCCGCATCACACATCGAGAATCGATAATATTTTTCTTTATATTTGAAACATATTCAGACCTTTTTTTCTAATACAATTGAATTGGTGTTATCTTTTGAAGTCTTGGCATGAAAACAAACTGAGGTTTCTACCAATCTTTCATGATTTTTCATATTTATTGCCATTTCAAAATAAAGGTCATAACACGCCTAATGCATATGAAATATTCTTGTTGCAAATTGATAAATAACTGCTCCTATGTAATTTATTTAAAAAAACAGCCGCCACATATGAAAACTAGAGATTGTCAGCTTTCAAATGATATATAGTTTGTCAATATTACTTTAGGATTTTACTAAGATATTATTGTTTTATTGGACGGTGACAGTTAAGGGGTTAAATGTGGCAGACTGTAGCGCTTCAGCTGAAACGGCACGTGATACAGTACAACTTTTTTTTTCATCATCATCCCCCCACAAATCTCACTCCAAGCAAAACTCAAAAGTTGGCAACCCTGATAATGCGGGGGGATCAATAGGCTTTGTCTAGGCACTGGAAGGTGGTAGCACTAGTGGCTTTTTCAATGGTGATCCCATTCAGTCGTCGTCGACTACGTCGAACGTGAACGATTGAAAGGGAACATCTCGGTTGCGTATACAACCCTTGTTCCCTGTAGGGGGGAATGGAGACGTAGTCTCTTCGCCACTATTGCTGGACCACCGTTGACTCCGAGTTATGCTCGGCTCCTCAGCAGAAAAGCATCTAGTGCATCCATCTACTTACGTATTTATACCCGCTCCGCGGGGGCGGAGTGTGTGATGCACACGCACACGCCAATTCCATTGGCTCGTTTCAATAGTACTCAAAGATGACTGGCTCCCTGGAATGATCCTATTCAGTCGATGTCGACTTCGTCACTGTTCCCTTCAGGAAACGAGGGTTGCATACGCAACCGAGACGTTCTCATATCGGTAGTGCATCCTCACAGCAACTAAATACACTATAAAAAAAACATCTACCAACCCAGAAAACTTTAAAAGTGACAGCCCAGTAACTTTGTATTGGTAAGCCTTTCTCTGCAAGCATGTCAGAAAATAAGCCAATCAGATTTTGCTCCTATTCTGATGTAGGAAGGGGATCTTATTATAATATTACCCCACTTAATCTGCACGTTTCCAACCATGGTGCCGCCATTTGATTTTAGCAAGTGACGACAGTGTAACCAGTTCTAACACAATGGCAAAAGTTTGAGCAAAGCATGCAAACTGTTGTCATTGGCTGCACAGACGAGCACAGAACACTATTTGACCTATAAATGTCACAGCTGTCTTAAATAGACCTCAGGGAACTCTGTCAGCATGTGTAAAAGTTAAACATGATGGAACATGCAAGTCGATGAGATGAATCAATGTAACTCCACAACAACTACATAAATGAATCCACAAACCATTCAGAAAAGTCCAGGTGCGTCTAAAAGTTGAACCTCTTCCTGAGTCTCTCCGTAAGGCTGCACTAAGATCCTGGTTATTTATGAGATGTATACATTTTGAATGAGTGAAATTTGTAATTGCCAGAGTATCCAAAGCTTGTGGAAAGATCGACCATCTTCTGAACGGAGGTGGGGAGCAGCAGCTCATTTGCATTTAAAGGGACACACACACACATAGGCGCTTTTTTGCTGACACCCAAAAAGGGGCAAATTTAACAAGCTATAATAAATGATCTAAGGGGGTATTTTGAGCTGAAATTTCATAGCCACATTCTGGGGACACCATAGATTTATATTATATCTTGTGAAAAGGGGTATAATATGTCACCTTTAAACGCTGCTGCTTATATAGTAATTCACTCCATCGCATACAAGACTGTTAAAGCTACAATATGTATTTTCTAGGGGTCGCTAACCTCTTACAATAACAAAGGCGTGGGTTGATGACGCAGAATTACAGCAGAATTATGAAACTTGTCGTGAAGCTGATGGATCTAATAATTATTTATGGATGAGTGAATACATTTATGTTTTTAACATGACTGTAGTATGAAGCAGGGTGCGATTGCTAACGAGAGACAGATATGTACGCCACACGGAAGTCCCGCGGATATAAAGGAATAAGGACATTTCATTCTACCGAATTACTGCAAGTGCTGTATTAATACTCACACAGGTCAGTTTAATAGACTAATTAAACTTGTGAGCTAACACAGCGCTGTTTCACTTGATCTATCACACTAAACTGCATTTGAGGTGTTGAAAGTTATAATGTTATTCTATGTGTTAGTTTGTCTGTATGAGACTAGCAGTAAGCTAGATCAACATTAGAATAACATACAGATTATATTTCATCATGTTGAATTATATAACATTGATTAGTTTTGTGTACATTTGCTCACCTGTGTAATAAAGTACATGTAAGAGAGGCATCTCTGTCAAGTCCAAGTTTATCACAGACGTGGAGCTCTCGGCATCTCAAAAACGCCACGCTGATGATTTTGATCCTCGTTTTAGTTCTCCTTTTGTCCCAAAGTCTGCTTGCCATGGTCCATAATGTTTGAACGAAACAATAACAACAGCGTGAGCTTAGACGTAACGCTGTTGTCCACGTCTGTCGCCATGGTTACTATGTTAGTATGAGCGGAAACCAAGGATAATGCGGATATTACGTCATTGACAGGTGACAAGTGAACAGGGAGTCAGGGACAAGCCATTATTTAAAATTGGAATTTCTCTGAAATTAAAATTCTTTGGGCACTTTTGGGATATATAAGTACACAACTGCATGAAATATATCACACTGTGCAAGTGATTTTTGGATTTTTTATTACAATATACTTACATTTTGTGCCTTTAAGCATGGTGCTTAGTTTAAACCTTGTTATGATTGCTCATTTAGGAATGAATAAGCAGACCACGCAATATGCTCAGAAATATGGATTAAAAGAGTGTTTACTTATCTTAGATGATGATTTCAGACTTTAGACTGCTAACAACAAATACTGAAGTGTTTAAATGTTGAGCAGCAAACTAATTGACTTGCCAATCAGCTGCGCTACTGTATGTAGACAACGATGTGATTGCTAGAAGATTTATTTTAGGACCTATCAGCCTGTGCCATCTAGAGGTTCACGACAGAACATGGTATTGCTTTGCAACAAAGTTTAGAATCAAAAATATTATGAACGATATTAAATAGGCAGTGTGTTCTACTAAACAATAAACATTTTTTAACATATAACAACCTCAGCAACTTATTAAAATATTTGTGGCATCGTGAGAGGGTTTGTCATAGAGGCAAGGTATGTGCAAGGTAGGTTACAGCAATGGGGACTACAAACCAAGATGGCCACCTCATCCCGGACTACAGTTACCAGGTTCCTCAGCGGTAGGAACACACCTGTTGTGAGAGAGAAGCTGTTAATGAGCTGAAAACAGAGAGACTGCTGTTTTGTTTGAGAGTATAAAGTGAAGCTGAAAGAGCTTTTTGGGTGTTAAAAGAAAGAACGCTCTGGAGTTTTGAATTGATTTTTATTAAAACAAACCAGTGACTTGATCTCTGCCTGGACACTGGATTTGTGAACCAACCCACACTTTGGCGATACCCTACCTCTCACGATGCTACATATTATTGATTTATTTATTTTTACACAGTCTTATAATTTTATTTTATTTTATGGTATATGTATAAAACTTTAAAATAAAATAACAGATTTACCTCTATAACCAGGCCAGTTTGAAACCTACTGTACTAAATGATTATTTTTTTAATAATTATTTTTTAATTAAGTGATTTTTTTATTTATTATTATTACTATTGTTTTGAGTATTCCATACAGCAACTGACTCAACAAGTAAAATGTGTTTGATGCATAACTGTCTGTTTGCCAAACTAATGGCACACACACTTCAACTTTTAATTGAAAGCCTGCAGAATCAATGACAAGCATTCTTGCACACACATACAGTATCAACTGTTCTTCACAGTCTTTGTTTATTTTTTGTCAAGGGGTCGTGACTGATTTGACTTAAGAGAAAGAAGTGGGTGTGACTAAAACAGGCATTGTAAAATTCAGAGAAATTTTAAGATAAATACCTCTGACACTTCTGTCGCAATAAACAAAAGTTGACATGTTTCCTCGGTTGGTTTTGGGGTTTCAAAGGTATCCAAGTGCCAAATCACTCTTTTTTATCAATGTCATAGTAGACATGCCCACTGCCCAGTTTTTCCACAGTTATGTTTAGTTGAATGTATGTATGGCAGTGAAGACAAGGATGAATCACATTGTTCCATGTGAAATAATGAAATAGTGGAATAATGATTATATGGCCCTCTCTGGACCACTGACTGCTCAAATTTGTAATTTTTTAATTTATAGGTACTGAAAACCACCTCATCAGCTTATTGAGCATAGTAATATTTTATTAAAATGCTAAAGCTTAAATGTAGAAATATGAGTAATTAGAAATTATGAGTAATAACAGTTAATATTATCATACTGAAGAATATTAAGACAAATTGACATGCTCTCTGCCGACATCATCATTAAGAATTTTTCCTGTATACAATTAGTGAAGCATAATGTTATAATTATTTATCATCATGAACCTTTTTCTCCCCCTGATTTTGCCATTACATATAAGATGTCTCTGAACAAATTCTCAATTGCTTTTAATTATTATTATTTTAGATATATTATATATTATATTATATCTATTACAGATATAAGCTGAACATTACTTCTCTTATAATAGCTTTGGATTGGCCATGCTATGGTTTCCCACGTACACTTATCTAAAGTAACATTAAATTAAAACAGAGGTAAGACACACCCAAAATTGCCTTGCCTTGCCTTGCCTGGTCAAGTAGTATTTTTGCTGTTCTAAATGGAAATTCACTTCTTGTCTTTACAAACCACTTACACTTGAATTAGAGCCAAATTTTAGTCATCACTAATCTGACGCAAAACTTGCGGTAACATACAAATCCGTTTAATCTACTTGGGAAAACTATTTCAGAGTCAGTTGGAATACAATCAAATGTAACAATTTATTATGTCAAGTAAATGTATCATGCAAATTTCATAATAAGCTCAAATATAATCAATAAAATAACATCAAATGCTCAGAGATAAAGAGTAAAAGATGTAGGTTCAACCCGACATTTTGAAAAATACATAATGCTGAAGTTTTTGAGATCCTTCAACATTATAGGCTGATCTGAGTTACAGAATCGCATTGAGCCTCTTGTTGCATTTCTTTATATAAACAGAAACTTATTTCACAAACATTTGCTAGTGATGGGAATTTGCATTCAGAGTTAACACCTTTTGGGAGCAGAATGCCATTTGCCTGGAAGACACACCCTCCTCTGTGTGCCAGTTATCTCTAAACTCTTAAGAACATTATTACATTTTGGTTTACTTCTTTGGGGATGAGACATTTGTACCAGTCGCACTAAGACATTTCAAATGATACCAAACATGTATAATACTGTATGATACAAATTCACATTAAAGGCCCTTGCACACTGAGTCCGAAATTCACGTCCGAAATTTTCGCAGGTTAAAAACTAAATACGACTTTACGTTATGTCAATCACGCTTACACACTGCCTCCAAAACTTTCGTCCGTCATAAAAAGAAATCTGATCGGGTACGATTTTCTGTGTTTTTCGCATCCGTAGCAAGCAGTTTGAATGGTGTTTGAGTTGTGTTTTGACAATTCACGAATACGAAAAAATTTCGGCTCAGTGTGCAAGGGCCTTAAACCATAGATTTTTGGGTGCATTTTGGTGATCTCAGCATGAGAGAGAAAGGGGTGGTGGAAGAGGGAGAGAGATGTATTTTGAGGTGAGACTTGTGTCTCAAATGGTGATGATGCTACAAGCGAGATTTCAAATGTTGATTCATTTTGTTTTCTCAGAGAGTTCCCCTCTCTTCCAGTCTTATCAACAGTGCACAAAATGTGTAAAAACTAAGTTCACAATTCATAATTAGCTACAACATTTATTTGACCCTGAAAATAATTATTCCCCTTGAATGACTCTGTTGTGCATTCATCTCATTTTGACATGGCTTGATAGGCAGCATTACAGTATGAGGAACTGTTTTTTTTTATTTTTTTTTTTTTTTTTTTATATACATTTAGTATGTCTCCTCCACTGTTTGGAATAGAGTGAACCATGGAGTGTTATTTTTTTTTTTATTAATCATTTAGTATGGCATGTCAGTGAATTAAAGGGTTAGTTCACTGACCTTAGATCTCAGATTTGAGTTTTTTATATTTCTTTATGTATTACATAGTTACAACCAAGTATTGGGGTCATTACATGGTGCATTGTCAAATAATGTCAAATAATAAAATTAAATATCAGTAGTGCAAAACTAAATAAATAGTTAAGAGAACATTATTGTTGTTAAATAGTAATATTGTTGTTAAAAAAGTAATATTGTTTAATTAATTAAAGCTGCCGTCGGCAACTCTGGCTGATTGAGTGGACTTAGGCAAAATTTTGAATGTTTACAACTCTCATGCCCCTCCCCACTATCAACGAATACCCTCCCACAGAGTTCGTGCTCATCAGTGCGCCATCACTCTTCGCTACTGCGCGAACTTCAGGCACACGCATGTGATTGATGTGTGCATGCACGACTTGTGATTGACAGTCATATCTCACACCCCCCTGCGCTGACTGGACACAATGAACCGGGAGCGGTGGATTTTTGCAAAACAAATAACACGCTCCAGGTGGAGTTAGAAGCTCGGGTTTTTTTCTAAAACCACTTTATTTTATGTTGTTCTGTCGGAATATAGTGTCGAATTCGCTGAATATGATAAAAAAAAAGTTGCCGACGGCAGCTTTAAGAAAGATCCTCTAAATGAAATGTGTTTAATGAGCATGAGATTAATGATGAAGACACAGATTCAAGTCAGATCACTCGCTGTCCCTCATACTGTGACAAACAGGCACAAACTGTTGCAATCACACTTCATTCATTGTTTGGTAAATTACATAATTTGTGGGCATCTGTTTAATTCTGTGATTAAACTTTTCTTTCAGATCACTACACAGCTCTTTCTTGATTTTTTTGCTTTGATCGCAGTGGGGACAAAAGAATATACTTTGAAGAATGTCGGTGACCATTTATTTCCATTGTATGCTCTAAAGTAGAAAGAAACTCAAACATGTTTGGAACGATATGATGTATTGTGATGGTTTTCGTTTTCTTGCTGAACCATCCCTTATGAAACTGGAATATTTCCATATGGTTCCCATCTCTAGCTGGGACTTACCTTTCCAACTTTCCTGCACCTGAACACACAATATCAGCACAAAGTTTGATGACTTTTCACTCATATGAATTATTGGGTCAATCAATGAAATTGGCACATTAGAGAATCAGTGGATGTCACCAGCCAATCATAAGAAGAGCAACTGAAAAGACCTGTATATCAGTAAAAAATATCTTATATGTTCTTATATTTGGAGGTAAGGTCAGTGGACTGGTGTGTTGGTGATGTCTCTCCGATTGCTTTGTCAGCTGTCAGCTTGTTCCCTCAGCCTGGGAGAAACTTTGCACATGGTTGTCTGTTCTCATTAGACTCAGCTGCTGAAAGTCTTCCCCAAATCATCACGGTGCCTCTGACGATTTCTCGTCCCACTAGCCATGAAACCTCCATCAAACAGACCCCAGTTCTCAAGATGCAGGCATAGTTGATCTATGTATATAACACAGTGACCCTAAAGACATTTGGACACTTGAGCTATAAAAATGTCATTGCATTGTATAACAATATCATACCATTCAGGCACAAATACACTTTTCATGCAGAACATTATTCCAAAACAGTGTTGTTGTGCAGAGAGTGTCTGCCTTTGGACATGAAGTCAGTTTCTGTAACTGTGGTCAAAGCTTCCTCCAAGTTTAAGCCATCAAGATTTCAGTTTACCCACACTAGAATATTTTATATGGCTTAAAACCATTTTTTAAGTGAAAAAACTAACGTGCCAGACATTTGCACAGTACTGTGTGTATGTATGTATATATATATATATATATATATATATATATATATATATATATATATATATGTATGTGTGTGTGTGTATTGCACAATCTTTGTAGGATTAGTGATGAGATTTTTTACATTCACACACACACACACACACGCACACACACACACACACATATGCTTTTGATTTAAGATCAAAATGGACAATAGGCAATATTGCAGATTGTGGAAAAAAATGGTAATTATATCATGGCCAAGCAAAAAACGAAATTGAGCAAAAAGAGCAAAAAGCATGAGGATGGTGGCAAAGACATCGGCATAGATTCATTTTAACACCCCAAAGCATAGGCAAGATACAGTCTCGCTTCCGGTTTGGTGTCATTTTTCAGCTCTTTAATAGGGTGTCAAATATGAAGAATCCATTATAATCCTTAATATGTAAATTAGGCTCATTATACATTGTGCCTTATTCACAAAAGTCAGTGCTATTTGCCTGCTCTAATTAATATTGCTCTAACGTTGTTAGTCTACTGCATCCTCTACAACTAAGCACTCAGAATCGACCCCAAAGGTCAACATTTCCTGCTTTCAAATTGCACTCAACGCAGATTTAATGGCAGCATTTTCACTGTTACCTGATTTGTATAATTCCTTAGGTCCTAAAACAGCACGTGCACATAATCAATGATATCACAATTCATTCAGTCATAGTAAATTCCCACCTCAATACTAGTATTTCTGTAGTTATAAGTTGAAAATTTAATCTAGATTTTCTTATTCTTTAAGATAATGAATTGATTACACAATTTTTCCTCTATAGCTATGGTTGTTAATCTTGCTTTAAATGTAGTCCTTGACAATATCTCTTGTTTCTTGGTGTTTTGCCCCATTATCCTATACAATCTGATGGGTGTTTTTCTGATCTGCCAATGTTTTGTCTTTCCTCATGTTCAAGAAGCCTCAGGAATGCTACGGCAGCTAGATTACATCCTAGTGAGGAAGAAGTGGAGGAACTCCATCATGAATGCTGAGCCATACAGCACTTTTAGTTCTGTGGGCTCAGACCACCGCGTGGTCTCAATGAGGGTTCGCCTGACCCTCAGGGCCCCCAAACCAAGTCCCAAAATCCGGTATAACTGGAAAGCTTTCTCAAGTGACCCTGGCCTTCTAACCAGATACACAGAGGAGGTGAGGAGACGATTCCAGCAGCTGGACAAGGGAGCGGAGGCAAGCAGCGAATACAGGAGATTCGTCACAGTGAACGAGGAGGCGACCAGACTGTGTGTGCCTAAGATGGAGAAAGTCAGAACCTCCCTGCGATCAAAACACCCAGAGGTCATAGCAGCACGTGGGATGGTGGAGGAAGGCCGCCTCAACTTTGAGCGGGAACCAACTGAGGAGAGGCGCAGTGAGCTGAACGAAGCCAAACAGTTTCTTTTCAGAACCTATGATACCATCAAAGGGGAAGAACTGATGGAAAAAGTGCGGAGGGTGCAGGCGGCGCAAGGGGAACGGCAGTATGGGGAAGCATGGAGGGTCATCAATGAAATGACGGGGCGGAAGAGGACCAAGGAGGGACAGGTGAAGGGACACAGCCCGGAGGAGAGGGTGGCGAACTGGTCAAGCCACTTCAAAAGGCTGCTGGGAAAAACAGTAGACGCAGCTGAGGAAGAGGAAAAACCATCAGACCTCCCAAACCTGAACATCAACGACGGTCCCTTCACACTCGGTGAGCTCGTCAGGGCAAAAGCCACAGTAAGAGGGGGAAAAAGCACTGGCCCGGATGGCATACCCCCAGAGGTGCTGAAGAACTGTGATCTTGATGACATCATTCTGGAGTTTTGCAACCTTGCTCTGCTTCACAATCGGCAGCCTGATATGTGGTCTCTATCAAACATCGTGCCAGTGCCCAAATCCGGAGACCTCTCGAAGCCGGACAACTACCGAGGTATCAGCCTGACCTGTATCACTGCGAAAATCTACAACCGCATGATTCTAAACAGGGTCCGGCAAGCAATCGACCCTCACTTGAGAGTAATTCAGAATGGCTTTCGAGTAGGGCGAACTGCTACAACCCAGATCTTGGCACTCAGGAGACTGATAGAGGAGGTGAGGAAGGACAACCTGACTGCAGTCTTATGTTTCATAGACTTCAAAAAGGCATTTGACTCGATTCACCGAGGCATGATGGTGAAGATCCTGAAGACATACAGAATTCCTCCGAACCTACTCCGGGCAATAGAGTCCATGTACTCAGGAACAAGGGCCAGGGTGGTGACTCCAGATGGCAACAGCGAGGAGTTTGACATCCTGGCTGGAGTTATGCAAGGGGATACATTAGCCCCCTTCCTCTTCATCATAGTCCTTGATTATGCGCTCAAGAAGGCAATCAGTGGGCGAGAGCAGGAACTTGGCTTCACGTTGACACCAAGGAAGTCAAGTCGGCACCCGGCAGTAGTCTTGACAGACCTTGACTATGCGGATGACATCAGTTTGCTCTCCAATAACATGGAACAAGCTCAGGAACTACTACACAGGGTGGAGCTAGAGTGCACTAAGGTCGGCCTTAGGGTAAATGCAAAGAAAACTGAGGTCATGACCTACAACGTTCAACCGGAACATCAACCTCTGATAACAGTAGGAGACACTGTGCTGAAAGAAGTTGAGGACTTTAAGTACCTGGGCGCATGGGTCAACTCAACTGAGTAAGATCTAAAAGTGAGGAAGGCACATGCATGGAGGGCCCTGAACGGCATGAACAGTGTATGGAACTCCAACCTCTCCCGCCAAATCAAACTCAGCTTCTTCTACGCGACGGTAGAGTCTGTTCTCCTCTATGGCAGTGAATGCTGGACCCTGAATCCAACCCTAGAGAAGTCCCTGGATGGGTGCTACACCAGGATGCTGCGTGCAGTGCTTAATATCAGTAAGAGTGTGCATGTAACCAACAAAATCCTGTATGAAGGAGTATCAAGAGTGAGCAACAAGATTGCTGTGAGGAGAATGAGACTTGCAGGACATTGCCGAAGGCATCGAGAGCTGCCAGCCAGCAAGCTGGTGCTATGGGAACCAACACATGGCCATCAGTCAAGAGGACGTCCCACGCTAACATACGTGGACATACTCAAGAGGGATACGGGAGCCCAGAGCACCAACGAACTGGCCGGATGCATGGAGAATCGGGATGCCTGGAGGCAACGATGGAAGGCTCGTCTGAGGACGACTTAGAGAGAAGATTCAGCTTTGAACTTTAGCCATTAATTTTAAACAAATGGTGATTTTTACAGCCAAAAATGTTCATGTTATATTTGTAGTGAAGTTGTATCCAAATACTTTTTGGGGTCACTGCATGTCGGTATTTATAAGAGCATCTCTGAATTGAGGGGATGTCAGTCTAAAGATTGACAAACTCAACTGCAAAATTTATTTTTGTGGCCAGTTGTGCACTGATGGACTACTTTTACTTTTAATATTAAATGTTTAATCTTATTTTAACTTTTAATCTTTTATATTAATATTCAAGCATCACAGACAATAGCAGACAGCAACCAAGGCAGCTCTGGCATAATGTCAATAACACTTCTACAAATGACTTAGTTTCTTTACAGATATTGAGGTAAACATGCCTGAATTACCGAAAAAGGTACAGTTGGGTACCGACAGTTAAAATGTTTAAAATATTCCAGTTAAAATGTGAATGTTACCCAACCCTACTCACAACAGCACATGTCTGCAAAACAGGTGTTGTCTCAAACACATCTGGTGAAACTAATCAGGGGCATCATTAGTTGCACCAGGTGTGCTTGAGCTAGAACACATGAAATATCTGAAATGGCTTGGTTTGTTGAGTGTCATGTTTGACTGCATGTTAGATAGATTATTTTCATAGCATATTAAACTTTAGCGCCACTCAATGGACATTAACCCTCTGGAGTCGAGAAACGCGCCGGCGCGTTTTGCGCGATTTTTTTCACATAGCAGCAAAATAGACTTAAAATACTCAGTCACCTTTGGTCATACACACTTAAGAAATATGAAAAAATAAACTATTAAATGTCTACTTTTTTATGGGTCCACTTACAATCGAAATAAAATATTGTGCTTTTGTAAAATAAAGAAAATAAACAGGGTGTGCCTTCTGCCTCTCCGTCTCCGTGAACTTTTTTTCTAGAGCACGTCACTAAACATAAACAAAACTCCGCAAATACTAGTCACACAGGCATGATCAATATATCTTTATAATCATTTAAGTGTGTACTTTTAAATTATCTAATTCAAAACTAAAACAAATATTCTGTGTTTATGTAATCTATATAAAAAGAGAGAGATGCCAGGCGTTCTCATTTCAGCTAATTATCTTTTAATGTGACCACGCCCACAGAGAGCGCGCGCTATAGAAACGCAAATGATCTGAAACTTGCCAACGCCCACACGAGCTCGATAAAACACCAAATTCAGATTAATGTACCGGTAGTCTGTGTCGTTTTTCGAGGCTTTGAGGAATAATTCTGGATAATTTACCTCAGTGCTGGATTAATTTCACTTCGAGGAGCCATGGATCCAGGATCATAGTAAGTTTATTCTTTGTTCTAATCGCGAATACTGTTTTAAAATGAATCGCGTGTCTTTCTCTGTGTGATGAATGAACGGAATTCGCACTGTTGTTGTTACAGACGAAATATGAAAGACAACATTTAGTTGACTAGTTTGGGATAGATTATAAAGATTTTTACTCTAAAATAGACATCAAATAAGCTTTAGTTAACCAGTTTCTGCTCATATGTTAAATATATAACGTTAGAATGTTTTGTCAAAAATAAGCTCATAATCTAAGATGTTATTATAGTGTTTGTTCCAATGTAGACTATATCAAACTAATGAATCCTTAACTTTGAAATATGAATGATAAAATCCAGGCTATAGGCCTACTTAAAAAAAAAAAAAAAAAGACAAGATAGATGTAAAAAAAAAATCTTAATAATATTGTTTTTTATTAGTGACACATTTGAGGAGATTCCAAAACTTTCTGAAAATACAGTATGAGAATTAACTGCATACTAGAAATGTTTACCTTGGAAATTATACAATTTGAATGTATAAAAAATTTGTGAAAAAATACCTTTTTTTCCTCTCTGAGAACTCTAACTTTCTAACTCTAACTAATTCTGTAGGATGGTCCATATAGCCTATTTGAACAGGATTTGTTTCCAGGTATGACTATGTACTAAAAATGTGCTTTTGACTTTCATTTATATTTGTATTTTATATATATATATATAATTTATTTATTTATTTTTGTCCTCGCATTCTTTCTTGTGTGACACACCTGAATGAATGGCTCATTAGTATGCAGGCTCATTAGTATGCAGGCTCATTACTATGCAGGGTCTTTGTCTTCTCAGGTGTGAATCACAGCAAGTCACGCCCCTGCGCATATTGCCTTTGAAAGCAAAAACTGTTTTAAAAAATTTAAATCAATGTATTGTTTTATGTGAATGATTAGGCAGGGTGATTTTCAGATAATTTTGAAGCAAAAACATTAGGCAACTACATCCATTAGTCAAAAGTCTTGTGGACACATATTAAGTATGTGTTTTGTGGCCTTTTTTCAGAAACTTTAATTTTTAGTTTTTTGAATAACCATGCATAAACATTATTCCCTCAAAAATACAAATATGTAAATAGATGTTGCTCGCATATTATGGTACCCCTATTTGTGCTAAATAGAGTGTAATTACACCTTTGCCATTAATATGTTTATAAGCAACTGAAAAAAGCACAAATGTCAGGGCATGTCAAAACATCTCACAGACCTCAAAAACCCCTTAGACTCCAGAGGGTTAAATTTCAAAACTGCCAATACGTACAATAACGTAATAAAACATTGCCAGATGCACATCTTTCTGATAAAACTGTACACGCCTTTTGCACCAGTCACTGAACATTTCACTTTGAAAGTGAAAGTCTTGAAATAATCAAGAAGCAATTTAATATCATTTTGCAGAAATTTCAACACAATCAAATTTTTTCCATTGAGCCTGGATTGTATTTTTCATAGTAATCATTACATATTTGTATCAATAATTGCTTGTTATGGAAAAGTAATTAAAATTTAATTTCAATTTATTATCTTAATTTCGTAATATTTCATTTGGAGTGCTTTTGTCCCCCATAGGATCACCCGTGGCTCACTCTCTGATAGCAGCTGGAGAACTTTACTTATTCGCATTCCGCATCGCCAAAATAAAATGAATTGATTAGGATTTATGTATTTATACAGCATGTCGGGAAACCTCTCTTGAGTTTTGTATGTGTATGTGCAGAAGATGAAGATCAATGTGAAATGGAACTGAGCGTGAATCCTCTCGGAGCGGTGGCCTGGCAGGCTGGCACAGTGAGTGGCATCTCTGTGTGTGTCCACTGAGACGGGCTGTTGAAATGAGCTCTGGTGCTCAGGGTCTGGCATCATCTCTCTCCTCCACCTCCCTCCAGTAGCCTCAACCCACAAAACCCAACAGCATCTGCCAGACCCCCTCTAAGCACTTTTTCTATATTAAGAAAATAATAGGAGGAAAGGACAAGAATAGATAACAATTTTAGTTAAAAAAATGTATTGAAAAATGAATGTGAATGCTGTGGCGTAAAGCCATTCTACACAAAATTGTTGCAATTAACAACAACAACATCTTTCCAGCTTTTTAATGTAGAAAAATCTGTATGGAACTGTTTGAACATTGGGGCTGTTTATAAAGGAGGAGTTTTCAATAGGGTTCATTGAAGCATTATGATGATATGACGACTCAAGTGTAGCTGTAAACAAGCCATGTCATAACTCTGCCAGTAAATTAAAGCAACACTGATTACTTTAAAATCAGATGTTGTGAAAGGGCATCAGTGATGTGCAGGAATCGTAAATCAGGAATGTCGCCTAGCTTCATGACAACCCTTCATTTTTCATTTGAGTCCTCCCATCACACGGACAACTTTACAGCATAATTACAAAATACAAGTCTGATTGGTATGCATTGAATCGAGTCTTTGGAATGCCATTAGCAGTGAGCTTTTAACCTCACGCTGAACCCTGATTTGTAATTAAAACTGTGATTAATGCTACTTATTATCAGGTCACTTTCGGCTCCATATGCCAGTGACAGCAGCACCACTCTCAGAGAGAGAGAGAGAGAGAGAGAGAGAGAGAGCACAGCATGGATGTTCATAGAGTGCTAAAGTGACCACCCCCCTTTTCAGCTTTAGTGCTGGATGAATTTTTTTCCCTCATTTATTTTCTCCACATGTATTGTAAAGCTTCATCCAAACCAATCAGGGCTGCCTTTCCAAAAAACATTGTGATCATAGAAGCAATTGGTGCCAATGGTCTAAACCAGTCGTTCTCAACTTTTATGACTCCAAGGCTCTCTTGTCACAAGCACACAGGACTCTCCCTCACTCCCTGTCACCGGCTAAAAGCAAGCTCACCCTACAGAACTTTTGGCTGGATTTTTCTGTTGCAGACAGATTTCCAAGGTCTGTGACAAAACCCCTGGATCACGGCCAAATAGGTGCTCACTGTGGACGCCGATGTTCGATAAGTATGAGCAGGTTAGCGAGCTTGTCTCCAGCAGTCACAGACACTGCAATATTTTAAAACCTGTTTGATATTTTCGCTACGTGATCTTGTAGTGAATGCAAAGCAACGACAAGGTGGAACTAATCCAGCCAATCGCAGTGCAGATGGTCTAGCTAGCGGAAAAATCTCGTAATCACTTGCGTGAATTTCTCGCATGAATGTATATGAGTAAAATTTGTGTAATGTGACGTGTAATGTGAGGGACCAATAGGATCATTTTCTTATTAAAGCAGACACATTCAGCTTCTGGAAAGAAAATGCAACTGTTGCGTTAAGTTGCCATTTTTTCCAGATAAAAAAGAAATCTTTTTGTGCTTTTATGTTTAAGATATGGATGATGAGGAAGAGCAATCCACAGCTGACAAAACATGCACAGCTTCATCTGGTAAGAGGAAACTAAGTGATATATGGATGGACTAATTTTACGGTTAGGAGTACAGACAAAACAAAGGCAGTGTGCAATCTGTGCAAAACAACCATTAGCAAGGGAAAAGATACCAAACATCTGAGTACATCTGTTATGCATAATCACATGCATTTCAAACACTCTATTGCCCTGTACCAGCTCTGAAGTCCAGGCCTTCTCAAAGCACTGATCCATGCACCAGTGCTGCCTCTTCTCTAATTATGACATATACCCCAGTGGTATATACCCCAAAGCGGTCATATAATGCTGTTATAATTCATAAAAAACATTTGCAAGGTTACAAAGCTCAAAGTCCACTCCAGAGGAAGATATTTTATTTAACAGAATTTACTTTCCAAGAACTAAAATGGATGACTTGTTTGGTTTGATAATGTTACCTATTTAAATAATACCCAAAAAAGGTGGGTGAGTCTTGGTTGAGCTGCATTAGAGAAGACAGTGTTGTCGCTATGTCAAAAAGACACTCTTTTGTCCACCTTGTTTCCAAAGCTCATTTGTCTGACCTTATGCTGACAAAATTATTGGAAGAGAGAGAGCACCTTGGAACACTGTTCCTGAACATTATAATTCCAACGTTTATCTGTGTTCTGCACATTTTACGGAGAACAGCTTCCAGAACCACAATGCAGGCTACGAAAAAAGCCAAAAAGCTTCTCCTGAAATGGAGCAGTTCCAACTTTGTCACAACAATCTGCTGTTTGTGGATCACAACTTATATGCTATGTCTTATTTGTTGTTGCGTTTTCTATTAACTGGTCCAATTATACGTTTTATGTTGTGGCTACGATGTAAACAGAAGACAAAGCTTTGCCTCCGCTCGCCTGCTAGTCAACATTAGTACTGTAGCATTTGTAAGCTCTCGCTTTTGTTAGGCTATTCACTGTCCATTGGGAAAATTAACCATGGTTTTGTGAGCATTTAACTGTTTGTATTACCACCGTTTTCCGACAATTATCATAATTCAATGGTGTCTTGGTTGATTCAACCAAGGGTTTCCAGACAGTCTGTTTTCACTGTTGTACAGCGGTTTCCTGTCTGCCTGTGTGGATTATGTTTGTTGCTCCATATAGCTTGGTTTTCAATCTCTATTATGTATTTCCTTTCTGTATATAGCTTAATATAACTTCACAATATATCTGATACTATCTAAAATTGTTTGTTACATTAATCTGACATCGCTAACTTTAATCTAAATCGCTAGCAGAACGTGAATTTCGCTAGCCAGTTAACCTGCCAACCATGCACGCTGTCTTTTTTCTCTAGTGCACTCGCCCCTTTTACCAGTTCATCAAACAAAGTTGGATCAGTCAAAAAATATGGTGATTCATGTCATCTTCTCCTGTTATTGTCAGTTGCACAGCCTGCCACATGTATAGCATTCTCTGTCAGCAGTGAGGGTTTCACTTGTGATAAATGGAGGGAGATAGTCAGGCTGATGGAGAAGATTTCAGAATTAGAGACTAGCATCCAAACTTTAATCAAGGATAGTAAGAATCCAAGGGCTTTGGATGTGACTAGCTTAGTGAACCCCGTACATTGTTTGGTTCCAGTTGTAGAGCCCAACTGGGTGACTATGAGATGGCATAGACGAGAGACAAAACGCTGCTGTTCTTTTCCGATTAGAACATCAAACAGGTTTTCCCCACTCAGTGATGCACCCACTGAGAATCCTGTTGAAAGTGCCCTCGATTTTTCCGATTCTATTACACGGAACGTGAAAATAGAGACACCAGCCACCATAGTCACATGTTTGCCAGAACCCAGAGCGCCTGATATCAAAGAAAATTGAAAAGTGCTGGCTAATGCTAATCGTAAATTCTCTTTTAAGATTATTATTCACGTCGGCACTAATGATCCGACTTCGCCAGTCGGAGATCACTAAAATTAACATTAAAGACGTGTGTGAACTCGCAAGTACGATGTCAGACACTGTAATGTGCCCTGTCCCCCTTCCTGTTTGCTGGAGTGAAGAGATACTTAGAACTCTATCCTTACTCAATGGTTGGCTGTCTAACTGTTGTCCGCAGAATAATATAGGGTTCATAGACAAATAAAAAGGTTTTTGGGGCAGACCTGACCTGTTGAAAAGAGATGGTATTCATCCCTCCTGGGGTGATGCCATTTTTCTCTCTAGTAATATGGCACATAGTCTTATGCTGCGTCCCATTTCGCATTCTATCCGTCCTAAATAGTATTCGAAAATAGAATTAGTACGTTCACGTCCCAAATCGTAGTATGTTGAAATGAGTGTTCCAAAGATACCCGGATGGTCTACTATATCCGGTCAGAATCCGAAGTGCAGATCGATGCACACTCTAACGGCTGATATTGCCCACAACCCATCGCGCGTTGGACGAGGATTCGATTAGAACTACAAAGACGAGTGAAAAGTGTTAAAAAAAACTACAGACATGGAGGACATTGCGGTTAAAAAAACTACAGACATGGAAGACATTGCGGAAAAAGTCTGGCGGTTATGTAGAGAGGTTTAGATAAAGGGGTTTGAGTGATTAATTACCAGTATCTAACCTGACAAAAATGTATTTATTCAATGTTGTCTGAAAGTCTTGGATTTATTCAAAGTCTAAAAAATTGAAAAGCATTCTCATAGAGAATAATCATTAAACAAATCTTTCACAAACACAAAATAACTGACAAAACCATCCCTTTGCCGACTAGAAGCTGTTAAGCTTGCAGATCAGTAGCTTACTTTACATTCAGATAGACGATGATATCACGTTATTTTCGCGTGAAACTCAGCTAATATATTAGCTGTAGTTAGCCTATCCAATTATATAAATATAAACACAATGTAAACCTTCAAATAACTTTGCATACCTCATTGGCCGCATTTACTCCAGGGGAGTAAAAGGATGTCACTGAGCGGTCTTCAGAGGTCACGTATCTCCACTGACTGGGATTGGTACTTTCTTTGATGCACTGAATGCGGTTCGCCACAAATACATGAAATCGTCTAGCGTCGTTATTGACATATCCAAGGACGACCCTTGAGTCGGTCCAAAAGTACTCCTGGATACCTTTTATCTCCAACTCCTTTCTGAGTTTCTAACCTGTAACACTTGCATCTGAGAAGTAATGGAGTTCGTATCCTTGGATTTCTTTGAACCCTTCTGGTAGGTAACATTGCTTAATCTTAATAACAGCCAGGTTCTGTATGTCCAAGAGCCAAGACTCCCATCGTGGTTGAAGATCTTCCGATAGTGGTTCATCCCATCCACTCTTGTCTTGGCACATTTTCTGCAGAATTTGCTTCCCGACCACAATGAAAGGTGCCACAAAGCCAAGATGGAGGCTACTGTTGATAAGACTCCTCTTCTAGAAAGTGGCCGTTCATTTACAATCACTCTGAATTGGAAATGATCTGAAGTGACGCACCACTTAACACACTTTGCGAAACCGACAGACAACACCTATCAAAGTATTTGTCAATTCTGGTCCGGTAAGCAGATGTTCATTCAATGACACGCCTTGGAACTTCGCAGAACAGTCAAACACGACTTGTATCTTTCCCATGATGAGGGATGTACCACGCAGGACTCTTGTCAACTTGGTCCTCTGGAACCTTCTCGGCATCTCCACAAGTTATTGTTTCACCCATGAAGTCTATGTAATCCTTATAGTATTGCTTGTCTTTCTCAAATCTCTTCCTCAGACACTGGAGATGGTGGTTCACACATTTCCTATTGTCTGGCAGATTTGGCTTGTCTTCCTTAAGCCTAGTTCACACTACATGATTTTAAAACATCGGGCTGAACTGTGCGGTTCACATAACACAGTCTCATCCCAAGAAGTCATATAACTGACGTCTTGGGACGTCTTTTGACCATACGTCAATATCCGCCTTTTTAGGGTACCCTTAAACGTCGGTTAGATGACGATCCTGGGACGTCATACAACTGACGCTTTACCTTTAACGTCAATTAGGTGACGGGGTAGGTTTAGGGGTAGGTTTAGGTCTGGGGTAGAGTTAGGATCCGATAACGTCATCTAACCGACGTTTAAGGGTACCCTAAAAAGGCGGATATTGACGTATGGTCAAAAGACGTCCCAAGACGTCAGTTATATGACGTCTTGGGATGAGACTGGGCTGGTTCACACTACATGACTTGCACTCTGTGAAATCAGGAGTGTTCAAGTTGTTGAGCTGTTCACACCACACGACACAACGTGATTGATCCACAACAGGAGGTAACGCACTACACGAGTTGACAACAACTCTGTCACCCAACGATTCTATCTTGTCTAAGAAACCACGTTTTGTCACGAAAAATGACGTGATAAAATGAAACGAAAATGACGCGAAACAGCACGCGCGCCAATACCCAGGGAAGAAGAACACAACACGCGAATATGGACGTCAGACAGAAACTAGTGCTGCAAACTGTTTGCGTGATGATTTGCTCTGAGAAAATAATATATACTCTACAACTTCATTTTAAAAAAGAACACCCAGAACATCAACATTGTGGACATCGACAATATAAAAGTATTTTAGTAAAACCTATGATTACAAACAGGGATATACTTCCGAAAACCATAAGTAATTATATTTTTATGTCTACACATACTTGTCTGTTTAATCTCTAGTTACTCTGATTGGCTGTAGCTCATGACATCACGTGAGGTTGAGTCGCGCGACAACTCTGGATATCTTGCATGCTAGATATTTTTCTGGGCTCGGTGACGCGTCTGCGAGCGTCTTTGATGCGTTGTTGGCTCTTTCATACTAACAGATTGGCGAGCGTTCATCACCCGCTAATCCCCCACGATTTGCACGCGATAACACCCTGACCTGTCGGTGAGCTCAACGATTTGCAAATCGGGCTCAAATCGGGCTTAAAATCATGTAGTGTGAACTAGGCTTTAAATGGCAAAGCCATTTCTCAGTGACCATCAGCCTTTATTTTGATTTCTTCCACCATCATTGGTATGAAGCGCAGATCCTCTTGAGAGAAGTGAGCATCCTCTACATTTCTTTCATTAAAGTCTGATTCGAGCACCCTTATCACATCTGGTCGAGTGACCAATTCTTTAACTTGCGTTCGGCATATGTATCGAACTTCACTAGTGAAATTATCAGACGACTGAAGATAAGGTGTCACTTGCCTCACAATAATCCTCTGGCTGCTTTCAATTGCATCTCTATAGTCAACACAGGGATTGACACAGCCAATTATGCTCCAGCCAAGGTCTGTTCTTTGAGCAAATGGCTCATTGTCCTTGCCTGACACAACTTCTCTAGGTAGCAGGGCTTGAGAACAGTTGTACCCTATGAGCAGACCTATGTCACATTCAATTAAAGGAGCGATCTCTTCGGCAAGGTGCTTTAGGTGAGGCCATGCTCTTGCTGTATTGGGAGTAGGAATATGGCTTAGGTTAGCAGGAATAAACTCCCTGGAGTAGGTCACTGGAAGAGAGATTTTCTTTGAGGAGTAAAAACCCCTGACCTGCAGCCCAGTTAACTTCTGACTTGGAATAACTGTACCTCTGGATGACAACATAGACAGCTTTAATTGCACAGCCTCCTCCTGTGTGTTCAGAGTTTCTGCCTTCTCTTGCAAGACAAAGGTGGTGTCGGTTTGGCTGTCCAAAAGTGCATAAACGGGAATTTGATTCTCTGGGTTACTGGGTCACACTGGAATAACTGTAGGTGTGTAGGTGATGTTCCTGTCTTGCACCACTCTGTTGGATGTTGCTCCTTTGATATTTCATTGGTCTGTTTAGACTCTGTCCTTTCTCTTTCTTTGGAGTGTTTCCCACTCTCCTTTCGTTCATCATCTTGTTGCTCTTTCCTTTTGTCCTCTTTGACACGGTCTTCATGTAAAAATGTTGGGTGCTTCCTTTTACATGCATCGCAGACACTTCTCTTTTCACCGTTTTTTTTAATGGTGTTCGAGTTTCAAATTTTCAAACAATTTTTTAATTTGCACAAACTTAACTCGTTCTGCAACTGACTTGTCCATGAACTTTCGACATGTGTGAATGTCATGGTTCAACTTCTCACAAAAACACACCCTTTACTGTCTTGGTTTTCTTCAGAGCTGACTACCAGCACCTTTTTCCCCAACACTTCTAGTCTTAAATGTCTTCACCTTGTCACCATTTCTAGACTTCAGAGCGTGAAGAGAAGTCACCGGATTACAAGTTATCTTAGCTTCCTTTGTAATAAACTCAACAAACTGACTGAAGCTAGGGAATGTCTTGGTTGCTTCTTCTATCTCGATGAGCTTTCTGTTCCATTTGGCTGTTAACCAATCAGGTAGCTTGGTGAGCAGTCTCTGGTTTTCACCACAGTCGTTTAGGACGTCAAGACTCTTAATGTGAGACATTGCTGCTTGACAGCCTTGAAGGAACTCCCTTAGTTCAATGCAGTCCTTAGGTCCTATATATTTGACCATGAGGTTAGCTTATCCCTGAAGGCTTTAGCACACACAAAGGAACTTCCATACCTTTCTTCCAGGATGTCCCATGCTGTGTGGTAAGCTGCATCTGTACCCAACAGAAAGTAACTCTCAATGGCTTTCTTTGCAGGACCAACGACATGTTTGCGGAGGTACATATACTTTCTCATTTACTGGAATGTTCTTCCTGTCTAGCTGTTGACGTGCAGCTTATTTTAGCCATGAGGTCTTGTAGGCTGTCACTGGAGGGATGACCATCTAATATTTTCTTAGCTTCTTAGAAAGGGTTTTCCATTTGCTGTAAGCGATTGTGAAGCAATGCTGAAGCCCTTTGGATTTGCCATCATGTAGTTCTTGACCCTTTTCTGTAAACCATCAGGTTCTCTGGCTTCTTCGTAGTCCCTCTGCAACAGCTTGGGTCTCTGAGCTTCCCTCAATTTCCTCTGTTGGGTTTGTGTCTAAAGGCTCCTTATCAAATGTTTTAGACTGCTGTGGCATTTCAACATCTTCACTGTAACTGTCTAAGCCCTCCTTATTTGCTTCAGACGCAAAGTCAGCCATTTTCAATAATATTTCAATTGACCTTACATGCCTTAGTTTAGTGTGTGAAGTCGGTTAAGAACAAAAGGTAACTAAAGTAGTTTCATCTTAAATACAGCTTAAATGTAACTAATTACCCCCTGATTTTCTGTGTCTAATGCTAATAGAGTGCCACTAATAATGACCCGACCCCACTGTGACAAGAATATTAGTTCTGCTATATTATACGTTGCATGCGTCTTTAGACATACTTTGTTGTTACGTGTATTTTCTTAAATATATTCAGCTTACCAAATAAAAATTTGGTTTTTTAAACAGAAATTATTCTTATAGGTATTAAATTGCCATTATGAACTGAACTTAACCTGTATGATCAGCAGATGACAGCTACAGACATCCCAAGTCTCCCGGAAGCTCGCATATTGATAGCGTCTCCCTGATGCCCGCAAATTAGTTCAAATCTCCCGGAATCTGGAGCACGTATACGAGACAGAACATACTGCGCGCAGCGCGCGCACGGCACAGAGGGCACCTTACGAGTGTGCCTCACGAAAGCTAGTCAACCTCCCCACCCTGTCAACAATCCAGTCACCCCCCCGGTCAACAATCACCAAGTGTCTGCAGCTACATAGTGTAAGTGATAAATCACTCTTGATGTTTGTAATGGCCACTGTATACAGGCCACCAGGGCACCATACAGACTTTATCAAAGAATTTGCTGATTTTATTTCAGAGTTAGTACTGGCTACAGATAAAGCCAGTTAAAGCCAGATAAAGTCTAATTGTGGGTGAAAGACACATTGGGATTGGCATTTAGAGACATTCTAAACTATATTGGAGTTAGACGACATGTGTCAGGACCTACTCACTGTCTTAATCATGCTTTAGATCTAATATCGACATATGGAATCAATGTTGATGCAGTTGAAATTCTGCAGCAGAGAGATGACATCTCAAACCATTATCTAATCTTGTGTTTTCTCCATTTATCCAAAGCTGCAAAAACCGACTCCCTGTAACAAATATAGTAGAATTACTTCTATAACTTCTATATCACTTCTATAACTAAATATTGCTTTATAAATAATCTTCCTGGTCAGTTTAGTCTCCTCAGCATACCAGATAGCTTAGAAGTCAAGGATTGATAAAATGGAGCACCTGGCAGATAAAGGTGAAGAAACCATTATCAGTGGACTATTTTGGGACTGATAAAACTACCAAAATGGTCAAGGCCATGACTAATAATGGCCACATCCATTGTATGGCTCATTGTTTACACTTACTGGTTAGTGGTGCCTTCCTTGAAAGTTTGCCCGAACTTCCACTGATCCAACAAAGCCACAACAAGAAGCTACAAGAATCTAAAACAAGACTTACCACAGAATGCCATGATACATGATGTCTTTACTCAATGGAATTTCATCATGTACATGCTTGAGAGGGTCCTGGAGCAGAAGACCCTCATTTACATAGAAACTACAGATTTACATTTATATATGCATAGTAAGATTTGTTTTTGCAATTTCAACTACTGTACTTTCTTTTAACTTCCCTTTTTTATCAGCTATTTTTTATCAGCAGTATGTTCTGACAATTTTTTAAACAAAGTTCCTCTGAAATTAACCAAGGCGTTTCATGCCATGTGATGAACTTCCAGTTTAAGCCCCGTTCACTTTCAGCTTCATCCGAATATAGATAGAAATAATTTTAAGAATGTTACAGATATTTGCTGCGCTACACACCCCATACTGTGCTCATCATGCTCTATAGACTTTCGGAAACTTGACTTATCCACCTGCACGGGGCAAAAATCTTGTGCTGTATTCCAGCCTTTAGTCAGAAAACATTCCCTCGCCATTGATTTGAGGAGCTGTTTTGGACTTATCCAACAGTGTGGATGGATGCAATGCTTTAAGTTCCGTTTGTAATGCAGGGCTTTTTGATACACAATATTTTACTTGATTTGAATGTTGCCTTGAGATCAAGTTAATTAATCATTCTTGCTTTGTTTTGATGTGATTCCGTGGATTTAAATAGAATGTATTAGCCTGGCATGCCAGACCTATATCACGATGTTAGGTCTGGGAACTCTCCGTTGACTGAGTTCAATACGAGGGGCGGGATAAACGGTTGTCTTTCAAATTCCCTCTGCACGCAATAGGACAGCGCTACAACCAACCAGAGCAATGAAGAAGTCGACGTCTTTTGTAACTTCCTTTTATTAAAATGACTCAAGTGCCGTTCTTTGTTCATGTTTCAAACATTATTTTTAACTTTAAATCCTCCAGAGTCGCGGTCAAAGCCGATTCGAAAGACATCTGTTCGCCAGCAGCAGGAGCCATTCTTTGTTTTCAAGTAGCAGTGAACCATCGCAACTCTGCCGTCATTATGTTAAGCCCGCCCACCGACTCTATACACGACGTGATTGGCCTGACCAGAGTTTGGTTTTTCCAGCTAAAACGTCTATGGAGAGTTGCTAGACTACACTCGCTGCGAAATAATTTTTGCAGCCGCTAGGTGGAGTCTAGATTTCTAGGCTAAGAATGTATTTGATGAACTTAAAGCTGAATCAAGTTGATGTTTTGTGAATTTGCCTGCCCAGAACAAGTAGTAAAATAGTGTGGATCTTATTTACAAACCCACAATCCATCTTAAACAGACGCTTAATGTACTAGTACTGCACAATCCCCATGACCAAATGATGGATATGAGTGTTATATCCTGACATATATCCAGTCAGATACACTCTTGACATTTTAAAGAATAGATTCAGGTGTAAGAATCACAGCAGTGAAGCACCACTTGAACAACATCTTTGATTAAAAAAATGACACTAATGATTTTTGGCATTTCATTTAAACATTAAAATTTTGTATATTATATTCCACAGGTCTTTTGACATTACATCAAAAACAAAAACTGGAATAAAACTAAGAATTAAATAGTTGTGGGATGGAAAATCAGACCGTGCAGACCTCTGTGCAGACCAAAATAATTGGGGAGAGGCTATACTGTATATGATAGATGCTATTTATAGTTAGCCCAAATAGAAAAAAATAAAATAATACAAAATAATCCTTAAAAGTGTTAGATGCTATTTATATTTAGTGCAAATACTATTTGCACTAGGGGTGTTCTATTCCAGGTTTTTCCGAGTTGACTTCCACCGTCGGAGTCTGCTCCTCGACTTACTTTACATCAAAACATCATGAATAATACAAGATTGCAGTTGTTATGACACACTTAATGGATTTATTTTTCCCCCAACATAAAGCCTTAAATTCCCCTTATTAAAACAACACACTTGTAGCATGACTGTTCTTATAAGTCATCCTTAGTGATGGCAGTACCTTATTATACCTTATTACCTATTGCCGATTCCTAGTTTTACAGAGGGATTTTATTCATTTAATATGATCAGACAATCCAGTTGACCATCAGGCCTTTTTCCTATGGTCTTGAAGAGCACAACATAAAAAGAAACATTAAAAATACAAGAAAGGGGGAGTGTGGTACATTTTTCATTCTTTCCCCAAGACATGGCTACTTTGTCAAAGAAAATATCTTCATATTTCACTTTGATTCCTTCTTACTCATTCTCGGTCTGCTCTGTCCTTCATGGTCCCTCTCCGCAAGACAGGAGTTTCTCCTGGAATTGAGATGCAACCCTCTTTCGTTTCTGATCAGTTTTTACCACCCTTGGACCCCTGGGCGTTATAGGTCATTTAGCCCTTGTATGAGGAGGACAAGCGCTTGTTAGTGCCAAATGCTGTGGGGTATGTCAGGCACGAGATGGGTAACAGTCAGCCATGCCTGAGGCTGTATGACATGATGCTCATCAACATTCAACTATTCTGATATGATCAAAATTGACGGTAACATCGGAGAGCAGAGAAACACATGGAGTCAAGCTTGGATTTTACCCTCTTCATTATAATGCCTGTAGTAGCCTATATCGAACTACTTCAATCTGCTTTATACTTATGTTGATAATCGCCTTAACTCTTTTCCCTAACAAAGACGCTTTGCAAAAACATACCTGTGGCAACATTTTTCCAAAGCGCAAAATACGTTCCAACAGAATGTTTACAACAGAAATGAACACTAGTGGCAGTAAAACAGCATGCGCTTTTAATCGTTTTCACTCACAATAATGATAACAGGGGCAGATTATGGATTAATAAAGACTTGTTTTCACTCGGCTCCTTGCACAATGTTATGACCTCAAAACAGTTTTTACCAGAGTGCATGATTTGTGAATGAATATTTTTTGGAGTTTTCATCACTTAACCAGCTCCATAATGTTAAATTTTACTGACATACTAATCTTGCTCGGTAGCTCAGCACAGAATTGAGACGCAGAGAACTCGGGTACAAATCCTGAAAGACTAGTCACGATAAAAGAGCTCAAAGACAAGAGTTCTAAAAAAAAAATTAAAATGCCATGATTGCGTTTTTGTCACATTTGCTTTTGTTAACACTATCGGGTAGGTTTAGGGTTTAGTGTAGGTGTACGTTTACCCGCCCCTGAAATGACTGATACAACCTTTAAGCCTTTAGTGTCACTCACCGGACATTCCAATCAGACCTGCGGTGATCTGTACAAATTCCAGCGTAATAAAACGTTACCATATTCACGTTCATCTGTTCTGGGGGAAAAATTAACACGCTTTTAGCGCAACTCACTGGACATTTTTACTTAGAAACTGAGACACAAGCAGGACTGTACAGTATGCATAGATTTTCCAAATGAGCAGTTAGATGTGCCAATAGACATTACTACTTTACCACAACTTTTGATCAGTCAAAACGGTACAGACAAGTGGAGAAATATAAAGAGTGAAAAATCCTAGTGCTTTTGGACTGTGTTACCTCACTTTATGTGAATACAGTATTTGCTGTAAAAGCAGTTCAGTCCATGAATCTAAAGTATAGATCAGTTAACTGCTCCATTTAAGTTTTTTATTGTAACATGCTTGACTGCATGACTGGTTTTTAATGCAACTGTGGAAAATAACAAGTCCTCATGGTGCACTTCTTAAGTGAACATTATTAAAGCTAAAAGTCAGCACTGGAAAAGGGAGGATATTCCTGTAGCACAGTGATCATTGTAATGCTAACATGCATAGTAGCAGCTCATGCATTTACTGGGAATAGAAATTTGCTAAAGCTGTGATTTTCATTTATTGACACTGCCGTTTTCAACATGTTTTCAACAAATGAGACATCAGAACTAAGTCATATTTGCAGCATGTCTTGAATATTGTGTAGTGATAGGCTAATACTGTCTTGTTCAAAAGCATGTTTGCAACATTTTTGTTTGATTAGATTATTGCATTCTGGAGAAATAAAATTAAAGGGGACATATGATGAAAATCTGACTTTTTCCATGTTTAAGTGATATAATTGGGTCCCCTGTGCATCTACAAACCAAGAAAACCTGAAAAGTGACAACCCAATAACTTTGGCAAGCCTTTCTCTGCAAGCATGTCAAAAAATAAGCCATGAGTGACGCCGCTGTTGTGCCGAATTTCAACCAGGGGTCGAATAATTTGGCACAACACCGCCATAACGCTAGCCTGGCTAACGCCAGACCCAATTCTCGTTGAGACTTGGGTCTGGGAACCACATGTACATTTTCTCGTATTTGAGGCGTGGTTTACGAATGCCCGGCGCCGTTTATTGGGTGCTAAGAATGTCTATCAAATGCGCCTGTACGGAGCTCATAGCCAACATAGATGTCGTCATCGTCTTGCTGCTCCCTCCCTGTTCTGTGATTGGTTCCCTAAATGAGGCGAAAATCTGGACCATGGTATCCAGACTGCCTTTCAGCGTGAATAAAATCGCGCTGCGGGAAGGCAGCATGGGGAAACCCAGACTACCATTACGCAGTGGCAAAAGTTTGAGCAAAGCATGCAAACTGTTCAGTCATTGCTGCACAGACGAGCACAGAACACTTTTTGACCAAAAAAAAAAATCACAGCTGTCTTATAAAGACCTCGGGGAACTGTCAACTTGTGTAAAAGTTAAACATGACTGTACATGCAAGTCGATGAGATGTGTCAATGTAACTCCACAACAACTACATAAATGAATCCACTAACCATTCAGAAAAGTCCAGGTGCATCTAAAAGTTGCAAAGTCTTCCTGAGTCTCTCCGTAAGGCTGCACTCCACTACTGGTTATTTATGAGATTTTGGAGGAGTGAGATTATTCGCGTGTTTTGTTATTGCCAGAGTATCCGAAGCTCATGTAAAAGATCTGCCGTCTTCTGAATGGAGGCGGGGAGCAGCAGCTCATTTGCATTTAAAGGGACACACACAAAAACGGCGCGTTTTTGCTCTCACCTCACTGCAGTACACGAGATCTAGGGGGTGGAGCTGGATCCAGATCCAGGGGGCGGAGTTGGATCTCCTCCCACTGCATTTTGATTGTTCAACAGATTCCCAACACGTCATAATTTTACTTGTGTTGTTGCTCTATCATTTCTGCATTGAGTCGTAACTAGAGTTAATTATTCTTTTGACGGAAAAACAAACTTGCTGAAATTGTTTTTATTTAATAACGTATTAAATAGTTACAAACACTGTGGTTTGTACATTGTGTGAATGTGCACCTTTAATTACGTATAGTGGTGGGCAATAGCCAAGTATTTTATTAAATTTTTTTCATTTCGAGAAAAGTGTTGATTTTACTCCAAAACATAAACAAAAAAATTTATAAAAAATTATTACGTTTCACCTTCCCTGAAAAGCCGGTGGTTCCTTGTTACATGCAAGAATAAATATATCTTAAAAAAAAGTGTATTTTTTGATTGGCTGATCCTTTACCCCTCTCAGTAGTCCACATGCACTCTGACTTCAAATACTTAAGTAGGCTATATTAATAAGCAGGCACTTCTACTTTTATTTGAGTAATATTAAATCAAGTTCAAAATCAAGTAGAAAATATGTGTGCTTTTTCCACCACTGATTATGCAACTGTAAGTGACTAAATTATAGCGGCACTTTTATACTTATAAATGACTTCACAAGGGCATCTGACTTAATTTACATTACATAAGGGCATCTCACTTACATAAATGCATGCTAAATGCATTACCAGCACAATGAAATTGCATTGCAGCACTGCAGAAGTCTGGGTGGGTGTCTTCACTGATTATTTTTATAGGTTCCCCCCTTTTTCCTTGACATACATATCTTAGGGGTTAGCAAAGAAAGGAAATACTTCAATGTTCATTATTTTTGTAATGTTTTAATTCATCATTGAAAGCAAAACACTCCATGGCAACAACTAACAATGCATACCTGGAGTGCAGTGTTTGTGTACAGTATGTCTCCACATCGCCTACAAGTTTCCAGTCTGTACATTTTAAAGTACTCTGCCTTGTAGTATGTGGAGAAAAAAAAAAAAAAAACAACAACAACAACAACAAAAAAACACATACATTCAAAAATACACACGGCTGGAATTCATTAACCAGTCAAACAAGCAACAAGCAAAAATCACTGAACCCAGAATGGGCAATGATAATTAGAGCAACATCTCTGGCATCTCTGAAGGGCAATCTGCCCATGTCGCAACACTGTTCTGTGTATCTATGGACAACGTTAAATGCATTTCAAATGTTGTTTCTTGCCAAATTAGCAATGCCTAACCTGGCTAGTGGGTAGCGTGTTAGCTAGCTTACGCCACATTTCCCCGCCACCCCCTGCACTTTCACCAATATGCTGGTTCATCTGGTTGGGGCAAAGTATATATAGTGGGAGGAGCTGGATCTGGATCCAACCCCGCCCCCTGGATCTCGTGTTCTGCAGTGAGGACCATCAAAAAGGGGCAAATTTGTCTATAATAAATGATCTGGGGGGTATTTTGAGCTAATATTTCACAGACACATTCTGGGGACACCATAGAGTTGTATTACATCTTGTGAAAAGGGGCATAATGTTACAAATCAGGATTTAAAAAATTTGCTATGAATGATTTCTACAGAGCAGAGACTGAAAGGAAGGCTTTTGGTCAAACATATTTTACAAACTACAGCTGCATGACATATTTATGTATTCTAATATAAACTAAAAATCTTAGTGTATTATTAAAAGGGTCATATCATACATAAAACATACATCAAAACTTTTTTTGTCCATAGCCCTATTTGGACTGTAATTGTTATCTTGAGGACATAAGAACATTTACAGGGCCTAGTCTGTGATTTTATTGGCGATCAAATCCAGTTTGATGTTAATGAATGGGAGCAGTTAAAAAGAAAAAAGAAAAAGATAAAAAATTCACAATAACTCTTAAAACTGACCGTTATTATAGTATACATTGCAATACAGTTTTTAAATATTTATTATAGAATTTTTTATAAATTAGGGCTTGCATAAATACCATCCTCTTTTTCCCGGACATGTCCGGCCTCAAGATCGTCCAAAATGTCCGGGATTCAGCTTTTGCTTTCCGCAGTCGCCATTCATTGTTTACATGAACACCTTTTGTTTCAATCTAACTGAATGTATTCCGATTGGTGAATCTAAGGCTATGTTTACATGAACGCTAAACAAGTGATCGGTTGATGTGCGTTTTAACATTGCTAAGAAAATTCCTGCTCCTCCGTGTGAGATACGAGACCGGTGCGCAAACAGGTGTCGCTCATCAGTAATCACGCCACCACCCTCGCACCGTTCTCCCACGGCCCTCAGTCTCGTCCTGCTCGCCACAGTAAACATAATGAATGGCGACTGTAGAACGCAAAAACCGCTCTGTTACCGGTAGGCGTGGCCTCCTAGGGCAGCGATGCAAGTGCATTCTGGGAGTTGTTATCTTTCATCCATATAAGCCAAAAATAAATTTTCTGGCTTTTCTCAGTGTAGAAAGATCCAAATTCTAAAATAATTTCACATTTCTTCTACATAAATGACCCATTTTAAATACACATTAATCTTTCCAGAGGTGAAGTATCCCTTTAATGTTTCAGCAGGACTGGAGCTCTGGCCCTGCTGAACGCTCTCTCAAAGCTCAAGAATTCATATTTCATTCCCAAATGCATGGCAGTGCTTCATAAGGCAAAAGGGAAGTCCTAATCTCTGCTTACTCCAACAGCCTGTCCAGATGAAGAGCTCTGGCTGTGTTCTGAGTTACTGTTCCAGGGAGCCTAATTATATCTGAAATTTAAGATATTTACTGAAAATCCTGTAGCTCATGCATATATATAAACAGTATTGATCATAACAATCAGTAATGAGATGCTATTACAATTTGGGATTGGCTTTCATTAACGTCAAGCCTGGCATCAGAACATTCTTCCGTATTGTCCCATATGTCAAGTTAAAGGGTCAATAAAAAATTATTGGAACATGTAAAAATGTTGGTTTCGTTAGACAACTAAACTGTGAATCATATCCCATTGCCATATTTAATGCATACTTTTACATAGCAGAGAAAGCCCAACTTGAATTGGGAAGAAGGCAACATATGACTTGTTTTATGAAATCATATGAAATCATTACTATTGCCCCATTTGTCAAGATCTTTTTTTTTTTTTTTTTTTTTGAGTCTTGGTTGGCTACCACTGGTCACTATACTGCAGGTTTTCATTTGATGAAAGAGCAATGTTAGCATTCTTCAAAAAAATCATGAAGTCACCTTTTTACTACAATATAGTAATAGCCTAAAGTTATATCGAAGCCTATGTGTAGTAAAATATATATATATTGTTCTGGTCACGTGATGAAACCTCTGTTGTGGTGCATTGCTCTTTGAGATAAAACTTGCTCTTTGACTCAAGGGATGTTTTGTCTGTGTAACAGAGGCCAGCTAATCAGAGCTGTGCAGGTAAACCTCATTCCCCTGATCTCAAGAGGCGCACAGCAGCTGATGCTAGTTACTGGGGTCTTTAGTGTCCTTGTTAGCACGCCCACCTCCCATGCCAGAGACGCTGGTTTGAGTCCCACTCGACACGGGCCAAGGTTACATTGGTGGCTAACCCGGAAGGGAGTAATGTTTAGGTGGGTGAGTGTAACGGAGACAAGTGAGAGCTGTGCAGGGAAACTTTACTCCACTGATCTCAAGAAGCGCACTAGCGACTGACACAGGAGAGTACGGTCTTTAGTGTCCTTGTTAGCGTGCCCGCCTATATATGGCCATGCTGGTTTGAGTACTGCTCAGAGAGGGGTGAGTGAGAACAGAGGGGTTTTTCCTTTAGCTATACCATATACTTTCAGGAAAATAAGTCGCACCAGACTATAAATTGCATTGGGTCAAAATTGCATAGCGATAGATGCTACTTACACTGTTAAAATAGTAGTATTTTCTTAGTGATATGCTATTTACACTAAGTGCAAATAGCGATAGTGTCACGTCTTGTTTTGGTTTTGTTTCATGCTCTTGTTTCATGTCTGTCATGTGATCCCCTGTTCTAGTCATGTGATCCTGCCATGTGTTCCCTTGTCTTATGTGTCATGTTCTGATGGCCGCCGCCACGCCAGAGCCCTCTGCCAAGATGGCCGCCGCCACGCCAGAGTCTGCAGCCCCTGACCAGCGTCCAGAGAGGACTCCAGGCCACAACTCCATAGCTTTACCTAAGAACGTTATGATAAGTCAAGTCTTCGTTTTATGTTTGAACATGTTTGGAAAAGAAACTGCACTTGGGTTCTACATCTTGCCTTCAGTGGAACTTGCTTACAGATTTTACACTATTTTACACTATACACAGATTTTTATCTATTTACACTGAAAAAATTGCTGTATTTTCTTTGCAATAAGTGTCAATTTTATTTGCACTTCAATAGTATTTTACTACATTATAAAACAGTATATTATATTAATTAAAAAGCAAAAGGTTCTGCAAAAGGTCGATCGCATATCTGCAACATGCCTTACCAGAGATGGTCTTATATTAGGGAGATATTAGGTGTGTTCGACATCGGCTGCGGCTGGATGTAAGCGATCGGCGAGAGTAGCCGCGTGCAGCCGGGGAGGAGCTGCAAACGGAGACGTGAAGTCGGACACTTCTGGTTCCCGTAGTGACCGCTCACGTGGTGTTTGCATACTTTATCACAGCTGAAGTGAAATAAATGCAATATTTGCAAAATACACAGATGTTTCAGAGACATTTTCATTCAATACTTTATGTACTGCTTCATACAGCGTCTGTTTGAACAAGAATAATGTTCACCATAAGTCTACAGCTAGCCTACTATCAATGAAGTGGAATCGACGTTTTTTAATCAGTTTTATTTGGATAAACATGACACAATATAACATTGCGACTACATGAAAAGAGTGCTTACTGTTATAAAAAATGATTTGTGAGCTGTAGAGGAACTAAAGGTGGTCGAATAAACACGAAACACACGTGATCGTTGTCATGCGGTGAATCCGGCCAATCGTGGAACTGCCGTGTCGTCATCAGCGCTCGTGCAGCCCAGAGCAGCCGCTCTTCAGAAACTGCGCTGGCTGAGTTCTCCGGCTACTCTCGAATCGCTCTCGCGTTACTTTGATGGCATACGTCACAGTCACGTGGCGTCGGCGCTGTATCAAGTCGGACAAAATTTCTAACCGGCATGCACTGCTTCAAGTCAGCCGCCGATCGTTCTGCGCAGAGCTGCATGAAGTCGAACAAGCCTGATCTCTTACCATTGGAAAAAGCATAACGGGCTAACTTGGATCACATGACGCACCTCAGCCTATCGTGTAATGGCAGTGAAGTCAGATGTTTTATATTCCATTCGCCACTGAATAAATGTTCTATATTTGATGTTATATCGCTAGTAAAGGTACAGTAGGACTGCATTGTTTGTGGAATGTGCTTTACTGTGGAAAAAATCGTGAATATGTCTACTATCTGCAAAGTAGCCTACTAGTCACTGCAGGGCGCAAGAAAACTACATTTAAGATTACACTAAAAACATAATTGTAATTTAATACATATTTAATTCATTATATGTATTTGATATATGTATTCATTAAAAAAGTGTTATATCATCATCATTTGGCACACAGTAGTCGACAACACTTCATGTTTTATTTTAATTAAACAACATATAATATAACACAATATTTATAATGAATTAAAAAATTTGTCTTTATTCATTAAAGTGCATAATATCAGTGTCATATCATGCATGCATTTATAATAGTCATTACAGTTCAAGTCTTATCATAACTGGTAAAAGCCGAAAGCCAAAGAACATGTTGAAGATTAGCGTACAGGCGGTTGATTACTAAGGTGTTTCCTAAAGCAAACTAAAGCAGTTTATTCGGTGTAGTGATGCCTCCTCTCTATTGACATCCATTCATAAATAACGGCTTTCCTGCGTACCAGCGTTAGCATTAGCCGTTACGCTTTTTTTGCAAGTTGCAGGCTTGTCATCGAGTGGCTTTGGCCTTACTCCCTTTGCACTTTGCACTGTAAAGACACTTGAATAAAATACAGATAAGTTGCATTGGTGCATACGTCACATTTTTTGATTACATTCAGAAATACTTTAAAATACAGTGTGACTTAATATAATTTAAGAAAATGGTTGTCATATTAGTCTTGAAATCATGGAAGCGCTGGTTACTTTTCTCTTTAAAGAATGGGAAGCTTTTGCCACTTCTATTGAGAGGATACTGCAAGAGGTGAGAGACAAAAATAGGCAGGTGGGTTTGAGAAATGACACAAACCAGATTTGAACTTGAATCACCCATATAAGCAGCATTGTGCAATGTGTCAGAATCATATTATCAGGCCTTTGAATTTAAACCTATTACTGCCAGCGTGATTTTTCTGTGGGCTCTGCTTCATGTGCCCAAAAGCAGAAGATTTTCACAGTGCAGAGAACACTGCCCACATGAATGAGATCTGACAGTCACCAAATTATCTTCAGATAAAGTCTCCCTGGGGTAAGACGGGTCTTCCAGGAGCCCACAGCATTCACTCTCAGCATCATGAGAGCTGGCTCCATTTGAACTATACTTCAGCAGATGAACATGTTCCCACTGGATTTTTAAGTTGTTTTTTGCATCTGTGTGTGTGCGCTTAGCATTGAAAATGCTGCTCGATAGATAATGAATTACACTGTTGCTTTTATGAATCTATAAGTTATGACACTACACTGTTTTTTTGTTTTTTTATCAAGTTCTTTAACTGTTTAAAATCACATGTTCTTTCTTTCTTAGTTACGGTACACTGATTGTAAATACAATTTTCCTCAGAAAATAGACAAGAATTCAGTAAGGAATTAATTATTGTGTCAATGAATCTGACAGGAAGCCCACAGTCTGCACTGAAATGGATTGCAGTAAGCCATACATGATAAATAACAAAAATCAAGAGAGTCAGAACTGCACATTGGGTTTCCAGTCATAAAAACCATATTAGGTCATTTTAAATGTTGGATTTACAAACCTTAAAAAGCCATGGATCTTTCTGTAGTGACTATCAATTGTATATGCATATGTGAATGCATATGAAATTACTGTTTACAATACACTCGACAATGACACGTCAGGCTTCTAATACCGTGGAAAAGAGCTGATTTAGATTTATGCATCATTCCGATTGAGCCGAAATTCGCCAATATGATTATCAAAATGATCTAATAAGAACCATAAGCTACTTTAATGCATGTCATTTCTCAGGCTTTACATTACACTTTTCAGTTTTGAGTCTCACATGATCCTTCAGAAGTCCTTCTAATGAATGAATGAATGAAAGAATGATTTGATGAATAGCAATGTCAAAAGAACAGCTTTTATTTGAAATAGAAATCTTTTGCAACATTATAAATGCCTTTACTGTCACATTCGATCAGTTTAATGTGTCCTCAAGGAATAAAAGTATTTCATTTCTTTCTAACTCTAGAACTTACTTACCCCAAATTTAACTGTATCA
The DNA here is from genome assembly GCA_031834385.1 of Semotilus atromaculatus. NCBI lineage: Eukaryota > Metazoa > Chordata > Actinopteri > Cypriniformes > Leuciscidae > Semotilus > Semotilus atromaculatus. The sequence goes on from JAULUF010000014.1 coordinate 6,592,728, forward strand.
CACCCAGACAGCAACATAGTTTGCTGCGCACATCTGGTGCACGTAGAATCCACATGTACCGGATGTGGCCCGGATCTGGGCCGACATGTTGCTGCCTTAGCAGTTTCCACAAATATTTTCACAACTGACAATAATAAGAAATGTTACATGATTACCAAATCATTAATGATTGGTAACAGTTTCAAATAAGGTTTCATTTGTTAGCTTTAATTAATTCATAGAATAGAAAACAGTTATTTTAAATTGTAATAACATTTCACAATATTTGCCACAATGCTTACATGGAAGCAGAAGAGGATGATGTTTAAGAGAACCCAGGTGCAGTTTATTTACATAAGTGATGATACAAAATGTAAAAGATAAACCTTGAATTAACATGACACATGCACATGGGAAGCGCATGAGAATAGGGAATCACATGACATGACCAGGAACTAAGACTGTGAGAATCACAACCTAAAAGACATGAAAACTTGAAACAAAACCACAAAACAGACATGACAGACATGACAATATTATCGCTTTTACTGTATTTTTGATCAAATAAATGCTGCCTTGATGAACACAAGAGACTTATGTAACGAAATAAAAAAAAATGAATGGATGACAAACTGAAAGAAACACAGAGGTTAAATACACAAAACAAGCCAATCAACAAAACAAGCCACAGGTCTACAACTTAATCAATCAATAATACACCGTAATCTGAACTAAAGCATGTACAACCCACTTGAAACAGACACAGATAATAACTTATAGTGTATATACAGTATTTGAATTCAAAATTATCATCCTGTAATCATGATTGACTGAACAAGCCATGGACATTTTTTGATATTCATTAATTCCTTTGACTGCATTCTGAGTGCAACTGCCCCACAAACCAGAGGATGTCAAATCCCATAACCATAATGACATATGAATGAACAATTAGTTAATATTCATGTGCCTCAACAAGTAAAGTCATAACCTTAATGAAACCTTTGCAAATCATTTGCTAATGACTGATTAAAGCAGACAACTGGAAGTTGAAATACACTTCGACCCATTGTTTACACTATTAGTTAATACTAAAGAATGAATACATTATGACACATTTAACTAATAACAATTAATATATTACTTAATCTATTAATCATATAGAGTCTTTATTAGTTGCTGATGCAGTAATAATTAATTAATGGTTTAGTTCTTCATGAGTCATACATTAACACAGGATTATCTGTGCATTAGTTAAGCATGAATTAATGCATAAAGTGTTACCCAACATTCCAATCAACTAATCAGATTTGAGGGACAAGTTTACAGTTTATATCAAGTTTAGGCTTACAACCAGGGTTAGGTGCTTCTACATCAGTTATTGAGCTATCATTTTCCTCTGATTTTAGGGATAAATTATGGGTAGGGGTTTTGGGGTAGAGATAGGGTTAAGACTAATTCTGCGGAGAGGAATGTTTTCCTAGGATCAACCAAATATGTTGATCCAGGAACATGTCTGTCTTGGCAAAATCAAGGTGACCGTGTACACTACAGTACACACCATACTGTATCGGTCTCAAACTCAGATGTAATTTTGTAAACATATTATCTATTATAAGTAGTTTTCTTTGGTCAAACCCTTAACTGAATAATGTCTCTTTGATTTAACTTGAAGTTTGTAGAGGCTTTCATCTGCTTTACCATGGTGCCTATCATGAACATTTTATCTGTTCTTCAAAGACACCTTGATATTGAAGATGACGCCTCCTGTTGGTCGCTTGTATTTTTAGATTCTCAGCGTGGCCTCTGCCTGAAGTAATGCTAAATTAAGATTCTATGGTCTCGCCTGGGTAAAATCAAGGTTGGGCCTGAGGCGGTGAGACTGGAAGCCAGAGGTGAAGTGTGTTCTGGAAGCACGAGCGACTCCTACACATCTGCCATCCCACTGAGCTCTGGTTCCTTTGACTGCTCCTCGTCAACACGTCACCTGCTGCTTTCAAAATAACAGCAGACAGGAGAGATCACAGCTGTAGTCTTCTGCGACAAATGTGCGTGGTGACAATGGGAAGCTGTTCCTGTACTGATGAAGGAGAGAAAGTGGTAAAGAATAATTTGACTTGTTCTGAATTTTTTTAAATGGGACGTAAATTCAGATGAGAAAAGAAAACTTTCGTATTTTCCCGTACAGAAGTTTATCCAGTCTTTTCTATTTTAATATATTTATTTATATTTCCTTTGATGGCGAAGCTGAATTTTCAGCATCATTACTCCAGTCTTCAGTTTCACCTGATCCTTCAGAATTCCTTTTTAATATGATGATTTGCTGCTCATTGAATATTTCCTATAATTATCATCATTGTTAAAAACAGCTTTTGCTGCTTAATATTTTAGTGGAAGCTGTGATACAATTCAAATGTTTGGGCTAAGTAAGCTTAAAAAATGAAGAAATTAATACTTTTATTCAGAAAGGACAGTAAAGACATTTATAATGTTACAAAATATTTATGTTCCAAGTAAATGCTGTTCATTGAACTTTCTATTCATCAAAGAATCCTGACATTTTTTATCACAGGTTCCACAAAAATATTAACTCTTTCTACCTTGCTAATTATTAATAATCATAATAATCTTATTATTGATCACCAATAATAATGGAAAATAATTGTGCATTTGACCATTATTGTTCATGGCCCAGACAGGAAGCTATAGGGCATTGTGAGCAGCATCTCTGACATATTGACATTTGGACATTTGTAGTAGGGTTCTTTTTCTCATTAGCGTGGTTTAGCTGTTCGAAAACAACATCCCCTATAAAGCACCACCACTACACTCATACAAATTGAGACGTACTCCTTTGCCACATCTGACAGTTTTTGAGTGGTCTGCGGTTTCCCTTAAAAAAAAAATCATTTAAAAAAACTGGATCTATAGCCAAACATGTTCAGACAGACATCTGTGGCTGTTAAGTTATATCTCACACTGTTTTTGAGTGTCCCTGTACAACAGGGATGGGCAAGTTTGGTCCTGGAGGGCCACTGTCCTGCAGAGTTTAGCTCCAACCCTGATAAAAAAACTCACATGCCTGTAACTTTCTTGCAATCCTGAACACACTGATTAGCTTGTAGTGTGTTTGATCAGGGATGAAGCTCTGCAGGATAGTGCCACTGCCGTACAAGCTTTGGATTTTTAAGATGGCATGTAAACAACGCAAGAACAAGTCTTATGTAAAGTAAGTGTCAGTGTCTGGTTGTGTTTCCCTGGGTTATCACCAGAGGTCCTCGTTTCTCACGGTGTCATTCACGTTAGACTACATTTCCCAGCATTCTGTTCTGTCACTCATCTGATTATTGCACACAGCTGTTACCTTGTTAGTTCTGTGTGTATATATACCCTGTCTGTTTTAGTGTTTGTTATGGAGTCCTTGTTATATGTTCTCACACTTCCTTGTTGGGGTATTTCTTGTTGGATTGCTTACATGGTATTTGACCCTCCAGCGTCATCCCTGCGCCTCACCCTGCCGGCACCGCCCCAGCGTCTCGCCCTGATGGCGTCACCCAAGCGTCTGGCTCTGCCGGCACCACCCAGACGTCTTGCTCTACCGGCGCCACCCAGACGCCTTGCTCTACCGGTGCCACCCAGACGTCTTGTCCTGCCAGTGCAACACAAGCATATCACGTCTGCCGGTCCAGAGACTGTTCATGTAACTTCGGCTGATCCAGAGACTGGGTCTGTTCCTGTGTCTGAGTCTGTTCTTGAGCCGGAGCCAGTGTCTGTTCCTGAGCCGGAGCCAGTGTCTGTTCCTGCGCCGGAGCCAGTGTCTGTTCCTGCGCCGGAGCCAGTGTCTGTTCCTGCGCCGGAGCCAGTGTCTGTTCCTGCGCTGGAGCCGCTGTGGCCGCCCGAGGGGTCTTCTCCGCCGTGGCCGCCCGAGGGGTCTTCTCCGCCGTGGCCGCCCGAGGGGTCTTCTCCGCCGTGGCCGCCCGAGGGGTCTTCTCCGCCCTGGCCGCCCGAAGGGCTGTCTGCTTCACCCTGGCCGACTGCTAAGTCGTCACCCCTTGTTCCTGTTTCCCTTCATGGTCCTGGCCCTCCTATCCCTCCCTCTTCATTGGGGGGTTATGTCACAGTGTCTGGTTGTGTTTCCCTGGGTTATCACTAGAGGTCCTCGTTTCTCATGGTGTCATTCACGTTAGACTACATTTCCCAGCATTCTGTCACTCATCTGATTATTGCACACAGCTGTTTCCCGTCACCTTGTTAGTTCTGTGTGTATATATACCCTGTCTGTTTTAGTGTTTGTTACGGAGTCCTTGTTATATGTCCTCACACTTCCTGGTTTGTTTCTTGCCCGTTCCTGTATTTTGTTATTTCTTGTTGGATTGCTTACATGGTATTTGACCCTCGCCTGGACTGGATTTACGCTTTACGGATTACCCAATAAAACCATCTAACTGCACTTGGATCTACTCTCTCTCTCCCCCGTGTGTGTCGTGACAGTAAGGTTTTGAGCAGTAGTGGACAGTAAAGTATTTTTACTTCATTACAGTATTTAAGTTTTTTTTTCAAGCTGTACTTTATCAGAGTATATTACGGTAAACTTTTTCTACATTCTAAAGCATATTGTACTTTATTTATTACTTGTTTTAATTAACATTAAAATAATGGAAATTAATGCCCATGCATCTTCCCTGCTGCTGTAGCAGTTTCAAATGATGTAAAAGTAGTATGTTTGAGAGAAGGTGATATATAAAAGAAGGTGAGTTGACTTGACAAGAGAAAGCAGTTGAAATAGAGTAAAAATAATGTAAATGCCTAACATACTGACATCTGGCATCCTCCTATCAAAGGCTGTCTTCGGCTGATAACCTAAACGTTTTCAAAAACATATACATGGAGTTTAAAAAAAAATCAATACATGCAAGGTATAGCATTCATAACTAGGAGTAGGCCTATATAGAATAGAAACAACTTTATTTCCCAATAAGTAATTTTTGGCCACAAAGACAGACAACCAACACTGTAACAGAAAAACAAGCATCTGATAAAGGTAGGGTAGGCAATTTTCGGAGGGGCTAGCAAGCATAAGATCCAATTCTCGTCTCCAAAGACAAGCCTCCTTCAAAACACATGAATGCGTAGGTAACACTTTATATTGCGACCCGCAAATAACTGCGTAAGTAAACCGAAATTACGGTGTACGTTTCTGTAATTATAGTGTACTTCCGTGTAGGTATAAGGGAACAATTATGTTAAGGTTTGGGTAATAAAGGGGTAACAAGGGCCACTTTAATTTACAGCCTGCTGGAGGTACACTTACCCTGTAAATACACAGATTAAACGGGTAACAAACACTTACTACGTAACAATACGAAACAACACTATTTGCACAGTAATTACAGAGAAAGCTCTTATGCTCTTATTATGAAAACAAAACACACAGTGACATTTAAGTGTCATTTAAGTGTCATTTATGCAATACAATGTGATAAGGTAAGTACTACATGGTACATTCATAAAATCATAGCAGAAACTTTTTTGAAAACAGGTTGACAGGTTATGATTTCTTGGTTAATGTCAAGTTGTCATAACAAAGACATTTCTGTCTTTGTTAATGTCAAGTTGTCATAATCAAGACATTTTTGTCTTGGGTAATGTCAAGTTGTCATAAAGACATTTTAAACAATGTCAACTTTGCATTAAAAGTGTCATAATTTACCGAATGACACTTAATGACAACAGTCATAAACATTCATAAAGACTCCTTCATGTTCATGACAGGTGTTATGTCATGTTTATGACAGTGTCATGTCAGTCTTATGCACACCCCTTCAAATAAAGTGTTACCGATTAATATTTATGCTTAATCGTTTTAAACTCAAAGTTGTTGTTTTTATACTGTTCTTACCAGGTCTAGTGAGAGATACAAGATGAATAATACACTTAAAGGTTGTATCAGTCATTTCAGGCCCAAAAAAGGCCGAAACATAAATGATCAGATTCATCTAATCTTTCCTAACGATTCTCTAGCTGCCCACCCCATAAGCATGCTGTCCAAAAACCGCGTCTCTGTAGGCAGCCTAGGCTCTGAGATCTGCACACAAAAACAAATGGGTACAACCACCACTCAAAACCAAAATAAACAGTGTTCCAACCAATCACCGACAGGGGCGGGTGTTGTGAGGTTTTGCGCTCGTGCACGGCTATATATTATACCTGGGGTACCCCTTTTCTAACCCGAATATTTGGTCATGTAAACGCGTATCGGCATATCCCCATCAAAAGAAACATTGATTTGTGTTCTGCGCATGTTCTATTCGCAAGGAATGTTGGTCTTTTGAGTAGAGGAACTTCCGTCTGGCGCATACAAAAACCTGCGTGCAGTATACCGGAAGTAAACAAGAAGTAGAGGTAAACATGGCGAGACGCAACACAGCACCATACTTTTGGAGTGAGGAGGAAATTAATTTCGATCTATTTCAAAGGCGATCGCTATCTGCCCCGAACTATCCATTATCCGCGTGCTGCTGCTGCTGTTGTTGTCTTTGGATACAGGAAGAAGAATCGGAACTGACGCATATTGCGTCTTAAGGTTGTCCGTACGTCCAGACCATAGACTGTAAAAAAGATGGACGACGCCCCCTCGCTCTCTTCCATTGGTGAGAAGTGAAGCCGCCAATGTCCCGATACGGCGCTGACATATTGGGACTTGAGTCTGCGCAGAAGCGATTTGGGGACCAGACCTGCGCAGTAGTGAGCAGGAAGTAAAGCCACGAAAATCAACGCGCCGCCCTCACTCTCCCAGCACTTTTTTTAAGTGGTCGATGACTGCTTCGTTTCTCGGTTCTGCTTCAGTTTTGATGTCTGTTGATTGCAGTACGACATTAGGCTTGTTAAAATAAAGTAAATACAATCTCCGAAGATCCCGAAAAAAAAGTCAGTTGGTGCTTCAGTAACTACTTCGCTCAGAGGACCTGTCAATCACAGCTGTCAATCATGACGTTACACCACCGTTTTTATAGAGAGCCTAAGTCCCGCCCCTCCGCTTCCGGCTCATGGGACCTTTTTTCGGAAAAAATATACATGGCAGTCAATGGGGAGAGACAACTTATCTTTTTATTCCGTCTGAGCTGTGCCCTGAATTACACATACATATGATGTTTGTCAATTTAAAAGGTAATTATGAAAGTCAAGAAAGTCGCAGTTTGTCATAAAACAGGAGAGTGACAGTTAGTTTTATGTGAAAATCGCTCAATGAACTACATATCTCGTCTCACACCAAGCTCGTGTGTGTGCAGTCTGGTACAAAACACACAGGCATGACGGCATAACATTACGATTATAAAGTTAGACTATAGAAAACATGACAGACGTTAGCTTAGCTTCATTCATTGAGAGAAAAGGTATGCCGTCTCATGCGCGCCTTTTGGGTTTTGTAGTCTTTGTAATTACGTATTTTCACAGTCTTATACCTCGACAGTTTCAGCTACCACAGAAACGGAAAATTCTCGGTCCAGCAGCATGTGTCCAAATTTCAATCTTAACCGTTCTATTTCATCAGAAACGATCTTAAAACATGGCTTTAAGTGTAAAATACCGAACTTGTCCTTTAAGTCCATAACACCACAAATCTACGCTCAGGTTAGTAACGGACTAAAATACAGCTTATTGACGCAGATGGCCGTACGCAAGTCGACTTACGCCAAAAGAGTAACACTTGACGCTGTATGACTTAGGCTATGTTTACACGGAAACGATCAGAAAAGAAAACGCAAAAGTGGCGTTGCGTTATCACTTTTTATTCTGCGTTTAGACGAGCGTTATGAGGGGGAAATCTGCGTGCATATGGTGACGCAAAAGTGTGTGAAATTCGATGTAGTATGCACTCCAGGAGCTAGGTGGCGATGTGCAGCACTGCCACACAACAACACCAATATCTGAGAATATTTTGTGCAACTACTGAAAAGACTCTTGTATGTTTATCAGAGCCTGCTAGGGCAACTTGAAGGTACGACGTCTGGAAATAATCCGACATGTTGGTTGTTATTTTCATGTTATTTTCCTGTACTGGCGAATGCCTGTGACGTAAACGCGTATGCGACGAGAGCAGATTTGCGTTTTTACCAGTTTTTACCCTTTACACGGGAACGCAACGGTGAAGCGTTTTTATGATTTCCACTCTGGAGGGTGGTTTCATTTTTTTGCGTTTTTAAGCCCCTAAAACGCCGTCGCCGTGTAAACGAAAGGCACATCCGATAAAATATTTTTACGTTTTCACCCGGAATCGTTTTCGTGTAAACAGGGCCTTAGGATGTAGGAGTAGCGTAAGCTTTGACACCTCTCGCGGTTCACACAAACAGGGCTGGGCAAACGTGTTTGTCATTACGTTGTGCGTCAAGTTCAAGTGTTAGTCTTCCACCATAATTCGATGCGTACTGCTGCCTGCCGGAAGCTAGTTATTTTAGTCGATAAAGTTTTAAATATGGATATTTTTCTTACACCAGCGCATCACTTCAATTCAGATGGCCTTTCATAACCCCTCAGAGCTGTTTGAGACACTTTTATGATGGATATGATGCACTTGTATGGTCAAAAAATGGTGCCCATTCATTCCCATTATAAAGCTTGGAAGAGCCAGGACATTTTTTATGGTTGTGTAAATCATTATTGCAATTCTCTTTTAATAATCAGAATGCTGATCCTATAATATTTATGAATTTGGCTATATTAATGACATCTTTCCCCAGCAATGTCTTGTCTTTTTACAGGGACTCGTGTCTCCTCAGGTTTTTGAGCCAAGATTTTTTGAGTGCAAAATATAAATAGAATAAAAAATATATTAGCAAGCAATAATTACTTATAATTAGTATTATTAGTTCGGGTTAGTTAATAGTTAATTAGTTAATAATTATTATTAATTATTGTCATTTGCTTATTCATATATATATTTTAAAAAAAAATCATAAATATAGTACTACAAAATATGTTCTTGGATGAGTAATGTTGCATGTTTGGTTTTTGGTCATTTTGCCTTGTGCAAGGGAGCTGTGACCCTCACTGGTGCCTACTCAAAATAAGAGGTGCACTCCAATCAAATCAAATCCATTTACTCCTCAAGCAAATAATAATAATAACTTGTATCTGAAACTGATATTGAATTGACTTTTATTCTTTATTCAGGACTGAGCAGAATCTGGTGACCTGTCATTTCACTGCTGATATCGGTCAGGAGGGAGTGCACTGGGGGGGTTAAGGCCACACTGAATGGGTGAGCACTAGTAAATATTAAGGACTGAAAACAAACACAGAGGATAGTGAGCTTAGATGGTATTAAGCATTAGAAGTTGATAACAGCCATTCATCTGGGGTGATCTGAAAAGATCAATATGGGAATAACCCTAGGCGAGAAAAGAAAGGTCAAAGAATGTTGACTAGGAGAGAGAGGGATGACTTTCCATCTCTTATCCATTTCATTCTCTCGACCTATGCATGTCTACGTTTGGCCAGAGAGACTATTTACATAATTCCAAAGCTTTCGACGGATAAAATATTCATATCATTTTGTGGAATATCAATACCTCTCTCTGACTTTTAATACTCTTGAGACTCGACCATTAAAATAGAGAGGTTGTGGAAAGAACCTGATCCTAGACTGCAGCTGAATGTTGAGGTTTCTGTGACTGTACAGTTCTTGCCATCCTTGTAGATGTTGTGATATAAACCTCTGTGTTCTCTTCAACTCCCCCTTGAAAGTAATGATTAGGCCATAAAAAGTGGAGAAATGATGAACTTCTATGATGAACCTTCTATGATGAACGCCATGGAAAGAGATTTTTTTTTTTTTTTTTTTGCTGGAGAGCGGTCAAATTAACACTTAAGCCCTAAGTACTCTTTATTTTCTACGCGTAAGGGAGTAAGACTGTTGGACTGCTGTTTTATGTCTTTGGAGGGCTGGATTTTTGGATGAGGTCGGAAGCTTACTTACAGCACATTTAATTTAGTCCCACTGTCCCATGTTTTTACAAGAATTGGCCTGTGTCAGAGTTTCTCGAGCCTAACATTGGGTGAAAATCTGTTCTTGGATGAGCTACGACACCCTGGCCCGTTTACTGAGAAAATAAAGAGGCTGCTGACACCTGCTGTGGTGCACATGATTTCTCCAGTGTGACGATTTTAGACTCTCCACAGAGTCCAGGTTCAAACAGCATGTCACAAACATCAAATCAGGAGCTCTAAAGATTAGGGTTTGTTTCTGGTTTGTTTATTTCTGTATCCATCTAGTAATATCATACTTCTGAACCTTACTGACTTCCAGGGATCTTGAACTGTTTAATATCACAAAACCATGATGTAGGCCAGGGGTCGTTCATTCAAGCCCTTTCCGTTCTGTGCGCATTGCTTCTCTCTCCCACTAAAGATGTAAAGCACTACAAGAGCTGTAGATGATGCAGTTATTTTAACAACAGTAGAAACTCAGTGATCAGCTAAATAGATTGAGACTTTAGTTAAAGCTTTGCAGAAAACGTTGAATGAATACAACTATTTTTGTCACATATGACCTTTCAAACCAAATCAAATATTTTTGACAAGACGTTTTTAAAACTACATTTAGCATTATTAATCAGCATACGAGCATCTCATAATAAACTATTTTATAACTGGGAAAATTATTTGTAGATGGCAAGGAAAGACAAACAAAACTTTGAAATAGTTAACTTTGTTTTCTGCTCATGATGATGGTTTTGACTATTATTATATTATAATTAGCTCATGAGCAATACAATAAAGCTGCTGATAATACTGAATGTATATATAGGGATGCTGTGCTAGGTGTTGTATTCCTATTAGTAGACTTGGATCAACTGAGAGTCTGAGAGCTGAGATGCAAGCTTGCCTGACTTGACCTGCCAAAACTAACGCTACGCTTGAATTTTATAGCAACACCAAAAAAGATATATATATATCTCATAATATATATTGTTATTGTGAAATAAAATAGCTTATATCATTATGTAAGATTTTGATCATATCATACTCCAATATTTTACACAAAAAACAACCTCTGAATAGTATTGCCAGTCACCCACATGTCTTCCTTTGTTCTTTTTTCCGTCACCCATCTGTTTCCTTAGTTACTGTAATTTAGTTAATCTGCATCACCTGTGTTTAGTTAATTATCATCATCTGTGTCACCTGTGTTAATCATCTTCATCTATGTCACCTGGTTTCTGTTAATCTGTGTTCATCAGTGTTTGTATTTAGTTCCTTTCAGTTCAACCAGTCTTTGTCCATTATCAGTCTTATTTTGTGTATGTGTGTTCACCCTGCCTGTCTGTACCCATTGGAATAATATTATCAGCAAACGTTTATATTGGAGCTTTTTGCCTCTTCGTTTTCTTCAACCTACACCACACCGTGACAATTAAAGCCACTGAATGTCATTTTTGGAAGTTTCGCTCAGTTCGCCTCAGTTTCTATTTTAGCCTATAGGCGGATGAAATATACTGGTAGACACAGTTTTTTTAAAAAAAAGCCCAAATAAGTACATTTTGGTTCATCTCTATCGTGTTACACGGTTTGCAATTTACAATACATTTGCAACTGCCAGTTTAAAACTTCTAAGTATTTTTAAACAACTCAAGCTCACGATGCAAAATAGAACTTAATGTATACAGTTTCCCTGCCTTTTGCCCTGTCTGATGGGTGGTCATAGTATGTGAGTACAGAACTTAGTTATTCTTCTGTTATTCTGCTTGAACAGACAAATAATCACATCATAGTCTTAAGTGAATGCAACATTTGGGAGAAAAATTTGGATGCGTATCATCACACTGTATTTCTGTGGTATTTTTAGATACCTATTAGGTACAGTAGTACTCTATATTTCATTTTGTATTTCATTTCTATTTGTATTTATTTGACCTATAGCTTGTAATTAGTTTCTTCTTATTACATTACTGACTCTATACTTGTCTTCAGTAAGCTGGATAACTTTTTATATATTATTTAGCATTAGTTTTTACTGTGATATAAAAAAAAAGTCTCAAGAATTGTGATTTCAATAACCAAATTTTTACCAAAAAATAACTATATCATGATATATATCGTTGTCGTGAAATAAAATTGCTCATTTCATGATGTAAGATTTTGTTCATGCACCCCTATTTTATAACCAAAAACAGATAAATAAACTTTAAATATTAAACATGAGGAGCCATATAAGGTATTTTATGGAAATGTCACTCAGTTTGCCTCTTTTTACATTGTACATGACTTGTGTATCATTTGTGTCTCATTCTGATAGTCGAATTATTTCAAAATGAAGCATCTTTGTTGCTCATTGTCACCAGTTCAGCAGACAGCACAGAGCCGGATGAAAGCCTGAGTCTCCCCACACCAGTCGTGAGCGGCATGTCAATTTCTCCCGCTCACACTGTGTATGTGTGTTTATGGTGTGTTGACAAGAACAGCTGCAGTTTACACTCTCTGACAGCTGGTGAGGAAGAACTGGGAGTGAAAGGCAGGTCACTAGTTCAATCCAAACATGAAAGACCATTCAAACTTTTTGTCTCCATTTAAGTAATTACTGTATGCAATAGCTCATTTGAGAACGACAAATTTTATGCATTTGTTTATCTGTAGTAGTTCTCACATGTTGCACCACTTATGTGGTGGGGTGGGTCACATGTCATTTAAAGGGATAGGTGATTTGGCTGAAATTGGAAGCCTGAGGTGCAAAAAGCTTTTTTGTGCTGTTTGTTTCACAGTAAATGTTGCTTCTCACTGGCTCCATCTCAGCAAGCCTTACGAGTCTAACATGCATTTGGGATCGCAATGTGCACTAACAATTTATTTATAACAACAGTTATGTGGACAGAAGTTTAAAGTATTTCACCAATATTTCATGATAAATAAATACACAGCAGTCAATTCAAACATATAGTTTACAGTATAGAAATTACATATGTATAGAACAGTTTTGGTGGAAAAAGGAAAATGACTGGTGTAGCTATGCTGCTTGACAGAAATAGAAACCGAGTTTCCAACTGAATGAATCCTGTTGTGAGGCACCACATTGGGATCTTGAAGTGTAGACAGATTCATTGATTATAATAGGAGCAATTAGTTATAATTAGTGGTGGTTTTGAAAAATTTACTTGCTGAGGACATTATTCTGCCCCTCAGCCTCTGATGTTTTGAAAGCCCAAAACATCATTTTCTTCTGTGGAAATACACCGATATTCTATGCATGGTCCCCATTTAAACCCCTAAGAGATGGTCGACAAGTTTTTCTATCAGTCTCTTATCTGATGTAACCATCATTTGTTTGTCAAATTCAGCCCCACTGAACTGAAATTTTGCTACTATAATGTAGTGGTTGAAAACATAATTCAGAATGCCATCTTCCCTGCTGTGGATACAAATGTATAATTTAGGTGGTTCTCAAACTGGTTTTGATTCAGGACCCTGATTTTACAATTAGACATCAAGTGGCAACATGGATGATGGCATGTCATGCAGCCTGTCCATGTTGGCATCCGCCTAATTTGGCTGCTTCTGGCAAGGGACAGATGAATGTGCACCAAAATACCGTAGACTTGGATTTGGACCAAAAGCCTGTAATGTGAACAACTAAAGAAAAGCCTTTTATCCTTCCCTATTTTGCTGTTCTAACACTGCATGATAATATGCCCTATCCAGATCAGATCGTTGACCTGCGCTAGACATGACCACAATGCATGATGTAGTCAGCCGAATCTGGGCTGTATCCAGATCAGATGGTTCACCTAAGCCTAGACACGACCACAACGCATTATGTAGTCTGCCAGATCCGGGCCGTGTCGAGATCAAATGGTGGACCTGCGCCTACACACGACCACAACGCATGATGTAGTCAGCCGGATCCAGGCTGTACCCAGATCAGATGGTTGACCTACGCCTACACACGACCACAAAGCATCCCTGAAGTGTCAGAAGAGATTGTGTCAACTAGAGACTCCCCTATGAAGGCCTCATTGACACGATAGCCATCCTGATCCTCAACAAACCCATCTCCATACCGGTGTGATGACTCTGATCTTCGACCAGATGGAACTGGAGAAATATTCTCAATGTTCCGGTCCAATCTGACTTCTGACTTGTAATGCTGCCTGAATCATAATCATACACTGTTTGATGGTTGGCTAGAGGAGAACTGGCCCCCTGAATGAGCCTGGTTTCTCCCAAGGTTTTTTTCTCAATTTTGTCACCTGATGGAGTTTGGATTCCTTGCCACTGTCGCCTTTGGCTTGCTTAGTTGGGACACTTGACATCAATATTATAGATCTGCCTGCATTGACACCATTATATGAGAACTGAACTGGAAGATGACATCACTGTTTTCTCCAGAGCAGCTGTATAGATAAATTAACTAAATTAATAACTTTTTAACAACAGAAATGAACCATCCCTGAACTTACTTAAGCTAGACTACGACATTATTTTCTTCTAGATCTGCTGTACAGCCAAAACAAACTTTTTTGCATTATTTTCCTATTACTTTAACGGAGCCGTGTAAGATTGTGGCCAAAACTGGTACTGCAATCACTTTCAAATTACTGACTCAAGGTTGCCAGATATGCTGCAGGATCCGATTACGACACGTTATTAGCTGCAGCTGTGGGAACTAGAGCAGAGCTGGCAACCCGAATGCCGCAACACTACTGACTTCGTGATTGGTGGATCGGTGGAGGGTGGAGCATCAGACCAAAACACAACATGACAACATCAACATCAGTTGAGGGCTGCAACTTCACTTTTTAAATGACAATATCCTGGCCGGACTACTGTTGTCAGTGATATAAGTATTTGAAATGAACATGATTTCTTAATGTCTAGTGACATATCAGGGAACATTTATGATTAATTGAAATAAATTTCTTACATAACTCCTTTAAAGTTGCTTTAAAACAATTTGTATTGTAAAAAGCGTTATATAAACAAATGTGACTTGACTTGATATGCACTCACGGAAAAAGATGTGTGCTTAATTGTATTGAATGTGCTTCTCAAATCTTAAAAGTAAATTTAAAAAAAAAAACCTGTGCTTGCACTGCAGATAATAAATATTAACAAAATAAAAGGCCACTGAAGTGTACTTATTATACACTCAAAGTTAATCTATTTTGCATGTTCTAAATTACAACTTCATCATTACAAATGTTCAATTACAATTATATTTAAATAGATGACAGAAGTTTCAAAAGAAATTACATTAAAGTATATTTTATTTAGCATTTTTTACCTTTTTTTAACCATAAATGCTTGTCAGTACATTTAGCAATACATTTTAACCTCTTTTAAAAATAACAGAAATAATTATTAAATTACATATACGTAAAAATGTTTGTGGGTCAAAACAATCAATCAACTGCATTTAATAAGTTTGTAAGTTTGTTTACATTGTTTAATAATGTTAAATGTCATGATCCACCAGCCAATCAGAACTGCTGATTTGAATCATAAAACATCTGTATTGCTTATGTGTAACAGCATAAGCAACAAATTATGAAAAAAATTATTTGTTATGTTGCAAACAAATGGTTAAACTATCATGGTTTAAGATGAGCTTCACTGCCTCCTTATTTCCCTCATTTGTCATAGTTAAACCCTTTGCAACACTTTCTGCTCTACTGGCGGTACGCAGAACCTGCAGACCATTAACAAATCTAATCTATTTGAGAATCTAACAAATAACCTGCAGTGAACGAGGTCTGAGTCATTGCACTCAAATTCAATTGCACACTGACTGATGTGATTTTTCTGTCCAGTGTTGATGCAGTGGACAGGTTTGGGTTGTGTTTTGTTCTCCAGTCACTCAGAGATCTCTACGGACTAATGGACTAAACTCTTAAGACTGGGATAAGAAGTGAAGGGGTCCATTCCTGGGTTTGATTTGGTCCACATTTATTGGTTACTTTTAGGGTGTTCATTTGTAGTTCGGTTCACTTGGTTCGTTTGGTCTGGACCAAAAAAAATAAAATGTAGTTCTGGTCCGCTTAGCATTCACATTGGCATTTTAACACCAAACCTAAAGATAGGCTACCGAACCTAAAGGCACACGGATATGTTCACAACCTGATTGGTCGGCTTTTATTACGTATATTTCACAACAGAACTTACCAAACATCCAAAAAAAAATGCTGTGTGCTGGGATATATTTCCCAATATATGAATAAACAATATAGTAAATGATATAACAGTATATTTGAAAATATACAGAATATATTGTGTTAATATATTACAATATATTGAATAATACATAAGGAATTGCCGCTTTTCATATATTGACAATATGTGACAATATATTTACTAATATATCAATGTATGTAATTTTATATTCAGTAAAAAATACATTTAAAATATAGCAATTATAGTCTCATATTTCTTGGCCAATCGTCAACCGAACCAAAAGCTCTACTCTTCAGCACAATGGTAACCCCAACAACTCAGACATAGACCTGCCAGAAAACACTTTAAATTCCAAAATAATAGAACATTAAACACTATCTCCCCCATATTAATATTGAGCAAAACACATTAAATAACAGTTACATTATAACATTTGCTGTCATTTAACAGTCAGAAGCAAACAACGCATCCTCATCCCAAGGCGTCATATTCTGACACTTTGACAAAGCGTCTAAATCCAACGCCCATGGAACCCTTTAGCGTCAATATAACACGCAGAGAGATGGGTAGGTTTAGGTATGGTGTAGGGTTAGGGTTAGACCGCTAGGAGACGCCTTCTGACCCATATATATCGGCGTCTCATATTGACGCTAAAGGGTGCCATGCGCGTTCGATATAGACGCTTTGGCAAAAGCGTCATTATATTACGCCTTGGGATGAGAACGGGCTGAAGCAAAGCATGCAGGGAAATGAAAGCTTTAGCGTAAGTTCTGCTGGGAAGACTCAATTGTTACGTCACTTATTACCTTCTCATCTATCCAATCGTGTTCTAATACTTGATATATCCATATCAAATATATCTTTAGTAAATGTCTTTTAATGAGGAAATTCATAACAGTTCATGTATGTGTGTATGTGTGTGTGTGTGTGGTTGCGTCTGGGCCATCTGGAATTATTTTCTCTTGCAGAGAGAAAGTGGTGGTGAGGTGATAACAATCTCTGAGGTTTGAACCTAGAGTTTGGGGAAGGTTCGTCTAGACTCTAGATCTATGATAACATCACAGATACCCCAACCTTGCATGGGCAACAGACAAACATAAAACATATCGAATATATCTTTAGTAAATGCCTTTAAATGAGGGAATTCCTTAAGTTCTTGTGTGTGTGTGTGTGTGTGTCTGTGTGTCTGTCTGTCTGTCTGTGTGTCTGTCTGTCTGTCTGTCTGT
Source organism: Semotilus atromaculatus (assembly GCA_031834385.1). Classification (NCBI taxonomy): domain Eukaryota; kingdom Metazoa; phylum Chordata; class Actinopteri; order Cypriniformes; family Leuciscidae; genus Semotilus; species Semotilus atromaculatus. Next base: position 6,610,094 of record JAULUF010000014.1, read on the forward strand.
CTGTCTGGTAGGTCCTGCAAGCCACCCGGGGTTTGGTGCCTGCAGTGGGGGAAGTTCGTGAGGTGTTCTGGTACACATCACAGAGTCGTAAATGTATCAGAAACAGTCTCATCCAAGCATTCTGGTGCCAATGTGCGAAATTTACATTAATTCTAAAAGACTTTGGGTTTTAGGAACAATGTGCTTTATTTGTGTTCAGAGGAGTGATTCATGATTTACCCAGATACGCTACATTGTTTACTAATGAATTGTAAGGCTGAAAAGCTATTTGAAGAATGACCACTGGTCTATGAGACAAAAGGACCTTGCTGCAAATTGATATTTGACCTCCCCCTTGAGACAAAAGTTGACTCTCTCTCTCTCTCAGTAACACTCAAAACTCACATAAGAATATATAGATGGTTTTAATGTGAATGATTATCATTAAGTATTGTGTTTAGTATAGTTTTAAAGGTCTCAGGGTGACTGGTACAACTGTCTCATTCCCAAAGGGTAAAACATAAGGTAAGGTTTTTTGGAAGTTTAGAGATAAGTGACACACAAAGGAAGGTGGACTCTAGGCAAATGGTCTTTCTCCCATTAGTGTAGGTGGAAGGTGTAACTTCTTAATGCAAATTAGCATGTTTACATTTGAAAGATTCTGGCTATTTAATGTGCTGCAGCAGGGAACTCGAGGCCCTTTTCTGTACCTCAGATTGGCCCATGAGGCTGAGATTTACCTCAGCTCATGTATTTATTCAGGTTGGGTTCGCATCTCTTCTCTTTATTCATGTTTTGTATTGATTATTTTTGAATTGATTACACAATTGAACTGATACCTGATATAATAAATTGTTACATTTGATTATTCTAACTGACTTTGACATTGTTGATTTAGCTAATGATTAAAAGGAATAGTCAAACATTCACTCAATTTTAATGATGCACAGATATCATTAAAACCCCTTTTATATATGGAGTCAGATGAAATAACGAGTTAATACATGAGAAAATGTATTGCATTTAATCAAAAATCCCTTTAGCATGGAAAGGACGGAACACGCGCGAGACCTTCGCCGCTGATCGAATGCCCCCATTGGTTCGATTTAGCGCGACTTACAAAATGGTGACCCCGACGTGATCTCTACAGATGGATTTCGTGAGAAAAATGTCCTTCCAGCAAAGTATTGGGATTTTAAAATCGACAACGAGGTTTAAAAATCTTCTCTATCTTCTGCGCTGTGGTAAGTCAACTTTTTCTGCCCTTTTTAGAAGTGTTGAGAAAATGTTGTTTGCATTTTTACGGGTCGGAAAGCTTTGTTTAGTCCTGAACTGAAACACGTGAGGACGTGATGACGGCAGCGCAGATGAGGAAGGAAACCCCTTAATAAGATTTTAAAGATATCTTTGCTTGCCTAACCAACAAGAAACGAAACCTAAAATTGGAATTACATCTTCCAAATAATTTACTGGTAGCCTAACTTACTCGATGAGGAGCTGTAAAATTAGAGTCTAAAGTTTTTAAAATCAGCGTGTTTTCTCCATTGTTACATGGGCTTTGTTGAAACCAGCAACACGTGGTGGAAATGAGCAAAGAGAAAGAAAATTCTAAGTTTGTAAACAATCGGAAAACACGTGATTTTATAAATAAAAAGGCAAATAGATGCATTGTTTATGAAAAGCAAATTTTGGGAAAACAGGACGATATTATTTACAGACTAAAACTCAAATATCAAGAATAATACTAAATGCTATTGTCCATGTTGTTTTCAAAACGCTCAAGGCTAATGCTAAATGCTATGTCCATGCTGCATCCAAAACGCTTAACCCTTTGTGTCACCGGCCTACCAGTGGGCCAAAGCCACATTGAAAACATTAACTGCTCTATTTGGCATTTGAAAGCTTACACGTTAACAACGATGGGATTAAAAAGCATGCAATAATTCTGTTAATTTTCAAATTTGTAATTGTGCTGAACATTGTGCTCATAGAACACACTTTAGTTGTTTGTGCTACAGCGTGCACATACTGTATGTGCTCATTTACATAATTCCAAACCTGTATAATTTTTTTTTACAGCACAACACAAAAGAAGATATTTAAAAATAATAATTGTGTATCTAAATCTGTGTTAGTGAGCACTTCTCCTTTGCTGAGATAATCCATCCACCTCACAGTTGTGGCATATCAAGATGCTGATTAGACAGCATGATTATTGCACAGGTGTGCCTTAGGCTGGCCACTCTAAAATTTGCAGTTTTATCACAGAGAACAATGCCACAGATGTTGCACGTTTTGAGGAAGCGTGCAATTGGCATGCTGACTGCAGAAATGTCCACCAGAGCTGTTGCCCGTGAATTGAATGTTCATTTCTCTACCATAAGCCGTCTCCAAAGGCATTTCAGAGAATTTGGCAGTACATCCAACCAGCCTCACAACCGCAGACCACGTGTAACCACACCAGCCCAGGACCTCCACATTCAGCATCTTCACCTCCAAGATCGTCTGAGACCAGCCATCCGGACAGCTGCTGCAACAATCGGTTTGCATAACCAAAGAATTTCTGCACAAACAGCCAGAAACCGCCTCAGGGAAGGCAAGCTCTGCATGCTCGTCGTCCTCATCTGGGTCTCGACCTGACTGCAGTTCGTCGTCATAACCGACTTGAGTGGGTAGATGCTCACATTCGATGGCGCCTGGCACTTTGGAGAGGTGTTCTCTTCACGATGAATCCCGGTTTTCACTGTGCAGGGCAGATGGCAGACAGTGTGTATGGCGTCGTGTGGGTGAGCAGCAGTGATGGGAATATAACGGCATTACTTTTTCCAGTAACGAGTAATCTAATTGATTACTCTTCTCATCTTAATAACGCTGTTACCGTTACTGCCAAAAAATGCGGCGCGTTACTATAACTGATGAAGCTGTTTTTTTTCATCAGACCAACTAGATCTCTGAGCGAGAGGCAAATACTTTTTTTTACTGTTCTTCCTTGGTTGGTGGGCAGAGCACGAGACAAGCGCATAAATGCTGACGATTGGCTGAGGTAGAGTAAAATGTCATTGTAAGCCAATCAGAGGTAGAGTTGGGCAGGTGTTCGAAAGCACGCATAGTAGTGTAACCTTTAAATTTGCTAGTTCGTTATTTTATTTTATTTCACTAGTTGATTATTTTATTTGGGGAAAAGAAACAGATGTCAAACAATAATAATTTATTTAAGAATGTTTTTATATATTTTCATTTGTCTTATGCAAAGTTATATATATATTGGTGTAAAGGTTATTTTGTGCTCCTGCCTCTTTAAGGCAGAGCGCGCTGAGGAAGGAAAAAAAAAGGAGAGTTGAAGTGAGTTGTATGCGAGACGAGTTAGGCGGCTGTTCATGCTGTTATGCCGATGCTTCTGATTAAAGAAGAAACGTGAATTATCACCACCATTGTAACCCGTGTTTTATTTATGTTACCCACGATGAAGAGACTGGAGTAATCGCTGATGCGGCATCAAGAAATAAGGGTTACAGACTGGTGGCAGCGGTTTCAAGTTCAAGAGTTTCTGGAAGTTTCACGGCAGTAGCATTTAACTACGACGGCGCATTTCTAATGCACCGCGAAGCGTAGTGGTGAGTGTACTTTGAAGTGACATTTGGTCTGTTTAAGGGACTATTTCATCACTCGCTCCGTTCGAAGTTTAACAGTAACTTACCTAATCGACGGGAAAATGTCTATTGATTCTCGCGCGCTTCCCGCACGCGCCTCGTCTCTCAACGGGAGCGATGATGACGAATTGGACAGTACGACTCACCGTTCGTCTAATCATACAACAAAGGTGCTGCACTTCAAAGTCGATCTTCCACCATGTTTCCATGGGGACGGTAAGGACAAAGACAGTTTTTCCTTATGGAAAGCCCGATTAGAGCTTGCTGTTAAGGCTTGTGCTGATGCACAGACACAGGATTTGGCCGCCATTTTGCCTACGCGGTTGAGTGGAGATGCTTTAGCTTACTGGCTCTCCCTGTCTCCTGAGATACAACAAGATTATGAACAGTGTGTTGCTGCATTAAATGACGTTTTTGGACGGAAGCAATTTTTACTGCATTTTCAGACTTTTGTGAATGCCAGACTGCGTATGCCCAAAGAGCCTTTGGAAGTATTTGCAGCTGAGATTACAAGACTGGTTTTGGAAGCATTTCCAAATTATGGTGAGTCCGCCATTACTATGGAAAGATTTAGACGGTTCATAGCCGGTCTTGACCCTGTTCTCCAGGCAAAATGTCATGAGCATGGCGCTACTAGCCTAGAAGAAGCGTTAGCTATTGCTTGTAAGTGGGAACGAGCACAGGAAGTTCTCAGGCTAGCACCCCTTTCCCATCTCAGTCAAATGACCAGCCTTACGCTAAATTCATCACCAACTTCACCTAGTGGTGAATCGCTTTCTGCTATGGTATCCACAAAGACTGCATCATCTGACATTTCATCAGAAATCATGGCTGCCGTAAAGCAACTAACTGCTGATGTTAAGACTCTCAGGATGGAAGTCGGTCAATTAAAAAGACAGCAGGAGCCCAGTTTTCAACATGCTTCCTCCAGACAGAGAGGCTACTCACCTGAACGTGGTAGAGATAAACATCGTTACTCTCCGCTCTCATCTCCAAGGAGATACCAATCGTCACCTGCATCCTCTCCATATCGTCAAGAGGAGCCTTACTCCTCCATCCACCGAGACGGTGACAGACATCGAGGCTATAGAGACCGTCACGTCAGTCCATCTCCACATTATCGAGAACATCACGTCAGCCCGTCGCCACATTATAGAGAACGCCACGTCAGCCCGTCTCCACATCATCATGATCGTTACATCAGCCCATCGCCACATCACCGGGAACGCAACGTCAGCCCGTCTCCACATCACCGTGATCGTTACGTCAGCCCATCATCACATCATCGTGATCGTCACGCCAGCCTGCCTCCACATTATGGTGCTCAACATGGCAGCCCTACTTCTCATCGTCATAGCCAACATGTCGGCCCGACTCTACATCATCGTGATTATTTCAGACCGACATCTGATGATCGCTTGCATCACACCTCTCATCATCAGGATCGTCATGTGACCGAATTGCCCTCCAACAAGTTTTCTGGTGAGAGATATGGCCCACGAACTTCTAGTGACCATCTACCCTCGTCTGGTGATCATCATGTCAGTTTCGACGATGAGGATGTTGAACAGCAGGGAAACGTCTGGTAGCAGGTACTATGGGCCAAGTATCTGCTGAGTCTATGAGTGGGCCCAAACAAACTGAACTGGTAACTTCTGTCACTCCCACACCTTATGTTTTTGCTGTCATTGAGAACATTGCTGTACAAGCATTTGTAGACACAGGCTCAGAAATATCTTTGATCAGTGAAACACTGAGAATGTCGATACCCTCTCTCATGAAAAAGCCTATTCAGAAATCCTTTCTGCTAGCGAAATCAGTGACGGGTGACTATCTTGACACTCTTGGTATGTTGCCTATTACTATTAGGCTAGGTGAGGAAGTGTTCTCCCATAATGTCCAGGTGGTTAGAAATGCTACACAGCCTGTTATCCTTGGTTGGGATTTTCTTAGCAAACATCACGCTGAAATTGACCTCAGGGAGAATCATTTAAAATTGTGGAACTGGACTGTTCCTTTCTTGTGTTCACAGCATATAGTCCCTCTTAGGAGTAGTGCTGTGACTTTAGAGCCCATTTTGATCCCAGCCAGGTCATAGATGAACGTTTTGGCAAAAATTCAGCCCAATATTGGGGAAAAAGAGTTCACATGCAATTATGTTGGAATTTTAGACCCCGAAATTCAGACAGTACCTGGTCTTTTTGTAGCACGTACCGTAACCTCTGTAAGAGCAGGCGTGACTTGTGTTCGAGCTATGAATCCGACTAGTGAGGATTTTCATGTTCCCTATGGCACGAGGCTAGGTGATTTCCATTCTTTAGTCTCTCAACCAGGTGAAGAATACACAATGTTGGAACCCACAGTAGCTCAAATACAGACTCAAATTGAGCCCTGCCCAAAACCCAAGGTAGACCTCGGTCAATCTGCTTTGGACAGAGAACAGCAGACTCAGCTAGAGACCATGATTTTCAAATATGCAGATATCTTCAGTGCAAATGATCATGACTATGGTCGTACAGATTTGGTCAAGCATACGATCCGTACTGGGGATGCGCAGCCCATCAAGCAGAGGGCTTATAGAACATCACCACACATGCGAGCTGAGATAGATAGGCAAGTTCAACAGCTCCTTTCTCATGATGTCATCGAAGAAAGTTGTAGTCCTTGGGCTTCCCCTGTCGTCTTAGTAAAAAAGAAAGATGGCAGTTACAGGTTCTGCATTGATTTCAGGAAGCTTAATGCAGTCACTGTAAAAGACTCTTACCCCTTACCCCGACCATCAGACGCTCTAGACAGCTTGTCAGGTGCATGTTGGTTTAGTACAATGGATCTGTCAAGTGGATACTGGCAAGTTGAGCTAGACTCTAACGATAGGGAGAAAACTGCATTCAATACAGGCAGTGCTTTATATCAATTCAAGGTTATGCCGATGGGTCTTACGAATGCCCCTCCGACTTTCCAACGACTGATGGAGCTGGTGCTTCGTGGACTTAATTGGAAAGTTTGTCTTGTGTACCTTGATGATGTATTGGTGTTCAGTCGGACTTTCAGTGAACATCTTAACAGTCTGGAGGAGGTTTTCAGTCGATTTCGTTCGGCAGGTCTAAAATTAAAGGGTAGTAAATGCCATTTTGCTCGCAGTGAAGTGTCTTACTTGGGTCATGTTGTATCTAGTCAGGGTCTCCAGCCGGATGAAAAGAACCTGGACAAGGTCCGGTCATGGCCTACCCCCAGGACTGTCACGGAGGTGAGAGCGTTTGTTGGTCTGTGCTCATATTATAGGAGGTTTGTCAGGAATTTTTCTATAATAGCTACACCCCTTCATGCTCTAACCCAAAAAGGTGCTGTCTTTAAGTGGTCGAGTGAATGTGAGGATGCTTTTAGATCACTGAAACATGCCCTCACTAATCCTCCCATTGTAGCTCACCCTATATTCACACAGCCTTTTCTGCTATACACTGATGCTTCTCATGATTGTGTAGGTTCGGTGCTTGCTCAGATGCAGGATGGGAAGGAACGAGTAATTGCGTATGCCAGTCACACTCTGACTCCTTCTGAAAAGAAATGGTCAACTTATGACCGTGAGCTTTGGGCTGTGGTGTGGTCTGTCCGACATTTCAGACATTTCTTGTCAGGGGCCCCATTCAAAATTATTACCGACCACAAACCCTTGTTGTATCTGAAAAAGGCAGCAGTTGATAATGATCCGACAGGTAGAAGAGCACGTTGGATACTTGAAATGGACGTGTATGACTTTACCATTCTACACAGAGAAGGAAAGCAGCATAGTAACGCTGATTCCTTGTCGCGGCGTCCTAGCTCGCCTGTGACAGAAACAAAAGCAGTGCAGTGTGTCATTCTTGGCCATACCACTGCTGAAAGAGTCTCCTCTTCTGCTGAAGAGCCAAATGTTTGTGGAGTTCTTCCTGACATGAGTCCAACATTGTCAGTTGATTTGGCTGAATTACAAGCTCAGCAAAAAGCTGACATTTGTCTTAGTGCTGTCATCGACTGGAAGGAGAATGATAATCAAAGGCCCCCATTAGGCAGACTCAAACGATCCCCTGCCACACTGAGGAAACTCTGGCATGAATTCCCCAAATTATCAGTCCAGGAGAATATATTGTGTCGCAGAGTAAAATCATCTCCTCATAGTCCTCCTGCTTACCAAGTAGTCTTGCCTGAGGTACTCATTCAAACAGCTCTTAAGTGTTTTCATGGAGAGAAGTTTAGTGGACATTTGAGTGCTGAGCGTACTTTGTTGAGAGCCAGGAAAATGTGCTATTGGCCGTACATGTCTCGTGATATCCATAAATTATCCAAGATCTGACCACACGTTTGTCCTATGCTTTCCGAGATGCTACTGCGCAGTCCACTGCAGCTAAGCTTAATCAGAAATGGCAGTATGACAAAAAGACATTTTTCCACCCACATAAGCCAGGGGACTTAGTGTTTTTGGATGACCCAGCTCAGAAGCAGAATAAGCTGGCTCCAAAATGGAAAGGGCCGTATAAAATTCTGAGGAGAATGGACAAGGATGACAGCCCTGGGGTAACTTATGAGATTACAGATCCAAGAAATCCGCAGTCAAGACGGTGGGTGGTACATCACAATCGCCTAAAGCCTTACAGGGGTTCCTTCCCAGTAGCTGTGCCTCGCCCTCATGTGGTGGATAGTGCTGTGGCCCCTCACTCTGTTCCACTCACTGCATTGTCAGGAGCTTTGCCTTTCCGACCCACTACCCCACCTTATGTGCCTCATCCACCTGAAAAGCAGATTGCACTTGGAGCAAGGACTGAATGTTCAGCTCAAACTGTTTCTTTGTCTCAGCCGGAATCTGTGCCACAGCCTAGTGTTTGCCCTACAGCCTCTCAGGCCTTGGGGCTCAAGCCTCAACTGACTCGAAGTGGCCGCATGGTTAAGAAACCTGGGAAATTTAAAGATTTTGTTTGTTGATGTGTTATGCACAAATTAGTTGTATGTGCACTGTACTGTTACTTTACTGTATAACACATAATTAGATTTTTCATTCAGGATAAGGAATGTGTATTATTCTAGGTGTGTTGGTAATATACATTTTGATGCACTATTGCATACACTGTTGGTGTTGTCATGTTAATAAGTTGTTGCGATGTTGTAGAGAGAAACGAGGACGTTTCTTTAATAAGTAGGGGAAGACTGTAACCTTTAAATTTGCTAGTTCGTTATTTTATTTTATTTCACTAGTTGATTATTTTATTTGGGGAAAAGAAACAGATGTCAAACAATAATAATTTATTTGTTTGTTATGTGTTTTTATATATTTTCATTTGTTTTATGCAAAGTTATATATATATTGGTGTAAAGGTTATTTTGTGCTCCTGCCTCTTTAAGGCAGAGCGCGCTGAGGAAGGAAAAAAAAAGGAGAGTTGAAGTGAGTTGTATGCGAGACGAGTTAGGCGGCTGTTCATGCTGTTATGCCCATGCTTCTGATTAAAGAAGAAACGTGAATTATCACCACCATTGTAACCCGTGTTTTATTTATGTTACCCACGATGAAGAGACTGGAGTAATCGCTGATGCGGCATCAAGAAATAAGGGTTACAGTAGTGATGGGCGATCGGCTCTTTTGACTCAACTCACTGAAAAGAGCCGGCTCTTTTGGCTCACAAACGGCTCTTTAAATGACTTTGACTATAATATTTCAATTTTTATTACATAATTATTTAATTTCTATAGGCTAAATTAGTAAAAATAGAGTCGGCTCTTCAGATAAGCGAGCTAGCTCGAGCTCCCGACGTTCACCTACTCATTCGCGAATCGCGAACGACCCATCAAAACCTCATTCGCGAACGAGTCGATCCGTCATCACTAACGCTCATTCGCGAACGACCCATCATCATCACTAACGGCTAACGCTCATGAATTGCGAACGACCCATCATAACGCATAGTCGGACAGGACAGGACAGGACACACAAGGAACAACACAAGCTAGTCAGTCAACGAGAGACAGGTATGGCGACGAGCCCAAATAATCCAAAAGTAGCCTTCTCTAAATGGAAGTATATAGACATTACTTTTTCCTTCAAGAAATTAAAGGAACGAATCTGATTGGAGGCTAGTCTCACTTTGTCCCACAGCAACATTTTTTTTTTTTTAGATGTGTGTACAATGTTTCATGTTTCTGTTAATAATGTACTGTAAGTGTCAATTTCATTATAATATTCAGATTTATCGTAAATAATTGAACATGCACATGTATTTTAAGTTCCGTTAAAGAGGGGTAGAGGTGGGGTCACATTTGAGCATTTAAAATTTTATTTTACTTGAAAGTAACGCAATAGTTACTTTCTTAAGTAACTAGTTACTTTAAAAAAATTTAACTGAGTAACTAATTTAGTTACTTTTTGGAAGAAGTAACTAGTAACTGTAACTAATTACTTTTTAAAAGTAACTTGCCCAACACTGGTGAGCAGTTTACTGATGTTAACGTTGTGGATCGAGTGGCCCACGGTGGTCGGTGGGGTTATGGTATGGGCAGGCGTATGTTATGGACAACGAACACAGGTGCATTTTATTAATGGCATTTTTAATGCACAGAGACTCAACGGACATGTCACCCATTGACCATGTTTGGGATGCTCTGGATCGGCGTATATAACAGCGTGTTCCAGGTCCTGCCAATATCCAGCAACTTTGCACAGCCATTGAAGAGGAGTAGACCAACATTCCACAGGCCACAATCAACAACCTGATCAACTCTATGCGAAGGAGATGTGTTGCTTTGCCTGAGGCAAATGGTGGTCACACCAGATACTGACTGGTTTAACTGAACCATAAAAAAATACTGAACTCACGATATGATGTTATTAGGCTTGTTTGAGATGCGCCTTGCCTTGCCTGAAATGTAGTCGAGAGTAGGCGGCTGCAGTGAGGGGAGGAGTGAAAAAAGCGCAGGCAAGACGGACAGATCTCTCTTCTCACGGTGGATCAGACACCTGCGAGATCAAAGGCGGAAATCGCGGGATTCACGGGATTCACGCTCGTGCACGGTGTTGCTAATAAACTGTATGTAATTTAAGTTCTGTTGCTTTTATATGAAAATAAATATAATGAACAAGACACCCAAAGTACTTGCTATTTAATTCCATTCCAAATATGTGTTTATCAATATTTTTTTCTTTAATAGCCTACAGACATATCTTTATAATTGTTTTATGTCTTTATAAAAATGACATCACATAACCCATATCGCACTGTCAGAGAGTTTATTCACACATAACAACGCATTCTCATCCCAAGGCGTCATATTCTGACACTTTGACAAAGCGTCTAAATCCAACGCCCATGGAACCCTTTAGCGTCAATATAACACGCAGAGAGATGGGTAGGTTTAGGTATGGTGTAGGGTTAGGGTTAGACCGCTAGGAGGCGCCTTCTGACCCATATATTTCGGCGTCTCATATTGACGCTAAAGGGTACCATGCGCGTTCGATATAGACGCTTTGGCAAAAGCGTCATTATATTACGCCTTGGGATGAGAACGGGCTGCACATAACGTACGTATAGCCTACACAACAAATGATACCAGAGTTTTAAAATCGAACATTTTAAAAAAGAACAATACATCACGGTTGTTTAAACCAATGAGCATTAAGCTGTGTCGTCAGCAAGTCGTTTCCCATCATGCTTTTGAGCGCAGTCGGTGGAGAGCAACTGCGCGCGACTGCAGAATCCGACACGTGCGGCTTGCGGTCGCGAGAGTTTTTTGACATACGTCAGCATGACATCAGAGCAAGGCGGACCGCTCTCGGACACATTTCTAACCGGCATGCATCTCGCGTTGATCACCGGTGATCGATTCTGCGCAGATTTTGCTCATCTCAAACAAGCCTATTATCACAGTGTGGGTTTTGTGTCTTGTTCCTTGTTCTTGTCTGTTCTGTTATGTGATTCCCTGTTTGTCACGTTGTCCCGCCATGTGTCTTGTTAATTGTCTGATCATTGTTCACAGGTGTTTCTGATTTACCACGCCCCCTTGTTATCTTGTTTGGCTTGTTTGCCTGTGTTAAACCTCTGTGCTTCAGTTGTTGGTTGTCGGTCATTGTTGGTCGTTGTTGCTTGTAGCTGTCTCCATGTTCCTGTCTTGAGTTCTTCTGTGTTCCTTTGTTTGCCCTGGATGAGCTATTTGGTTCATTAAAATAGTGCTTGCATTTCGACTCTCTCTCCGCTTCATTCCTGCCTCAAAGTTACAGTTATTGCGATACTCCAAGTCATATGGTAAAAGGTTAATTGTAAATGTACTGTTGATTAAAATGTTAAATTTGGTATTACATTTGCGGTGGAAATGAATATGCTTGGACTTGGTACTGGTAACCCAATGCATAGGACAATAGTGACACCAGAATAAAAATATTCATAATTCTGAAGCTGAAAATACATAATTATTTTAGATGAATATACTTGCACTCTTTCGCTGACTAGATATATTTAAAATAATGGCTTTTTACTGATAAAATAAGACATCTGGCATTATCAGGACCAACAAATATCCCCCCATTGCTAAAACTCTGAAAACTTGATTTTTTTTTCTCACACAGTAATTTTTATTTTTTGGTGATATATATCCACGATATATATTGTTGCATTTTTGTATTGTGAAATATTGTGCCACAATATATTGTTACATCAACAGAACTAAACTACAAGTCTGAACACACCCCAAGTCACAATTAAAATGTCATTGAAAATGTTGATTGACCTTATAGGAACAAAAGTATAACAAAACAATTGACAAATGCAATATAGTCTACTGCAAGTCAAATCCTCAAAATCTCAAAAGAAACATCTCATGATTCAATGAACTAAACAGTGTCAACTACAACACAGGACATTAGAAAATGATCAACTTGATTCACCAGTAAAGTTCACTTGAAAAGAAAAGATACACAGCAATCTTTCATTTGTGCAAACGTTCCTATGGAGACCAGGCAGTGCATGCCTGAACTTATTTAAATGCATTTGCGAGGGTGTATAACCACTTCTGGCCCATGACATTTCGTTTTAAAGTTTTAATCCTTTTCAAAGATTCTCTCATACAGAGCAATTTGACGAAATTTACATGCTCAACAATATTACAGTATGAATCTGAATTTGCTCATATCCGGCAGCATCAAGCATACATGTGAATAAGTATACACACAGACAAAAAAAAATTGTCTCATATTTGAAAGGTTACTAGCTTGAATATCCTAATTCCTTTATCCTCATCTTGTAGTTATGGAAATCAATGAGGATAAATGTTTGGATTAAAGTACCAAAATGCAGCGTAACAAATGACAAGTTCAAGCAGATTAGAATAGCAGAAAAAGAATGTGCATGTCACAGTTTATTCATAGGTTTACTTGAAATATGTTGATTACCATATACAGAAATCCCTGTAAATGTACAAATAAAGCATTAGCCTTAATCTGGTTTAGCCTGTATTCCAATAAAAGCATTTACATTCTCTGTAATAAAAATAACTTTTTTTGAAAGATGGTCTGTCCTTTGGAGGAAAAAACAAAGAAGATGCACTTCATCTACTGATAGTCATTTAAATACAGTTTTTATTTTTTTATTTTTTTATTTATACAATAAAAATTCTTGCCTTGACAAGACCTTAATGTCAGAGTGAGACTTTAACCATTTATTAAACATTCAATTTTGCAACAAAAAAAGTATTTCTCTCAAAGAACAATTATTAATTAAATGTCAATACATAAATTTGCTTTGGCTTTCTTTTTCGGCAGTTTCTTTTGTGTAGTGTGACTCGACATACAGTACATAGTATATGATCAGTATGACACATTAACACTTGGGTGCCTCAAAATTATGTGCTTGAGAGAAGAAGCAAATTGTTTAAATCATTTTTATTTATTTATTGGACCTTGTGTCTAAAAAAGGTGATAGTTGTCTAGTTTAAGATCTAATGTTCAAACAGTATCACAACCTGCATTCAAATGATACACAAAGAGGCTTAAAACACAAAGGGCATAGGAGAGGAAGATGGGAAACCTTATACTTAAAAAAAAACAACCTCATTAGTGTTTCTCAAGTAACTACAAAAAGAATAGAAGACAAGATCAAAATCAGTGGATATCATTCATTTAAAATGTGTAACTCGAAATAATGATACAATAGTTTTGAGACTTACTTTGAGATTTCACTAATAGTGGGCAAGCACTGGTGGGTTTTTCTACAAAGAGGACACAAAACAGAGCCTGACATTTCTCTTGTTTGGAAAGGAAGTGATTAAAGGTACACTAAAAGACAAAACTGTTAGCATTTTACGGAATAACATTGTTTTGGTTGTGCTCCGGCTATGCGTGACTGTGCGGAGGAATATGGTTATGTTTAGATGGAAAGGATCTCAAGCTGACAAGCTGAAGACATACTGTAGCTATACCCATGAACAGACAGTGCTTCATTGAAGATAAATTCCAGCACAGAACTACAACAAGCTAATGAAATGAGTCATGACTCTTCTCAAAAATGCTTTACAATGAACTCAATGTAGAGAGCTCCATATGGCAATTTATCTATTCAATAAAATAATAATAACAGTAATAATAAAATAATAATAGTAATAAAAACACCATCTCTCGTGTCACTTTTACAACATTTCAAAGCCCTCAGTTCTTGCCATCTCTGAAAAGCAGAGCCAATGTTGATTCTTGTTTTATTACGAACTCTGTCGTGTTCTCTTTTTGCCAGGACAGTACAAATAGTACAGCAACAAAAGCTGTGATATCACTGAGAGCTCTCTAACTAAACAGTATACATAAAACTCCATTTAGCCTTTTTAAAAGATCCATGGCTAGTCTCCAGGCATTAACACACACACATGAGCTCTTTGCATTAAATCAATTTGCTGCGAAATATATGATTCCAGCTGAGCCATTTTGTCCAGTTGACTTGTCCAGTTGAAATGTCACTGTGATCAGTGAGAAGCGCTGATATATGCTTCCCTAGGGAGGCATTTTAATGCCCCATCAATGCTCCATCTTAATTATTAATCATGTATGTGTGTTTAGTTTGCATTATCACGCAGGCTGCGGTATGAATGATGGAAGGTTAGCCTCTGATCAATCACTGAAATGTTAGAGAGCTGCTCTGCTCAAGCAGAAGGGATCAATCCATTGTTAAGTGTGGGCTTTTTACAGCTCACAGCAGATTGAAGATTTTAAAAATGCAAAAGCAGACCGAAATTCCTCTGAGCCCCAATAATGAATCATTCAGCAAATCTGTCGATGTCAGAATTTAAGGATGGTAGTTTTCCTCCTAAGGCAAGCTCGTGTTTCTCCCACTTTCAACAATAGAGCTCCAAGGGGAGATACCATCACCAGGCCTCACGATCATTTAAGCTTGCTGTATCTGCTTGTTTTTGCTATACAACTGCTGTTTCTCTTGTAACTGCTGAGTAAAAGGCACATTAAAGGGATCGTTCACACAAAAATGCACTAAAATTACATATATTTCTCATCTGTCACATTGTTCTGAACTTACAAGAATCTTCACAGTGTTTTCCACAAACTTTGAAGACCACTATCAATTGATGCTCAAAAGTGCTAATCATGTATAAAAGTGCAAACAAATATATGCACCTCTCCAGCTTGTTTCGTAACTGCTGATTACTGCACATTAAAGGGATCATTCACTCAAAAATGAAGTAAAATATCAGTATTTTCATCCCGAACCCACAATAGGAGAATCTTAATGCTGTTTTCCACACAAGAGCCATTCATTTTGACCACCCCATCAAGTGCTTCATCTTATTGAAATCGCTCAAAAGAGCTATTCATTGCTTTTGTGTAATATTATACTCTATAAAATGTGCACCTCTCTAGCTAATTTGTTTTTGTCACACTATCGCCATTCTTCTTGTAACTGTACTGTGTAATCTATACAGTGTTAAGGCACATTAATGGAATCATTCTCTCGAAAATGAACTAAATGTCAGTACTTTCTCACCATCACATCGTTCCGATTCCACAATAGGAGGATCTTTACGACTTACTCCCACTCAACCATTGTTCATTTTGACACCACTATCAAACACTTCATCTTATTGATATAGCTCAAAAGTGCTATTAATTTTTTTTTTTTTTTTTTTATACTACAAAATACGCAACTCTCCAGTTTGTTTTGTAACTGGCACTTTAACATGTCGTTCATACAAAAATGAAAAAAAAATTCAGTATTTTCTTACGTCACAATGTTCTGAACCCGTAAAATTATGCTTTTTTGGGAACATCTTTGGGAGAATCTTTACACTGTTTTCCACAAGATAAGTGTTTTTCACTCAGAAATGGCCAGTAAATTTCACAAACAATTACGAAGAAACATAACACGTTGAATTAAACATGACATTTTGAAGTTGTAAAACATACTACAATCATCATTAAAAACTTTAAAAGCGGTTCTATAATGCCCTTTTCACAAGATGTAAAATAAGTCTCTGATGTCCCCAGAGTGTGTATGTGAAGTTTTAGCTCAAAATACCCCACAGATTTATTTTTGTATGTTAAAATAGTCACTTTTTGAGGGTGAGCAAAAACGCAGTTTTTGTGTGTGTCCCTTTAAATGAAAATGAGCTACTGCTCCTGACACAGAGGGTGGAGTCAGACAAAGATGGAGAGACAAGAAGAAGTGACAACATGTAGAATCCAACTGGACATTTCTGAATGGTTAGTTGGTGAATTTATGCAACTGATGTGGAGTTAACTATCTTTTAGTCATTTATTAGCATATTCTGTCATGATAATCTATAAATCACGTTCTCGGGGGCAGGGTTTATGTACATTTTAGGATTACTGTCTAACTCGTGAAGAAACCTTTTGTTGTAGTCTTAAAAAGCAATTTCTGTAAAAGAAAATATCTCCCTTTGCTCTGAATTTTGTGCGTCATAACTTTGCAGATGTTGTTTATGCTCAAACAGCAACATTACACACTAAAAAAGTGAAATCATAATCAACCACCCCTTTAAAAATTTGTTTTTATCTATTATATCTATATCACTATCTATCAAGGGCTTGGTGATCTAATTCATTCATTCATTGTTTTATGTGTAAAATGACTAGGGCCCTAGCTTGTTTTTGGCACACAGCAACTCTTAATCTTGTCATTTCTGTGTTTAGGGCACATTACATTTCAGGATTTCACTTTTATTGGCTGCAAAGCGGTCTGTAAATGTTCGGTTTGAGATCTGCCACTACAAGGTCAGATATAAGTGTAGAAATGTCTATTTGGCAACAGCAGGCACTTTCTCAATCAGCTCTGTCTCGTCTCACTGGGGATGTTTAGGCCAATCACAGCTTTTGCAAAGCCATTCAAAGTTAAATGATGCAAAAGAGTCTTATCAAATTTCTGTGAAAGCAAGCAGCCGATCAGCATTAATCTCTTTTGGAAAGGTTTGGAAATCCTTTTAAGTCTTCTTTCTCTTATTTTTCTCCTTGACGGAGTGAAGGTGAGAGTAGGCCTATCTGACGCACAGTTTACCGATGCTCTGGGACCAGTCGACCATGCCAGGTTCTCAAGGTGTTTTTGTTTTTAATTTCCTGTCTGAAATCAATGACACGTTTGAAGCATAAGCATTTAGCTAAGATTAGATCAGTTTAGTCATTGCTATGATTCTCAAATATCATTCAGACTTTAATTTGAATGCTTTAGTAGAGGTGCATTCTTCATAATGCATTCTTGCACTGAAATTGGTTCAATTCTTCACTTCTGTACTGACATTAAAGTAAAATTTCACATTACATTATTGCCATTACACTACAGTTGCACAAAATACTAATATTAGTCATCTAAATGGACTTCCAACTTATTTGAAGAAACTCCTTTTAAATGAGTTTTATATGTGTTTTTTTTTTCATGGTCATACATACCAAACGCACAAAAAACAGTTCAAACATGATACCATGAGAACAAAATGAATTTACATGTTTATTAAGTAAATAATTCTGTCAAATGGCATCATCATCCTTTCAGATGAAGCATTTGAGTTTTTTTTTAATGTCTCTTCTGCTCATGAGGCTGAAATTATTTGATCATAAACAGTAAAAACATTGACAGTATTACTATCTAAAATTACTGTTTTCTATTATTTATGATTATTTAAAATGTAATTTATTCCTGGGATGCAAAGCTGAATTTATACCATCATTAATCCAGTCTCCAGTGTCACATGATTCTTCAGAAATCATTATAATATGCTGATTTACTGCTCAAGATTTTTTTTTTTTTTTGTTACAGTTGCTGCTTATATATATCGCAATATGACTGTTTTTACTGTGTCATGTCACAAATAAATACAGCCTATAGGGGAGACTTCTTTCAAAAACTAATTTTATTGAAGACTTCTTTCTAGTTACCGGTAGCTCTTTGCACATTAAAACAGCCAGCTCTAAAGGCAAAGTTATATTCCAACATACAGTATTAGTAAAGACAGACAATTCAACTCAAGATAGCGCAGTGCAATTTATTAAAACTGTCTAAAAAATTGAAACATGACCCTTTAAAGTGAAAAGTGCACCAGATTCGTAGAATAACATGACACATCTTGAAATTCTGTTATGAAACTGCATATAAGTGATGACAGATTTCTTCGACTACAAGGCCAATGCAATCACAGTCAGCTGTTAGGAGCTTATATATGGGACAGAATGGGCACAAAAGCTTTCATTTGTGACTTGAACACACGCAAAAACACTTCCACAGTTTTTGTGAACTGCAATGTAACATTACTGCAACAATTGCTGCAGTTGGCAGATGATTAGTGATACAACAACAACTACAAGCGCTTCCGAGCAACAGCTCCCCAGTATTTTCCTGGGATGACTAATCTGGAAACTTTTCTCGGGTCAGGTAATCTTCAGATGAATTCAGATGTCAAATTAGCCTTACCGTTAAGATTTCAGAACTGTCTCTGCTTCATGCGTCTCCAGATGCCCTTGGAAACATTCATCAGAGCGGTGCAGAACAGATATGGCTGCTGAACTATAATCATGGCAGTTGATCAAGTCTGTGGGGAGCCAGAGATGGGTTCACTCAAAAGCTCTTTTGTTTTTGATCAACATCTTGTCTCATATATCTGAGGCGCGGTGTAAGCATGCAATGCACCGCTGATGCAACAACCGCGCAACAGGAAGACTATTGAGATCCCATTGTTAGAGTTAAGCCATTGGTGTATTTATCCGGATTATCTCGGAAATGCTCATGAGAGCTTAAACTTCCCTGTAAATGAGTGAAACGTGGAATTACTGTGTAATTAGAGGGTCTTCCAAATGAATAACTCTGAATATTGTGTGCACAATTAAAAGGTCAACTAAGCGTTGATAGCAAACATCATTATTTATATTCTAATCTTTATTTACAGTCAGACTTGCATTAAATATCATGAATACTTGAGCTTTAGATTTAACCTCCTGCAATGTCCTTTTTTGTGTGTATGTCTCTGAGATCAGTCCTAATAAGGGATATTTTATTTATTATAATGTTTAGAGGGCATGAGAACATGCTTTCTCTGGTGTTTAGAAATGGCATGTCATGACAAGTTCAGAACATTTTATATAGAATTGGCATTGTGTGTTTATTTCAATGCCTTTATAATTATTTCAGTGATGTTTCAAAGCAGAAATTTATTTTGGTAACACATTGTTTTACTACGCATTAACTATAAATTATGTATAATTACTAACAACTAACTCTAACCCAGTAATGTTGTTCATTAATATTGCCAGTACTTACATGTATACACTGTAGCAAGGACAATTAAAAATAAAGTGTAAACTTCATTTTCATAAAAAAAAGTAAATATTTATTTCAAATATTCCTTTTAAAACTTATACTCTCAATATTTGTATTGCAATATTTTTTTGTATTACAAATTGCCCTAAAAATCTCATTATAATAAACAAATAGACATAAGGTTGCTTAGGAATACCAATTATTTTCATATTATAAAGACAAATCATTCTCCAACATCTTTAACAATAGAGAAACTACATGCAAAGTGCGGGTCATTTGTTTAGTAGCAGCTGAGATTTTGCACTAAAGTACATATATTGTGTTCGTATGCGTAAGCCTGTTTCACACCTCGTATGTCTGTGGCACATATTTATTTTCGCTCCATCCCAGA
Source organism: Semotilus atromaculatus (assembly GCA_031834385.1). NCBI lineage: Eukaryota > Metazoa > Chordata > Actinopteri > Cypriniformes > Leuciscidae > Semotilus > Semotilus atromaculatus. The sequence continues at coordinate 6,629,884 of JAULUF010000014.1, forward strand.
AGCCACATCGCACATCACACACTGAACTCAGCACTAAAATACACTAAACCATTTATCATCATGTTGATTTGCCTCAATTAATTATTAATAATTATCAATTAATTATTTTATTATGTGGGGTGGTGATGGCGCAGTGGATAAGACACATGCCTGTGGTGTGAGAGACCCGGGTTCGAATCCACTGTGAGACACCAATGTGTCCCTGAGCAAGACACTTAACCCCTAGTTGCTCCAGAGGCATGCGACCTCTGACATGTATAGCAATTGTAAGTCGCTTTGGATAAAAGCGTCAGCTAAATGAATAAATATAAATATAAAAAAAATATAAAATGTCCTTAAACAAACATGTATCACATTCACAAGCTTGCATTTAACATTAGACAAAGGTAGATTTCTCAAAGACTTTCAAGGTCTCAATTAAGTGGTTCCTTTTAATTAATTATTCATTACATTCATAAAATCCTCATTGGATAAATGGACTAAATTACACGCCTATTTTTGCCCCCATGAGCACAAACATATTGGCTTCAATAATAAATAATAAAAACAAAAATAACTTTTATAAGTAGCCTATGTAGACTATCAGCACAGCACAAAACAATAGTATTTAAATTCAAAATCCAACCATTTGCAAAACACTGGAAGAGAACTGTCAGCCTTATGAAAATATTATGCAAATGGAATTAGTCTATTTCCATACACCATAATGCTTTTTTCTAAAAATACTTTTAGCCTGCCGATATATATATTCTGGAGGATTTTTTTTATTTTATTTTTACCAGTCTTATCTGTGTAAAGCCTGGTAAAAGACCACTGTTGACATATGAGATTGAACTAAAGCTTTCTGAGATGGAGGTGGATAGGAACATTTCATTTCCATCTGCTGAAATGGCTTATTGTAAGTACATTTCTGAAGGGGTTTGCCATTCACACATATTAAAATTCACAGCATTTATTTTTGTATTCTTGTTTTTTTATTTTTTTTATCTGGGGTCTCAGATACCCAAACAGAAGTCATTTATATTTTTCATACATGATGGTTAAAGTGTGTTATCAAGATTAGGAGAAGTCAGTTATGATTTTATATAAAAATGTGGGACACTGGTCAATATTAAATTTTAAGTCATTCAAATGAATTAATAATTTCATTGAAGAATAAAGTCAAGTCAAATTGTATAAAGGCAGCTTTATAAAAAAATCATGATATTAATGTGTATAATATCTTCATGCAGATGGGCGATTAGATTAGTTTATATTAAATTAGATTAGTTTTTTTGTGATGATACAAGCAATCAAGCTGTTGAGATTTGTAGGATGTATTATATATCAAACTTTTAATATAATCGTTGGATGAAAATAGATGATATTTTTTGAAAATAAAACAATCAAGCAGTTGAGATTTGCTGTGTATTGTTTGCAGGTAAGTTGTACTTATAGTTGTATAAAAGTTTAAAGTTTTTGGTTACACTTTATTTTAAGGTGTCCTTGTCAGTGTAATTATATATTTAAGTACAGAGCAATATTAAGTAACTACTTACCATAGGGTGTTTATATCTTTCTTTCTTCTGTCTAAAATATCCAATTGGTTGCCATTGAAGTCCACAATATGGAGAAAAATCCTGGAATGTTTTCCTCAAAAAAACTTAATATCTTTTCGACAATTATCAGGAAATTTTAATTCTGAAGTGAACTAATCTTTTACTAGTCAGTTCAATAGATTATGTCTTTTAGGAATTTTAAATTATGATACTGTTTTTTACAAGACCTTTGAGGTGGGACAGTCCAGAAATCAAAATTTTAAGGGCATTTGATGCGTTTAAAAACTAGTTATCCTAATAGTTTATTAAAAAAAATGACCTTTTCAAAATGGAAAAAATATGGGATTTTTGCTGGGATTACAATGTATACTCAATTCATGGTTAACTTTGAATAGCAATAAACATCCACCATGAGAAGAATAAAAAAGAGACACCACAGAGAATGGGGTGCACAGACAATGAAAGAAAGTCTCATTAAAATGTAAGGGCTTTATAAATTGTCACCTTTAAGAAACAGCAGCCATGAGCAGAGTGATTGGACATGTTGTACATATGGTGAAATACAAATCACATGCTGATTGTGTGGCTGGAATGTAACACTGTTCTTCACGCCAATCTATTGTGCCTGTGACAGCTGTAGGGCCGACTGCCATTGCACACATGATGCAGATGATACAAATTTTTTGTTCTTTTTTTCTTTGTGCTATGCTCAAACAGCCTGCTCATAATGAAATGGCTATATTTCCACCGGCGTGCAGCAGTGCTGTGAGTCATTTGCACATTTGTATTGGGTGGGTGTACGCTTCGGGCAGAATACAAAATGTGAACCATAGAAGACCCAGAGTACAAAGTACAGTGAGGAAACAGTACAACTGATCTTATACCAGTGCAAAGGGACACCACCACAATGTCACAAAAAGCTACAAATCAAACGCTTTTACTTCCCAGCGGCCAGTTGCATAAACATAGTCATTATGTTAAGACTGTGTCTTATGGGCAACCAGCGGTTTGTCAAGGGGCAATCAGTCTTACGTTTTGGTATTAAGTTAGACCAATCTACGTTTTAATGTAACTGAGTTTTTATATAACTGACTTTAAAAAAGTTATGAACAGTCTTAAAAAAATGTGATGGCTAACTCGTAAGACTAGTTTAAAAAAGGGATTACTGAACCTGCCTTCTCAGAAATCTGGTTCCAGACGTTGATAGCTTCCTTTTTCTGCCCCGTCCAGGTAGTGTAGTATTCTATTCAGGCGGTTGAATAATTTTGAAACTGCAGAAGTCATTAAAAGTTGCATTTTCTGTTCAATTTGGGAAACCACTTGAAACATTTGTAGTGTTGAGCTATTTCAATTACTTTTGTTTGATTTGTTCATTGCAAACAGCTGAAAGTCTGTCAATTTTGCCAATAAACTTGATATGCAATTGAGGTTAAATCATTTCAATTACTTTATTCGACGCTCATTCAATCTAAACCCAGACAATTCCTTTAGAATGGAAATATTTTTACCCAATAGTTTGTGTTTTCTTGCATATTAGAATACACTCCTAAACAAAATCTTAAGACCGGGGGAAACATTGCAAGTATTCGCATTTCGCGCTGGTGGATCATAACCAGGTTGTAAGTACTGCATCAAAATGCCAAAAGAAGAAACAAGAGAGTTGGCAATTTATTGAAAACTGCATTTAAACTTAAACGGGCTGTTCATCAGCTGATCAAAAGTTTAAGACCATAGCCCAAAAATAAACCTACAACAGAACTAAAAGTGTCAAAAAAGGACTCAGTAGTGAGTAACCCCACCGTTCTTGTTGATCACTTCAAAAACTCGTTTCGGCATGCTTGATGCGACTGTTCCCAGGAGGCTGCTGGGAACGTTGCTCCATGTGGTGAAGATGGCTTCACGAAGGGCATCCACTGTCTGGAACTGACGTACATTTTTGTAAACTTCCCTTGCCATCCATCCCCAAATGTTTCAATGGGATTTAGATCAGGAGAACACGCAGGATGGTCCAAAAGAGCAACGTTATTCTCCAGGAAGAAGTCCTTCGTCAGGCGGGCGTTGTGAACTGCAGCGTTGTCCTGTTGAAAGACCCAGTCATTACCGCACAGACGGGGGCCCTCAGTCAAGAGGGATGCCCGCTGCAACATGTCCACATAGCCAGCCGCCGTTTGACGCCCCTGGACAACCTGAAGCTCCATTTTCCCATTGAAGAAAAAAGTACCCCAAATCATGATGGAGCCTCCTCCACTGTGCCGCGTAGAAAACATCTTCGGTGGGATCTCCTTGTCATGCCAGTAACGTTGGAAGCCATCAGGACCATCCAGGTAAAAAATTTTCTCGTCAGAGAATAAAACTTTCTTCCACCTTTCAATGTCCCATGTTTGGTGCTCCCTTGCAAATTCCAAACGGACAAGTTTGTGGCGTGGGAGCAGACGTGGCCTTTGAAGACGTTTTTTGTTCTTGAAGCCCTTCTCTCGCAGATGACGTCTTATGGTTATTGGGCTACAGTCAGCATCAGTAAGTGCCTTAATTTGGGTCGAGGATCGACCTGTGTCTTCACGGACAACCCGTCGGATCCTGCGGCTCAGTGCAGGTGAAATTTTTTTGGGTCTACCACTTGACTTTTTTGTCCCATAACTCTCAGGATCTTTTAAGAAATGTAAAATGACTGTCTTACTGCGTCCAACCTTGGCAGCGATGGCGCGTTGCGAGAGGCCTTGCTTGTGCAGCTCAACAATCCTGCCACGTTCAAAGAGAGAAAGTCTTTTTGCCTTTGCCATCAGGAGATCATGACAGTGTGACCGCCTGAAGATCAATGACACGAAAGCCATATTTTTGTGCAGATTTTACCTTTTTATGCCTATGGTCTTAAACTTTTGATCAGCTGATGACCAGCCTGTTTAAGTTTAAATGCAGTTTTCAATATATTGCCTACTCTCTATTTTTTGTCTCTTGCTCCTGTTTCTTCTTTTGGCATTTTGAAGCAGTACTTACAAACCGGTTATGATCCACCAGTGCGAAATGCGAACACTTGCAATGTTTTCCCTGGTCTTAAGATTTTGGTGTATTATTACCATTATATCAATGTGCATTATTGACTGTGTTGCCACAATTACATGCTAGTGTGTTCCTGTAGGGGTATGACGTATTGAGTTACTATCTGTAGAGTTATAATTCATATAACTCTCACTTATGTAGGAAGTAGACTCATTGAGAAACTCAAGTTTAAGTTTCGGAACAAGGCTAATGTCTTACTTTTGCATCTTCTTTTAAATGAACACCTGTATAACGCATTCTTTGCACACGATTGAAATTTTATAACACAAGCACCTAGTGGAAAGCTTTGAGTGACTGCCAAATTCAGTTTCATCATCCTGTCCTCGGGGATGAGAAATGAGACCTTCAGACATTGATACTGATACACCGAAGCCTGCAAAGCAGACACAATCTCATTCTTGCCTTTAGCTAGCACGCATATTGTCCACGGAATCAATAGTAATAATGGGAAAACATGGCCTTGCTTTGTGAAGGGCAGTCAACCTAAAGAGACAAGCCACTATGTAAAAGTCAGACCTAACTCTGAGACTTTCTCAGACTGAATGCCGCAAATCATATGGATCAGGGCTTAACACATAAAATTAAAGAGAAAAAGTGTGAACCAAAAATGTTTTCGTAATCTTGAGCTAATAATAAAAGAGTCCGAGCACAGACATAAGCTGTTTTCAGACATCATTTGTAGATTATAGCACCATGTTAGGAGTTTAAGTGGAGCTTCATCCGCTAAAGAACTCCAGGTGACAGTTCAGCTAATGGAGCCCTGAAGCTCATTAGCGCCAGCAGTAAATTTATCATCTCAAACAGGGCTGCATTCCACGTTTTTATGCCCTTCCCTCATACCTCCCTCATGTTGACTTCGATGTATGTCATTGCTTTCATTGCACAAGTGCACACCACTGGCAGAACTCATTCAATGGGGTGAATTGTAACGTCTTAAGCCCATGATCACTTGGAATCTGCTATGGAGCTGATTTTTTTTTCTTTCTTTCTTACGAATTTGAATGATGCACCATTCTATATGCCTTTAGCCATATAGGCATATAATGAGCATATAATGAGCTCAGATGTTTTTTGTTTCATATGGATTACATAATCAGAGAATATTTGTATTTGATTAGAATTGGGTCATTTAAAATAGACATTTCACAGTTTCTATAAATGAATTTGTCATGTCTGTCACTGATTTTTGTCCATTTTGTGACGTGCTTCAGAAAGAAGTTCACAGACACAGAGATGGCAGAAATCTCACCCTGTTTGTTTTCTTTATTTTACTAAAGCACAAAGTTGTGTTGTTATTTTGAGTCTATACTAATAAGAAAGACCCATTACAGTTGTGAATGATGCCTTACTCTAATCTGTATGACCATAAATTACAAAAATTTAACTTGTTTCGGCTTTTATGAGGAAACAATGCAGGTGAATGCCCCACAGAGTTAAGCAAATTAATTAAACTGAAAAGTAATTTTCATTACTTCTTTTTTTAGTAACTCAAACATTAATGTGTAAATGTATAAAGCAATATGTTACTTTATGTTATATGTTATGTTAAGCAATGCTACAACTGCGTTGCTTGTACTGCGTTACCCTTAACTGATCATTTTCTGTATAGTAAATACAAATACTGGATAAGACTTTATTTTACAGTTTTGTTGTTACACATGTTAGTTAATATAGTAATAACAATAAATGATGCAGAATTACATGCAACTAACCCTAAAACTACCTACATGTACTTACTATAAAGTTATGGTTAACCATAACTTTATAGTAAGTACATGTAGTTAATTAATATTACTCAGTACTTGAATAAATAATTACACTGTAACATGGACACCTTAAAATAAAGTGTAACCAAATACTGTAATTGTCACAGATTGGCTAAGGATAAAGGTAAGGTGAGGCAACGCAGATCTATTAAGCAGCGTAGTCTTTATTTAGCACACCAAAAAGAGTGTAATCCAAATGAGAAGGCCACGTAACAGTGTGCTATGCAGAGACAACACCAGACAATGGGGAAATTAAACTGAGGGCATATATACATAGGAACTAATTAAATAAATGAGGAACAGGTGTGTGATAATCAGGGATACTAATCATGGCGACAAGTGTAAATTGAAAGGAAACAAAGAAAATGACTTCAAACCGAAACAGAAAACACAACGGTTCGTGACAGTAATACATTTTTTTTATTAAATGTATATAATTTAAAACACGTGCTAACTTGCCCCAACCAGACGTTTATGAGAATTATCTAAATCTACCAGAATTATATAATGGACTTAATGGAAATAATCCATATCTTGTTTGCGAGATAATATTGAACTGTTTAACTGATAACTGTTTGCATCAGTTAAATGAATTTATGCATCCCATGTGAATTGAATTATGAATGCACACAAACCTGCTTTGAAGAAGGCTGAGGTTACAATACTGCAGTGGTCCTCAGAGCTTTCGCAATTTCTTTGGTATTGGCATGATTTATCTCACAATGATGGACAGAAAACAGACAAAAAGGTGATTTATTGAGGATGTTTCTTGTGTAATGTATCATCACAGGTCCATAGTGGAAGAGGAAAGCCCTGCTGAGGTTATTGATGAGGATCCTGTTGTTTTATTGAGTGTTAATACAAGGACTACTTAACCTTTGAAGACGAGGACAACAGAAGAGGAGTAAGACTAGTGTCAATAAAACCTTCGTTTTTTCCTCTGCTGCCAGGATAATCTTTCATGTGCTTTCTCAGACACATACTGTAATTTTTAAGAATACTCAGTACAATACAGTTGATGATGCTAATTGGTTAATAGCTGTGTTTTATTTATGAGAAAGTGCTTTGTGTGGAAGCCCTGAAGTATAGAGGGTATACTGTAGAAAAGTTTTCTGTTTTAGGTATGCTAGTCTGTTCTTCGAGTTAGCCACACTGTTTGATAACATAAGCATAGAAGTGTGAGGAAATATCATATACTGGGGTTTAAAAATAAAGGACGTAGGCTGCGTCTGAAAACTTGTTACCTCGCTGCCCTATCAGGCAATGTCTTTGCAGGCAGCGTTAGCGCACGAAGGTACCTCACGAAACTGATTTCAAACAGACTTCTGTGGCAGCGTATCGATTTAATGATCTACAGCAAAATAGAGAGAGCTTTGGTGAAAACTAAGCCATTATTTATTTACTACAATAGTCATTTTCTCGCTAGAAATGACATCAAAAGTGCAAACCGTTGGTCAAAAACGTACATTTAAACACAAACTGACCACCAACTACAATTTCCGGATGCCATCTTTATTTTTTAGCTGTCACAGAATGGAAAGCACAGGATTGTGGGATATCAAAGGCAGTGAAGGATAGATCTATGCTGCTTTCAAAAATCGATCAGATGAAGATATCTTATAGGGGACAGGAAGTGAAGCTCACTTTGGAATTGAACGTGCTTTGATGCTTTTCAACCTTGGAATGCGTCCGCTGGTGGCAACATTTTTCAGTTGGACGGAGCCGTAGTGCATGAGAACAGTTATGGTTTTTAATTGAGCTCCATCAGATGAGGCATGTTACACTTACTATCACTGTCAGGGACTATGTTTCTAGCGGAAGGATGGTATTTAATTATTTTACATCAAACAAGTAATACATTTTTGGCTTTAATATTTATGTCTGGACCACTATTGTCAAAGACAATTGACAATTAGCATACAGTTTAGATTAGCGGTATGCTTCTGTTTTTTTAATGGAAGGGCACCGATAACAACTTACACCAAGAGGCCAGTAATTCCGTAACTGTTTCTATTTTTTATTTTATTTTTTTATATATTTTAAGAATGATTTATTACAAATTGAGCACAAAAAAAAACAACGTTTTGGAACAATTTAGATGACGTGGGGCGGAGAGTGTGACTTTTTAGTTATATTTAAGAAGAGGGCATCACTTAATGGCATCATTTTGGACCAATTCCTAAGGAGGACTCGATAATAAGGAGTACGCGATTTCGGACGCAGCGTTAGTGTTCTTAATAAATGTTGATACTTATTATTGTGTTGTTTCCTCAATATCTGTTCTAATGTATTTGGCACATGCAGTTTAAGTGAAATTTTAACATGATTTCACGTTAACATGGTTCACAAACCACGGCCATGTTATCTTGAGGCATTCAATGGAAAATTGCGATTACTCAAACCAATGTAAATGTACCATAAATGGACTCAGCATGTCTGGAACCTCCCTTTTAGTTTCCTCAGGGGTGTTAATCACCAGGGTAGGGTTGCACCAGCCGTTCGTAAGTTCTTTCTTAAATTGGAACGTTAAGTCCACACTAGAGGCTTAGTAACTACTAGCAAGTTTGTAACTAACTCTGTACTTTATTCCGTTGCACCATTTGTTCGTAAGACAGAACGCAGCTAGTAGGTCGTAAACCCTCCGTAAAGGAATGCGTAGTCGCATAATATGACGTTTACCCTCGATGATCCAATAGCTCAAAGATGATTCAAATATGTGAGCAGAAGTTGTTTAAATGCTGGGAATTTCAGTTTATCCTTCATTCTAACTTCTTTTGCCTCACTTAACTAACAGTAAAAATACGTTTCCATTAATAACATAAGTGTTTTTAGATGTAATTAACATTCAGAAACTGTTTTTGAAACAAAATTAAGAAGGATAAACAAATAAATATTGATACAAAAAAACATAAGAAATAACATTTATTGATTATGACTGATTTTATTTGACATGCACAACACGGACCGATGGGACAGATGCACACAGCAGCGCGCTGTAAGGGTTTGTGTTGATGAGCCGCTTATAAAAATAATCTATTCACATAATGTCTGCATGAGCCTCTGTAATAGATTATACATTCTATTGTAGGACCATATGTCCACTTAAAATAAGCATTTATATTGAATTAATCAATGTAATTATAAAGTCTGGGAACTTAATAAATGTATTCAATTTAAGTATTTTGCCATAAATGATAACCTTCAGTATGTTTTTACATGGTTAGGCAGAAAATTATAAAGAAAAAAGAAAAATTTAAATGAGAGAATAAACAATGCCCTTGAAAACGAATTAAGCATGAGGGGGCATAGATGGCAACAACAAGGCCACCAACGTCGTTTACAAGCCCTCTTCCCCGATTTGTCATGCATCTTGTTTGTAATTAACCTGCAAATGAATGTGACCCCCAAATTGGAGGCACAGAAATGGAGGAATACAGTATATATTCAGATGAGTTTAATAGATTATTAAACCAGACAACAGAAAATATACACAAAAAGGCAAGATGGATTGTAATAAAGTGAGAGAATTAAGAAATTTTCTACAGCATAACCTTTACCCAGAAGGCTGGTCAAGCCAGGAACGGTATCGTGAAAAGAGAAGGTCAGAAAATTTCACACTGAGGGGTGAGTGAGTGTGTCTTCATTCTCACCTCTAGGCCCTTACACCTGCTATTAAGATGTGTTTTGGTCGATCAGATCACAAGTAGACGAGGGAGACACATACCCATTTACACCTGGTATTTTAATACACCTGGTCTCTTTTGTTCAATTTCAACCACTTCTGTCCTGATTTCTTCAAGAGGAGGGTCTATGGATAAACGTATAGGTTTTTCTAGAACTTTCGATCTAATGGACAATTTACATATGAATGTGCCCGGAGAGATGATGGAAAAACATACAGAGAGCAGCGTCTTTCGTTTCTGCTCTGACAGTTGCAAGACCAGCTGAACACTGTGAGTGCGTGTTAGAAATCAGGAATGATGAGAGAACGTTGTACTTGTTTTTCATCTTCAAACCAAACTTGAGTCTCCAGCCAACAAAGTTTGAATCCTGTCTGGCTTCCCACAATGTTTATGCATTAAGTCAGTAGGCGGAGAGTAGTCGCTCTTTTCTGGATGTTCAACCACATGAGCGTTTACACTACGAAAGCAATACAGTCGAATGCGTTCTCGACTACCTCTGGAAGGGGTCAAAAGTGGACAAGCTCAAAACGTTTTAGACCCAGTTTACACCTGTATTTAGCGTCGTCCACTTGTTATCCGATTGACCACAACGCATCTTTATACCAGGTGTAAACAGGGCCCTAGAAACTGAAAATGACCCTAATTTACTAATATAGCTTCATTAAATCAGATAGTGAGCCGAAGAAAGAAGGACCAGAGTCAGCATCTGATACCTGACACATATAATTTCCACTGAATTTCATGTAAGTCCCCTTGGAGGACATTGTGGTGTGGAAAAAACTCACCATGCGGTTATCACCTAGATTTACTGGCCTGGAATGGAGCAGGTCATCTGCAAATGGGACAAATTATGTCACATTTTCCACATTACATTTTAGAGTTTTTAGCAGCCTAAATACAATCACATTTCCTATACTTTCAGTGAAAGTCACACTCTTAGGCTAATACAATTTTAAAACGTTGAGACACATCTCATCTTTCAGATAGCTCAGTGCCAGGCCAGGAGAGCCTCTATAAAGGAAAAGAAGGCGTACAATCCCGGTCACTATAATTGTGTTGATCCTGGAACATGGTATGGTTGATCCAGAACATGGTTGAACATACATTGAACTTGGTGAAATCCCGTTCACCATACAATCCATATACATTATTTGCTCTTAGAATGAAAAAGCAGATTACTAAAAAAAAAATCCCCAAACTACCTGATTTTGAGGTAAGCGATGTGCAGTGTATTTTGGAATGTCTGGTGATATGTAAGCATACATTTTATATTAAATCATAATTCCATATTGATATCAAATGAATACATATTGCTTAGGTCACTCATGAAAAAGTGGAAGTCATGGTGGAAAATGAACAGCTGTGTCAGGTTTTTAAAGTCAAGAGAAAAAGTGAATGGAATCTATTAAAACCAATGTTGAATAAAGCCTGGTAGCTGTAAATAATGCAACCATCAACATTAAACAGCACATAAATCAAAACTGTCCAACATCACAAAATGAAATGTCGACCCAGGATGAGCTATAGGACTGTGAAGCTTTGGGGGTGTTGATGGACTCGATCTACTCCATCTGTGTTTTGATCATCCTTCTGAATCCGATCTAGTCTTTGACAAAAAAACATTTTTCTCAGCTTTTTGCTCAAAATGTTGCTTTTTTTAAACTAAACTTACCCACATTCAAGTGTTAAAAAAAAAAATGCAAGCAGCTAGAATTAAACATTTTGTTGTTGTTGTTTGTTTAAAGCAGAGGCTCTGCTTCTTTTGATATATTGCATGTTCATAAAATGCGGTGGCTGGCAACCTTTTTAAAAAACGCTAGCGGGAAAAGAGTTAAGATGCTGTGAGATAGACGTGGTTCAGCTGAGAGTCAGCTGATGCAAGCTTGACTGACGTGACCTGCCAGAACTAATGCTATGCTTGATTTGTATTTTGTGGTAACCGTTTTATAAAAAGTGTATTGTGAATACATTCACGGCTGAAAGGGTTGCAGGCCCTAACAACGCCTTTCATAACTTATTGCTTACATATGAAGCTTTTCCACTATATGGTACAGCTCGGCAGAGCTTGGTTAGCTTTTCCACAGTATAGTACCGCTTCAAAGTGGGGGGATTATAGACTGATCAGTAACGTTATAGTTGAGCCGCCTCTATTGTTGTGAGTGTGACATCATCGTTAATGCCACACAGACAAACGCAGGAGCAAAGGAGCATATCGATGGAATGGTGTTCTTGATTCTCGGCATGTCAACGTTTTCCAATGCAAGACAAAGAAGTTCATTTGTTTAGGTTTGGTGTCTTGTGTCACAAATCCAATGATGTTGGTAGTGACGATTCTGTCTGACCAATCAGTGATCTGCAGTGTTTAAACGTCACATTTTAGTATCGGTACGGCTCGTTTGGAACCTCAACCTAGGTGGTACTATAGATATCCGTAATAAAGGCTAGATATCTCGTCCGCGCTGCTGGCCAATGGAGGTCGACATCAGCACCTGGCGGCCATCTTGTCACAGGCAGCTCGCTCACTCGTAGCATTGTGTTTTAATGGTGCATGTACTTTTTTAAATAACCATAACTTGTTAAATTTTTTACTGATTTTCAAACGGTTTGGTTTGTTATAAATGTCAGAGATGTAGTTATGACACTGCACACTTATGAATAATAAGTGTATAAATAAATAATCAACCAGAATTGTAGCCATGTTAATAACGTTTGTAAAAAACCAAACAGTTTGAAAATCCGTCAAGATTTCAAGATTTCTGTCAAGAAAATCCGTGCGAGATAAGAGTATTTGTGTTCGTGCTGATCACTCACCTTACATCAGGTACCACAGAGCCCGCCAAAAAGCTTGCCTGTGACAAGATGGCCGCCAGTGATGACGATAGAGACTCCGCCGGAAGACATCTAGCCTTTCTTATGGATATCTATGGGTGGCACTATTTAAATGAGCCGAACTGAGCCGTACCATGCAGTGGAAAAGCACCAAAAAGTGAGCCATACCGAACCGTGCCATGCAGTGGAAAGGCACCATAGATAGATACAATTTTTCAGCTTGGTACAAACAATTGGTAAATTCCTTATATTTATGAAACTGCTTGTTTTTTGTTTTTTTGGTCACCCATGCGAACAAAAGACTAGCTTTGAATTCACCCAGGTTTATTTAACTGTGTTGAGGTTTACACTAACTGGTCTCAATTGGTTTGCCAACTGAAGCCTGTTGGTGACTGATTTGTAGTTTGAGTCATCATTCATTATTAAAGCGGTTCAGAAACCTCTCCACCATATCACAGAGTTCATCGATAAAAATAGGATTTTAAACTATAGGATTCCATATAGTAGGACCCAAAAGGTCACCAAATTGATTGGTTTTAATATACATTTTTCATTTCAGTCTGCTACCATTGCAACACAAACCTCTTTAGGTGACAGGGCCAAGTGCGGCAACCTTCACTCTCGAGTGTTTGTCTTGTGGAGAAGCGATACTTGGGAATGGGCATTGAACTTTACAGAAAATTTCTAGCAGTTGAGCTCAAAATAGACTGCATCAGAGAGTGCCATATATACAAATGGCTTATTGATTTTTGATCACCATGCAATGACATTCAGCTCATCTGTGGAAATTTTAAATACTATTTATTTGAAAATGTCAAGCTCCTTTTTTTCTACTCAAGAAAATAAAATCTTCCTGCATGTGAAAGGATGAGTGTCTGAAGGTTTGGGGATATTTAAAAAAAATAATAAAAATAAATCACCACTTCTGCTGATGAAAATAACAACTCACAATGAGGCCATGCAGCTGAAGAAAATTTTATTAATGCATGCCGTTTAATGTATATTTAATTCACAACCCCTCTATGGAGCCAATCAATGACGTATAATGAATGCATTTAGAGCATTTGAATGAGGCGACACGAACATTTCATGAAATACAAACTCTGACCTTGTCAAGCATCCGCAAATGAAACCCCTGTGTAATCTTTGGAGGGACTGCAGCACATTTTCCAGATATGTGCACACAGAAATCTTTCGCAGGATAGCTTCAGACACTAAGGACCGTGGGGAAATCGGTACACAGCACTCTGTCGTATTATGTGTCAGTATAGCGCTTGCTTGGTTGTCCCAAAAGGGCCGCTACTCTGACAGGACTCAATGTATTTGAAGTTGCTATGAAATCCCAGACTGAATTAGTACTCTTTATTCCTAGCAGCGTTCCTGTTGGAAAATCACCTCAACAGTGAAGTAAAGACCTGGTCACTGACTGGTTTGTCACCCTCACTGCAGAGACAGACAGACATGTGAGCAATACAGTGATCTAATAGAGCCTATCCTTTCCAAAATGAGGGCCATTCCAACCAGCCATGGTTGTTTGAGCTTGGTGTATTGTTAAAATTGAAAATAAATATGTATTCATCGAATGACTGATGGGTCAAATTCAAATTCAGGAAACCCTATTCCACTGGTGATTATCCAAAATTGAGGCATTTTTGGGATCACAACTGGCTGTGTTCTTACGCCAGTCATAAAAAAACTCCTTTCAAAAGCTTCAAAAGTTCTCATGATGATGCAACACTTGTGGGTTGCAGTCAAATTTTTGGAAACCAGCTTTTGGCCTCTGTCTTAGTGATGCAAAACGCTTCAAAGAACAAGATAATGTTTCTGTTAGACTGTTTTAAAGTGCCGCTATTATGGTTTTTCGAATATTCCCTTTCATGCAGTGTGTAAAATAGCTGTTTGTAAATGTAAACGTTCTGCAAAGTTGTAAAGTCAAAAGTGCACAATAAATAAAGTCTTTTTGTCTCAAAAAAGAAAGAATCGACTCTGAACCGCCAATACGAGTCCTCTTCGAATCCCACTGCATTACAGTTCTACGTCACTAGGTAAGACATTTGCATAATGCAATCTATGTTTGTAGGTCTATGTTGTATGTTGTATGTTGTCCACCTGCGAACAACTTGACCCGCCCTCAAACACGTCATTTTCCTGACGACTGCATCTCAAATCTCAGATGTTCAACGCGGGTATATATAGTAGAAAATATCAACTGTTTTATTGTTTATAATGTTGCAAAATGTATACTATATTATTGCTCAGCTGGATACCCAACTTTACAGTACACACACACACACACACACACACGTAAAGCAATAAAGCAAATCTCGGCTGATTGTTAGATCACCACAAAATGTAAACTATATTATTGCACAGCTCATATATAAACTTGGATATATAATTTACAACTTTATCTACAATGTAATGCAATGCAAAATGTAAACTATATTATCGCCCAGCTCTAATCTGTTTAATGTGACCATAACGCATTCAAATATTAAAGGGCACCTATTATGCCCCTTTTTACAAGATATTTTTTAGATTTACAATATTGGTCTCAGGTGTCCCCAGAATGTATTTGTGAAGTTTCAGCACAAAATACCCCACAGTTACTTTATTATAACCATTTGAAAATGTCATTTTTGGGGCCTGTTTTAAAAAGAGCTGTTTTGGTGTGTACCACCTTAAATGTAAATGAGCTGCATATCCCCGCCCTGCCTTTGGATGAGGGCGTAACTTGCATACCTATTGCAATAAACAATCGGTAGAGTGAGAGACCCGCTGTCTTGTATGGCATTCAGCCGTACAAGTTTAAACCGAAATCAGACCCAGATGATGAAGAGACTCCGGCAGAAGTAACACAAATGAGAATGGACCAGGACGTCTCGGAATGGTTATTTGATACATTTATGTACTTATAGAGTTTTAATCGCGTCCCCTTTACAATTATGGATGTGCCACACAGTGGAAAAAATTATATATAAATTATATACACAGACATCCTACGACGGTGACAACAACTTTAGACGCATTTGTTGTTGAATTGGCTGAAATCGATTGAAATGACTATTTGCTCAAAAATCATAAAATACACTTACTTCTTCTAGAGGTGACGCTGGATCGCGAACAGTAGGAAACGATCCACACTTGAGGATTAACTTTGAAGCAAGACCTGCTTTGAATTGACCCTCGTTCACAAAACAGTCAGTCAGAAAATGATTCGCGCAAACATAAAGGTATTTTGGAAGTTTAAGTGGCGCCTTTCCTTCGTAAATAAAATACATACCGACTGTCATTGAAACAATGGAGGATGGTGTACAGATCACAGAGGGTGGCGTCTATGCCACAACCACACTGTCAATCAAACCACGTCAGTGGGGTTTCCGCAGTTCTACGTCACATTGCGCCGAATCTTAGAACAGCTCGTTCTGAGACAGTGCTTATGATTTATTGAGATTGTAAAAAAAACACTGGGTGGATTTTTATCATTCTAGGGTGGTTTTGCTCACACACTGCCAATACACATTTATGTTCAAACACCATGTAAAAGTGAATTTTGCATAATAGGTGCCCTTTAAGATAAACTAAGCGCTGTGAAATGGAAAAGCGCGTTCCTTGTAACTGTGAACCCTTGTGGTGACAAATCAGGTCCTCCCTCAAAATCGGGTCTCTAGCGATCCCATTGGCTCAAATAACTTTTAAATAGCTACTCATTTTAGTGCCGGATTACAATTCCTACAAAATCATGTTTTGATCAATGCTGTTTGAGCTGTTATAATGACCATTATTATCTGTATTAGTTAGCGATTGCCTCCAAGGACAAAACACTTAGTACTGCTGTAGCTTTCAGTACAAGATATTTAGATAAACCCGGCAGCATGTTGAGAATAATTAGGAAAGAGTCCATTGTGAAAGGAGACAAAAACGAACATCGTCAATTTAACGTTGTTAAAAATGAGTTTCAGGCGCATGCATTTCTGATGGTTTGATCTTTTGGAATGGTATGTTTATAAGGTGCAGTGTGTCTACATTCTGGGAAAGAAAAATGTCTGACAGTCTAACTCGACAGCAGTATAACTCTTGTGACTGATGGACAGACATGATAAGAGCACCTCGCCTTGATTTACATACACAATGTTAACGGGCTTGTAGAGGAAAACTGCGATGCCATGAATGGGGTGATTTCAAAGGTGTTTCAAAAACTGGGGAGTTAGCTTTGTGTTATAAAACTTGCACTATATTTATCCAGGACATTTTTTTATTTTTTATTTCATGACCCCTTTAAATGAAGACGTCATAAAATGCATGAAATACTGGCTCTACTTCTAATATTCTGTAAAAAAAAAAAAAAAAAAATCCTGTCAACAGACCAGAGTGCAAAACTATGACACTGACAAGGAAGTTCAATATCAAGTTTAAGATCAATACACTGCTCCCAAGTTTCATCACACACATACAACAAATATTCCTGTTGGAGATTTTTCTTGAGTTCACATCACTCGGGAAAAAGGTTGACAGAATTTCTACTTTTAAAAAAGCATGTTATCAAATTCCTTTGGCCTTCATAAAATTTTTTTTTACTCCCTGAGAGCTAAGGTGTAAACCTTTTTTTTATGACTGATGTCTTAGATTTTGTTCGTACTTTTCAAATTTTAATGACATATTACAAAAGTATGAGTCAAGCACATACCGTACACATCAAACAAACACTGACTTTCAATTTGTGTAGTGCGTTTGTTGTTGTCTAATGCCTCTCCGGCAAAATTTCTCCTTGAAGACTCTCCAACTCTGAGCCGCAGACTTAGCATTGGCTTGTTTTCCCCATCTATATTTGATGAGGGTGGTGATTGTGGTAAGGGTTGAGTCATGGAGCAAAAGCCTCGGGGAGCACAGATAGAGTCAGGGCCAATGCTGTGCCGGTCTCCACAGAAATATGATTCAATAATGAGGTAAATCAGTTTTATAAGTGGTTACTGTACTGCATTTGGACAAAAAGTTTTCAGTTTTGGAGGTGTTTCTCAAACTCTAAAACTAATCCCAAAGGATGCAGACAGCATGAGTTCTTTATTGCAAAGTTTATTATATACAGTTTAATGCTGGGCAACAATTAATCACATCCAAAACAAAAGTTTGTGTTTACTTAAAATGACACTGTTATGACAGTTTTAATAAAAAGTATGTTTGAGACTATAGACTATATATGTGGTTATGTGAGGCTATAGTTTGAATTAAACCCATTTCTTTGCATGAAACATTGACATATAGAATAGCTCTTTTGGCATTATCCTGAACATTATATTCGGATTCATTGAACGGAAGAGAGGCTCTTGGAAGCACGCGTATAACCGTCATATCCTTAGGATTTTCCCGGTGATACCGGCAAGAGTCTTTCACATAAAAATCAGTCAGGCGTTTATAGACAGTTTAGGAAATTGGGCAAGGTCTCATTTAGTTACAAGCTGTTCACACATTGGCAATTCAAAAATCGATTTTTACATATAGGCCATGAAATATTAAAAAAATACTACTTTTAAGAACTAGAAGATACCGTCTTGATATGTTGCTATAGATGGTGCGAAGTGACACACAATACATTTCATGTCATATAGCTGTTATTATATCATGTATTTTAGTATGGCTAGAGTCCTGCATTGACCAGTCAGCGTTCACGGCATCATTCAAGTTCTTTCTGGAAAATAAGCCTTATAATAAAACCCCTCACAGAAAGCTGAGTTTTCTTAAGGATGCTGCCATTACCAGCAAGCCCACATATACGCACTAAAAACATGACTCAAGCATGCTGTCCAAACTGTAAGATCTTCATCAGAAACACAATACAAGACCTTGATGCTTCTGTGAAAATTGGTATGAACCGCAATAACAATTGGTAGTTAAAAAACAAAGGTTTCGTGGGTTGATATAAAGGGATGTTTGCATGGTGATGAGTTTTTGGCAAGCCTGTTGTTTCTGCTACAATAAACTGACAAAAAATAAGTATCCTCTGCATTACTGAAAGTTTAAGCCATTGTGGTGGCTCTGAACCAAACTATTATATGTAATTACCCCTCAGATTTCTCTTGGAAAAGTTCAATAAGACATGCTTAAAGATAATTATTGTGTAACAAGGCATAGTGACACTTTGTCCAAACTTTGCTTAAACAACTTTGGGAACAAATTATCTTGAGGGAATACTTTTCAACATGATCTTCTGGGAAAGCTGGCAGAGAAAATGTTCAGGAAGTGTCTGTTTTATTTACTAAACATACTAGACAAAATCTAAAGCCTGCAAGGCTTTGCTGATAACCACCAGAGAGGCTGAGTTTTGCTGACTGCCTCCAACGCTATCTAAATACTCTGAATGTGAAAGTTTGCATTATTTATGGCTCTGTTAAGACTCCTATAGTCGCAATGGAAATAGCACACTCACATTCAGTTGCCCATTTACAACTAAATATTACCCTTATGCTGGCACTGCACAGCAGAAAAAAACAAAAAAAACAACAAATAAGATTGAATATTTTAGTGGAGACTTTTGGTGGAGGTCCTTTGTGGTTCTCCTCTGAAAAATTCAAGATTCAAAATCTAAAATCAAAAGTCAGAGAAGAACTTGTATATTTCTCAACAAATTCTTCTGAGAAAGTGACCTGAGCGATCCACATCAATGTAACAGGTTATGTTTAGGAGACACATCTGCTGAGACAAAGTTGACACATAAATTAAACAAACCCCTTTAGCTCTGAAAGAGTAAGTTTCCGAGCAATAAAATGTACCTCAGGGTAGCTGGCATAGATAAATCATTAAAAAACGGCCTCCTATGATTATAATTGTGCACCTTTCCCTTTTAGGCTACATTCACAACGCAAGCCTTAGTGCTCAATTCTGATTTATTGCTCAGATTTGATTTTTTTGTTTGGCTGTTCACAATATTTTTTAAATGTGCCCAATATTAGATTCGAGTGTTAAAGGGTCATGATCCTGAACTGACCCACATGTGCAGAAGAACAATAACAAAGATGCCATGCAGCACACTGTCATTGGGAAGTAAACACGGAGGCCACTGAAGTCAGCATTTATGCATTCATTTAAAAGGTGATGCGTCACAGAAGCCAGCGAATTTGTACACAGGCAATAAGGAGAACGCAGATGAGGATGAGAGCAGTTTTTCTCATAGCTTTTCCAAGTTTTGCTTGTAGTTGTCACCATATAACCCCTCACCGTTCCTTTACTGACTAACTTCGCTGCCGACTTCCAGTTCACTTAGGCCCGGTTTACACCTGGTATTAAGATGCGTTTTGGTCAGTCGGACGGATAAATGTAAAAGGGTTTTTTCAGATCTTTCAGTCTAATTGACAATAATCTTGAGCAATTTACATATAAAAGCACCCAGAGACGACGGAAAAACGTACGGAGAGCAGCAGCTTTCGTTTCTGCTCTGAAAGTCGCAAGACCAGCCGAACTGTTAGACATCAGGAATGGTGAGAGAACATTGTGCTTGATATGTTACCAAGGTCGTCTTCAAATCAAACTTGGGTCTTCAGCTGACAAAGTTTAAATCCCGTCTGGCTAGCGCACTTCCCATAATGTTTACGCATCAAGTCATTAGGCGGAGAGTAAGCGCTCTTTTGTGGCTGTTCGACCACTATGAGCAAATGTGTTTACGACTACCTCGGGAAGGGGTCAAAAGTGGACAAGCTCAAAACGATGTATAACCCGTCTACACCTGTATTTAGCGTCGTCCACTTGTGATCCGATCGACCAAAACGCATCTTTATACCAGGTGTAAACAGGGCCTGGGTGAGCAAAGACCTACTGGTATGTAAAATCTTTGGAGTGACTCCCTTCAGTACAGAATTGTGACGAATGTTGATCTACAGTGACGTAAAAGTCTCATGAATTCCGATACTGTTCCGACTGAGGTCTCATTGCGAAACATCAGACCTGTATCTGGTTTAGGACCACATGTGGAAGTGGCCCAAGTCGGAATCGAAAAGATCAAATTCCATGTGGTTTGTGCTGTTCAAACTGTTCTGAAAAGAAAAGAAAAAAGTCCAATGAGCAAAAATTGGGCCACTTTTGCCTACTGAGCTTAGTCTGAACATAGCCTTTGTGCCAGAGAGTGTGAGCTACTTTGGAGAAATCACATAGACACTCCATATTCAAGTGAGGTCTGAAAAGCCCCCACACTTTCCCCTGCGATATACGGCAGACGAGCTCCACAGTTTTGGATCCCAAAATTCAATCACCCAGAATCATTACATCTGAGCTGTCAGTTTACTGGCAGCCGTATTTGTAGGACGTCACTCTTTTGGCTCCAGGGGCACAGTGAGTAAATTATGAAGCTCAGATATTACGAGAGGTTCCAACAACCCCCTCTGCGTTCCCATTCCACATACCTCATTCACGCCAGGACAGGACCCCACGGAAGGATGAATTCTCTTAATTGCTCATTATGTTTTCCAAGAGACAAATCTACTGCTGAAATATTCATTCTTCTGGGGAATCTGAGGCTATGTTTACTTGCGACAATGTTCATTAAGACTGTATACAGCATTTGGATGCCCCAAAATACATTATGTTTCTTCACGTTGTGAAGGTTTTTGGCTCCACCAAGAGGACATTGTGATATCTCTGATCAAGAGTTCTGGCTTTACTTTACTCTATTAAATATTTTTCGATGTAGGTTTATTTTGGAATGTCAATTTCTGTACATGAAGTCTGCAAAAAACTCTGTTGAATAATTCAACCATTAATGCCCATGAAAAATATATTGATATATTGTTACATTATAGCTAGCCATGTTGTTACACTACGACTTAAGGATATCGGTTTTAAAAAATATATATATTTTCTGAAGTTTAAAAAGGCCATCTTCCTTAGCATTTACCTGAATTCAAATGTTTTAAAGGATATTAACTGGATTTAGGAAATATTGAATTAAATATTCCATTCCATTGACTGCCAGTTTTATGTTAGGGTTGGAGAGTGTGAGCTTGAGAGAGTTCCACAGGTTTGTATAGAAATTCTGAAATTGACATCATAGAGTTTTTATCCTTCATTGAAGAATAATGTAAATAAAAGCCATCTCTTCAGAAATATGCCAGCATTGTCTAATGTTTATAATGGTATTATGCATATCTGAGTCAAGTAAATGTCTAAACAACAAAATAAAAAAATCATTTTCTCCCAGTAACTTTGATTATCGATATGAGCTATTAGGCTATTTATTTCAAGAGTGTCTGTTTTTATTCATTTATATTTCAGTTTTGGCTATTTTAGAGCATCAAGTTCAGCTTAATGAAAATGATAAATGTTGCCATGGCTGTTTTTATTAATTTACTCCCATGATTCCACGCTCATTGACCGCATCATCAAGCTACGCCTTTGTAATCGTTTTGAATAAGCGTTCTTTAGCGGCAAAACGTACATACTGTGCCTTTAACATTTTATTTCAAGTAACCTTTGTGGGGGAGTAAGGCAGTTTATTTACATTTAAGTCTTAATCACATTTTTAGTTTATTTTTAATGACGTCTGTTATTTAAAATTGGACATATCCAAAAATGATCAAGACAAGGCTACGAAAAGGCAAGGGTGATCTCAGAATAGCCTACAGTTTGTTTGAGTACAGTAAGCTAGTTCAGTCCAAATACACAGTACAGTGTGGTCAGTACGGCTTGCAAAGACGTAATATGACATGACGTGCCAAAAGACATCTTGATCCCTGTGCGATAACATATTCAACTTCGCATCGGTCACTCATGAATATTTAAATGACACTCGGATCCATCTGGCCAGGTGCAGATGAGGAGAGACAAGCGGTTCAGCACTGGTCTGCCATACATGCTACAATGATGAATCTGTGTGCGTGTGTGTGTCTGTATTCATCAAATCGTCTTGCACACAAGAGATCAATTTGATGCTCGCAGTATATGGTATATATTGCAGGAATTCTGGACCAGATTTCTACCCATTACTGATAACTACGTCCACCTTTAAATGCAATGACCAAGACATTACATTACAATTTAACAGTGAGATTTGCCTTGCCTTAGAAAACACCATTAATAAATTGCATTACATGCTATGTCGTAGTGATTTTCTTCTTCCAGAATCCAGATAGTGAGATATATTAAGTGGTTGAAAGAAAAAACAGACCATGTGAAAATCCCAAGTTTGAATATGTAAAACAACCCCCAAAAAATGAGCACAAGCAACAAAACCTGGTATTAAATGCAGATTTTATTAATGAAAATTTGCCAAATATACACCTAATATCATCCAAGTAAATATTAAGTTCATATTTCAATATTCAAAAGTGGTAATTTGTTAAGAGAACAATTAGATCAGGGTTGGATAGACATTATATCGCCAAAAACTATACTATACATGTCAGTATGTTCATTGATCCATTTCGATTAGTTCTCTTTTCCATGAAGATTGCCCATTACAACAACTTTATTCAATGAAAAAATCACTATAAAACAGTTCATTTCAGGGCAAAGCTATTATTCTACCAAGGAAGCTATGGCTGACATTTAGAATACATTATTCACTTGGAAACCATTCTGAATGTAATGACATTTGAATTGTAGTTTTTATTTGCTGAATTCTGTCTCTGTATTAATCCCTAAGTTTAGCTCGATACAAAGCTTGAGACAGGTTTTCAAAAATGGACATATATTGAGACATTACTGAGCCAGGCCCGTATATTTCAGCACATTGAACAGCAAGCGCAAGGACACCAAAGAGATATCATATTCATCTTCCACTGACTCCGCATGAGAAAATGAATGCCATGAAAATATTCCTGCCGTTCCACCGAACAAAAGATCTAGCCAGTGTACAAACATTTATGTGAGTGTTCAGACTTCTTTAGTCCGTTTGTTGAGATTCAACATTTTTATGCCCTTAAATAAGATTGATCAATCCATTCCACAGGGAAATATCCAGTCTCACTAAAGTGCTTTAAGCACCACCATACAGTAGTTACCAATCAGGTGCTATATACTATTATTAAAAATAATAATAATAAAAAACTATCAGAAAAAGAAATCAAATGACAGATAAACTTTAGTAATTAACAATAAATGTACACGTAGTATTTTCACTTTCAGTGCATAAGATGATGATGATGATGATTAATGGACATTAATTATTGAGTGATGCATGTACGACTATATAACAATGTCTCTTTGTCCAGATAACCATAAAGGTAGAATGTAAACATGACATATAAGTTCATTTATTTGTGAACAAATTATAATTGAGAGCAATCTAGTTCTCCAGGTTTTCAGTTCTTGAATTTTTGTGAGGTCTACTGAAAAACTTTCTGCAAAAAGACTATTTATTGATAGGCACAAAAGGCTTTTTTTTTTCTTTTTTTTACTTTGCCCAAAGAGCTATGCTATTCAGGGACTTTTATGGGTCTTTATTGGTACAAACGGAAAGTATATGTTTCCAATGTTGCGCCATTTTAAAGGTGCACATGAACAAGAATGTTGTTTTTAGTACACTTGCAGCACTACGTTATAAGAGATGTGGTCTTTCCACGTCCATCACATCCAAGCTAATACAACATATTACATAAATAACAAAACAAAAGAGATCCATGTGAATTTAAAAGGACTATGTCTTGACTCTTGAGCTTAACATATTGAGATGTAAATGAATGATTGTTATACATGTAAGAATAAGACCATTTGTATTAAAACATGCGAAATAGACAGGGTTCCCACACTACTGACCAATGCATTTCCATGCTTTTTCAAGAACTTTTCAGCCGAGGTGATCAGATACAGATTTTTAAAATGCATTGAAGCATAAAAAACCCTCATGATATAACGAAATTCTCTGATATTCACAAGTTTATGAATGATTGTGGGAACCCTGAATAGGCCTTGGTTAATTAAAGAAACATTTAAAAGGTTACTGACAAATCAAATAATAAACACGTTAAAATAAAAGTCAAATGAGATCATCAACAACAACAACAAAAAATATTTTTTAAAAAAAAAAATTAAACTGTTTGTTTATAGTTTTGAGGGTATTCTTATTTTTTTCCCTCTCATATTGAGTCACATTAAATGGCTTTTTTATGACCAACTTCAAGTCCTTCTATGCGAGTTCCTATCATGTCCTATGCAGTCACCAAATAAATGTGTACAAACACCCTAATGAAATACCCAGACACCCCTCAAGTAATTCGGTTAGTAATCAGAGAAATCACAATTCAGTCTCACTTCATTGATGGAAACTTTGGCATTCGTTGTAGACATACAATGAAAAAAATAAACGATCTTCATTACTGTCATTGATGTTTGAGTCATATTGCATCAGTAATCACAGAACATGCATACACTTAAAGGTTTAATTCTTTTCAAATCACGTTAAAAAAAATGAGATAAAATTCACAATTCAACAGGTCTGAAACAGGCAGGGACATATTGGCAGCATATGCGAAAGAAACGTCAAATATTTCCCTACATCCTCACTCAACAAATTTCTATTTTCAATTACACGGATTAAAAATAAATCAGAGAATAAAAAGAAAGAAAAAAAATCCTGAAATGGCTCTGGAAACAGGAACTACTAATATCTGAGGCATAATATGATGAGAGTTTCGACAGTTTGAATTTCTTTTGTCGGGATAAATATACAAGCGTTATAGATTCATTTACCTGAGTAAGAGTAAGATAAGTTTGTACAAACTGTACAAAGCTTTTAAAAGACTAAAGCACATACATTAGACGAAGGATTACAAACATGTTACTCCACTGATGGCGTAGGTAGTGCAGATTAGAAAGAGGCGAGTAGACGGACATGAAAGTGGCTACAAAACTCACACCTTCAGCAACGACAAACCACTCCATCACTCCTCCAAAATCTGGTGTAGGACCTTCAGTAGATTCTTCAGACCGTAGATGTAACCCAGGTCGGGAACGTCACTAGGGAAGACGTGTGCAAAGTCGATCATCTTTACCTCCACGTCACTGAGCGTTTCCTGTCCCGCTCCGCTCTTCGCCTCCTCCCGGTCCTCTTCCAGTCTGGCCAGGCTGCGGTTGCCGTTGGGCTGCTGTGAGGAGCTCCACACGCCGTTGTCCTGTTTGGCTTGGTAGTGGCTCCGGACGCAGCCTTTCTTGTGCAGGGAGTACATGGTGGACAGGCTCTGATCGATGTTGTTGTTCTGCTCACAGGCCTCGGGTGCGATCTGGCTCTCTCGCAGGGTCTGAGAACCGGGGCTGGCTGCGCAGACGCCCTCGTACACAAAGAGCAGAGAGCTTGCATAAAAGTGAAACCGACTCTGGCCCTCAAACCACTGCAGGATCTTCTGGACTTTGAGGATGCTGGCAGTGATGGCGTCTTTGCGGAGAATATCACCGTTGTAGAAGAACTTGGATAAACCTGGGGCACAGAGAAGACCTTGTTTGTAACCGAATTGCTCGAATCGGTTAGGAAACTGAACCACAGATGTCAATTGCTGAAACTATTTCAATCGTATCCGCAGGAAATTCAAGACAAAGCTGAACTTGCAACTGGAAGCTTGGTGTTAATAGCTCAGTTAACGTAAGAATGAAAATCATAACTATACTTACGATAATGTATCATATAGCTAAATCAGCGTTTCAATTTGCAAAGACGTCAATAAAACAGCTTGCAAGCAGTAGCTCCGATAACATGGACACTTTTTAAAGATGAATCTGAACAGCGTTTAGATGAATGCTAAATAATGTGATCAGGTTGATGTGTGAATATATTTATTATCTGTATTTGAGATATTCTGCTTAAATGAAAGTGTCATTCAACCCATATGTGTTCTGGCTTGACTGACCCTAGGTTTAATGGTGGGTTGAGGAGTAAAGGAAAAGTCAACAGTGTAATTATAGAAATTAACTATTTATATGAAGATTTTTTTGAACAAGTACAGTGTAAAAAAAACATTTATGTACACAATAACTGCATTGTATCAAGATATTAATAAATAGACACTTAAAGGTGCATTGCGCAACTTTTCATGTTAAAAATACCTGTTTTTCTATCCTATACATGCTTAAAGAACTGCCTGATGGGCTGAATGAGCCCTTCTCTGCTCACTGAGATTGCCTCTATAATCCTGTACAGTAAAATATATAAGAGGGATTCGGGCTCGAATTTGAGACTGGGCGTGACGTCATGCGCGTTCACGCTCACCAGGCTATGTCTCGCAGGTTTGTGTATAAGCCGCCATTCTCCTCATCAGCGAAGACAACTTGTGCGTCAAAGGTAGAAGATGGATTCAAAGAGACCGGCTTGTAGTCCATTCCAAACCCCAACGCAAACTCCACGTAAAGTAAAGAAAATAAAAATTGTCTAGTGCCACCACTCTGGTTGCAGTTTCGCTTGTCGCCAGAGGGGGCGTAGTTCTGCAAAAACTCAGAGACTTGCGTTTTGCACCTTTAGTATAAAGTGGGACAATAAATCTGTCATGAAAACAAGCCACGTTTAAAATATTTCAAAAATGAATTAAAACATTAAAACGTTTATATAAAAACAGCCGTAGAAGCCATTTAATTTTTTTATATACACACACACACACACAACTCAGTTTGAATCTTGAGTATTAAATAAATTTGATTAATTATTGAAAAATTTTATTTTCAGTTTAGATTCAGTGTTTTGGTGCATCACTACTACTGTTAATTAGTTATACTGGAACATAGAAAATATTTTGTTCAATATTTTGTGCTCATGAAAACATGCCTTGATTACTTTTCATTAGAATTCTTACTGTATCTTACATAATACATTTATACTTTTATCCAAAGCGTCTAGCATTGCATTCAAGGCATACATTTTTATTATGTTCAAGCATTCCCTGGGAATTATCCTCAACTGTTTGTGCCACAGGAATACTTTATATAATATTTTACTTCTGGCATTAGACATTTATCTAATTGGCAAAAATTGCTAATACTACCTTCAAAGAAAAAGAAAAAGCAGCAAATGATGCTTCACAAAGTAAATGTCTGGTTATGTACCATTTTAAAAAAAAGAATAAATAGCATGCCGCTCGTCAAAGCATTTTTAAACGGCCTTTAAGAGTAAATGAAACTTGTTTTCCTCTTGCATCTTAAACACAACAGAAACGCGTAGGTGATCGTGCAATGGCATAAACAGTATGATGCTTTGACTGAGGTTGATCTTACCTTCTTGGATCGTGTCCTTCACGAGACCTCTTCCATAATGCTGGTCATAGGTGTCAAAGCTGTCCGAGCCAACTTTATACACCTAAAAGACGGTGAGAAACATTTTAACTGGAGGTAAATATGAATCGTCCCTTCATAGGTCTTGCTCTCCCTCTAGAGGACATGTGAGGTCATTACAGTAACTCCTCTGATTGAATAAGCTCCAGAGGAAATGAAACTCAAGTTGAACTTCTGGAAGGGTGAAGAGAGAGCCAATGTAATATCGTACTGTGTAATTTGGGTTATTTTGAGAAGGGCATTAAGTTGCTTTCTATATCATCCAAATCAACAGAGCAATTATGAGTAATGGTTCTGTTTGCTTGGTGGTTATGTAGATCGGCTCTTTTCATCCATCTGTTTTCCTGTACGAGCTGGCAGAGAGCTGAACCCCTGGGACGGATTGAGAATGAGAATTTACATACCGCCTGCTCCTCATCAATGTTTCACCAAGAAACTGGACCTCACTGCCCTTTTTATGCACAAATTTATACAACTCATATCCTAAAAACTTCACATTTTTTTCTTTTTTTTAAACAGTAAAGGTCAACCAATAATTTTCCTTAAACTATTGTTAATTTTTTTTTTTTTTTACTTGAGGTGCCCTTTAAGCCAGGAGAAATGAAATGGGTAAAATGAACAAGACACATTATATTTCAGGATGCAGAAATTTCAAGTAATTTAATGTCATGTCAAGTTCAATCAATTCACATTTCAAATAAATAAGAACAAATGCAATCAACTCATTGGCGTGTTCAAGAAACCAGTGTGAGATGATGAGTTTTGTGACATGGCGCATTATCCCAAGTCGTCGCTGCGCAATGACAATTGATATCAAATACGTAGTTGACGTTTTAACACGCATGCGCTGTACTAGGTTTCGATTACGTCATGAACGGTTAAACACGCATGGACACGATTACCCATTACATTATCAACAAATTACATTATTTGATAAAATCTGTATGACATATGCAATAACGGCTATAGAGGATGAATTTAAACATGAAAGCTTGTACATTATGGCCCATACATGTTTTACTCCCTACTGATAGCCTCAAAGATGTATGCAATTTTGAAAAATGCATTTTGTATTTTATCTCCAATAGCACTGCTCACATTAGTGCTAAGTGCTATTATTATCCATTTTAGTATTATTGTAATCCATTATTATAAGTTTACACAAAGCACTGTAACATAGATGTGCAAAAGTGGCAATATGGTTATTAGGATATCCATCACTCTGACGGATTTATTTGAGTTTAGAAACTTCTCTTTTTTGTGTTTTTATCCGCCATTTAATTTCCCATAGACATAATTCTATTCCATTTTGTGTATATAGATTTTAATATCATCCTAATATAGCTAAGATAAATATTGTAAACAATAAAAATTACATTAAAATGAAAGAAAAGACAAGTTCACGTCACTAATAACGCCCCATCAAGTCTCAAATGTTCATTAGCCATGTCTGAAACACTCAAAACAACATCGGAGATCGTGAGTTTAACTGTAGATACACTCAATTTCAAAATAAACCTAGGCCTAGGTTATATGGCTATTCAAAACACTACGCCCTCGTTGCTTAAATAAAGTTTAAATACGCTAGCTACTGATTTAAAAATCACAGAAACATTTCTCTAATGAAACAACCAATTGTATCTATTTATTCCATCTTTAACTTGGCATAAATACAGCTGATCAGTTCAGTTCAGCGGATCATCTTGACCATGTTTACATGCCTAAATGCATTGAATTGCTGACATTGATTGGTTGATTAGTTTCAGAAACATTCTGGCATTTAGCTCCCTCGGTTTCTCCATTCGTGAAGATGATGCAGCTGCTTTAATGCATGGCTTTGTAGGAAACTAGCTTTTCTGTAAAAGGTGGCTTTCTTATGGCCAACGCTCCGTCAGATTCTTCAGGCATTTGACCCCCAGGCCAATGTAATAATACAAGGCTTATACTAATACAAATCTCTACTAATTGACACACTTTACTCCACAGATAATGCTTAGTGCTAACCTTAAAAAAACTGCACAGTTGTATACAATGGCAAATGACCAACATGCATGATATGGTTACTTAGATCTGGATACATTTGTTTTGACATAAAAGTCATGCTACCTGCCATGAAAAAAATAAATACTCTTGTCATTTATTATAATTATAAATAATGGATTGATTGTATACTACAGACATATTGTAAAGACACATGACTATTTATTTAGAGTCAATGCACTAACACTTATCTAGCTTTCGCATGTAATACGATCAGGAAAGTTTTACATTTCATGTTTAAAGCCACGTATAAATCAAGAAAGGCAGTGGATATTAAGCCTGTTCTCTGACTTAAAGAAATATTTTCTCTAAAGAAATAAAGAAAAAGGACATGGCTCTGCATAAGTAAAGGGGTGTTGAGTAAATCTCATCCATCACGAGCTGATGATAAAGAGTTTAGAGGTCTACACCCATGTTTCTCAGGAGAGAAGCGAAAGACCCTGAGGATGCTGGGAGAGGCCACAGTGTGATAAGCTCATCCTGTCTGATGGCACAGATAACCAAACATATCCTCTCTCTCTCACACACAATTTAAAATGATTTCTGAAGGATCACGTGACACTGTACTAGAATATGTTTTCACGCTTGTAAGTGTGAAAAATTATTATTATTTTTTTTTACAATCATGTAACCGCATTTTTACATTACAGCTCCTCTCTCCCCAGTCTGGTTGAACGTGACATTTTCGATGAACCCCCTCCTTCTGAAATATGAAATGTGCTGTGATTGGTTACAGGCCCAGTGTGTGTTCTGATTGGCAGCACGTTTTCTGGAAATGTAGCACCCCTTCATAACCACAAGCTCTACTTGGATGCAAAAATTAATGACGTCAATTTTAAACAATTTTGAGCGCGATTCAGACCCAGACAATATTAACAATTGTGAGACAACACTCTTCATCTTCTCTAGATCCACTTAACCAGGTCTCATCAACTTTTTTTGCATATTCCACGGGTGGGGATTATTTAAATGAGGAACATTATGATTTCATAAGAAAAAATTGTGTGATGAGTCCAAACGAGTTGTTCATTGAGTTATTGAAATTTGGATTCTGTTAAATAATATTTACACATAGGCATTTATACATACACTCACCTAAATGATTATTAGGAACACCATACTAATACTGTGTTTGACCCCCTTTCGCTTTTAGAACTGCCTTAATTCTATGTGGCATTGATTCAACAAGGTGCTGAAAGTATTCTTTAGAAATGTTGGCCCATATTGATAGGATTGATAGCATCTTGCAGTTGATGGAGATTTGTGAGATACACATTCAGGGCACGAAGCTCCCGTTCCACCACATCCAAAGATGCTCTATTGGGTTGAGATCTGGTGACTGTGGGGGCCATTTTAGTACAGTGAACTCATTGTCATGTTCAAGAAACCAATTTGAAATGATTCTAGCTTTGTGACATGGTGCATTATCCTGCTGGAAGTAGCCGTCAGAGGATGGGTACATGGTGGCCATAAAGGGATGGACATGGTCAGAAACAATGCTCAGGTAGGCCGTGGCATTTAGACGATGCCCAATTGGCACTAAGGGGCCTAAAGTGTGCCAAGAAAACATCCCCCACACCATTACACCACCACCACCAGCCTGCACAGTGGTAACAAGGCATGATGGATCCATGTTCTCATTCTGTTTACGCCAAATTCTGACTCTACCATCTGAATGTCTCAACAGAAATCCAGACTCATCAGACCAGGGAACATTTTTCCAGTCTTCAACTGTCCAATTTTGGTGAGCTCCTGCAAATTGTAGCCTCTTTTTCCTATTTGTAATGGAGATGAGTGGTACCCGGTGGGGTCTTCTACTGTTGTAGCCCATCCGCCTCAAGGTTGTGCGTGTTGTGGCTTCACAAAAGCTTTGCTGCATATCTCAGTTGTAACGAGCGGTTATTTCAGTCAAAGTTGCTCTTCTATCAGCTTGAATCAGTCGGCCCATTCTCCTCTGACCTCTAGCATCAACAAGGCATTTTCGTCCACAGGACTGCTGCATACGGGATGTTTTTCCCTTTTCACACCATTCTTTGTAAACCCTAGAAATGGTTGTGCGTGAAAATCCCAGTAACTGAGCAGATTGTGAAATACTCAGACCTGCCCGTCTGGCACCAACAATCATGCCACGCTCAAAATTGCAAAATTGCTTAAATCACCTTTCTTTTCCATTCTGACATTCAGTTTGGAGTTCAGGAGATTATCTGATGTGTGATGTGTGTGTGTGTGTATATAAAAACAGTGTGGTAAACCCAACCATTCACTCTCTTTTATGGTTAATATGTTTTGTTTACATTTACACATTTACTTTCTTTGGAAAATGGTTTGGTTATAAATTCTCCTTTTAAACTGCTGAAGGCCATTCTTCTCTTTTATGGTAAACAGATTTTAATTTCTTTCCTGAAAATATGACTCACCCACTGCATGAATTCCTCTCGTCCGTTTAGATTTAGAACTTGTCGCAGAGGATAATTATTTTATTTTTTTAAGAAGATGGAGACCACAGATGGATATATTCAAACTACTTGTACAAAGAACATGGTTGGGAGTTTACTTCTTTTTGTAGTTGCTATGGGCCCTTTTGGCCCCTAGAATGTTTCCCCTCATTTTCACCCCATTAGTCCATTCACTGTGGTCATTCTACACAATATGACACAATAAACAGGAAGATCTGCCATCATCTGTCAACCAAGTTTCGAGAAATTGCAGATAGCTATGTAATTGTCCATCTTTTCCCCAAGATTTATTCACATACATGTGCTGCCACATTCATGTACAAGGAAGACAAAGAAGATGTGTGTGTGCGTGCACCCAACCGAAGCTCACGCATGGAGAGCCTCGTCTTCAGGCAGCTCGGAAATATTAAGTTCTCTTTTAAGTCTTAGGCTTGAACAGACAGACACAAAAAAAAAATTCAACATGCCCATCTTGGTGAGTATCCTAGCAAACATAGTAGGTTATGTCAGCAGTGAACATAAACAGCCGAGAAGGACAATGGATATGTATCAGTGTATTGGATCCGTGCATCATGTCTTAAAGTGACAGCAGCCTAATACCCCTGCTGTCTCTGTTTTGTGGGATTACAAGTTTAAGAATCTGTTTAAGATCTGCTGATCCTATGTCTTGACATAACTTTAAATGCAAAATACAAAGTACTTCATTTTAGTTTTGCATTTAATGTTATGATGATGATGATGATGATGATGATATCAGATTCATTATTCTGTTAAGCAAACTTTCCAGCAAGAGTTTTCTGTCAGTTCCTGTTCTCTCTATTGTAATATTAGTCAAATTAGTCAGATTACTGAGAATCTCACCTCTTGTCTTTGATGGCTCTTGGAGCCCCTGTCCCGTTCTTTGAATAGTTATGCTGATTGGATTAGGACTGGACACTAGAGTCTGGAGTGGATTCCTATCCCTGGATACTTCATTTGCATGCTTTGTTTAAGGTCGTCAGCCAGTTGCTGTCGCCATTCCTAAGCACTGCCTCTAAAAATCTATATAACCACAATGTACACTGCCTCAGACTTGATGACTGCAGCAAGCAACAGCTTGTGTTCTCAATAAAGAATCCTGCTGAAGAAAGAACCGAGTCTCCTGGTCTTCGCTTCTCAGTTTCCAACAGTTTCTAATGCTAATCAACAACAAAAGACTTAGAAATCATTAACAGCTTTTGACTGAATAGCTTAATGATTAATCTTTATTTAATTAGTACAGTGTTATTTAACATTTGATTCCTTTAATCAATATGTATTCAACTGCTTTTAGATGCCTAAATAAGCTGAAAAGCAATGATTATTTTTTATTTATTTATATTTGCTCCAATGTATTTATTTGTGCTGTTGCTTGTAGTTTAATTATTTGTTCTTAGTTTCTTTTTTAAATATTTGACAGTAGTCCTTTTTTTCTTGACCATAGCTGCACATACTAGACCGTACCGAAACTGTGATAAAATCCGAACAGTGAATAATTTGAACCGTTACGCCCCTACAGAACATGGATGCCAAACAGTCCTGATAGATACAAGCTAATGTGCATGGCTCTAAATGCTCATGAATAAAAGAGCTGACAAATGACATGTTCAACAGGCCTTCTTTGTATATGCTCATTAAAATTCACCGTTGTTCTTCCATGGTATCATACATTTGTAGATGATAACCACAAGCAAATCCATGCATGGCTCATCACTATCATGGTATATGTATAGGTGTATATATGGTCACCATTACTATCATGGAATATATACACACAGGTGAAACTCGAAAATGTAGAATATCCTGCAAAAATTATATTAATTTATATAAATTTATCTATTTTGATGATTATGGCTTACAGCTTATTGAAACCCCAAATTCCAAAACTCAAAAAATTTGAATATTACATGAAATCAATTTAAAAAAAGGATTTTAAATACAGAACTGTCAGCCCTCTGAAAAGGATAATCATGCATATGTACGGTATATAGTTATATATACTAATATATTAGTTTCACATTTTTATTTGAATTACTGAAATACATGAACTTTTGCTCGATATTCAAATTTTTTGAGTTTCACCTGTATGTATGTATATATGTATATATATGTATATATGTATATATGTATATATATATATATATATATATATATATATATATATATATATATATATATATATATATATATATATATATTCAATGTATGCTTTATAATAAGTGTAGTTTGCCTTTTTTGCCAGATAAATGCGTTAATAAATAGTGTTTTGTTCTTCACTCACATTTAAAGCACTAAAAAAAAAACATAGAAAATATTTCTCATATTTTGACGGTTTAATCGAACTTGTATGGTCATTAAAAACAAATAATTCAAAATCAAATATCCATTGTAAATGTTGGTGATTTGTAGATTGAAAAGCCTTGTAACTGGATCATTCATACGTAAAAATATAGCAATAATGTGCATCAAGTCAAAATGCACGTAACGGCACAAATACTACCACTGATCTGATCTCAGATGTTTCTTCAATTTGCTAAGTTTTTTGACTAGGAGTGTGGAATCCTAGCCTGGTTGACACCAGACCCTTCTCAGTCGTAACAGAGTGGATCTGGGGAAGGTCCATTCACAGCCCATTGCCGTCCCCAACGGACGGAGCTCAAATGCCTCTGGGCGCAATTGGATAGACCTAAAACCCGATCAGATTGATCATCATCGCGTAAACCCCGCCTCAACATTTGTGATTGGTGCCTCGATTTGGTAATATTGGAAATGGGCTTGAATGGGCTCTTAACCAGACTGACTTGCAGAGCAAATCTAAATTTGCCGGAAGTTCGTCTGGGTTTTCCCAGGCTAGTGGAATCCCTTATTTGTGGCCGATTAACAGTTTACACAACATTATGCATTATCTTCAGAGGTTAAAGTTATCAAAGGTCACCAGTTTATAGAGGATTTATGATTGCTTCAACCGCTATTGCAGTAAATGCTAGGTCCCGTTTTGTGTCTTTGCGTACTCTGTTTGTCCCATTTTCCATGATTATACAGACCAAATGTCCCTTCCAAGCTATCCGAACACTTCCCTCCAGCAGTGTTGATGACAGTGTTAATATTGCCTGCTGTTTCCAGAGCTCAGTAAACGTGTGACTCCAGTTCACGCAGCGCTGTGGCTTTACCACTGAGCTTTCATTCCCTTCTGCTCACTCTAAAGCTGCGGACCATTAATTAAAACCTCTAAACACACGAGGCTCAGGCACTGGCCATACTGAAGTTCATCATTAGATGAAGTGGCAGCACTTCTGGAAGAGCAAAGCCACATTCAGGAATGAACGAGAAGCATAACATAAGAAAGCGTGAGTAAATGTATACGTACGTGTATATATATATATATATATATATATATATATATATATATATATATATATATATATATATATATATATATATATATATAAATAAATAAATAAATAAATAAATAAATAAATAAATATATATAAATAAATATATATATATATATATATATATATATAAATAAATAAATAAATAAATATAGATATAAACACACAACCGGTCAAAAGTTTTAGATCGGTAAGATTTTTTATTCTTAAAGAAGCCTCTTCTGCTCACCAAGGTTGCATTAATTTGCTTAAAAATACAAACAATCATATTGTTAAATATTACAATTTAAAACAGCTGTTATCTATGTGAATATATAGTAAAGTGCAATTTATTCCTTTGTTTAAAGCTGAATTTTCATCATCATTACTCCAGTCTTCAGTGTCACATGATCCTTCAGAAATCATTCTAATATGATGATTTGATGCTCAAGAAATATTTATGATTATTGTCAATGTTGAAAACATATTTTTTATATTTTTATTTCAGGATTCTTTGATGAATAGAAAGTTCAAAAGAACAGCATTTATCTGAAATAGAAAGTTTTTGTAACATTAAACACTACCCTTCAAAAGATTTGGGGTCAGTAAGAATTTTTATTTTATTTTTGGGGGAAATAAATAAAAGAAAACAATACTTTTATTCATCAAGGATGATTTAAATTGATCAAAAGTTACAGTAAAGACAATTATAGTGTTAGAAAATATTCTATTTTAAATAAATGCTGTTCTTTTGAACTTTCTATTCATCAAAGAATTCTGAAAAAAAAAAAATTTGTACAAAAATGTTTTCTTTTCAACATTGAAAATAATAAAACATTAAAAGCATAAAATCATCATATTAAACTGATTTCTGAAGGAACATGTGACACTGAAGACTGGAGGAATGATGTTGAAAATTCAGCTTTCATCAGATGAATAAATTACATTTTAAAATATATTTAAAAAGAAAACAGAAAAACAATATTTCACAATATTACGTACAGAACAGAATTTAAAAATCGTACAGATTTAAAACTTTTGACCAGTATATATATATATATATATATATATATATATATATATATATATATATATATATATATATATATATATATATATATATATATATATATATATATATATATATATATATTGATTGTTATCATCAATGTTGGAAACAGTAGTGCCGCTTAAATTTTTTTTTTGGGGAACCTTTGATACTTTTTCTGTATTCATTGATGAATAAAGTTTAAAAGAAAAGTATATTTTCTTAGAATATAAATCTTTACTAACATTTTATTTAAAAAAAAGAAGAAAAAGACAGACAGACACCAAACTTTTGAAAGGTAGTGTATATTGCTACAAAAGATTTATATTTTAAATAAATGTTGTTTTTAAATGCTTTTTATTCATCCAATAATCCTGAAAGCAGATTACCTATATCACAGGTTATAAAAATATTAAGCAGCACAACTGTTTCCAACATTGACAATAATTCAGCATATTAAAATGATTTCTGAAGGACAATGTGACACTGAAGACTGGAATTATGATGAAAATTCAGCTTTGCATCACAGAAATAAATTACATTTTAAAGTATATTAAAATAGAAAACCACTATTTTAATAGTACAGTTTTTTTCTGTATTTTTTTTTAACCAAATAATTGCAGGCTTGATGAGTATAAGAGACTTCTTTCAAAAACATTCAAATAATAATGTTTCCAAACTTTTGACAGTTACTGCATATCTAAGCAACGTGACATTTTTCATCACCAATTCCATCTTTGCTCAAAAAAAAATTTGAAAAAGATTCCCATTTTCCACAATAATAAAAACAGTGCATAGGTAATTAAATAAATGAGTAAATACACTAATTAATTATCAAATAAGTAAACCATTGTGTTATCCTCATGTGAAAAGACAAGGGCTACCTCTATGAGGACAGCAGTCTTTGGGTTTTATACAAGAAGAACCGATGATTTAAAAGAGCTGGTAGAGTGGAACAACACCTTTAAACTTGTTAGGCGAGTGTGTGACAGTCTGTCCGCTACTTGCAAAGCTAATCTGACACCTCAACCCCAGGTTCTGCTTCACATTATACAAACACGACCCCCACGCAATTCACAAGTTCCATGACATCAATGTGACTTCAGATATTCCTTCAAAAAATAAACCTAATTTGGATATTGCAACATCCTCACACCAAAAATAACCTCTTATATCTGCACAACTAGGTATGAATGCAAGTAGGGCTGCAACAACTAATTTGATAATAATCATGCAGTAATTATAATTTTAAACTGGCATAGTTCACAAGGGATAGTTCACAAGCGATGTATTACCTAACCACTCACTTAAGACATAACCGTCTATTTATGAGAATGCTTGCAGAGACAGGTATTTTGACAACAAAATGGACTTTAATTTATAACTTCAACTTTAATCTGGCAACGACACTTTTCAGAAGTTGTGTATGCACACGTAGACTTTAAAAATAAACGACTAACATTACATTATTTGTAATTAACAAATAATTATTTACATTAACACTAGGCTAGTGTATGTGAAACCTTTTGCAGATAAATACAGGTGCATTTACTATTGAATACTCCCAACTACAGTCATTAATAACAGATTATAGTAAACAACACATTTCCTAATTAGCCCTACACCATGACTCTATAAATATTATATTTTATGATAAATAGTATCAATAGTTAAAAGTAAAGTTTAAAATGCTTCCTGCGTTCATATATTTCATAATAAAATTATGTAAATGCACTACCCTTTCTGGAATACAACTATTTGTCATCATTCATAGATTTCATGTTACAATAATATTCATATGCACTACCCAAAACAGTTGATATATTGTTAGCATTCATAGATTTCATGTTTAAATGTGTTACTGATGTTATTTTTGTGTTTGTTTTATTTCTAAGGAAGAGGCAAAACTGTGTGCAAGATTTCTTTCAAAAGGATGTAGTTTCAAAGTATTTTTTAGAAAATTATTTAATAAAAGAATTAAATTCTGAATTCTTTTCTAATTCTATCTGAAAAACACCAGTGTGTGTGTGTGTGCACAGAAAACAGTGTGCGAATAACAAATTGAGCTCTCTTTCGCCTCTTCTTGCGCTGGAATGTTTTAAAATCGCTCGAATATGTAAATAGGCAAGACAAAACATGTTCAAATGATAAACATTCACTCTATAATGGTTAAACTTTGATATTAATCCGCGAATCACATGCGTGCCAAACTGTGGAACGGATCACAAATAAACTACAGTCCGTTTAACCCCTAATGTAAACCTATTGTTGGAACCTTTAATATAACATAATAGGGGCACTTTAATTCAATAATTCATTAGACATATCTCCATTAGAAGATAATCAATGAAATCCATATTTTAAAGTAGAAAACATACCCTCATCCCCAGAACCAAGAAGCCGATGTCCTCCATCAGTGGGTATTTCCTGATCTGCTGTTCCCGTTTCTCCTGTGAAGCGAAGGGATCATAGCTCCTCTGGCCGATCTTCACGTCCATGATGCACGGCTTCTGAAACCTGCGCGTCACATCGTCCAGCTTGAGGTACCGGTCTGTGGAAGAGAGCGAGCAGACATGCTTACTAAACTAATGCTGTGTATCCACCAATCTCCCCATCGCTCCATGCATCCATCGGTGTACCTGCGGGAGTGTCTGGCGAGGACCACGTGCCGTAGTACTTGGGGAGGTGCGCTTGGAGGTCTACAAGACAGGAGTCGCAGTGGTCATCAGCATACACCTGGAGTCAAAAACAGGATCACACTGTGAAATTATTGGAATGGATACATCACTTGATATGCCTGTAACTGTGCCTTGGTAAAACAATAAACATAAGAAATAGCAGATAAATAGTCACACCATTTCTGCCATATACATGTGCAGGTGTTCAGATTGGATGGTTACTTCTTTTTTTAAGTCACAAAAAAAGTGGTGCAATCCCTTATTTTAGTGCAGTGTTTCATTGACAGTTGAGTAGGTGGCCCTTCTCTGTTGTCCAGTACACATTAAGAGTTTACACTACAAATACAATGATACGTGTTTTGGACTATGCTCCTTATTTCAGCAATTAGATCATGAAACATTTTGGACCCCATTTACAGTTTGTTTAGTTTTGTTCACTTTAGGGCTGGGCGATATGACGATATTATCGTATATCGACGATGTCTCGCAAGTATCACGATGTCGATTTAACAGTCTGTTTCCAGACGATAATCCTCATAAAAAAATGACACAGGCTATTTTTCACACAGCCCTATAGTTAAACACATATTTTTTCACATGCAATAACATGAATTAAATATTTTTTTTATAGGCTAGTAGGATTAGGATTTGAACATCGATTTTTGATAGCATTCTTAAAGCGCAAGACGAAAGAGAACACGTCTGCATGCGCGCGGTTTTCTGAGCTGTGCACTCATACAAAGCGCGCAAAAAGCCGCCTCTCATATAGTGCACGGACAAATACACACAGAATTGTCTCTCACAATTATCCTTCTAGTTAATTTATTGCATCAAATAAACTAGGGATGCTCATTTCGGTTAATTTTCCCGACCGACAACCGCCACTTGTTAATCGATTATTAACCGCTAACTGATAAGATTGAATTGGCATTAAATAAAAATAAAATTGACGCGTATCTGTGACCCATTAAAAATATATTTTAAAAAATGGGTTCAAAGGGTTTACTTTAACGTGCAAACAGCAAACAGCAGCATACAGAACAGATCAACAGAACCTGGATTCAGATAAAATTTTCACGCACCTGCTGCATTTCTGACAGTGACAACAGAGAAAAAAAGAATAAAATAATATAAATAAAAAACATAAAATAAGCCTACAATAAATATATATATATTTAGCTTAAATAATTAACAAATTACAATGACAAAAAGAAAACACTGAATCAGTT
The DNA here is from genome assembly GCA_031834385.1 of Semotilus atromaculatus. NCBI lineage: Eukaryota > Metazoa > Chordata > Actinopteri > Cypriniformes > Leuciscidae > Semotilus > Semotilus atromaculatus. The sequence continues at coordinate 6,670,831 of JAULUF010000014.1, forward strand.
TGAAGCGTTGAAAAACCGGCATTTTTTTTTTCTCCATCAGACTACGTTTTTCCGTCAAATAAAAATAGCAGGCCTACCTCAATCCACAGCTTGTCTAGTTTTGGTCTTAAAAAGTAGCATTACAGTCTACATACTGTTGGGTAAGTCTGGAGCACAGAGAGAAAACACCGTCTCCGATGGCACAGCTGATGTTCGTGAATACAGATAACGTCTCGCTGGAGTGGCCAGCTTCGGGAAGCGCCTTTCATTTGCTTGTGGGTGTTCATTTTCATATGCAGTTAAACATTGTCGGTTAAAAATAAGAAAGTGGCTGGTCCAGTGGACAAAGTTAATTTCCATCCCTGATATAGGCTATATATAAATTGCCTAGGCCTATTTTATTTTGGTTTGCAGGCTGATAAAAGTTAATCAGAAACAAATGGTAGAAGTAGGCTAACTTTACCCGTTTCTGAATATTAATTTAAATGTTGCACATATTGAAAAGGCCTAATCAAAAAGCTCAAAGATGACCATTGTAATTAAAATTAAATTATATTGCAAACGGATGGAAAAATTGCGTTGCTTTGAATAGGCTATCTCATGCACGTGTTCGGAGTTTACAATGTTGGCAGCTCCGTTTCAGTAGGCCTAGGCTATTTTGGGAGCGCAATACTTTGCTTTAGATTAAATAAATAAAATAAACAAAACAAACAAAAAAATCCCCAAATATAATTTTTAATGACTTCTGTTTCTAAATAAATAAAGCAGTCATTTTTATTTCGTAAACGGCATAAGGTGACCTTGGAACTCATATCCAAAAAGGAGGAGGAAAAAACAAAACGTTTCTGCTCATGCAGAACGAAACAATTATTTTTTTAATTCCTAGTTTTAGACAAATAACAAATATATTATAGTTTGAATACAAGTTTAAAAACAGTGCTACACATTATTAGGAAATTAAACTTAGCCTATCATTAAATCAGGCGATAGCGCCAAAAAAAGAAAAGAAAAAAGAAATCGGACCTTATGAAAACAAATCAAGACACCTTGCTATAATAACATCATGCATTAATTCACCATTCTTACAATCACCAAATTGTGTTCTGTAGTTGTATTTAACATTTCTCCTCACGAAACGAAATTCGTTTCAAACACAGATGCAATAAGAACAGTGAGGAAATTATTAACAACACAACTAACAAGCAAAAGCTAATGTTTTATGCTCGTTTAAGCTCAAACTGCAAAGTAAAAACTTTAACGTTTCAATCATTAAATTAAACTAACTAAATCGCAGGCTATCATTAGATAAAGTGCAGCCAAACTCAACATGACTTGTTACCGGTGTATTCCGTGGACTTGTCTCCGGCGGGGCGTGTTGGGGGCGGGGCTTGGGTAGACGATATAATCGGATATCGCCATATTTTTTAAGGCGATTATCGATTAAATATTTATTACATATCGCCCAGCCCTAGTTCACTTGTGACCAGATGACCGAAATGGATCTTAATGCCAGGTGCCAATGTTTCCTCAAAAAAAAAAAAAAAAGTGTCTCTATTGGCCGGATATTTTGGCCACCTGAGCAAAACCATTCTTTATACCAGATCAGCATACGTAAACACACGAAATTTTGTTATATCATGCAGTTTTTAACTTTAAATTGCTATTTATATTTGACCCTTGATGTAACTTTTGAAATCATATTTTTGAAAACAAACTAAATGAAACAAATTTTAGGTTACCTGAGAAAATTATTTTACAGTGCTGTGTTAACTTACCAGTCTTTTAATTCTATTAAAAAATCATTTAAAAGAAAAACCTTACACAGAACAGTTTAACTCTTTATAATAATATAATATCAAAAAAATGAAGCATTTACACTACGATGGTTTGGGATAACCATAATGTGTTTTTGTATGGTCAATTATTGACTAGAGAGAGCATTAAACCATCACATTTAAATGTTTATATATTTCTCATGAATTCCCCTTTTGAGATTAATTATTTATTAGGCGTGTAATATAATAAAAACAAACTGAAATATTTAAACTGAGCTCTATAAGCTAAATATGTGAAATCTTTTATAGTTATCCAAACATTCCTGAAATCGATTTATACTGAGGAATGTAACAGGGATTTTGAGATTGCACTCTACACCTGTGGTGGGTGTGTAATTGTATACCGTATGTCAGTTTTGTTACCGTTCTGTGCCCATCATTCCTTATTTCCACCACTTAATGAAGCCAATCTTTAAAACATGATGACGTTTTATTTGACACGTCTTTGCGTTGCCTCTCGTGTTGAGCTACGGGTCTGCAAACATTAAAGTGTTCCTACAGCGACTGATTTGGCGCACATCATTCTCTTTCTTTCTTTTATTCATAGGTTTTAACTCTTTAGCGGTTGACCCGAGTGCTGAAATTATTTCCCATTTACTAGAATACAACCCCAGTCTTGTGCGCTGCATTTTTTTTGTGCGCGACATAAGATGTGTGTGGCCGTGCAACACGTCCAGCTTAGAGGGAACATTGCCAGACACTAATGAGTTTAAGAAAGTGTCATAAACACTAATGGCCGATCCGCAACAGCTCTGATCTATTGCTTGAATCCTGGAATCCAGTCATAGTCACTTTTCTGGAAAATTCACTCTGGTAAGCCCGTTTCCAACTCGCAAAAGAGAACCCGGTCAGTTGGTACATTACATTACTATATTTACTTTTTATAGTTGGTACATTATATTACTATATTTACTTTTTATAATAACAATGTTAGAATATCCTTTTTAATGACATACTCCAATTCATTTTTTTTTTTTTTTTACATCTAAACAGTGGCTGTCATGTTCGTTATAAAATTGACAAACATTTTGTTATAAAATTGAGCGAATATAAAGGCGGAGTCTTTGTTTTATATTAAAAGTTACAAAGCTTATTGTAATTTATTGGATGGGACAAATAATGTTTAGGGAAGTTTTGTTCACAAAACTAAAAAGCACATAGACTAAAGCCTGGAACCCACCAAGCCGACGCTGATGAAAGCCGATTGTGTTGTCGCCTCGCGTCGGGGTAAAAAGCTGCACTTGAACACACCGAGAGAACAACTGCCGACTGTTAGCTAGAATGTACGTTCTGCGCCTGCGTTTAAATGAGCCAACTGTCTATTTCTGCAGATATATTCGTCATTCAAAAAGGGAAACCGATGCTACAGGCTGCAGATACACAAACCGTAAACAAAGCAGTGCGTGCTTACTGTTTTAAATATCAATCTTTATTGATTGATATTCTTTATTCCAGTCCGCTCATGTTAATATTGAAATATCCGCCAAGGAGCACTCAGGTGAGGTGACGTAACATTAGAACGGTCTTCTATCTGTTCCGTTTTGACTTCTTTGCTTGCTGTTTTGCTATTATTATCGTGCACTCGTTCACTAAGCTGAACAGCCAATCAGAGTTCCCCCTATCACCGACGTCGATTAAACATGTCGAATCGGACGAAAAAAAGCCGCTTGGTGTGTTCCAGGCTTCCAAAGATCGATTCTTGGAATTTAAAGGTGGGGTAGGTAGAATTTTTCTAACAAAATATGTTTAAACTGTCTATATATACCAACACATAATTAAAATGTAAGTACTCTTAAAAAGAAAGTGTCTGTAGTCCTCTCAGGGCTGCAATAAACACAGCTACTTATCTCCATTCGGGACGAATGAAATGATTGGCTGGAGCGACTGTCACTCTCCCTCGCTACCATGGCAACCACCCCTGCTGCTACAGGAGCCGCCCACACGTGCGCACCCGTTTGACTCGAGGAGGGGGAAGAGGCACGGACGCTAGAAAGAATCACAATTATGGCCGCGAATTTAGCAGTCAAAATTCCCAGTACCTGCATATACAGTCAGCGAAGGCGAACCAGGCAAGAAAAGGAAGACAGTATTTGAAAAGGCTATGCCCAAAAAGTCTTTGGATAAAGCAAGCAATATCAGGGCTTTCCTGCGGTGGACAACTGAGGGACATCAAGGGGCTGAAAAGTGACGGTAACAGTGCTTTCATCGTGGAAGCTCTTACAATCAAAACACCGTATATGTTATGAATCTTACACGAAATTCCCCTTCATCACAGTGTAACTGATGGTAACAGGAAAAACCTGTATCAATGCAACCTGTTTTTAGCTTTGAGTTTGCCTTATGTTACCGAATCAAA